>CM076578.1:1154226802-1154826802 GCA_034641835.2 Pinus albicaulis
TCTAGAACACTAAGCCTTCTAGGCAGCCCATGATAGGCCCATAAACTCTAAAGTTAAACAGACATCCAACCCCAAGCTGCCATTTTTCCACTTCTGATAAGCCCGAATGGAATATTCCAGGGAATATTATGAGGAATATTCCTTGGAATATTCTTTTTTAAATTTTTCCAATTTAGAAAATCCAAACTTGGTCAACTGAAAAATGGAGTTTACTGGTGATTTCAAACCTCAATAAATTTTTCATAAGACCTTGGTTTTGAGAACCGTTCGTGGCGCTAGAATCACAGCGACGAGACCTTTCCGGTCATTTAGAATGCAACCACTTTTGACCACTTTCATTTTTGAGCAATTTGCATAACTTGGACATGATCTCCTAACCACACCTCCCAAATGAGAAGCTTTTGGACCCCAAAATCTCTCTAGACTACTAAAACTGATCTGTATAGCAAATGAGAGGACTACACCCTCTTCTCTTCAGCCTCCAAAAAATTTCCTTGCATGGCTAATGACTTTGAACCACAACTAGAAAGAAATTCACACTTCCCTTCCTCGTTGCGCTTGTCCTCCTGTCAAGAACTGTATTTCTTGCACTCACTCAGAATATTTTTGGCGAGAAATTTGTAGAAGTAAACTGAACATTGTTGCCTTGATCAATGATCCAAGGTGGCTCAAACAAACGAGATATTACAGCATAAAATACATGCATACAACCGAAATTAGCATATGTACAAAGGAGTATGGCTTATTGTGTTAAGAAGTCCATCCACTTCTTACCAAGCCACTTCCATGGCGACTTTTGCTGTTGCAACTCTTCTTCATGTGAAACTTCCATTTTCACATCAATAATGGAATCCTTGGTTCCACCTTCGCCAATATTTTTGTCCTCTTGCTGCATGTGCTTGGGACGACTAGTTGGATGCAAAGTCCAACAATGAGAGACATCATGTCCCCTCTTTTGGCAATATGTGAAAATCTTATGCACCTTCTTTGAAAGTTGCCTTTGCCTCATTTGCTTCCTGTATTCTTTCTTCCTCATCCAGCATCTCAAAACATCATGGTTAAATCCCCCACAATATGCACAACAAATCTTTCTTCCATTTAAGCATGTAAAATTATCATGCTTTGCAGAAACAAAATCAAATTTATCATGAGAATATTTATACCTCTTGTGCTGCTTTGAATTTTCATCCTTTTTGTCTTCATGAGAAGATGAACTAGTAGAGGCTACAGCTTTCGTTTGCATACTAACATCATCGTTCTTGTCTTGAAAACTGTATGAACTTGCATGCTCGCCATAAGCTGCATGTCTACCATCTTCTTGCTGCAAAAAGGGCTTAAAGCAATGAAAATCATCTTTGAAACAAATTTTACATATTTTCATCCTAGAACTTGGAATAAATGTTCTCTTTAGAATAGCCTCACATGCTTTCATGTTTTTGGAGTCTTCGCCATTAAATTGCACATAACCAAAACCAATATTCTTGGGTCGTTCCTCAACCAAAATGGGATAAACCATGCCTTGTGCATGCTTTCCTAATCCCTTGCATTCATAGCCCATTTAATCATTAATTTGGACCCTATACCTCTTGTATGTTTTTCGAAAGAGCCAACGCATCTTTCTAATGAGGAAACTAAAGACAAATTAGAATGGATTACCTCTTCCTCACGCATTTTCTTGGTCAAAGCCTCTTGGGCTTGATGGAGATGTCTCTCCATATCATGCAAACTTTGAAGAATTTCATCCTTCTCTTCCTTCATGGAAAACAACTATTCATGAAGTTCAGTGCTTTCTCGTTTATCCTCAAACAAAATATACACCATGTCCTTCAATATAATAGAGTCATGCTTCATATCATCATCGAAGAATCTTGTGAAGGAGGAAACTTCACTTGTAGAAGTTTTCATTATGATTTTAATCAACAAATTAACTTTGAAAAAGTTCTCAAAGCTTTCAAAACAAATGACAAGCTTTTAACCAAATGGCTGTAAAGACAAACTCTTATTCAAGCGGCCAAACAACAAACAAACTCCAAGAAAAATTCTTAACAAACAATTGTCAAGAGGGTTTGTTCCAAAAGTGACCAGAGGTCCTTTGGGTTAAGGAAGATGCCTTCAGCCCTTTCTTCCTTTTTTTCCTCTCCAGGACTTAGCTAATTAGTATCTATCCCCAAATCTCAAGAAAATTCAAACAACAATCAGTTTGCACACAGTAAAACAGTCAATCTTTTACACTGTTTAAACACCTTTCAAGCTATACAATCAAGAAACCAAGTGCTCTGTCAAACAAGCAACTATGCTCCGATACCAACCTGATCTAAAAATGTTCTATATAACTTGTATGTATTTCAAGAACCTACCACTCAGTTTAAATTAAAATTATCTAGCTTGTACTTGACAATTTTGCGAAATTATTTACTTGAAAGTGGTGTATGAATTTTTACTGTTTATGTGTCTTAAGTTCATTTGTTCTTGCTGAAGTTTAACATGTATGAAAAAAAAGTAATGCAGCAAATAATAATGCAAACACAACATCAATCTTAATCTAGGAGTTCACCCGAAATCTCGTGGGCTACGTCTCCTTTGAGCTTTGTCATCTTGACTAGGCTCTTTGGGATTATGGTAAGTTTTTTTTACAAGTAAATACTTAATTCCAATGAATAAAAAAATTATCCAAAGGACTTAAAATACCATAAATATCCCTCTAATGGCTGTCCAAACTCTGCAAACAACTTTAAGCTCTTGTTGACACGATTCCTTCTATCGGTGCACTAAGCTACTCCGAGCTTCTAAATGGCACAAACTCCCTCAGAATTCTATTTCTGTCACTGAAACCACTCCTTCTATATCCAACACACATCAGACATAAAATTTCAACTGATAAATTTCTCAAATCGAGCAGTACATCCCCAAAATAGGCTATCCTCCACGGTTTGCCCAGGGCTGCCCAAAACTTCACATCAACTTCTCAAGCTCTATAAGCTCCCAAAATGTTCTGAAACCTCTTCCATTGGTTCCAAAATGCATGTAATGGACAAGGTAAACTATTCATTCATCAAAAATGGCCTCCGACTACTCCATTTTCGCCTCAATCATCTATCGGCACCCCCTGGCAGTAGGGTTAATGAAAACTTCTCTGCTGAGTTTTCGACCTCTAGAAGTCTTCAACACTTGCTGAAACCTATGTCATTAGATTCATAATGATTTTTTCAGTCAATAATGACCACTGGTTCACTACATATGGTCTCAAGCAGCTCTGGCTAAGCCCTGCACTACTGCTGGCAAAAGCTGGCACTAATGGCCCTTGGAACTTTACTGAAGCTTTTCGGCCTTCAAAATTTCTCTACAGGCTCCGCAAACCATCTCATCAGATTCAGAACATCTGAATTATCCAATTTATACTATTTGAACTCTGGAAAAGGACTTTAACTCCCATGGCTAGGCCTCAAACTGATTTTGTCTCATGGTGGCTCTAATGGCCCATTAATCTTCCTCAAAGAAAACGTTGATTAAGATGACCTTTTTTCAACCTGTAACCTATTCCAAACTTCTCAGAAGGTCAAAGAGACCCAAAATTGACTAAAATTTCATCCAATTTCGTTCAATATTGAGGGAGTTATGGCAAAAACCAATTTTGCCCAATATCCCTAAACAAACTCCACCAAATGTGGAGCAACTGAAGATATCTGGAGTTAAAAATGGCGGAATCTCCCAAATTTGGGTGCGCCCCTCCAATTCCGGCGGAATTTTTTTGGATAACATTAAATGTCGGGTGGAGGCATGTGAACACATTGCGATAACTGCCGCATAAAATGCTACATTAACTCCGCATTTAAATGTCGTATAGTGGTCACATTATGTTTGTTAACAGTTAATTTTAACCGTTGTAGTTTTCCCACCTGGTTTAAACCCAGGGTTCCAGCACTGGTCTTGTGAGCTCCAGGCTATCCCTAAGGGGCTAGCCCCTTTTCCCTTCGGTCATTTCAAATTCAAATGTTAAAACAAATCCGTCGCCCATATTTGGTAAGAAACACCCACCAGCAGAGCCAGTCAGGCCTTTGGGCTTGGGCGAATGAGGTCACCAGTTCGAACCTCTGAACTCAAACAAATTTTTGTAAAGCCTTCCAACTCTGGCCTGGGGCCACATGGCGACCTCCGGGTCTGCCACGTGGTAGCCTGTGATAAGCCCATAAATTCCAAAGTCAAACAGACATCCAACCCCAAGCTGTCATTTGTCCACTTCTGATAAGCCTAAATGGAATATTCTTTTTTTAATTTTTTCAATTTAGAAAAGTCAAACTTGGTCAACTGAAAATGGGAGTTTACTGGCGATTTCAAACATCAATAACTTTTTCATGCGACCTCGGTTTTGAGAACCGTTCACAGCGCCAGAATCGCAGCGACGAGACCTTTCTGGTCGTTCAAAATGCAACCACTTTTGAAAACTTTAATTTTTGAGAAATTTTCATGACTTGGACATGATCCCCTGATCATTTAAGCTCTTCGAACAATGATTGTTTTGAGTGGAATTAATCAGTGTTGTGCCAGGGAATTTTGTGTAACTCACACCACTTTCCAGTGTTCTATTTCGACTACCAATTGTCCCTCTTTATTTGTGACTTGGGATAGTTTTCTTGAGCTTGGGTCTCCTTGCTCTATCTCTTTTTATACAAGTTTGGGGTTCCTTTTCCAAGCTTCTGTTACAGTGGATTTGCAAACCCAAACTCTCGTTTATTCCTCTGCTTCAATTTATGCTCAAGTTTGATAGCATATCGATAAGAAACTCCCAATGAGGAGATATCCAAGAAATCCATCTCCATTTGGATGTACCTATGTATACCACTATGGTACTTCAGAAACAAGTGCCACTTAGCTTCCCTGATACCCATATTTAAGCGCAAGGTATGGAAAGTATTGGTGTACTTCGACACTGTCTAGTCTCTCTCATGTCGTAGTTTTTTCCCTCTCGTGTATTGGTCATCACAGATACTTATAAGGTAGAATGATTCCTTAAATAACATAAAAAAAATCTTACCAAGTGGATCTTTCCTTGAATATCACAAAATCATCTTCATTCTCAGTAGCCTTCCGGCTAGTCTTTGACATGGGAAAGGATTTTAGGAGTGGAAAGGTGATTCTTTCATTGTCGAGAAATTTATGGATGGAGTAATAGCCCTCTAACATATTTAACTATCTCTCCAAAGCATATGCATCTATTTGGCCTTAAAATACAAATATATCAAATTTAACTTGTACCTTGAATGTTTTCGCACCTCCAAAATTTGCGTTGATTGATGGTGCCTTAATTGTTATTGGAAGTCGTTGAAAGATATGGGAAAACTTTTGTCTATCATCTCATTCCTTTTTCATAGGAGTGCTTCCTCGAGCAAAACCTCGATAGGGTATCTCACTCCATCATCTCTATTTTCTTCCACCATGGGAGGCCTCTTGGGTTGATGAGAGTGATTATTCCCACGTGAAACTACCTAGAGACCCAAATATTTGTACCCTCACCTTATCAGGGACAAGCACCGACAAATAACAAAGAGCATATTTTTCTAATACCACTATTCTGAGTTGTACAAGAAATTAAATGAAAGGCGGGAAAGGAAATGAAACACACGCAAAAAAATATAAGAAAAAGCACAATGATATGGTGAAAACCCAACTTCTATTAATAAATGAAATAGAAAAATATTGTAGAACACAAAGTGACTAGAATGGTGGTAGCTATATCTAAATAAAGAGATGATAGCTACATGCATTCAAAAAAAAATTTACAAGAGGCCCAAATAATGGCTTTTAAAATAAAGAAAGAACCCTTAAAGTTCCAAAACCCTAACCCTAGAAAATTAAACTCCAAAAGTTTCGTGGGCCCTGATGTCGTTACTTGGTACATCAACTTCTCGAGGGGTGCAAATTTTGCATACAACATCTGTTTGGGGCACACATTAGATCATTGGAGAGAACTACCCAAATTGTCAAAAATGTCAGTGAGGACCTCAAAATAGCCTCAAAAGTTTGGGACCCAAAACTCATAGAAAAACTCCCAAGAAGATAGTGAACCATTGAGACAATGAAAGAGGTGGGGGTCATTGATATCCACCTAGATCATTTACCTTTAGTTGAATCTAATATTTTACCTCTATCTTCCTCCTAGTTTCGATTGAATTTGATTCTCTCATAAGGGCTTTGGCATGTCAATGCAACATGTGCATTTCTATCACAATGAATGCAATGCCAAAGATTGGGTATTTCTCATTAATGTTGTTTACCCTTCTCCCTCGCCCCACCTCTGAAAAAAAATTTTCCACGTCTTCTTTTGTTGGTACTTCCTTTAGGAGAATCATTTGAATGATTCTTCCCTCCCTTAGTAAGGCACATTGCTTCTTTAGGGGACTGAGTTGTTGTCTTCTTCTTCTCGAAATATTTCTCTCATTTTGCAATCTTCTCCACTAGAGAGTTAGAAATAATGAACTTGAGTTGCTCACTAGCTTTCAAGGATTCAAGATAACTATGGTAAATAGGGTAGAGGGCCTTAACGAAGCATGTTAAAGGAATTTCCATATTCACTCCAATGGCATCTACATCATGGGTCAGGGATCGTCATTTTTTAACTTAAAGTCAAATAATTTGACCATTAGTTAAACAAGCTCAAATTTTGAGTGTGATTCATATAGATATTTTGCTAGGTCCCTATAATACTGGTGTATCCCCTTATTTTTATTATTAGTGTAGCCCTCTTATTATTATTTTTGTTTCCCTGTAGTCCCCATATTTTTATTATTATGCCCCAGAAGCCCACTATTGTTACTATTGTGCCCTTACATTGTTATCATTATGTCGGCTAGGATTATATTGTGACCCCTTGGACCCCTATATATAGAAAGGAGGTTTTTTCATTTGTATCATCCAAGAACTATTCATTTATGTAATGTAAAGGAGGTTTCCCCCTCGAAGAGGCTAATTTATAAGTTGTTGATCTATTTTTTCTTCTATTTTGTGAGCTAGTTTCATAACATTTGGTATGAGGGCTTGGAATTCTAGGGTTTCGCTTCTTCAAATAGGTCATCTTGGAATTTTTGCTATAGCTTGTTTTCTACGAGGCTTCGGAAGCTGAAATTTTTACCAAGTGGAGCCAAAAGCGTGATGAACTTCATGTAAAAATTTCAAACCTTGGTTCGAAACATTTTCAAAGATATGATCTGTGGAAGTTAGGATTTTTTCAGGATCCAAAATTTCATCTCAAATAGCTGATCAAGGGAAAATCGTCATAACTTTGTTTTCGAGCATACGATTGGAATTTTGTAAAAAGTTGCAGAAATTGCACAGACTGTAGTTTCTTGTTTATCAATTTCAGAGCCGAAGGTTGAAACAGTGACACGTGGCACGCCGTACAAGTTTGCTCTACTGAATTATTCCATAATTAGGTCATTGTGGGAGATCCGACATAGCTTTAGCTTGAAGAATCCAAATTAGGTCTAACCTGTAGCATTGGAAAGAAGACTTAGAGGGATAATACAGTACCAAAGATCAAATCTTGGGGATCCAAAATTACAGATATACATCAGTTTCAATATTGATCTCCTCAAAAGTAAAAAAATTGTGTGTATATTTTTTTTTAAATTGCACAAGTCTTGTTTGAAAAATCAGTTTGAAGTGAATCCAAGGGAATATTGAAGCATAGATATCAGTGTTGGGTTCTAAAATGCCCCCCAAAAAGAATTCCACACCCATTAAGCCCTCAGAAAGCTCTACTATGACTCATGAAGAGGAATAAGTGCAACATGATATATCAAAATTACGAGACCAAGTGCAACAAATTTCTCTCTCGCAAAGAGTAACAAAAAATGAAAGGGAAGCTAAGATGGATGGTTTAAAGAAAGACATGGATGGATTGAAGAAAGACATGGAAGCTAAGATGGATGGTTTGAAGAATGGTGTGGAAGCTAAGATCGATGGTATAGAAGAAAAAGTGAAAGGTAACATGGAAGACATGAAAAATGGTCTAAAAGTAGACATGGAAAGTTTGAAGGAAGGTTTGACAAAGATGCTACAAGAATTGATTCCTAATGGCGAAACGGTAGTAGATGAGACTCATGATGAGAACAAAATAAATGTTTATCATGATTTCATAGACTCTAATTTTATATTTAAGACCCACCATATTCCAAAGATTGATATGAGGAAGTTTGATTGCAAGGATCTGGTAACATGGATACTACAGATGGAGAAATATTTTGATCTCCATAATGTGAAAAACACACAAAAGGTACGCATTGCAAATATATATTTAGAACACAATACATTTGTATGGTATAGATGGTTTTTCTCTTGTAAAAAAATTTTCATTTGGTCAATTTTTACGGAGGAAATTATAGCACATTATGAGGATACAAAGTGAAACACCATCTTTAACCAATTGATAAACCTCAAACAAAAGGGTTCAATGTTGGAGCACATTGAGGACTTCCAAAAATTGAATATAAGGGTAACTGATATTCCAGAGGAACATAGGATTGATGTCTTCATAGGTATTTTAAAGGATAACATCCAACATGAGGTTCACCTTTGAGAACGTGATTCATTGGAGAAGGCATTCGGGTTGGAAAGAAAAAATGAAAGAAAAATTATGGCAACAAGGAAGTGTTGCTACTCCTATACTTCCACATCCTAAAGGTTGACACCTCAACAATTGGCAGAAAAAAGAGAAAAAGGGTTGTGCTATAGTTGTGATAGCAAACGCACTAAAGGTCATAAGTTTGCTGAGAAGAAATTATTTTACATAGATTGTGAAGAGGAGGAAGAAAAGGAACAACCCTTCTAGGATGAGGGTAGTGACTAGCAAGCGCAGATGCTTGGAGATTATACCCAATAATTGTCATGACTCATTGGTTTTTTTTCTTAGCATTAGTATTCTTTTTTGTCTTCTCATTTTATATTGATGATGATGATGATGATGATGATGGTCAACATCCACTAAGACCAAATTTGGTCTATCAGACCTATAAATTTTCTTAGTTCTTAATTGTCTGGCTTCTCGTCTTTCTTGGGGAGATTGGTGTTGTAGCTTTCTTTTTCTCTCTATGGTCTTCCAACTTCCTTTATCTTTCCCCTCCTTCATCTCTTATGATCCCTTAGACCCCTATATATAGAAAGGAGGTTTTTTCATTTGTATCATCTAAGAATTATTCATTTATGTAATGTAAAGAAGGTTTCCTCCACAAAGAGGCAAATTTATAAGTCGTTGATCTATTTTTTCTTCTATTTTGTGAGCTAGTTTCATAACATTTGGTATGAGAGCTTGGGATTCTGGGGTTTCGCTTCTTCAAATGGGTCATCTTGGAACTTTCGCTGTAGCTTGTTTTCTACGAGGCTTCGGAAGCTGAAATGTTTACCAATTGAAGCCAAAAGCGTGATGAACTTTGTGTAAAAATTTCAGACCTTGGTTCGAAACATTTTCAGAGATATGATCTGTGGAAGTTAGGGTTTTTGCAGGATCAAGAATTTTATCTCAAATAGGTGATCAAGGGAATATCGTCATAACTTTGTTTTCGAGCATCCGATTGGAATTCTGTGAAAAGTTGCAGAAATTGCACGGAATGTAGTTTCTTGTGTATCGATTTCAGATCCGAAAGTCCAAACAATGACACGTGGCATGCCGTACAAGTTTGTTCTACTGAATTATTCCATAATTAGGTCATTGTGGGAGATCCCACATAGCTTTAGCTTGAAGAATCCAAATTAGGTCTAACCTATAGCATTGGAAAGAAGACTCAGAGGGATACTACAGTACCGAAGATCAAATCTTGGGGATCCAAAATTACAGAGATACATCAGTTTCAATATTGATCTCCTCAAAAGTAAAAAAATTGTGTGTATATTTTTTTTTAAATTGCACAAGTCTTGTTTGAAAAATCAGTTTGAAGTGATTCCAAGGGAATATTGAAGCATAGATATCAGTATTGGGTTCTAAAATGCCCCCCCAAAAAGAATTCCACACCCATAAAGCCCTCATAAAGCTCTACTATGACTCATGAAGAGGAATAAGTGCAACATGATATATCAAAATTACGAGACCAAGTGCAACAAATTTCTCTCTCGCAAAGAGTAACAAAAAATGAAATGGAAGCTAAGATGGATGGTTTGAAGAAAGACATGGATGGTTTGAAGAAAGACGTGGAATCTAAGATGGATGGTTTGAAGAATGGCGTGGAAGCTAAGATCGATGGTATAGAATAAAAAGTGAAAGGTAACATGGAAGACATGAAAAATGGTCTAAAAGCAGACATGGAAAGTTTGAAGGAAGGTTCGACAAAGCTGCTACAAGAAATGATTCCTAATGGCGAAACGGTAGTAGATGAAACTCATGATGAGAACAAAAGAAATGTTTATCATGATTTCATAGACTCTAATTTTATATTTAAGACCCACCATATTCCAAAGATCAATATGAGGAAGTTTGATTGCAAGGATCCGAGAACATAGATGCTACAGATGGAGCAATATTTTGATCTCCATAATGTGCAAAACACACAAAAGGTACGCATTGCAAATCCATATTTAGAACGCAATACATTTGTATGGTATCAATGGTTTTTCTCTTGTAAAAAAATTGTGATTTGGTCAATTTTTATGGAGGAAATGATAGCACATTATGAGGATACAAAGAGAAACACCTTCTTTAGCCAATTGATAAATCTCAAACAAAAGGGTTCAATGCTGGAGCACATTGAGGACTTCCAAAAATTGAATATAAGGGTAACTGATATTCCAGAGGAACATAGGATTGATGTCTTCATAGGTATTTTAAAGGATAACATCCAACATGAGGTTCACCTTTGGGAACCTGATTCATTGGAGAAGGCATTCGGGTTGGAGAGAAAAAATGAAAAAAAAATTATGGCAACAAGGAAGTGTTGCTACTCCTATACTTCCACATCCTACAAGGTTGACACCTCAACAATTGGCAGAAAAAAGAGCAAAAGGGTTGTGCTATAGTTGTGATAGCAAACGCACTAAAGGTCATAAGTTTGCTGAGAAGAAATTATTTTACATAGATTGTGAAGAGGAGGAAGAAAAGGAACAACCCTTCTAGGTAGTGACTAGCGAGCGCGGATGCTTGGAGATTATACCCAATAGTTGTCATGACTCATTGGTTTTTTTGCTTAGCATTAGTATTCTTTTTTGTCTTCTCATTTTACGTATGTCGAGGTCTGACACAAAACCAATGTATTTTTATATGTTTCTATTTACAAGATGTTCTACTTAGACAAAGTCCTAGCAAACTTTAAAACTTTTCACTTATGTTATTAGTTTGGTTTCCATTTAAGTAAAGGAATAGCAGAAAATTTTGTATCTATGTAATCATCATTTGACTTAATGCAAAGTACCTAACTTAAAACTAAAATAAAAATATATATCATCAAATTCATTTTCATGTTCTAAAAATACAATAACACTACCCTTTTTTTAAAATATAAATTAAATAAAGAAATTCTTCCTAATTCATTAACTCCATAGAGATGTCATAAGTGAAGACCTCTCTTACATGTCAAAGTTAAACCATGTTTTTCAATTAAGCAAAAAGAAAAATAGCAGTATCGATATTAATGTGATAAGCGAAAACCTCCCTTGCACATGAAAGTTAAACCATGTGAAGATTAAACAATTTTGAAATTTTGAAAAAAATAAAACTGATTAACATCAATAAGTTTCCTTTTGAAAGTTTGTTTTTATAAGTTTCTATTTACAAGATGTTCTACTTAGACAAGGTCTTAGCAAACCTTAAAACTTTGCACTTATGTTATTAATTTGGTTTCCCTTTAGGTAAAAGATTAACAGAAATTTTGTATCTATGTAATCATCATTTGACTTAATGCAATGTACCTAACTTAAAACTAAAATAAAAATATATATCATCAAATTCATTTTCATTTTCTAAAAATACAATAACGCTACCAATTTTTTAAAATTTTTAAAAATATAAATTAAACAAAGAAATTCTTCCAATATATTAGAGATGTCATAAGTGAAGAGCTCTCTTACATGTCAAAGTTAAACCATGTTTTTCAATTAAGCAAAAGAAAAATAGCAGTATCGATATGAATGTGATAAGTGAAAACCTCCCTTGCACATGAAAGTTAAACCATGTGAAGATTAAACAATTTTGAAATTTTGAAAAAAATAAAACTGATTAACATCAATAAGTTTCCTTTTTGAAATTTCTCACCTCCATCATAACATAGACAGTACCTTAAACGGGTGCTGTACAATGTTTCCTGCAGTGCTCAGATGTCAGACCAGAAAATGGGTTTCCTGTATAAATTGCTCCTCCATTCAGTCTTAGTGCCTAAACTTACTGTTCATCCTTGCTTTGCCCTTGTCTCTATCTTTTGAAAAAGGCCGGCTGTGGATGGTTGGTTTTGAAGATGAATTAATAGACAGCTCAAGCCTAGGTGAGATATTTTCCAGAGCAAATAACATCACATGAGGAATCCTTTTGTCATGGTGATCATGTAGAACATACTGTGCAAATATGTTTGGTCTAGAACTCCTGCGTATAAATCTGCTTGCATTCCCACTATTAGATGCATCCACTTTGAAACCCATATCTTCAACAAATTGGAAAGGAGAGACTGAAACTACATCATCATCCACCACACCTCGCAGATCACCCCAATTTCCTTCCATGGATATAGAAGAAATTGGGAAGATATATCTATGCGTTGAGCTGTTCGGGGAGGGACTTACAATCAGATCACCTGTGTACTCAGCAATAAATGCACCTGCCGGTATGAATTCCAATAACCGAACTCCCCAATCCTTACAGAACGTTCTGAAGATCTCAAACTTCTTCTTCAACCCATGTTGAACCACCCTATTTGTGCAAGTTGGTGGGCATCTACATTTAGGGCCACACTCATACACTATTGGCTTAGCTCTAACAAGTGTTCCATTGGCTCTGTAAGGAAATTCTCCTCCATTTCTTCTAGCACAAAGACACTTCTCAGCATCTGTACATCCTCCAACACAGTGGCATCCTTCTTGCAATTCTGGTTTAGGCAACCAATCTGGATATTGCACAGTGAGGAGGTATTTGAAATCATCAAGAGTGTGGACATTGTCTACAGAATTCACAACGGGTATAGCAAATTTCTCTTGTCCTTCCCCGATGTCTTCCTTGATTACATTCGTTTTCTTACCATGTGAATTGCCCTTAAACCGAACTACGTGAGAAACCAGAGGAGTCTGGTCTTGTTTCCGCCTTAGTTTGAATTTAAACACCAGGTATCCTGCTTTTCCATTTGCTTGCCAGTAGTTCTCTACATTGTAGAGTCCATCATACCTATACCCACAAAGCAATTCATCACATGATCGGATTACTCTAACTGGCTGTTTATTCCGATAGCTATTCATCAGGGCTTCATTCCCTGGAGTGGACTTCTGATGAGAAATTTGTTTCTTGCTCGAGTCTCGAGTATTCCCAGCTTGGCCTGAGTATATTATCACATCTCCGTTGTCAATGTTGTCTTCATAACCTCCAGAAAGGACAATACTGGTAGCCAATGGCACCGTGTGGCCTGTTTCCGCAGGCTTTAGATAACATATTCCTGCTTGAATAGGTCTATGTAAACCTATATTGTTCAGCAGCCTTCGAGACTGGAACACATTTCCTACTTCTACTCCAGGAACAGATCCCACATGATTCTTGCGAAGATTTTTCCAAAGAGATTTCAACCTATCTGATGCCTCGTGGAATACTTTTTTGGTTTTTGG
The DNA here is from genome assembly GCA_034641835.2 of Pinus albicaulis. Classification (NCBI taxonomy): domain Eukaryota; kingdom Viridiplantae; phylum Streptophyta; class Pinopsida; order Pinales; family Pinaceae; genus Pinus; species Pinus albicaulis. Next base: position 1,154,240,579 of record CM076578.1, read on the forward strand.
ATCATCCTCGGTTCCCAAAGTCTCCTGCAAAGTCTCCTGTTTCTGTGCCAGATTTTGGACTAAACCATGGAACATTAACACCACTGACCTTCTTTCCTGGGCCTCTTTGTCGGAAACAGCTGTAACATCTTTCCAGTTCTTTGGCTCATTTCTTCTGTTTCGCTTTGGCGGGGAAATCTCAGCTGTATTTGCTCTGGTCAAGCTGGAGCCTGCCTGTTTGGCCTCTTGAAATTCAAGGTCCAGTTCTTTGGCACCGACATGATCAGGGATGCATCTGTTATGTAACTGACTAACCCGTTCTCTGTGATAGGCTAAATATGCATGTTTCCTCTTTCTTGCAATCCTACCGGCCTCGGCTCCACCTTTAAAAAAAGAGCATCTAGGAGGCAATTCAAAAGAAATGGGCCTTACATCTAACACCTGCAGATTAACATTTGAAGTAGGATGTGGGGATCTTATGGGCTCTTTGAGAGGCTCTTGAATCCACCCTGTTCGCTGAGCCATGGCCTGAGAAGAGTTCGAAGAAAAGGTTCTCCCACGATATCAGTTGTCCGATTCAGCAGTGCAGAATTGGGAGAGAAATAAGGGCAAGAATGACTGAAACGCTAGAAATGTCTGATAAGACGCCCTGTAACGCCTCCAAGTATTCAACCTGGGTCCACAACGAGAATCTATCAAATTCAAGGTTTCTTGGACAAATTTGTCACTGCAATTATAAGCCCAAAAACTTGAGAATCTATCAAATTAAAGGTTTCTCGGACAAATTTGTCACTTCAAGTATAGTCCCAAAGCAACAAAACGTCGTTTTATTTCCCAGATTAAATCAGCATACATAGAAACCCAATTTACATTGCAATGTAAATGGAATCCCTAACAAATCCACAGGCCCAAACAGACTTAAACCACCCGAAATCAAACATGTTTCAATCACCAAAGAATGACTATATTTGTTTCACAGGCATACATACTATACTGATTCTCTATTCGTTTTCGAGTAAAGAATGCACCATTCAATAAAATATCAAAAACCCAAATGACCATACTTTAATTCTATGGACCTGGTAGCTTAAATTTGCACGCTGGGTCTCTAATTCTAATTCTAATTCAGCGCGCCCAGTTCCGCTGACATGTTCTGTTACCTGTCCAATGGCTTTCCATGAAAATCATTGCAATATGATATGAAAAGAAGCTCCTCCAGTCTGTTGGCATTCAAATCCACCTTCCAATCGACCCTGCGCATTTCTTTGATGTGATTTGAACTACAGTCGCTGCATAAACCATTGAAATGAAATCATGGACTTCATGGGAGAGCCGCCTGTAGAGACAAGTTCAAGACACAGAGTAAGCGAGCGTTAGGAAACCAGTTGAGCGTTAGGAAAGACAATTCATAACCTTTTTCGTAGCAGTCTTGAGCTTCGCGGAAGAAACTTGAATTTTTGCATTCAATACGCACCAAATGGATCACTGGCACCGCGTTTAAATATAATAGATCTAACCAGTGACGAAATCAAAAATACTTTCAATAAAATTAATATAAAAATAAATTTAAATAAATGAGTTTGCGAGCGTTAGGAAACCCAGTTTAAGCAGATGTGCGCTCATAACATTTCATAACCTTTTTCGTACCAGGCATGAGCTTTGCGGAAGAAACTTGGCGCACGAGGCACCGGGTTTAAATATAATAGATCTGTGAGCCACCACCCAATGACGTCTCATTAACGAAATCAAAATTACTTTCAATAAAAATAATATATAAAAAATTAAATAAATGAGTTTTCAATAAAAATAAATATAAATAATATAAATTTCTTTAAATAAATGATTTTTGCTCATAGGCTATGTTACATGGTTTGGGTTTGAGGTTGGGTTCAACAATGATTAGGTTTGGTTGGAGTTTGAATTTTTTGATGAGGTTTGGATGTAGCTTGTTTGAAATTTCCTGAATACAGTTATGCAGAAATCCTAGTGTAATATTATGGTTTACTTCTCCTACTTGATTAAGTTATACAATTTATTTTCAGAAGAAATATTCAAAAAATACCGAAGTAAACACAACTAACAGCGTACACATGCAGATCATTTACTGAATATTACGTTCATTCAGACAAAGTGACACATTGATTCTGAGTACACCAAATCTAGTTAACCCGACAGAGAAAAAATAGATCTACAGCTAACCTGTTGTTTTTGAGACCAAGATTCTGACTGATCCATACCCTCAAACGAGATTTACAGGACTCATCCCGATTCTGGCCCTAGAAACCCCAGCGATATCTTTGAAGCCCCTCCTGGGCCTGCGTAGCAGATGAAGATGTGTTGCGCAGCTGTTGCGTAACTGTTGTTGTTGTTGTCTTTGCTCCTCTGCACTGACCTTGAAAGTTGCTCCTCTGCCTCTTGCTGACTCTTGGCTCTGGGATCAGATTATCCCCTCAGCCATTACTACCCCTCACTGCGGGAAACTCCTCCAGAAATTTTTAGCAAATCTTGCCCTAGAATTCTAGCATAGTTTCTCAGCTCTCGCTGTGTGTGTGTCTTCAACTGACCCTCAAGCCTTTCTCTTATACTTTTTCATTGAACACATCAATGGCCGAGATTAAATCACTCATCAATGGCTGAGATTAAAAGACTGTTTGATCCACGTCACTTAGAACATTTCAGCACATGTGTTAATTAATTCACTTTAATTATTTAATTTGCCTAAGTTTAGATTTAGGAAATACATTAAAAAAAATAATTATTTGAATAACTTTAACACCAGATAAAATTTCTCCAAACACTTTGTGGGTTTTGGAGTTGATGTATTTCTTAACCCCTCCACAAAGTTTCAGGGCTAGAGCACACCCGATGCTACCCCAACTACACAAAATCTCAACAGTTTGCCATTAAATTCGTCAATATACATTTTTTATATATTAATTTAAAATTAATTATAGGATAAAATAGTAAGAAATCAACATCACGAAACATCAAAAATTCTATCACAGACATGGAAACTACAAGGATAAAGTAGAAGCTTGAGTTCAAGCATGAGGTCACGAGTTTTTATCTATGGATTTGGTCAATGGCTATGAGGTTCGCCAAACCTCAAATTTTTTTTAAAGTTTGCCAAAATTCGAACCTCAAGGTTAAAGTTCGATGAACATTGTGACATAGTTCATAGGTATACTTAAGATTTCACAAGACTAGAATGTGACAATATGAAATCATTACAACAATAAGTGAGTTCACACGACTTGAATGTGACAATATTCATAGGCACAAAGTCATTACAACAATATTTATCAAGACATTATAAGTCATCATGTCATTACCTCCTACAATTTGCAGCTACAATTTACACTGAATGAAAAAGATAATAGCCTTTCCACTAAACCACCTGGATAAGTCCAATTGACAAAAATAAATGTTTAATTTATTAATATAAAAAAAAATTGAAAAAATGATGATGATGATGATGATTAATGTCCACTAAAACAGATATGGTCTATCGGACCTTAAGAAAGAAGCGGTTAATTGAGAATATTTAAAATTTTATTTTATGTGATAAAAAAGGAGGGAAAGAAGCGTTCTTCACTGTAGTTTTGTTGATTGAACAAGTCAAGGAAGTTGGTATGATTGAACAAGTCAAGGAAATTGATAGTGGGGCAAATGTTTTGGAAATGAGAATGAATGTGAATAAGAGTTACAACATCCAAGAGAAAGTGCTTTTCACCTTCGACTTTTTTACTATCGCAGAGAAAGCATATTCTTTAGTCCAAAAGTATCTTGGGAATAAACCAATGTCGATCTCACTTGAGAACTTATGAAAATAATAATTTGATAAATTGATATAATTTTTTAAAATTAATCATTTTATAATTAATTCTTAAAATTAATTCTATTTTTATTTATTTTTAAAAATAAATTTCAAATTATCTTCATAATTATAATATAACTATTAATATATAATTAAATTTGAAAAACTGATTTATTTTTTTACTTGAATTTATTAAAAAAATTATATTAAAAATTTAATATATAATAATACAATTCAAAATCTTTTTAAACATGCAATTGCTTATTTTTACACTATCTAAATCCTAAACACAACTATGTGTTGGGAAAAATACTAAGAGGGGGGGGTGAATTAGTATTTAGGACTTTTTACTTTTCCATTCACTAAAACCCATACGCTACTTTGCTGAAGCCAACTAGTGTATACACGCGGATATCCTTCATAAAACTCGCGTATGAACAGAGATCTAATTATACAGATAATTCTTAACTTAGTTCTTTGCAACATTCATTCATCTGATGTTAAGTTAACAGTAAGCATGTGCAGTAATAACAGAATAAACCATCACACATAAGCATCACACATGAACACCAGGATTTAAGGTGGAAACCCAAGTCGGGAGAAAACCATCGCTGTCGTCATCTCAGTCTTCAATATTTATTATATAAAGAAAACATGTTACAACCATGTACTGGCGCAGACTCATACCATCACACAGGCACCCACCTGCAGAAGGCTACCACCTTCTCTCGTTTACTAGCCTCTCTTGGAAGGGAGCTACAACCCCCTGCTCTCGTTTACCAGCCTCTCTTGGAAGGGAGCTACAACCCCCTGCTCTCGTTTACCAGCCTCACCTGGAAGGGAGCTACGACCCCCTGACTGAAGGATATGACCCTCAGCTCTACCATGGACCACGTTTCATCAATTTCCACACTGGATCCAATAGCTTCCATAGAACACAACTTGCAGGCCACTTTTCATCATATTTTCAGACTGGACCCACTCCACACATTTAAGCTCAATCATACATAAAACTGAAACTTATAACTCCATCACTTCATTCATTGAATCATCAAGCAATCAATCAACAACTTGATCTTTCATCAATATAACCAGCAGCATAATCATCATTCAAACAACCCAGATCTGTATGAATACATCATTGTCAGATAGTAGTAAAACAGCAGAATAGATCAGACATTTCATACCATATACTTCAGCAAACCCTAGTTTTCATACGCACTTTCCTTTCACTGATCCGGCGTATATACGCGCTTTCATGCATATAAACCTGCGTATACATCTACACATATTACAGAACTAATTTCACAACCCATACGCGCTTTCGCTTAATACAACCCACGTATATATGTGCTTCCTCTGTTACAAACTAGCGTATACATCTTCAGACATTTTAGGGCAGCACAATTCTTCAGAACAGATGCATAGCTCAGATTTTACTCTTCACTTCATAAACATGTTCGCCTCATCTCAGATCTAAACATTCCATAAACAGATCTAGAAAATACAAATACATTTCAGATCTAGATACCCTTCTTCATCATTCTCTTCATAGGTGCATTATGAATTCAGATCTATCATTCAACTGTTACCCATTCCATTCAGATATACTTCAAAGAGAAGTATTCATTCAAACCCAGACATCTTGCACCCCCTTGCACAATGATTTTCTTCTCATTATATAGATTTAGCCTTTGACAATACCATGAGCCAAAACCACACCACTTCCGATGGTATTCCTGGACGGGACCAAATAGAAAAACCAGCGCTCAATACAATGGGTCAATACCATGGTAGTAACCCCTGGTTTTACACATTTAGAGCGCAATTGAGCATACACGACTTGGCACGTACTTTTCCTCGTGCATACGCTACTTTTCCTAAACAAACCCGTGTATGCTTTGTGTCACACACTTTTCATCATTGTTCTGGCCCTTACTGATATTTCTTTCTTTGGTACTTCTGACCTACTTGTAGAACATCAGATTTACATCATTAATAAACTTATCAAGCATCAAGATCAACTTCATTAAGTAGGTTGCCATCATCTTCATCAAGTGGGTTGCCATCAAGGACAACATATTGCATCATATTTCCAACACTATGTTAACTAAATATTTTTCAATATTATAAATACCCTATGTGAACTAATTCTTTTTTAATATTACAATAACTTAACAAAATCGTGCAACAAGAGCAAGCGTATTCTTTAACAATAGCAGGTGCGTAAGACAACATTGATCACTAGGGAGGTCAAATGCTTAAGGGGAGAGATGAAAGGCCTAGGTCCCCGGGTTTCAATGGAGACCATTACTCTTTGTTGGTTATAAACATTACTTTTTGTACAACTATGATATGAGAAAGTTGTGGACATCTTTACCCTGAGTGATAGCAAGATTGATGATTCTAAGATGATATTTTATGGCTTTGGGTACAGTTTCAGTTGGTAATCCAAGACGAGTGAAATTGTGCAATTTGAGACTCAAGTTTAAATCTTTTGTTGTAGCCTGGGTTATGGATTGGAGGACAAGTCGTAGTCTCAAGAGGTTTATTGGAAATTAAGTGTTAAGCGGTTGTTGGGTTACTCTCATTACAAAAAAAAAAGAAAGATATCTTTTGACTTATCAGTATTTTTGACTATTAGTGCATATAAGAGTCGTGGTTACAGTCTTTGACTCATCAAGCTCCAATTGGATCTATACTCTTTTTTACCTAAATGAAATGGATGAAAATTCCTTTTCTAGAAAAAAAAAATTGTTCCTGAGGCTGAGAAGACAATCGAGAGGCTTGATGGGAGAAACATTGACGGAAGGGGTCTTATTGTGATTGGACATAAATTAGATCTATGCCATTGTAAACCAGATCTGACATGATCACAAACATATTTGCACTCTCTTTTCATCAATTTTATGGATTACTACCATGGTAAAAATAAATCTGAACCATATCTCTAATAATCATCAACAAAATTTATAGATCTATATATTTTTATAGATCAATAAATATATTCTTCAATTTTCTCCATCACTAGGATATAATATTGTGGATTACAATCCAATCAAAGTGAACATAAATCTGAACTAGATCTTTAATAATCATCTGCAAAATTTATATATCTGTATATTTTTACAGACCAATAAATATATTCTTCAATTTTCTCCATCACTAGGATATAATCTTATGGATTACTACCATGGTGAACATAAATTTAAACGAGATCTCTAATAATCATCAACAAATTTTATAGATCTATATATTTTTACAAATCAATAAATATAATTCTTCAATTTTCTCCATCACTGGGATATAATCTTATGGATTCTACCATGGTGAACATAAATCTGAACCAGATCTCCAATAACCATCAACAAAATTTATAGATCTATATATTTTTACAAATCAATAAATATATTATTTAATTTTCTCCATCACTGGTATATAATCTTATGGATTACTACCATGGTGAACATAAATCTAAACCATATCTCTAATAATCATCAACAAAATTTATAGATCTATATATTTTTACAAATCAATAAATATATTCTTAAATTTTCTCCATCACTCTAATATAATCTTATGGATTACTACCATGGTGAACATAAATTTGAACAAGATCTCTAATAATCATCAACAAAATTTATAGATATATATATTTTTACAGATCAATAAATATATTCTTTTATTTTCCCATCACTGGAATGTTTTGAATGCCACATGTAGAGATAAATTTCAAAAATATGTACGAAACAAATTACAAAATAACATGACCTTTTTTGCTCAATGGCTTCTTTATGCATATCTTGATACCATCACCACAATTTAGACTTTGTCTCCTTAACAGAATTTCCTTTGTTGATGAAGCAACCACACTAAGACATCAGAGTCTTCTTCGTCATCAATCTACCATGGCCTTCTTTAATATGCCATGTTAATAACTGATATGAGAGAATCAAGAGAAGCAAAGTGGTGGAAAAGGCTTTAAGTCATTCTCTTGCTCATTCTATTGATCTTAAGATCTGAATTTATAGTACATTAACAAGATCGTTCTAGTTTTAAATCTCATTGACAATTCATCAATGGGTCATGACAAGAACTCATCAAGGATGAGGTTCACAATTCATGTTAATGTGGTCTCAGACTTTCCAATTGCCTAGGGATTCACAATCTAACATTTACTTGCATCATGTTAATTCCAAACATAGATAGTAGAGCAACCTCACCTTTCAATGGGCTTTTCTCTTGAAAGGGTTTCCTAGGTCATTATTATGAACATAATATATAAGTAATAACTAATAAATAATTATCATATTGAAAAGACATGTGCTAAAGGAAGTGATTATTCATGAAGGTGCACCTTACCTAGTATATATGGAGGTCTCTCATTTGTAACCAATATCATATCACTTGTAAAATCAACATTTTTATATATTAATATTTATCCTATTATAGATATTTACATATTCCAAATATTCGTGAGGATATGAACCTTGTTCATTATATTGGTATCGAAGTCTCATTCTCTGATCTCAACATTTGGCCATCAATTCTTCGTTAAGTTCATTGCTTTTGTGATTATGGCTATTAGCCACACAACAACTTTTTTTGAGGTTCTTGATTATTTCATCAGACCTTTAACCATTAAAATGACACACACATATAAGGAATAAATAAATAACAAAATTGCACCTACATTCGTCTTCAACCATTGTTTCATTATATAACCGCCACCGTCGTAGAAATTTATTGTACATTGTATGCTTGCCATACAACAACTACCTTTGTCACTACACCACCATTGTCTAAGGATTAATAACACACTTCTTATAAATCGCGGTCAATAATTCTATCACCTTTCATTACTTGAATGACCTGCGCAAACGAAGGCATGAGGGAGCAAATGATAAACGGGTCGCACGCACGTGCACAAGGCACACAGGCGGTCACAACTTAGCATTTTTTATACAACCACCCTCACACGACCCGAATCGACCCGACCCGCCTGAACACGTTTCCTTGGGCGCCCTCACATGACCCGATTTGACCTGACCTGCTCGAACGCATTTCCCTGGGCACTCTCACAGGATCCAACTTGACCCGACCCACCCGAACACGTTTCCATGGGCACCCTCACACGACCTGAAACAACGTGACTTGACCTAACACACCCGAATGTGTTTCCTTGGGCGCCCTCACACTACATGAGTCGGCCCGACCCGACCTGCCTGAACGTGTTTCCTTGGGTGCCCTCACACAAGCATAAGAATCATTAACCATCAATGGGTAGCGGAGACTAAATTTTGCTGCAAAGAAGGGTACCTCTGACATAAGTGCCATCAAAATCAATTTTGGAACAAAGTCATCAAAGGTCACGAATTTATGTGAAACATCCTCAATAATTTGATGTCCTTATTGTTATTTACGAGAGCCAACATTAAAAAGAGGTGATCACATATCCACTGTATATCAATGAAGCGAATAAAACAAAGTGTTTTTTTTTTTTTAAGAGGAAGTATTATTTAATTGTGCTTTCCTTTTACAAGTTATTTATACAAAGTATAGATTATTGTCAGGTAAATTAGGAATAAAAGGGTATTTTATAACAAGGTGCAAGGAATATGTTAAGCTTTTATAAAGAGAAAAATAATATAGGGCAGAAATATGTTTTTATAGGCGGGAAAAAAAAAATCTATTATGAAAGGGTAAGTATTGTTCAAGTTAAAATGGGGCCAATTCAAGATATACAAGTTTTATTATATACATTAAAAAGAAACGAGGATGAAATACAAAGTTATTAAAATAATAATAATAATATAAAGTGTCAAGATTAGGTGACATATTATGAATTCTAATGAACACAAAATGGAGTCAATCACTTACAAAAAGAAATGGAGTCTATAATGGAAGAGAAAGTAAGATTTTCAAAAACTTCACATAGCTATGCCTCAGTGTTATTCAAAATTAAGGGGTCTCTTGCACGAAAAGATGTTACTATTTATCTCTTCCATCGAAAACAAAATTTATATAAACCTTGAACTTGCAAACCAATTAGTGATTATTGAGTCAAATATAATCGAAAAATTAGATCATTGGAATACAAAACAATATGACATAACCAATTTATAATTAAACATTGGGGATTATACATATATATCACAATTATTTATTTGATCCCTATGGAGCAATCAAGGTGACATTATTTTGGGTTCATCCTAAATGTAAACACTAGGGTCCTTCATCTTAAATATGAAAAAAAAATGTTTTTGATATTGTCCTACAAGAAGAAAACAATAACACTACATGATGTTACATTGAAGCTATATTCAATAACACCCAAAGACATAAAATAAATCTCAAAAGAATTTTTTGAGAAAATCAATGTAAAATAAGGAAAAAAAAGTCGACAAAACTATTGCATGAAAAAATTAAGAAATTTCTCACCTCAAGGACCACGGTGAAAAATATCTTACACAAATTAAGAAGCTTAAGAAGGAAAAGAAGTCATTGGAAAACAAAGTACAACAATTTATCGAAAAGGAAGTATTAAAATCTTTAGATGTGACAATTCAAGTTAAATACAAGGGAACAAACATTGTTCTGGATAATATTATGATATAGAATGATCCCAATCCAATTGAACTGAAGACATACTCAAAGGTTGCATTTCAAATGATGGAAATTTCAAATGAAGATCCAACAATTAAACAAGCGACTTCAATACCTGAAGGAAATCAAATATCTTAAGTAAATCAAGAAGTCACCACCAATAGGTTGAAGGGAAATCAAACCACGTCACAAGAACTCCTTATCGAAACCCAAATCATAAAAGCAAACATCTCAACCAATCTGCATATGTGTCTCACTCAAACTAGAACTAAGTTACTTATGTTCTTGAGAACATCGATGTCACCAACATCTAGCCTCGTGATAACAATTCATCAAAAGTTTCCAGTATTTGCAAAATTCCATAAAAGATTAATTTGGGATGGTTAGATGATTTCATTATATGAAAATTTTGTACCACGCTTAGAAGTTCATATTGTCTTGTATCGTCAAATATATTAGTTTCGAGAATTGAGAAATATGATAAGATATTATGAGATGGAAAAAGATATCAAACATTTCCATGAATAAAATTTGCAGACAAAGCTTTTCTAAAGAGGGGAGCAATGTTAGGAACATAATATATAAGTAATAATTAATAAACAATTAGAATATTAAAGAGACATGTCCTAAAGGACATGAATTTCGTGAAGGGGCACCTTTCTTAGTATATAAGCAGGGCCCTAGTCCGTGAAGCGGAGGTCCAACAGTGGAGACAGTTGACTTTCACCCAATCCACCCAGGATCAAACCTCCGTGGAGACATACGCCTGTTGTGTCTTGGCTATAACAGTAGGCGACCCCATAGTGGACGTCTCAGCTCTTGTTGAGGCATAAGTTAAATTATATTGTGTGCGGCTTGCAGGCTGTTGCACCTAGCCTAGGTTTATAGTGGTAGCCAGTTGGATTTGAACCTGGGCCTCGCTCAGGAGAGCCCCACCTATTACCGATTACCCTAGATAAAAAAAAAATATAAGCAGGGCCCTAATTTGTAACCAATATCATATCACTTGTACACTCAACATTATTATATATTAATTTATTTCTATTATGGATATTTACATATTGAAAATATTCTGAACATTCATGACTATACAAACTGTAAAGATCCTAAATCCAAGATCAATTAGGAAATGTAATAACCAAGATCAATTTCCAAGAATTGAAATGAGCGAATCAAGACAAGCAAAGTGGTGGAAAAGGCTTTAAGCCATTCTCTTACTCATTCTATTGATGTTAAGATATGAATTTATATTACATTAACAAGACCGTTCTAGTTTTGAATCTCATTGACAATTCATCAATGGGTCATGACAAGAACTCGTCAAGGATAAGGTTTAAAATTCATGTTAATGTGGTCTCGGACTTTCCGATTTCCTAGGGATTCACAATCTAACATTTACTTGCATCATGTTAATTCCAAACATAGATAGCATAGAAACCTCACCTTTCAATGGGGTTTTCTCCTGAAAGGGTTTCCTAGGTCATTGTTATGAACATAATATATAAGTAATAACTAATAAATAATTAGCATATTGAAAAGACATGTGCTAAAGGAAGTGATTTTTCGTGAAGGTGCACCTTACCAAGTATATAAGGAGGTCTCTCATTTGTAACCAATATCATATCACTTGTAAACTCAAAATTTTTATATATTAATATTTATCCTATCATAGATATTTAAATATTCCAAATATTCGTGAGGATATGAAGCTTGTTCGTAATATTGGTATTGAAGTCTCATTCTTTGATCTCAGCATTTGGCCATCAATTCTTCGTCAAGTTCACTGCTTTTTTGATTATGGCTATTAGCCACACAACATTTTTTTTTTTTGAGGTTCTTGATTATTTCATATGACCCTTAACCATTAAAACGACACACACATACAAGAAATAAATAAATAAATAAATTGCACCTACATTCGTCTTCAACTATTGTTTCATTATATAACCACCACTATCGCAAAAAGTTATTGTACATTGTATGCTTGCCATACAACAACTACCTTTGTCACCACACCACCATTGTCTAAGGATCAATAACACACTTCTTATAAATCACGGTCAATAATTCTATAGCCTTTCATTACTCAAAAACATATGATGAATGACCCGCGTGAACGAAGGAACGAGGGAGAAAATGGTAAATGGGTCGCACGAACATGCACAAGGCACTATGGAAGTCACAACTTAGCATTTTTTATACAGCTGCCCGAATGCGTTTCCTTAGGTTCCCTCACTCGAAGCGACTTGACCTGACTTGCCCGAATGCATTTCCCTGGGCATTCTCACATGTCACAACCCGACCCGACCCGCCCGAATGTATTTCCTTGGGCACCATCAGACGACCTAAACCGACTCGACCCGACCTAACCCACCCAAACACATTTCCTTGGGCACCCTCACACTGCACGAGTCGGCTTGAACTGACCCGCCTGAACGCGTTTCCTTGGACGCCCTCACACATGCATAAGAATCATTAACCATCAATGGGTAGCAGAGACTAAATTTTGCTGCAAATAAGGGTACCTCTCACATAAATGCAATCAAAATCAATTTTGGAACAAATTCATCAAAGGTCACGACTTTATGTGAAACATCCTCAATAATTTTATGTCCATATTTTTATTTACGAGAGCCAACATTAAAAACATGTGATCACATATGTAATATATATCAATGAAGCGAATAAAGCAAAGTGTTTTTTTTTTTTTTAGAGGAAGTATTATTTAATTGTGCTTTCCTTTTACAAGTTATCTATACAAAGTATAAATTATTGTAAGGTAAATCAGGAATAAAAGGGTATTTTATAACAAGGTGCAAGGAATATGTTAAGCTTTTATAAAGAGAAAAATAATATAGGGCGGATATATGTTTTTATAGATGGGGAAAAAAAAGTTCTATTAAGAAAGGGTAAGTACCGTTCAAGTTAAAATGGGGCCAATTCAAGATATACAAGTTTTATTATATACATTAAAAAATATGAGGTTTAAATACAAAGTTATTTAAAATAATAATAATAATAATATAAAGTGTCAAGATTGGGTGACATATTACGAATTCTAATGAACGCAAAATGGAGTCAATCACTTACAAAAAGAAATGGAGTCTATAATGGAACAGAAAGGAATATTTTCAAAAACTTCACATAGCTATGCCTTAGTGTTATTCAAAATTAAATGGTCTCTTGCACGAAAAGATGTTACTATTTATATCTCTTCCATCGAAAATCAAATTTATTTATACCTTGAACTTGCAAACCAGTTAGTGATCTTGAGTCAAATATAATCGAAAAATTAGATCATTGGAATACAAAACAATATGACATAACCAATTTATAATTAAAAATTGGGGATTATACATTTATATCACAATTATTTATTCAATCCCTATGGAGCAATCAAGGTGACATTATTTTGTGTTCATCCTAAATGTAAACACTAGGGTCCTTCATCTTAAATACGAAAAAATAGTTTTCGATATTGTCCTACAAGAAGAAAACTATAACACTACATGATGTTACATTGAAGCTATATTCAATAACACCAAAAGACATAAAAGAAATCTCAAAAGTATTTTTTTGAGAAAATCAATGTAAAATAAGCAAAAAAAAGTTGACAAAATTATTGCAGGAAAAATTAAGAAATTTCTCACCTCAAGGACCACAGTGAAAAATGTCTTACACAAATTAAGAAACTTAAGAAGGACAAGAAGTCATTGGAAAACAATGTGCAACATTAAAATCTTTAGATGTGAAAATTCAAGTTAAAGACAAGGGAACAAACATTGTTCTAGATAATATTATGATACAGAGTGATCTTAATCCAATTGAACTAAAGACATACTCAATGATGGAAATTTAAAATGAAGATCCAACAATTGAACAAGCGACTTCAGTACCTGAAGGAAATCAAATACCTTAAGTAAATCAAGAAGTCACCACGAATAGGTTAAAGGGAAATAAAATCACAAGAAATTTTATCGAAACCCAAATTATAAAAGAAAACATCTCAACCAATCTGCATATGTGTCTCACTCAAACTAGAACTAAGTGACTTGTGTTCTCGAGAACATCGATGTCACCAAAATCTAGCCTTGTGATAACAATTCATCCCAAGTTTCCAGTAATTGCAAAATTCCAGAAAAGGTTAATTTTGGATGGTTAGATGATTTCATAATAGGACAATTTTGTACCACGCTCAGAAGTTCATATCGTCTTGTATCGTCAAATATATCAGTTTTGAGAATTGAGAAATATGATAAGACATTACGAGATGGAAAAAGATATCAAACATTGCCATGAATAAACTTTGCAAACAAAGCTTTTCTAAAGAGGGAAGCAATGCTAGGAAGATAATATATAAGTAATAATTAATAAATAATTAGAATATTAAAGAGACATGTCCTAAAGGACATGACTTTCGTGAAGGGGCACCTTGCTTAGTATATAAGCCTGGCCCTAATTTGTAACCAATATCATATCACTTGTACAATCAGCATTTATATATTTTAATATTTTTCTATTGTGGATATTTACATATTGCAAATATTTTGAACATTCGTGGGTATACGAATTGTAAAGATACTAAATCCAAGATCAATTAGGAAATTTAATAACCAAGATCAATTTCCTAAAAATATCATTTATAGAAGTAATACTTAATTATTGGGTACAATTATTATATAGGTCACAACCTCTGTCTCTCATATTCTAATATTAAGGAAATTATAATTGGGTATTCACTTAGATTCTCTACCGAAGATCTATATTACTTCATGTATTAACTAGTGATCTTTATTCATTTAAATAACTTGATTCCCCAAAGTTTTTCTTATTATATTTTTATTTTTACTTTTATTCTTGTCCTTTATGTTTTGGCTCCTAATTTTTGTCTAAGTAACATTGTTTGATTGAAATTTATTGGACATTTACTTTAAAAGATGCCTTGTTATTTTCTAATTTAGCAAATTTATAAATTATTTCATGTTCATTTATTCGATTGGAGAAACCCTAAGGAACATTATACTTCAAATTTTCTTTATAAGATATATTGAATCTTAATACATTGAGCAAGGTTATATATATATATATATATATATATATATATATATATATATATATATGTATAGATAAGTTCTACTCTTCCCATATAGAATTTTTGTCGAATTGTATTTCCAAGTTCTGCTTGATATATTAAAGGTTTGGATTCTAATTTATTGCACGATACCCTAGGCATTGATGTGGAACAATATTGTTATATTATCAAGTTCATAATGATTACACTATATTCCATCTATCCATTTAATTTCATATTTCTAAGGGTTTATCTTCGCAACTATCCTTTACCTCTATTCTTTGATTTGATTTGACTATTATAATGTATAATCCTATTGTTTATTCTAATGTGGGACTATTGGATATGTGTTTGCTTAAGGGGTCCTCACCCAGGCTCAAAGTGTTTGGCGCAACCAACAAAACCCTCCAACTATCGGCCCTTTTAGCAATGATCTTCTTGCCCAGATCAAAGTCTCGCCCGAAGCAGTATGCGGGGATGATGGAACCAGGTTTCTGTACCCTTTGGGAGAAATATGTTGTGGATCTAACCCTTCTCGATATGATATAACTAATATTGTTCTCCACAAGTGATTTTTAACTCGATTCAGATCTAACTTGAATAAAACCCTTAACACAGATGAAGATTTGCGCAAACAAAAAGATCTATTTTATCCAAATATAATGTCACAAAATCCCATAACAGAAACATATACAAATTTTGCACAATTATATAATCAACTCAGATAAATACAGGTCAATAATGTAAATTACAGTAGATTTAAAAGCAAACCAATACATCAACCCATAAACATAGATCATGCAAGTAAAAAAGTACTTTCGCTAAAACTTCTCTTTATTAGAATATCTTAAATGATCAATATTCTTCTCTTGCGCACACAGTCGTAGATTCCTCTCACATATCCCAGGACTTAGGTCTCTGTGCTCACAACCGCAGGAGCCTATCTCTACTCAAACTTATCACAAAAACCTACCCAAATCACATAAATAGATCATTCATTCATGACTCCAGGTATGCTATCTACTTGACTCATACGTGCCTTTTTATATAACTTAGACGCACAAAAACCATGGACTCAAGTTGTTGGCTTGAGGGGTCCTGACCCAGGTTTGAAGTTAAGGTTAACCAACAAAACCCTCTTACTACTGGCCCTTTCGGCAATGATCTGCTTGTGCGGGTCAAAGTATCACCTGAAGCAGTATGGGGGGGTGCTGGAACTAGGTTTCCACACCCTTAGAGAGAATTAAATGATGGGGGTGTCTTCAGATCTGGAACAAATTTATTCTGATATGTGCAATAGAAGCCCTAATATGGACCCCCTAATCAGACAGATTTAAGGTTGACTGATTTTTGTGCATGCTAAACAGATTATGTAGTTCCTTAACACATATCATTAAAGCTCAATAGTAACATATTCATTCATCTAGCATTCATCTAAATCTAGAAACAGTTGCGTAACTGAACTATAATACAGTAACCAGAATTAGCATGCAAAACATATCATAAAGTACGTAGCAGATGAATTTAAGACTCATATATCATCCAAAACATTCCTTTATTAATTTTCATATCATGTCTTCCTTACAACACCTTTGTTCTACTCGCACACCTAGCCACCGAGGTCCGCACACAACAGGAATTAAGTTCTCCGCACACACAGTTAGCAGGAGCCTTCCAACCTAGACAGTTGCTCAAAAGATCAAAACATGGCCATATATCTTACATTAACATCATCATATCTCCTATTGACTTGATCTATATTCCTATTTATACTTTTAGCATGCGCTCATCTAAGGTCTACAAATTGTGGTTTTTGACCCCTAGTTCTACCATTTTGGCCCATTATAACTCATGAGGGGCTTTGACCCGCCCCAAATCCCCTTGAATTGTGTTGCGCACAATTAAACTTAAAAAAATTTACAAAATATTCCAAAAATATATCCTAATTTGGTCCTAGGGGACCTTGCTCCAACAAGCCCCTAATACAATCTTGTGACTCGTCCCGAGTCACAGCGGTGCGGGGTTCTTCATCTTGGTCTGGGTTTCCTTGATAGGAGTAGAAAAGGGCACCAGGATTTCTACACTCTGATCTACTGCACTTTGCGCGGTATCAACCAACTTCTGTGATTTCAGGCCTTCTGCGGTTAGATTGATACTCTGCAGGGTCTACTTCAGGTTCTTAACGATTGCATCCATGTCTTGAGATAGTTTCATTGCCTTGTCCTCCCACGACTTCATATGGTTGGTCACAATTTGTTTCTTTCTGTGGATCTCCTCGACTTCATCGCGAAGAAATTGACTCATCTATAGGCGGGCCATATGCTGAGTAGGGAAAAAAATAGGCAAGGCCTTCGGAAGGTCGTCAAATTCCAACTCCTTGGCGCAACTCCTGGTTGATATTTTTGACTAGTGGGTCTGTTTTCACAGAGGTCCACAGTCCCAATGTTGTTTCAAGCAGCACGGAGCCCTTTTTAATGTTGGAAGAGATGCTTGTTGATGCTTCTTTTACCAAAGCTGCTTGTTGCGCATGCACCTTCGATGGAATCTCTAGTTGCAACTTAGCATACAATGCTGCAATCTGTTGTTCAAATTATGCCTTCACAGTCTGCACTTCTGTCCTGGAAGCCTTTAGCGTGGAAATCAAGCTTTCAATTTTGGCCTGTGGTGTGGTGGAGGCAGGAATGACCATTTCTGGAAGATCATCGCACATCATGTCGATCAAGTGCTCCAATTCTACACACTGAGCCACAACTGCCTGTTGTGATGTCTGAGCCTGGATCAATTCTTCGGTTTTAGCTGCAACTATTCTACTTCATTAAACTATTGCTGCATGCACACTTCCCTAGACTGCAACTCACCAGAGATGAGAGTATGGATCGCGTGTAGCTTTCCACTTCGTAACTTAGAGAGATCAATTCCCACTTCTGGGCAGGTCTACACCTGCACGTGAAGCTCCGACTACTCCACTGTAACAGTTTCAGCTAGGAAGGGGTAGGTTCAGTGGTTTGTTGTGATGATGATCATTGTTGTTGGCAACCTCGCTTGAATTGGCCTCGCTTGATTCATGCTTGCTTGTATGTTGTCGATATTTAGCTGTAGGACCTTTAATCTAGTTTGCAAGGCTTCAACCACAACCTTGTACTACTCTTCCATGGAAATCCCTCTGTCTTCATAAACAGAAGCGACTGCATCCACAATCTTGTCCAAGTCCTCTTTGGTTAAGGTGACTTCTTTAGTGTCGCCGATCTTGGAACCTTTTCGCTTCTTCCGAGTGTTGGGGTCCTGTGATTTGGCTGATTTGAAAACCAAATGACAAGGCAACATTCAAACCAAGCTTTAGAGCTCTAGGATCTAGGCTTTCTAGTCTCAGAGAGGGATCTCTCAATATGTTTGTAAGGATATAGCTTGATGCTTTTATGAGGTTTATTTTAGGCTAGTTATTAAGTGCAAGTTTGTTTATTTGGATTTGGTTGGTTAGACATGAATGATCTAGGAAACATAGATAGAAAGGGGAAATATCAAAGCTATTGGGCAATGGAGTCAAGAAGAAGTTATAACAAGCTCAATCAATGGATATGGGATATCAAAGGGGAAATCTAACTTAGCTAGTGGATCTTAGGTTTGGTGGATGAAATGAAATGGACATTAAGGATTTAGAAGGAGCAGTAGAACTAAGGGAAATTAAGAATCCTTAATTATATGTACTTCTCAACAAAGGGACTTAAAACATTATCTGAACATGAAGAGGCATTCCATAGACGGGGCTAACCATAAATTCTAGAAACCACACTTCAACAAATAATAATTCCAAGAAAAAAATTTCAAATGAAATATAGGAGTTGAGGAACACTCTATTTCATCCACAGATTTCACCTTCAAGGATAAGAAAACATTCAAGATTCACAAATAACTGCATTCATAGAAGAGGGAACTCCTATACATTTAAGATTACAATTATAAAGACATTCAAAACAATTATCTCAGCAAGAACAAAGGGTATGATCACAACAGACCTCTTTGGCAGAATGTAAACAATGGTACTTTAAAGGGAGAATTTAGAAACACTTTTCAAGTGGCAGCAAGTAAGCAGGGAAAACCATAAATTATTCTTAAGACCAACTGTCTGAACTATTTATGAAATAAACAAGCATAAGGGTTGAAAAGCAGTCAAACTACTCAATAAAACCTTCAGCAGATGAAAACATAAAGGAAGTGAAGAGTAAACAGGCCTAAGGTGCTTCTAGGAGGCATTTCTTAGCCTAAGCTTTTTACTTTACTGCAAGCAAGGAATGATGAAATAGAATGGAAAACAGGAAATAACAATTAACCGATTAGAATACATCGCCAATAGCCATGCTCAGGGATCCAATGATAGAGCTTTCTCATTAACAAAACATGTCAAAACATCGTCAATCTTTCAATACTTCAATTTCTTCTTAATCTTCAGCTAGACTATGTACAACTTCAAAGAGTTCGAATGCCAACAACCAACCCTTTACAATGAGTCTTCAATGAGTACTTATAGCTGAATGAGGAGGCGGAACTTATTTTTAGGGTTCAAAATGTTATTAATTACAGATTAAATGCATTCCTAACCTTGAAAACCACGCAATGCCTAAGGTAGGAATGAGTTGCACTACCTCTCTATTTAATAACTCCGTCTTTACTTCTTAAGGATAAATTAGGTGGAAAGAATGGGTTTTAAGGCTTTCCCATGTCTTAAAATAACTGCTCTGACAGTCAAAAGATGTTCTATCAATGTGATAATTGTCAAAGTGTCTTTGTAGGTTAAACATAGGCTACATGTGGCTTCAGATATTTTGATGAATTAACTGCTCTGTCCTGATGTGCTCGAGACTCCATGCCTTGTTGATCTATCCTTTAATCATCTTTATCTTCATTCTTTTAACTGCAGGTTAAGTCTTTGGATCCTCGGGATTTGACTGTATCCTTTAACCTTTATCTTGAACTCTGATACTCTTCACTGTTTCTTCATTTAATCTTCACTGTTTGCTGACAGGTACCTTTTTTGTGCACTGGAGGGTTTTGCTGTGCAGCTGTTTCTCATGAAACAATTCGCTAAACGTAGAAATTTAACCCTTTATGTCCCTTTTCTGCATTGAATTAGGCCCTGAGGATCGTCATCCTCGGCTTCTGCAACAATTTTTTCATGGGACGGAATCAACATTAAACTACCATGAAAACCTGCAACCAAACAATAAACCATTAAATAAAACCTGTGTTTTTGGGTTTAACTGCTTCAGAGGGCTCGAAGAGGGGTTATGGAGCGATGCGGAGGGAAAATGCAGCAAGGAAGGTTTCCAAAGGTGGAAACAGGCAGAAGAGGTTTCCATGGCGAAAACCACGAAGACCAAGGTTCAAAATCGAGTTTGGCGTGAAGAACAGGATTGGCAGTTTCATGAATACCAGAGATGGTATTCACTCGGGGTTAAGGAGGTAAGTGGTATTATATGAAATGGATGCGATATAGTCGAGAGGCCGAGGCGTGCCACAGGAAAAACTGCCTATTTCACGTTGAAAATGGGTTTTACATTGTGTTGGAGGAACGGGTGCGAAGATGCCTGTGGGCCGTTGGATCTGGAGGGAGGGCCAGATCAACGGTGGATATTTGAAGAAAACATGACGAAAAGGCCCAGCGCGGTCGGGTGGGACCGGCGGGATTATATGGGATATTGGAAGAAATACGCATAGCGGGGGCACTTGAGGGTATAGACAGGTTTGCGGGCCCGGTGCCTCCACAGTAAATCTCAGCCATTGGATGAAGATCTTCTGTGGTCAAAAGAGTCAACTACGGGGGCACTCATAGAGTTAATCAGTGTGTTGAAAGTTCCCGCAGGTGGAAGAAGAGGGGAATTAACGTGAGTCGTTGGATTAGGGAGATGGATGGCTGTGATTGAGTCGAGGATCGGCAATCGGCGGAGAAGAGGGTCAGGGAAGGAGGAATTTGGAAACGCGATGTGCCGATGGCCAATGGGAGGAGCCAGTGCGATGGACGGAGGACCGTTGGATCGGGATAATGATCAACAACGGAGATCAAATCGGGAGATGCACATCGAAGGAATGCGATGGTCAAGGGGGGGGGACTTAAGAAAAGAGCGAAATGAGAAGAAGCACAGACTATTGGATGGTTGCAATCAACGACTGAGATCTGCTCGAGGGAATCGCATTGGCGTAAAAAAGGAAGGCGGAAGCGAAAGGGAGAAGCTCAATGCGATGCACCGATGCGATGGAAAGCGGAGAAAGGAAGTGCGAGAGCCGTCGGATCTTGGGTATGGATGGTCCAGAAAGACAATGGAATGACGAAATAGTGCAGACCGTTGGATCTAGAGGAGTCAGATCAACGATCCAAAATGCATCAGTGGGGAGGCTTTGGTAAGTTCTAATTGGGAGGAACACTGGCGATGCAATGAATCGAATACCGTTGGATCTGCGAGACCAACGACTCAGATCCCATTGGGGAGGAAACCATCGCGCAGAAGAAATATGAAGAAACAAAGGAAAACAGGATGGAGCGATGTCCGATAGTGCGAAAGGGGCTTAAGGACTGAGCCGACGATCGCGGGTCCCAGTTACATGGAGGATGTTGAAATTATATGCACTAAGCATGCATATTTCCTTGATTCACTTGATCTCACACTATTTAACTTTATGCAAAATACTAAATCAATTCCACTTGTTAATATTTTGCAGAAAAATTAATTGCACACACATGTGAAGCATAAACAAAAACTATTTAACCGGGAAAGCCTGAAGTTGAAAACCCCAACTATATATTATGTAACATGGAGATCATATGAAAATCTCATAGAAGCATACAAATCTTATCACAAGCCCTCAATACAGTACAATCGTCATACACTAATCAGGACCAATCTTGCAAATCCATGCACCGATCTTTGCCACCTGCTAGCCTACCTCCACTATGCAATCCAAGCTGATTAAAAAGACCAATTCAATGTAATCCCACTCTCACTGACTGCGTGATTATCATTGGAAACTCCAATGTATATGTAGATGCAATTCATGCATCACTAATAGTCACAACGGATAGTCTATCTTGCCCTTTCACCTATCTTTCCACTGGTCTCCACTGAAACTGCCATGCACTATAGTTAACTGATGCATTCTTCAGTTGATTAATGAGTTATTATTTGTGAATTAACTAGCTAATTAATTCACACCACTCTCACTAGTGTATCAATCAGTTAGACTAGATACAACTAGCTCAATTGAGTCTAATTGAGTTAAACTAAATACAACTCCACCAACTACTTCTATAACTCCACCAAACTCTATCACATGAGTTCTAATTGAAGTCCTCCATGCATTAGCTCCAGTAAACCCTCAGGAATAGCGTAATTCCTTTTGTCAGCTGATGTGCCACATTTGTGCACTTAACTGAAGTGCTCCAAGAGAATAAGATAATGTTTAGAGTCCAAATATTATTAAGAGCTAATAATATTCGACATATCTATTTTTAGACTGGCAATCTAAAAATAGATTCCACCTAATATGTCTAAAAATAGAAGTCCATATATTTTTCCATCTTGACCAAACATCCACAAATAGCATCCCGCAACTCATAGAATATGATCAACATGTCTAAAAATAGACATAGTCTAAAAATAGACTTTGCGCCAAAAATCACCTGTGTGGGCCCCACCTAGTTTAGGTGATTATTTTCCGACTAGGATCAAGGATGATGTTTCAGGATGCCTCCTTCACTGTTTCTTGTTGAAAAATTCAACACTCCCTCTCAACAAGAAAGGACTGTCTTTGCATGCGACATGCAACTCCATGCATTCAACCTGCAACATTTGCAAGCACCCTGCAACTCCATGCATCTGCTCTGCAACTCTTCCGAAACTGAAAGGCTCCAAACAACTCAATCATTCTAATGCATCTATCATCAAAGTCTTCAACTTCTACTGGTACTAACTGCACATGTCTTCAGGAACCACTGTGTTGTTTAACTCTGCACCCATGCACTCTATACTTGCTGTCAACTCTGAACTGTGCTCTAGTATCCGACACTATCACTTTTATCTGCCTGCATCAATCCAAATGATCATGCTACTGCTGCTCTGTGGGCACATCGTAGCCAGGTTCAATTCATGAGATCCACACCATCTCAATGAATCCTGCCCAAAAATATCCTCTTGGGATTACTCATTCATGTCGCCCCACCTCTCACCTGGTGGTATAGCTACATGCACTCCCTTTGCCCATCTAGCATGAAATTTCTCTACATGAGTGGTTTCTCCCACTCCATTATCCTCATCTTGTGGCTGCTCCACATCCCGAGGTTCACTCTTACCTACATGCAAATCCTGCTCCCTCTCAAGCTTCAATTGCATGGCTTTCTTTCACTTCCCAACAGTAGGAAGCTCTGTAGAAATCCCATCTACTTCAAGTCTGTAGAGATTCTTCACTCGAATCCCAACCTTCTTGACTTGTCCTATTGCTTTGTACCGAAGGAAAATTTTTCCTCCACTAAAGACAACATCATACCCTTTATCCTCTAACATTTCAACTGAGATTAAATTCTTCTTTAAACCTGGAACATGCACTACATCTTGTAAAAGAATGAGTTTACATGACTCCCTCTGAAAGGTAATGGTACCAATGTTGTTTGCATTGTATCGTCCATTGTCGCCCAACTCAACATGCAACTGGAGATCTTTCTCCAGCAAGTCGCTGAAAAGGTTCACATCTCCCGTCATGTGAAAGGAAGCACCACTATCAAAGTACCACCCCGATCCCATTGCACTATACACCATGCATGCGGTCAATGAGAAGTCTAGCTCAAATTGTGAGGCAAGAGCCTCACCAGCTGCAGCTCCAGCATCCTGCTTGTTCTTCTTCTTCTGTGGACAATTTGTGGCGAAATGCCCATGTTTGAGATAGTGAAAACACTTCACTTTGGACATGTCATGCTCTTTTCCATCTTCACCAGCCTCAGATATAGAATGGAATTTATTACCCTTCGTCTTCTTTTCCTTAGCAACCAAAGCACAATCCTCTTCATCATCAAATCTATAAAGATTCTTCTCCATTTTTATTTTTCTGAGCTTGTCTTTAAGCGCCAACTTCCTCTTGTCGCTTCTGCTTTGGAAAAAATCTGTCAAAGCCTTCCACATAGCATATGGAGTGGCTTTCCCATGAAGGCTTGAGACAATATGGTCTCTCACACCTTCCAAAAGAATCCTCCTCACCCTTGCTACTTTCTTTTTCCATGCATCAAGTACTGCAACATCTACCGAAGTGGGCTTAGGAACATCTCTCTCGATGAATTACTTCAAGCCATTATCTTCAAGCACCACCTCCATCCTGTCCTTCCAGGATATGTAGTTATATTTTCTCTCGAGTGCATACTCCAACCACAACCCATTGAAATACATTTCAATGTATGCTCAACTGTCGCACCAAGAAACTCCTACAACAAATTTGAATTGTCCACCAGTAAAAACTCACTTCAAAATTTCAATCTTCAATCAACAATGCTCTGATACCATGTAGAAATTATATGCACTGAGCATGCATATGTCCTTGATTCACCTGATCTCACACTATTTAACTTTATGCAAAATACTGAATCAATTCCACTGTTAATCTTTTGCGGAAAAATTAATTGCACACACACGTGAAGCATAAACAAAAAATATTCAATTGCACATAACACAATTTTTAACTGGGAAAGCCTGAAGCTGAAAACCCCAACTATATATTATGTAACATGGAGATCATATGACAATCTCATAGAAGCATACAAAGCTTATCACAAGCCCTCAGTACCGTACAATCGTCATACACTAATCAGGACCAATCTTGCAAATCCATGCACCGATCTTTGCCACCTGCTAGCCTGCCTCCACTACACAATCCAAGCTGATTACAAAGACCAATTCAATGTAATCCCACTCTCATTGACTGCATGATTATCATTGGTGTTAGTATGAATCTTTTGTCGAAGTGTACGAAAAAAGACCACTTTAGCTACGCATAACTTATAGCCCTAACATCAAATATGGCTGCTAATATCTTCAGATTTGTAGTTAGTTGATCAAGACAAGTGCTGCAGAAAACCAGATCTATGCATAAAGAGACATTAAGCAGTAAAAATAAGGTTTTTCTCCATACATCCAATATACAAGACAAGAACAATATTTTTTGAAAGAATTTTTGTATTAAGGGCACCTGGGAGGAAAACAAGAAGGTGTTTCCAATTCTCCTCAATGGGATGGGTTCTTGGAAGTCCTCGGCACTTCAGATCTAGCATTTCTCTCTCCTATTGGTGTAGAAAACCCAGACAAAGATAGAACTCAAAGGGAGCTCACACAACAAATAATGGAGAATATGACAATGATAATGGCTCAAAGTCAGACCAAGAGTTTAGATCCAGAGTGATCTAGTAGGCAACAAAAGGTGAAGAATGATAGGAAAAACCCTCCTATTTATAACAAAATATTGGGTCATTCTAGATCTTGGTGCATGATTAAAATAACATTAACCAAATCTAGATCCACCATTTATGGAATATTTTATTATATTTGTTAGAGGGAAAAGGTATTTGACTTGGGTCAAATCCCTTTATTTGTGAATAATAAATAAATAAATGATTTATTTATCATTTTAAGGAAGTGGTTGAAGGATATTCAAATAAATAATGATTTATTTAATTATTTATGGGTGATTTAGTCATATTTAACAAGGAATATTATTTAAATAAGATTTAAATAATTATTCCTAGAAAATAATAGGATAGATAAAGATTTATCTAATTAATTTCTTTGTTTTGGGTTAAACATGACCAGGAAAATCAAACAAATATAGGTTTGTTTAATATTTCCTTTTGGGGTTTCCTGTTTAGACCATAAACAACCTAATAAATGTGTTTTATTAAGTTATTTTACATAGTGGAAGCAATTTTACTTAGGGTAAAATTGGTCTTACGTGGTGTACTTGGGTCCATCTAATGATAGTAGGTTAGATGAACAAAAAATGGTGTAACAGATTGCCCCCCAACATGCGAGTGTTAGGAGAAAATCGTATGACCGAAGTACGTTGTAAGAACTCAATCGCTAGACATCAAAAGGGAAGTCAGAGAGAGAAATGTGAGGTAGACTAATGTGTTGAAGAACTAGACCCTGAGGAGACGAGACTTATAGGTGCAACAAGTCTCTTTCTATGAGAGGGTACCTGTGCTAAAGGCAGCAGGGGAGGCATACCTATGCCCGCCGAGACAAAGTACAAAAGAATAGTGTGTCCAGTAAACAAGGGACCGACCCATAAAGTACAGCCGGCATAAAAATGAGCCAGATAAAAATACAATGAGGGATCCGAAATACATGTTGTGCCTAGGATAACAGCCAGGACTTATACAATAATATCTGAGTACATGAGATACAAATACAACCCAAATGCCCCCTACAAGCGGGGAAGGGCTCACAAAATCTTACTGATAGATGCAAATCAAAGAGGCGCTGCAAGCGGCTAAGGCCAACATCATCAAATATATGAAGCTGCATCGAAGGCTGCAATGAAGAGGTCGTCCGGGCATGTGGGGGGCTACCTGCAGGGCCACCCCCTCATGAGGGCTGAGACATATCACACACACCCGGGCATCACCAAGAGCTGCTGCTGCATCACTTGACCATCAAGCATACGGATCTCGATCATGCTGAAAGGAGCTGAAGTGGAGAAACAATCAAGTCAAAGAGAAATGAGAGATCCCTTTGCCTGATCCAAGGCACTGAACAATAGTGAAAGATGGAACCAAGGTACACTGCTCTCTAGACCTGCCCTCTGGAATGAAGGAGCTGATGTCAACGGAAGGAGGTCCGCCATAGGTGAGGCAATGAGAGATCCTCAACTAAGGCACGAGAGAAAATAGTAGAGCGACGGACAGACTAATACCAATGATGATGATGGAATGGAGGGGACTGAATAGCGAATGGACGACTTCCATTGCTAGAGCATAAAGGGCATGAATGACATGGCAGCGACTGACACAATATCATAAGGGATAGGGGATAGTGGGACTGAAGGTCATAATATGCGACACAAGAGAGAGACCAAGCAATGAAGGATGGAGGACTATAGCAGGGTACAAAGGGACTCGGGATAGACTCCATAAATGCGATGATGACTCAAATTGGATGCTCTAACCAAGGGCGACTCGATGGTGCTGCCACACAGTAAAGGCCCTATGGGGGACCATGAAACATGAGTATAATATGGTATCTCATGACGAAAATCGACACAAACAAAGGCAAGTATGGGGGCAAAGTGGTGCCCCAAGTACAAGTGTTGTAGGTGAGGAAATTCGATTTTGGGGGGAGGTGAAGTGACCCTTCTTGGACAAAATGTGTCCTGGTGAAGGATAAAATCACAAAAAACTAACAGATACCCATTAGAGGGCTCGGTGAGAGCTTTCCAACGGTGCAGACGGTTTGTCAAACTGAGTTACAGTGTGGTCGCAACAGGCAAAAGAAAAACCAGGGTTCTCTTTTAATAAGGCATGTTTCCCTCCAAATTCACTCATTTGCTAGTGTTGATGTGGTGAAGGTAGAGAGAAGAGAAGGCCCTAAATCTTGCGGCGAGCGTAGCGGACAAACTGACCGTTGGAATCGAGATCTGTCAGTTGCAGGCAAGAGGCCTAACCTTACTCTTTCATTTTGATGGTTTGAAAGTTCAGATTAGGGCCCAGAATTTCAGGAACAGACCCTCTTGCATCTTTTCGGCCGGGTCGCACTTTTTGGGCCAAAATCTGTGACCTGGGAAGCAGGTTTTGAGCAAAAATGTGCGACCTGTCCCAGGATTTGGCAGAAAAGTGTGACCTGGAAGATGAGGGGGTTTTAGTGCTGTTTTATGGCTGAGAAGTGGGTTTTTGTGTTTGGGTACAGTATTCCCTATCTGTATGCTGACAAAGATGATGTTTTTGTGTAGATATGGCAGATATACGGGTTAACTGGAGAGAGAGAGACCTGGGTACATTACGGGCAGAGATCCAGGCAGATCAGGGTGTTTGTCGTGTGTTGGCCAGGTTTGGGGTTCTGAAGTTTTTGGAGAACCATTTGATGAGAGCTGGAGAGCCCTTGTTGGCCTGGATTATCAGTTATTAGGATCCAGAGCATGAGGTCTTTGTAGTGTAGGGGCACAGGATCGAACTGACAGTCCAGGATGTGTATTTCTTGACTAGTCTCCCACCACTTGGGATGGTGGGAAATACACAGCCAGTGTTACCACGGGGGCGGAACATCATGGAGTTTGTGGAGCGGCATTGTCGACCGGGTCTCCAAGTCAAAGGGACTCAGATACCGATCGGGGACCTAGAAAGATTGGAGACCCGTGCAGTGGCCGCAGCAGTGCTACGGATCCTGGGCAACCAGGCGTTCCATCACATCACTAGGGGGCAGATGATGATTGTAGAGAGTGTGTTGAGTGGGACCTACTATGGGTGGGCCCAAAGGATGCTGGTGTCATTAAAATGACAGTTGTCACTTTGCAAGTGGTAAGTGAATCACGATTGCTCGTATGGGACTTTATTGTGCTCCTTCTTTTTTGAGAAGATCCCGACCTTACGACCTCGTATACAGCTCCCAGATGGGGGCCCGAGAGAGCCCAGGATGCGCCGGTGGGGGTGACTACTGTGTATAGGGGGAGGAGGGGTGGTCGGACGGGTGTTTCGACCGGAGTTCTTTGCCCATTGGGATCAGATGCCATTATACGTAGACGACTATCCCTATAGTGGGATGAGTTATTGTGGGGATCCGGACCTGCCATTGCTGCCTGGTCGCGTATGGGGACCCGATGGTAAGTGACAAGTAACTACTCTTTGTTGGGCATGTTAAAGTTATTGAATAATAGATAGGTGACTAATTCATGTACTTTTGGTATTCAGATATAGCTCCGGTAAAACCGACCGGATATATGGGACGACCGGCAGCATCAGGAGCTGCAGGCCCAAGTGGATCGAGAGCGGCGCATAGTGAGGATGTGGCTGCCCTCCTGGAGGACATCCGTCGTAGATGCGAGAGGTTGCTGACCGGTGTTTCAGAGCGCAGGTGGCAGGACTTAGACGACTAGTACATCGAGATGTGTATTGGTCTACCCTCAGAATGGCGAGGTGTCATGCGGTGCATGGCAATGGCCTGGTCAGGGGATACGTGATCTACGAACTGCAGGAGCAGAGCCATTGGCTCGGGATCTGCTAGATAGTGATTAGGTGTGGGGCATGTGGTGCCCCCTAGTGTGTATGTAGGGGCAGGTGGTGCCCCCAGTTTTGATTTTTTGTAACATGCTATGGGCATGTCATATGTATCAGAGTAGATGGACTCTAAACACATGTTTTGCGACACATATTATGGATATGCATCTTGTTAATGATTATGATTGTTATTTTCTTGTATAAAATGCATGTGATAAATGCCAATCTAGAACATGGTTTGCAATGCTATCTACATAGTGATTTTGTTCTCGAGGTACATGGTTGAAAGTTATGGTTTCAAATTCACGTATCAAGAGTTTCACTCATAAATATCGTCTAAAAGGCACAGGATTATGCACACGATAGACACCATTTAGTTGCATGACAAGAAGTAGGGAATATAAACGAACATGCAAATGGAGGATGTGATGAGAGAGGGCATCGGCTAAAAGACCCCGCACTGCATCGTATTCGGCCTGATTTTTGGTGGTAGGACCAATGCAAACCCTGTTTGAGAGAACAAGGGCATGCAAGGGGGTGAAAATGGCCCAACCGGCCGAGGCGAGATTCCGAGAGTAACGACTTGCACCATTAGTGTAACCGATATAGGGTGTGGATGGGAGGTCCTGCAGAATGGTGTTACAAGACAAAAACGGAGGGGGGAAGAGACCATGACGGCAGCGTGAGTGTACAGAAGACATCGAGCGACAACTGCGGGAGGGAGTGCGATGGGCAGGATGGCTATGGCTCATATAAAAACTAGAGGGTGGTATATGAGGGCTATAGGAGGTATGGCAGGGACTCGAGCTGCATAGGTCATCATGGATACGGGTGGTGGTATCTCGTTTAAGGGCGGGAAGGATGAGGTCATGGGAGAAGAAGGCTTCCAAGGGGGGATCCTGACCGGAAATGAGGGGATGATGGGAGGAAGGGAAACCACATGACGTGGCTAAGCTACCTAAATCATCCGTACAGGAAGAAAGGCTCACATACGGATCTTCACGGGGGATGACAGAAGAACAAATGAATAGATGGTCAAAAGATGTGGAGCCTAGGGTGGTTGCTGAAGGGGGGTTGAGCGAACCATCAGGGGAGGAATCCGAGGGAATGTTCTCCGAGGGTCTCATGGATGATGATAGGTAGAAAATGGTGGTGGTAGGCTCGGACATCTGACCATCAGGGGGGGGATGTCGATGGGAGCGGGTGGATCCTCAGACTGACCGACAGCATACTGCGCAAGTATGGGAGAGGCGGATTGATTTTGTTCAACCTCATACTCTTGAACTACCTTTAAAGAGGAGTGGTAATGCGTGAGGTGAGGATAATGGTGGGAATAATGGCCATGGACACCACACAGAGCACAGGGTTTGTTGGTGCGGATAGTCTTGGGGTTTTTGGTTACAGACAAGGAAGGAATGGAGGCTTCAGGGACCGTAGACTCAGGGAATGCGACTTTAACCATGGGTTGAAGACGGGGCAATTCAAGACAAGCATGGATGGCATGACCGACGACATCACACAAGGCGCAAGGATTTGCGGGCGGAAGAGGGGCCGGGTCAGTCGGGGTGGCCTTGTTTTTGGGTGCCCCCTTGCGAGCTTTGCCTTTCTTCCCGAGAGTCTTCACGACAGGAGAAGGGTCCTGTGGAGGTGCTGGGGGCACAGTGGCAATGAAGGAAGTGAGGGGGACCGGTTGAACTGGTGTCAAAGCAAGGTAGGGTTTGGGGTGACTAGGCGGGGTAGCGGCTGGAGGGTCAAGATACCAGACGGGTATGCCCAGGGTCAGGTTGGGGAGAGAGAGGGTGGCCATGATGGGGACCGAATAGACTCCGGGAGGGGGAGCCAGGAAGGGTATCTGACCAGTGGGGTAATGACCAGGGGGGACGGATCCTAGATGGTTGAGGCTTGGGGGAACCGACCCAGGAGGATAGAGGGGCTCATGAATTCCATCTGAAGGAGAAGGGCCA
Organism: Pinus albicaulis; assembly: GCA_034641835.2. Lineage (NCBI taxonomy): Eukaryota > Viridiplantae > Streptophyta > Pinopsida > Pinales > Pinaceae > Pinus > Pinus albicaulis. The sequence goes on from CM076578.1 coordinate 1,154,272,246, forward strand.
GAAGGAAGAGGTCCGGTTGGATGAGAGGAATGGCTAGGAGCGGGTTACGGAGGGCGAGGTTGAGGTTGGGGTTGCTGACTAGCTGTAGCGGGCCGCTTGAGGGCTGCCCGAGACGATTGCATCATGCAAAAATTCGATAAGCTGGGATCAGAGATAGGAGGAGGGGGTAGACCAGGGAAAGTTCCAAGCAAAGAGGAGTCTTTGTAGACGCCGGGAGAGACACTGGTCAAGGAATCGACGGTTTGCTTATTGGCTACAGAAGAGATGGTCGTCTCAGGGGAGGTTTGAGATTTTGGCTCATGATACGTCAACTGGTCGATGGTGACTATCTTTCAATTGTGAGGAAAAGACATCTTGCGAAAAAGTGCAGAAGGGACAGCAGACATGGAATAGGTGTAGCTTCGCCCCAATAGAATGTTGTCATCTAGAGGGGCGTTGATGACTTTGACGTCGACGCAAACAGTCTTGCCCGCAAGAGTGATAGGACAATTACGAAAGAGGCCAATGGGTTGGGAGGCATGGCCATCCCACGCTTGAAGGGTGATCGTGGAAGGGGCCAACTCAGGAGATCCGATTTGCTTCCAAACCGAAGTGGACATCACACAGGTGGATGCCCCCTCATCAATTATACACCGGGAAACGTTAGCGTTCCGGATTTTGACTGGGATTTGGAAGGCGACGGAAGCAGGAAGAGGGGAATGTTCTGATTGATGGGTGTCAAAAACAATCATTTGGTCATCAGCAGGATCTAGAGCGCCCATGGTAGATATTAGAGCCTTCTTTTCGGAAGGGCACGATTGGAGGAGTTCCAATGTGGAAATGGCAGCAGGAGACTACGCCAAATCATCTACTATGCTATATGAATGAGCAGCTCGACTAGGAGCAGCATGTTGGTGTAATGGTCCTTTAGGAATCTTGGTATGAACCTCACATTTGGGTTGAGTGATATGTAAGGGACCATTGGATGTCGAAAGAGGCTTGGTAGACCTGAAGAAGGGGACTCGAAGGCAGACTGAGCGGGAGGCTTGGGGTACTGGCGAGACCGAGTTTGAAGGTGAAGGTCGATGGGTGGGGATGGATCAGAGTTCATCATGAGGATATGGTAATCAGAGGAACCAGAAGGGGAAGGTTGAGTGGCGACCTGTCCGTCAGGTGGTTGGGCAACCACGAATCCTTGCTGGGGGAAAGGATTGGTAAACACAGCCGGTGGAGTGGTGGTCACATTAGGGGGAGCATGAGGGGAGGCATGCGGTCCTCACAATGTGGCTTGAGACTCCCACATCTGTCACATCTGTGGTAAGAGGGGACAATCGTGAGTGTAATGACCGTAAACACCGCAACACGAACAAGGCTTATTTGTACGAATAGGCCTGTCTGGCTTGGGCTGAGTGCCCTGTTGCTGGTTAGCAGTGTTAGGGTCAGTACCTTGAGGATTGGGTCCACGAGTACCAGGGACAGATTGATTTTGATTGCCTCTCCACCTTCTTTGAGAGGAAGGAGGATTAGTTGCGCCCTACTGTGCAAATACTTTCCCTAGAGGGGGCTGTAGGTGCTGTTGCGGGGGTGGAGAAGGCAAGGGAGGTGGAAGTGCATATGCTGGAGGAGCTGGAGCACCAGGCTACGGATAAGGATAGTGGTTAGGTTGGGAAACATTGAGGTAAGTAGGAGGTTGGGAAAAAGGATAAGGCATGCCGTATCCTAGATACATGCTACCTGGAGGGGGAAGAGTGCTAGAGGTGCTGGCCCCTCCCAGAGGGGGACCATAGCCCATAGGAGGTTGAGCATATGGATGAGAAAGGGATCCAACGATACCGTCGGCGGAGTGAGATGCCCCCGAGGCGTTAGCACCACCGGGCCTGGGGAGGTCAGGAAGGATGGTATAGAAATAACCAGACTGAGCGTAGATCAGGTCATACTTCAAGGCTATTTGGAGGGCGACTTATTCGTTTGAGGGAAATGGGAGATGACATCTTTTCCAATGGGAGGTAAGAGAGTGTGAAGGAACCAGTCTATATAAACCCGATCTTCAAAGGTGGGAGCTCGACATAAGCTTCGTCTTCTCCGCCATTCCTGGACATGAGTGGAAAGGTGGGTGGAAGAGGTTTGACGGAAGGAGGTCAAAAGCTCGGTACCAGTTTCGTATCAGAGAGGGAGCTGGAAATAAGATAAAAAGGATTGGGCAATGGTCACAAAGGTGGTATGGGAAGAGGTGGCCTGGTAAACATACCATTTAGAAGCTTTGCCCGTAAGTGTGCGTTGGAACAATCGAGGACAGATGGAATCATCGGTAATGGAATTAGAGGAACACCACATGTGGAAAGATCGAACATGATTGGTTGGATCTTCTACAGCAAGGCCTTTGAACTTAGATGTTTGAGGAGCTTGGTCAAAGGCGAGGCCAACCGCATCGTGCTAGGTCATTGATCAACTGATTGAGATTGGGGAGGCTGAGGCCTGCCATGTAAGGGAGCAAGGGTGCAGCCGAGGTAGTTCTTGTGGCAGTTCTGCTAGTAGTAGTCCTGGCATTAGGGCCGGGATTCCCGCTAGCATTAGGCCCTGGACCAGACATAGTGAAGGTTACAGGGGGAGAACCAGAAGTAAAAGGAGAACCCAATGAATCAGAAGAGGAGTCGGAGTGCGCACTCGGGGGAGGACTAACTCGACGACGACGGGACGGAGTAGGTCGACCGACCGAAAACTGAGGGTGAAGGCCAAGAAGTCTCCGGGAGGTGCACCTGGGGGGCGCAATGATGACAACACAAACACGGCACAAGGGGAAGAAGAATGACCATAAGGGTAGGGAGGTGCAGAATCAAGTGATTACAATGTCGAAACAAGGGCAGAAAAGGTGCAGTGTCAATTGATTTTACAATGTTTTAAATTCTTTGCCTGGCGGTGTGAACCAGGCTCTTGTTCGCTTAGGGTGAGTGTGTGGCATGCGTTAATTTTAATTTTTAAACCCTGAAGTTTTGAGAGCAAAAGAAAAAGTGTGCTGCGTAACTGAAAATAAATCTGCAGAGAACATTATATAATGCTGAAATAACAGAAAATTAACAGCTAGTAATGCATCGATCTAACCCAAAAAGGCGGGTCTCTCAAAACTAGTCTAACAGAGGGAAAAAATCTAGTCAAAACACACTACAAAGAGGCCAATAGATCTAGGGTCGAAAGGGACAGGGATCTAAAGGATAAACCTGCTGAAAAGAGGTGCAGAACACAGCCAAGAGGCAGAGGCAAGGTGGCTGGAAAAAAGGAGGAATTCAGCAAAAAGAAGAAGGGACAAGGAGGAGGCCCTAAAGGTAGTTCCAAACAAAACTTCAGGGGGTGATTTGAAAGGGAGAAGAGCTGATTAAAAGGGATCTGAAAAGGAGGTATCATATCTGAAAAAGGGATGGCTGAAACCCTGAAAAAACAGACACTTGAAACAGTTAAAACTCTTCCACAAAACGTGGAGGGTACTAAAGCCCTAGGGGGCTAGGTTCCCACTTAGATGAGTAAAAAGATCAGAAATGTGTCTAAACGGGCCGAGACACAGGTCGGCAAACCCCGCGTAAGTCAGAAACCAGAAAATATAAAATAGCGTAAAAATGTGCGAGGCCGCGTGCCCCGACCGTTTTCCTCGTGTAGGCCGCAGACAATGGGCCGCAAAGTGCGACCTCGGGAGGCCGTGTTGTAGGTTTTGGGCTGAAAAGTGCGACTCGAAGCTCCGGTGTCCCGCGGCAGCATTTCTCGAAAGTTTACTGTTTTAATATACGATGACCGCCACCTGCTGCACAGTCCCTAAACACAACGAAGTTAGAAATTTTAATGTTTTAGGGTTTTGTGTGAGAAAAACAACATAAAAATGGGAAAAACAAAAAGCTGAAAAGAAACCCTAGGGTCTGAAGTAGCTGGATATGCAGGAATATGAAAAACAACAACAGTCGTAATTGAAAATCCGTGTGGAGTCGCCAATTGTTAGTATGAATATTCTGTCGAAGCGTACGAAAAAATACCACTTTAGCTACGCATAAATTATAGCCCTAACATCAAATGTGGCTGCCAATATCTTCATATCTATAGTTATTCGTCCACATGCGGCCACAGAAACCGCTAAAATAGCAGTCAAGGTATTACAAGAAAATAAGGTTTTTATTCCATGCATCCAATAGATAAGACAAGAACAATATTTTTGAAAGAATTTTTATATTAAAGGGCACCTGAGAGGAAAACAAGAAAGGTGTTTCCAATTATCCTCAATGGGATGGGTTCTTGAAAGTCCTCAGCATTTCAGATCTAAAATTTCTCTCTCTTGTTGGTGTAGAAAACCCAGACAAACATAGAACTCAAAGGGAGCTCACAAAGCAAACAATGGAGAATGTGAAAATGATAATGGCTCAAAGTCAGACCAAGAGTATAGATCCGTAGTGACTTGTAGGCAATGCAAGGTGAAAGAATGATAGAAAAACCTCCTATTTATAACAAAATATTAGGGTTATCTAGAACTTGTTGCATGAATAAAATATTATTAATCAAATTCTAGAACCACCCTTTAGGAATATTTTATTATATTTGTTGGAGGGAAAAGGTCTTTTGACTTGGGTCAATTCCTTTATTTATAAACAATAAATAAATGATTTATTTATTATTTTAGGGAGATGGTGGGAATATAATTAATTAAATAATGATTTATTTAATTATTTATGGGTGGTTTAGTCATATTTAACAAGGAATATTATTTAAATAAGATTTAAATAATTTATTCCTAGAAAAATAAAAGGATAATAGTAAAGATTTATCTAATTAATTTATTTGTTTTTGGTTAACATGACCAGGAAAATCAAACAAATATAGGTTTGTTTAATATTTCCTTTTGGGGTTTCGTTTAGGACCATAAACAACCTAATAAATGTGTTTTATTAAGTTATTTTACATAGTGAAAGCAATTTTACTTAGGGTAAAATTGGTCTTACGTGGTGTACTTGGGTCCATATAATGATAGTAGGTTAGATGACCAAAAAATGGTGTAACAATTGGCAACTCCAATGTATATGTATATGCAATTCATGCATCACTAATAGTCACAACAGATAGTCTATCTTGCCCTTTCACCTATCTCTCCACTGGTCTCCACTGAAACTGCCATGCACTGTAGTTAACTGATGTATTCTTTAGTTGATTAATGAGTTTATAATTAGTGAATTAATTAATAATCAATTCACACCACTCTCACTAGTGCATCAATCAGTTAGACTAGATACAACTAGCTCAACTATGTTTAGATTAGTTAAACTGAACACAACTCCATTAACTTCCTCAATCAACTCCACCAAACTCTCTCACATGAGTTCTAACTGAAGTATCCATGCAATAGCTCCACTTAACCCTTAGGAATAACGTAATTCCTTCTGTCAGCTCCTGTGCCACATCTGTGCACTTAACTGAAGTGCTCCAAGAGAATAAGATAATGTTTAGAGTCCAAATATTATTAAGAGCTAATAATATTCGACATATCTATTTTTAGACTAGCAATCTAAAAATAGATTCCGCCCAATATGTCTAAAAATAGAAGTCCATTTATTTTTCCAACTTGACCAACCATCCACAAATAGCATCCCACAACTCATAGAATATGATCGACATGTCTAAAAATAGACTTTGCGCCAAAATCACCTGTGTGGGCCCCACCTAGTTTAGGTGATTATTTTCCAACTAGGATCAAGGATGCTGTTTCAGGATGCCTCCTTCACTATTTCTTGTTGCAAACTTCAACACTCCCTCTCAACAAGAAAGGATTGTCTTTGCATGCAACATGCAACTCCATGCATTTGCCCTGCAACCTTTGCCAGTGCCCTGCAACTCCATACATCTGCTTTACAACTCTTCCGAAATTGAAAGGCTCCAAACAACTCAATCATTATAATGCATCTATCATCAAAGTCTTTGACATATACTGGTATCAACTACACATGTATTCAGGAGCCACTGCGCTGTTGAACTCTGCACCCATGCACTCTGCACTTGTTTTCAACTCTGAACTATGCTCCAGTATCTGACACTGTCACTTTGATCTTCCTGCATCAATCCAACTGATCATGCTATTGCTGCTCTGTGGGCACCTCGTAGCCAGGTTAAATTCATGAGATCCACACCATCTCAATGAATCCTTCCCAGAAATCTGCTCTTGGGATTACGCATGCATGTCGCCCCACCTCTCACCTGGTGGTATCACTGCATGCACTCCCTCTGCCCATCTGGCACAAAATTTCTCTACATGAGTGGTTTCTCCCACTCCATGATCCTCATCTTGTGGCTGCTCCACATCTCGAGGTTCACTCTTACCTGCATGAAAATCTTGCTCCCTCTCAAGCTTCAATTGCATGGATTTCAGGCACTTCCCAATAGTAGGAAGCTCCGTAGAAATCCCATCTACTTCAAGTCTGTAGAGATTCTTCGCTCGAATCCAAACCTTCTTGACTTGTTGTGTTGCTTTGTACCGAAGGAAAACTTTTCCTTCACTAAAGACAACATAATACCCTTTATCCTCTAACATTGCGACTGAGATTAAATTCTTCTTTAAACCTGGAACATGCACTACATATTGTAAAAGAATGAGTTTACCTGACTCCCTCTAAAAGGTAATGGTACCAATGCCGATCACATTGTATCATCCATTTTCTCCCAACTCAACATGCAACTGGAGATCTTTCTCCACCAAGTCACTGAAAAGGTTCACATCTCCCGTCATGTCAAAGGAAGCACCACTATCAAAGTAACACCCCGATCCCAATGCACTAGACACCATGCATGTGATCAATGAGAAGTCCAGCTCAAATTGCAAGGCAAGAGCCTCACCAGCATTAGCACCAACAACCTGCTTGTTCTTCTTCTTCTGTGGATAATTTGTGGCGAAATGACCATGTTCGTGACAGTGAAAACACTTCACTTTGGACATGCCATGCTCTTTTCCATCTTCACCGGCCTCAGATATAGAATGGAATTTCTTCCCCTTCTTCTTCTTTTCCTTGGCAACCAAAGCGCAATCCTCTTCATCATCAAATCTATAAAGGTTCTTCTCCACTTTTATTTTTCTGAGCTTTTCTTTAAGCGCCAACTTCCTCTAGTCGCTTCTTCTTTGGAAAAAATATATCAAAGCCTTCCACATAGCATATGGAGTGGCTTTCCCATGAAGGCTTGAGATAATATGGTCTCTCACACCTTCCAACAGAATCCTCCTCACCCTTTCTAATTTCTTTTTCCATGCATGAAGTACTGCAACATCCGCCGAAGTGGGATTAGGAACATCTCTCTCGATGAATTCCTTCAAGCCATTATCTTCAAGCACCGCCTCCATCCTGTCCTTCCAGGCTATGTAGTTAGATTTTCCCTCAAGTGCATACTCCAACCGCAACGCATTGAAAGACATTTCAATGTATACTCAACTATCACACCAAGAAACTCCTACAACAAATTCGAATTGTCCACCAGCACAAACTCACTTCACAATTTCAATGTTCAACCAACAATGCTCTGATACCATGTAGAAATTATATGCACTAAGCATGCATATGTCCTTGATTCACCTGATCTCACACTATTTAACTTTATTCAAAATACTGAATCAATTCCACTTGTTAATCTTTTGCGGAAAAATTAATTGCACACACATGTGAAGCATAAACAAAAATTATTCAATCGCACATAACACAGTTTTTAACTGGGAAAGCCTGAAGCTGAAAACCCCAAATATATATTATGTAACATTGAGATCATATGAAAATCTCATAGAAGCATACAAAGCTTATCACAAGCCCTCAGTACAGTATAATCGTCATACACTAATCAGGACCAATCTTGCAAATCCATGCACCGATCTTTGCCACCTGCTAGCCTGCCTCCACTGCGCAATCCAAGTTGATTACAAAGACCAATTCAATGTAATCCCACTCTCATTGAATACGTGATTATCATTGGCAACTCCAATGTATATGTAGATGCAATTCATGCATCACTAATATTCACAACAGATAGTCTATATTTCCCTTTCACCTATCTCTCGACTGGTGTCCACTGAAACTGCCATGAACTGTAGTTAACTGATGTATTCTTCAGTTGATTAATGAGTTATTATTTGTGAATTAATTAAATAATTAATTCACACCACTCTCACTAGTGTATCAATCATTTAGACTAGATATAACTAGCTCAACTAAATCTAACTAAGTTAAACTAAATACAACTCCACCAACTACTTCTATAACTCGACCAAACTCTGTCACATGAGTTCTAACTGAAGTCCTCCATGCATTAGCTCCAGTAAACCCTCAAGAATAGCATAATTCCTTATGTCAACTGCTATGCCACATCTTTGCACTTAACTGAAGTGCTCCAAGAGAATAAGATAATGTTTAGAGTCCAAATATTATTAAGAGCTAATAATATTCGACATATCTATTTTTAGATTGGCAATCTAAAAATATATTCCGCCCAATATGTCTAAAAATAGAAGTCCATCTATTTTTCCTACTTGACCAACCATCCACAAATAGCATTCGAAAACTCATAGAATATGATCGACATGTCTAAAAATAGACATAGTCTAAAAATAGACTTTGCGCCAAAAATCACTTGTGTGGGCCCCGCCTATTTTAGGTGATTATTTTCCAACTAGGATCAAGGATGATGTTTCAAGATGCATCTTTCATTTTTTCTTGTTGCAAACTTCAACAGAGAAAGGGCATAGAACTTAAGTCCGCAGGGGCTTAAGTCGGACTTAATGAAAAAAGTTGGTTTTTAAGGTCGAAAGGGGTTTTTTGAGGTTTTTCAAAGGTTCTGATAGGTATAAAGAGGAAGTTAAAACCAAATAAAGGGGAAGCATATGGTTTTAAAAGGAATTTTGAAGGAAGTGAAGGAATAATAAAGGGAAAAATGGAATTTTGGGAGGGAAATGATGGAGAAGAGGTTTTCTGAAACAATCCTTGTTATAACAGCAGGGCTTCTTTAAGGAATTTTGAATTGAAAACATAAGTGAAGGTAGGTTTCTTTAGACAGAGAGAAAAACTAGGCTTCAAGAACTAACATATTAACTTGAAATTGTTTCTTGAAGGCTACAAACTATTTCTAGCCATCATTAGGTATAACATAAATTATAGATGGCTAACAGTGGCTCCACTTGGGGAGGACAGCTTGCTCTTTAGGTGTCCGGAACCTCATTTTGTCAATCTCTAGCTTTTAGCAGACCAGTGCCATATCCATTGGGAAAAATATCTTTTCTTTCCTTGCTGAAGTTCTGTGCATTTTGATAATTCGTCTAATGACCTGCATCATGAAATTTCTTTACACCACATCTCTACCTACCCAAAACTACTTGCCCTAACATTTTTTCTTCCTCTTTGAGTGCATTAGAACTAGCAAACTATTTTTAAATTTTATTTTTGAAAACAAAAAGATAAAACTATCTAATGCTACCCTTATTTCTTCCAAGAGTCCAGATTAAACAGTTGGACTCTAAAGCTTCTCTACCTAATCTACTATCTGTCAAGATTAAGCTATTTGACAGATCTGCATTCTCTACATTCAAAAATAGAAATTTAAACATAGAAAAACCAGGATTAAATAGTCTGATTTGCTATAGTGTCTATGGCTATATGCACAAGCTGCTCATAGACTTTATTTGCAGAGAATTAAAACAAAATTGTGAAGGCTTAAGATCTGAAAATTAAAGACATCCTTCTTTCTTCTTGGCTCAAGTTTTGATCTATTTAGAGCCATCTTTTCTTCGTTTCCTTTGGTTCATATTTTGAGCATGTTTGAACCATTCTTTCTCTATCCTAATCTATTCTACTGATAAGCCAAGATTAAACAATTTGGCAAATCTACTTCACTAACCTATCAGCAGTAAATTGAAATCTATCTAGTCATGATTAGGCTGTATGAATAAATAGCAATGCTCTTTCAATTAGTGGCATTTAGGCTTGCACACTTTCAGATTTTTCTCTTTTTGGTATGGGGTTGTACCTTTGTTCTTTTCATCAGCCCTATTTTGTCTTTTTCTATTGTTTTTGTATTTTTTCTTTTTTCTTTCAAAGCAAAAACAAAAATTAACTAAACGATCAAAGGATGAGCTTTATTTCATTCCTATATAACCTAACTTAACTTGGAAAAATTTAAATATTTAGCTGATGAACTCCCTTTTCCAATATAGCCAATCAAGTAAATGGTTCCATGATTGGTCTTCGCTCATCTCCTTAAGCATGCTAGACAAACAGGGCCACTCCCATTTCCCTTATTCTTTAGCAACAATGCTAGAAAATCTCCTTGCTTTTGGTAATACACTTCTCTTAACAACCTTTATCCTTTATTCAAATATCTTTAAGAAATGAGCATAGGGATCTTGAAACAAGGCCTGGTTATGAATATTTGGAAGATAGGTTTCGACCAGGCTTACTTTTTCCTCCACTGGATCAAGCTTAAGATTCTTTTGAGAAAGAACTTCTTCCTCATTTTCATTATCATCTGAACTGGAGGACTCATAATATATTGCAGTGTTGTCCTCTTGTAGTCCTGGTATGCTCTGATTCAGTGGAATGTACTCTGTGAAGAGATCATCATATTCTTGAGTAGGAATATCTTTTGTTGTCTCAACCCTTTCAGGAGAAGGCTCCTTATCTTCATCCTGCTCAAGAAATTCCTCTTTCTTCTCAACCTCATCATCACAACTGATAGATTGCTGACTCCCAATTATGTGAAAGCTATTTCTGATGAATTGGATTGGTTGATTGCTGCTTTCAAGCTGATGATAGTGAATTTCATGATACTAATCAACTGTTGGTTTCCCTACATGATTAGTTTATGCTTGCAGCTCATCATCATCATCAAACTGATCAAAAATTGGAAAATCATTAGTATAAAAAATTTCACCAATCAAACATATTGGGTTATCGGTTTTTTTTCTTTAAGCTAATCCACAAGTTTATTTTCTGGTTCATAACAACAAGGTCTAGTGGGTAGATGAGCATAAATGTTTTGTTCCGATGAAATTCTGGAGGTTGGCTGTTTGTTTAATATTTGATCAATTTCTTCTTCTATCAAAAGAGGGGGAATTTTTATTTTTCTTTGGACAGAAGTACAACAATCCTCTTTCTCTTGTGTTGACTAACTTTGAGGCTGGATATCTTCTTGAGCATCTCCTAGTGAATCTCTACTTGTGTTTGCAGGAAGACCTTGAGGACTTTCTTCTTTTTCCTAATCTTTCTCACTCTCAAACAAATCTTCTTGATCTCTATGATAGTCAATTTGAGGCTCATCTTTTGTTTCTATTATATTGTGAGGATGCCACTCTCCTTTTAAAATCTGAAATGAGTCATCACATAGAGGGAGAGTCCTTATATGTGTTGATTTTTCTTCTATTTTAGGTTCTGTGTTTCCTAGGAGGCTTATTGTTTCCTCAAAGCACTGCTCACTTTTTGCATTTGCATTTTTGTCGTAAAGATCTCTTAACAGCATAATACAAGATAAAGGTAGGTTTTCAGGACTTTCTTGACAACCCTCTTCATTTTTTTCTCTGTAATCTTGCTCATCATACATATTTTTCTTGTTGTATATGTCTTGTAGTGGTTGAGTTTGTGTTTGATTAGGAGAAAGCATGGATTGTTCTGGATAATCAATATCTGTATCAGCCTCATGCTTATCCAATCTTTTATCAAGTATGTACATCATTTTTTCCATTAGGTAAAATAATGTATCTAGTTTTGCTTCTCTATTTACACTTGGATCCATGTTTGTAAAAAAGAGGTCACTGTATCTTGTCAACCAGTTCAGAGTCTTCTTCCAGTGGATTCATTAGGTATTTTGGAGGTTGTGGAGTCGCCAGGTGGAAGATTTGAACTTTTCTATCCACCAACAGTATGATTGGGTTTGCTCAATGCATTCCCAGGGGAGTTTACAAGGAATGGTAAAGTAATAGGCCTACTGGAGGCCAATGGAGTCGCCAGGTGGAAATTTTTAGCTCTTTTGGAGGTAAAATATTCTTTTGGTCCACCACCAATGTTTATTATGAAACAAATCTGAATGTTTTTGGGGTTTTTTGAGTTTTTTTTTTAAAGGAATAATGAGTCTACAAGAGATTTTCAGGTTATTATGTACTCAGAGGTCCCACCGTGATCGCCAAAATTTTGGGGTCCTGTGATTTGGCTGATTGGAAAACCAAATGAAAAGGAAACATTCAAACCAAGCTTTAGAGCTCTAGGATCTAGGCCTCCTAGTCTCAAAGAGGGATCTCTCTATATGTTTTTAAGGATATAGCTTGATGCTTTTATGAGGTTGATTTTAGGCTAGTTATTAAGTGCAAGTTTGTTTTTTTGGGTTTGGTTGGTTAGACATGAATGATCTAGGAAACATAGATAGAAAGGGGAAATATCATAGCTATTGGGCAATGGAGTCAAGAAGAAGTTATAATAAGCTCAATCAATGGATATGAGATATCAAAGGGAAAATATAACTTGGCCAGTGGATCTTGGGTTTGGTGGATGAAATGAAATGGACATTAAGGATTTAGAAGGAGAAGTAGAACTAAGGGAAATTAAGAATCCTTAATTATATGTACTTCTCAACAAATGGACTTAAAACATTATCTGAACATGAAGAGGCATTCCATAGACAGGGCTAACCATAAATTCTAGAAACCACACTTTAGCAAATAATAATTCCAAGAAAAACTTTTCAAATGAAATCTAGGAGTTGAGGAACACTCTATTTATCCACAGATTTCACCTTCAAGGATAATAAAACATTCAAGATTCACAAATAATTGCATTCATAGAAGAGGGAACTCCTATACATCTAAGATTACAATTATGAAAACCTTCAAAACAATTATCTCAGCAAGAAAAAAAGGTGTTACACAGTATTTTGTCACCGTCCCTGCAATCCCTCGTCTCGCACATTGGAGGACTATTTCCGTGACCTGTGAGTAGTAACATGTCCTGAAAACACCTTCATAACATCCTTCTGCCTAAGGATAAACATTCTCCTGAAGAACATTTCCTCTGGAAAACCCTAAAAACAGGTGTTTTATCCTTGGCGCGACTAGTCAGTTCATCCCTCGCGCCAATGGGGGAAATCCACACTAGAGGGCACGCTAATTGTCACACTGTACATGTGTATCACTCCTGCCAACCCCATTAAGGAATGTTTTTTAAAAATAAATGGTAGAATTTTGGTTCTAACAAACTCCAGAATGAATCATCAAAGGAAGTTTAGTCGTTTGGCTCCAGATCTCCATGTATAGGAAGTGGTTTTCCACCTCTCATGGAACCTTCCTAGGAGATAGGGCCTATCCCATGATTATAGGGATCCCAACTTCCCTTCCTCCATCTATAAAAGTGTTACACCATTTTTTGGTCATCTAACCTATTATTATTAGATGAACCCAAGTACACCACGTAAGACCAAGTTTACCCTAAGTAAAATTGCTTTCACCATATAAAATAACTTATTTGTTTATATTTCCTGGTCATATTTAACCCAAAACAAGGAACTTAATTAAATAAATCCTTATTTATTTAATTATTTCCTAAGAATAAGTTATTTAAACCATTATTTAAATAATATTCTTAGTTAAATTTGACTAAATCATCCATAAATAATTAAATAAACCATTATTTATTTAATTATATTCCCATCATTTCCCTAAAATGATAAATAAATCATTTATTTATTTATTATTTATAAATAAAGGAATTGACCCAAGTCAAGAATCCTTTTCCCTCCAAAAAATATAGTAAAATATTCCTAAAGGGTGCTTCTAGAATTCGATTAATAATATTTTATTCACGCACCGAGTTCTAGGCCGCCCCAATATTTTGTTATAAATAGGAGGGTTTTCCCCATTCATTAGTCACCTTCATTGCATTAGATCACTCTGGATCTACTCTTGGTCACCATTTTCCATTTTGTTTTGTGAACTCCCTTTGAGTTCTATGTTTTCTTTTATACATCCATAAGAGAGAGAAATGTCAGATCTGAAACACTGAGGACTTCCAAGAACCCGTCCCACTGAGGAGAACCGGAAAACACCTTTCTTGTTTTCCTCTCAGGTGCCCCATTCTTTAATATAATACAAAACATTCTTTTAAACACTTTGTTCTTGTATTGTTCATTGGATGCATGGAGCCATGTTATATTTTATCTGCTTAATGTATTTTTGTGCTTAGATCTGAATTTGTGCAGCAAACTTAAAGATATTTTGCAGCCATAATCGATGTTAGGGCTATTTGTTATGCGTAGCTAAAGTGATATTTTACGACGAAAGAATGATACTAACAATTGGCGACTCCACACGGGTTTTCTTTTGCGAACACTGTCGCTTTATCTATTCCTTCATATCCAGCTGTTTCAGACCCTAGGGTTTCTCTTCCATTTTTTGTTTTTCCTATTTTTATGGTGATTTTCACCCCTAAAACCCTTAAAAAGTAAAATTAATAACTTCCGTGTGTTTCTGGCCTTATTGCAAAGGTGACAGACATCAACCGCAGCTGAGACGACAAATTTTTCTGCAATCTGCCGCCGAGAGAGCTAGATCTGCAGGTCGCACTTTTTGGCCCAAAAAGTGCGACCTGAGCCTCAAGACACACATTTCTGCCCCAAACCTGTGACCTGGACTGATAACAGGTCAGAACCTGTAACCTGCACTTTTCTGCAAAATTTTCAGCACTTTTTTTGAGTTTGTCTAAAGCTTCTGTCAGGGTTTTCCAACGTCTGTCTCTACCCGTTTGGACCTGTTTCTGAACTGCTTCACTCAACTAAGAGGGAATCTTGCCCCTTAGGGCTCTAGTACCCTCCAATTTTTGTGGACGAGTCTTTCCTGTTTCAGAAGTCTGAATTTCCAGAGTTTCAGCCCTCTTTTTCTCCGATCTCATACCTCCTTTTCAAATCCCTTTAGATCAGCTCTTCTCCCTCTCAAAACCACCTCATATCGTTTTGTTTGGGTTCATTTCTAAGGCCACTGCCTTGTCTCTTCTATTTTTAGCTGATCTCCTCCTTTTTAGCAGCAACCCTGCCTCTGCTTATTTTCT
Source organism: Pinus albicaulis (assembly GCA_034641835.2). Lineage (NCBI taxonomy): Eukaryota > Viridiplantae > Streptophyta > Pinopsida > Pinales > Pinaceae > Pinus > Pinus albicaulis. Next base: position 1,154,287,299 of record CM076578.1, read on the forward strand.
ATTCTCTGCACCACTTTTTAGCAGATTTACCTTTTAGATCCCAGTGCCTTCGGACCTTCGATCTATTGGCCTCTTTTTAGCGTGCTTTGCCTAGTTTTTTCCCTCTTATAGACTAGTTTTGAGAGACCCGCCTTCTTGGGTTCGATTGTTGCATTTTTAGTTGTTAATTTTCTGTTCTTTTAGTCTTATTTATTGCAGATTTATTTTCTGTTATGTAACACACTCTTTTTTTTACTCTCAAAACGTCTGGGTTTAAACAATTAAAATTAACGCACACCACAAACTGACCCTAAGTGAAGAAGCGCCTGGTTAACACCACCTGGCAAAGACTTTAAAATCAATTGTCACTGCACCTTTCTGCCCTTGACCTCACTTGATTTTGTCCCTCCCTTCCCTTGTCATTTTTCTTCCTCCTATCATCATTACGCCCCCACGACGCCTCTCCCGGAGACTTCTTGGCCTTCATCCTTAGTTTCCGCTTGATCGACTTCCTCCTTCCCGTCGTCATCGAGTAAGTCTTTCCCCAAGTCCGCACTCCGACTCTTCCTCTGATTGTTCGGGTTCTCCCCCTCCTGGTTCTCCCCCTGTCACTTTCACCATGTCTACTTCAAGGCCTACCACCAGCAGTAACCCCAATACTACTACTGGGTCTGTTTCCAGTGGAACCACCTCGGGACCTACCTTGACTGCCTCATTACTCCCTTATATGGTCGGCCTTAGTCTCCCTGTATTCAATCAGTTGATTAATGATCCTATCCGCCACGATTTTTGTTGGCCTGCTATGCCAACCAAGCCCCCCTCTGACATTCCCAAGTTTGAAGGCCTTGCTAGTGAGGATCCCTCCAACCATATTTGATCCTTCCATATGTGGTGTTCCTCCAATTCCATTACTAACGACTCTATTCGTCTTCGATTGTTCCAATGCACACTCACACGCAAAGCTTCTAAATGGTATGTTGAACAGGCCACCTCCTCCCATACCACTTTTGCGACCATTGCCCAAGCCTTTTTATCTTATTTCAAGCTCCCTCTCCGATATGACACTGGTACCAAGCTTTTAACCTCCTTCTGTCAATCCTCCTCAACCCGCCTTTCCGCTCATATCCAGGAATGGCGGCACAGAAGAAGCTTATGTCGAGCTTCCCCCTTTGAATATCGAGTTTACATGGACTGGTTCCTTCGCTCTCTCTTACCTCCCATTGGCAAAGATGTCGCATCCCATTTTTCCCAAACCGAAGAAGCCGCCCTCCAAATCGCCTTAAAGTATGACCTTATCTACGCCCAATCTGGTTATGTTTATACCGTCCTTCCTGACCTTCCCAAACCCAGCGGCCCTAATGCCTCAGGGGCATCTCATTCTGCTGACGGTATCGTTGGAGCCCTGTCACATACCTCTGCCCAACCTCCTTCGGGCCATGGTTTTCCTCTAGGGGCCAGCCCCTCTGGCATTTTTTTCCCTCTAGGCAGCATGTATTCAGGCTACGACATGCCTCCTCCTTTTTCCCACCCCCCTGCTTACCTTACTGCTGCCCACCCTACTCCTTATCCATCTCCGCAACCTAGTTTCCCAGCTCCTCCAACATTTGGACCTCCCACTCCCTTGCCTTCTCCACCCCCACAACCGCACTTACTACCCCCTCCAGGGCAAGTATTTTCACAGCAGGGGGCACCTAATTTTCCTCCTTCTCAAAGAAGGAGAAAAGGCAATCAATCCGCTTCTGGTAATCATGGACCCAATCCTTCCAATATCAACTCTACCACTGCCAACCAGCCACAGGGCTCTCAGCCCAAGCCGGATAGGCCACTTCGCACCAATAATCCATGTTCGTGTTGCGATGTTTATGGTCACTACACTCACGATTGTCCCTTATTACCACAAATGTGGCAACTTTGGGATTCTCAAGCCACTGTACGGGGACAACACTCCTCCCCTACTACCCCTCCCACCCCCGTTACTTCTCAACCTGTTGTGTTTACCGATCCTTTCCCACAATAAGGATTAGTGGCCACTCAACCACCTCACGCCCCAGTAACCACTCAACCTTCCCCTTCTGGTTCCTCTGATTACCAAATTCTCATGATGGCTTCTGACCCACCTCTCACTGTCGACCTCAACCTTCAAACTCGGTCCCGTCAGTATTCCACACCTCCTGTTCTGTCTGTCTCTGAGTCTCCATCGTTAGGTCCTACAGAGCCTCTATCGACACCCAATGGTCCCTTAAAACTCCCTCTGCCCAAAGCTGAGGTTCATCCCAAGCCTCCTAAGGGACCATTACGCCAAAATGCTACCTCTGGTTGGGCTGCCCATTCATACAGCATAGTAGATGATCTGGCCCAATCTCCTGCTGCCATTTCAACACTGGAACTCCTGTAGTCATGTCCTTCTCAAAAGAGGGCTCTACTATCTACCGTGGGCACTGTAGATCCTTCTGATGACCAATTGATTGTTTTCGACGCCCGTCAGTCAGACCATCCCCCTCTTCCTCCTTCAGTTTCTTTCCAAACCCCAGTCAAAATCTGAAACGCAAATGTTGCTCGGTGTATTATTGATGAGGGGGCATCTACCTGCGTAATGTCCACTTCGGTTTGGAAACAAATCAGATCCCCTAAACTGGCCCCTTCCACCATCACCCTTCATGCATGGAATGTCCATGCCTCCCAGCCCATTGGCCTATTTCGTAACTGTCCTATCACTCTTGCGGGCAAGACTGTTTACGTTGACATTGAAGTCATTGATGCCCCTCTTGATTATAACATTATTTTGGGGCATAGCTACACCTATGCCATGTCTACTGTCCCATCCGCGGTCCATCACAAGATGTTTTTCCCTCATAATGGAAAGATAGTCACCATTGACTAGTTGACATATCAAGAGCCAAAATCTCAGCCCTCCCCTGAGTCAACCATTTCTTCTATAGCCAATACGCAAACCGTCGATTCTTTGAACAGTGTCTCCCTCGACGTCTATAAAGAATCCTCCTTGCTTGGAACCTTCCCTGGTCTTCCTCCTCCTCCTGTCTCTGATCCCAACTTAGCGAATGTTTGCATGATGCAATCGTCTCAGGCCAAGCTTAAGCAGCTCGCTTCGGCTAGTCAGCAACCTCAACCTCGCCCACCGCAACCTGCTCCTAGCCCTTCGCCTCAGCCAGCTGGACCTCTCCCTTCTGACCCTTCTCCCACTGTTGATACCCATCCACCTCTCTACCCTCCTGGGTCAGTTCCACCAGGTCTCAACCATCTTGGAGCCGTCCCTCCTGGCCATTACCCCGCTGGTCAGATATTGTTCCTAGCTCCCCCACCAGGAGTGTACATGGTACCTATCATGGCCACCCTCTCTCTTCCTAACCTGACCCTTGGATTCCCGTCTGGTACCTTGATCCTCCAGCCGCTACCCCGCCTAGTCAACCCAAACCTTACCTTTCTTTGACCATAGTTCAACCGGTCCCCACAACTTCTCCCGCTGCAACAGTGCCTCAGTCACCTCAATAGGACCCACCTCCTATTGCAACCGCTTCAGGTAAGCATGGAAAATCTCATAGGGGGGCATCAAAGAACAAGGTTTCCCTGACAAACCATGCCCCTCCTTAGCCTCCAAAGCATGCCATCCAGTGTGCTTTGTGTGATGTTGTCGGACACACCACCCATACCTATCCTGAATTGCCACATCTCAAGCCCATGATTAATGTCCCGATCCCTGAAACATTTGTTTCTTCCACGACCACGGCCAAGAACCCCAAGACTATTCACACCAACCACCCCTGTGCTTTGTGTGATCTCCATGGCCATTACACCCACCTTTGTCCCTGCCTCGAAGACTTCCGCACCTCTCTCGCTGCGGTATGCCATGTCGAGGCCAAGTGCAACGAGTTCACCTCTCCCTTATTTGCATGTTTTGCTTCGGCCGCACTACCAGACATGACTACTCCCATTGACATTCCCCCTCCTGATGTCAAGATGATGGAGCCTTCGTCCACCATTTTCTACCTATCATCATCCATGAGACCCTCGGGGAACATTCCCTCTGAATCCTCCCCTGTTTTTTCGCTTGACCTTCCTTCAGAAATCACCTTTGGCTCAACATCGACATAACCTTTATCTTCTTACTCTTCGGTCACCCCTTGTGGCGATGCGCATGTGAACCTCTCTTCTCATGATGATGAGTCAAGTAGCTTTGTCGCTTCAGGTGGTATTTCTTCCACCAGTCACCCAATCTTCTATCATGATGATGAAATTATGGAAGACATTCGAACCCCTAAATTTATCTATTCCCCCTTACATCAAACCCATGGGTTCGAACCACATCCACCTTGTGGCCATTACATTGACACCCAATGTTTGGGTAAGGGGGCACCCATATTTGAGAGACTAAGAGAAGAACTTCCCCACAACTCTCCTAGTGTATCTGGTCGTGTCGACTCCAGTACCATTATTATTCCACCTTTAGAAGCACCTTTAGAGTCCCATATCATTTCAGATCACTCTAGGGATGATACCCCTTATCGTTCCTTCATCTTACATCAGCAACCCAGTCTTTTAGGCATTGTTGTTGACCAACCTATAGTTTTTCTAAGAGAGCATTAGTTCATTACCTCCAAATCCTTTTTTTGGGATAATGACATGTTGACGGGAAAATTTGTCCGGCCAACAGTAGGGGATCTCCCCGGTAGAAAGTCCCAATTAGACCTTAAACCGTTTGGAGTAGGGATCCCGTCTGGGGTGTGGGTCCGGCTACCACTTAAGATGACTTCCCTTCGGTCTCAAAAGAACCTGTTCGAACCTGCAGACATACACTCATTCACATGATACAGAATACAAGATTAATGTGTTAAGCACGAATCAAACACTATGCGTAGCAAGATTATAGATAAAGCACACACACCTCAAGAGATGTCATTAGCAACACATCTTTTGTGGGGTAATGCTTGTTCGGTAGTCCAATCACAAAAGAAATAGTTCTTTATGATAAGATACCTCACCACTTACTGAAAGATGAAACGAAATGCTAACAAAATAGTTCATTAACATTCATTAATATAACAGATAATGAAATGAAGATCATTGATACAGCACGGATAGCCATGACGCATAAACGATGACATGAATAATGCAGCTTCATTAATCATAGGATATTCTGAAACTGTACAAGGAATACGCAAAGTGTTCATACAGAAAAACACATCATAACCATAGGGTATTTTAACAAGACTCTATATTCATATGCTCAAATGTAGGATCTTTCAATACAAATGCATGTAGCTCTTGAGTTTTCCCAAAAAAGAAAAGCCTTTTTACAATGTCCCGTAGGAGTATTTATAATGCCAAAATTGTCCGTTGGGTTTCCTTGACTGTTCGCCTTCTTGACCTTTGGGTTACCTTGCGACCCACTCCTTCTGCGACCTGAGTAGGTGATGCGACCTGCGACCTAGGTAGGAGATGCGACCTGCGACCTAGGTAGGAGATGCGACCTGCGACCTGTCCTGTTGGTGCGATTTGCGACCTGGTTCTTCTTGCTGCTCAGGACTTGCTGCTGCCGGGACACGAAATGTTAATGTCAGGGATGTCAACCTGTTGTTCCCTGAGGAAATCCTGCCATGCCTGGTATTCTGCCGCTATGGGGGACACCAGAGGTACCTCCTTTTTCAGCCTATGCACACATTCCAAAGCGTTTGGTACTAAGGTCTCCCTTTTCTGTCCGATCTGATTTGAGAGCGACGCAAGCTTGGTATAAATCCGCGCTGGAGCGGCAATGAAATGACTGAGATGCTCTTGAGATGCGGGGGGCTCTGGATCAGCTGCGGCCTGCTTGATAGGTTGCAAGAATGTTTGAATATCCTGGTTTACTTGTTCCCAGGTTTTCTCCTCTTCTAATGCTCCAAGCGATGGGATGTGGTGCAGCGTATGCATTGAGTCGATACCACTAATCAGGTGGTCGTACGAGGACATCACTTTGTCCAGGTCTTTAGTCAATTTGTCTCCAGATTGCATCGCTATGCGGAGTTGAACTTTCGCATCCTGCGTGTGGATCCAGTCCCTCTTAGGCAAATTTTCAGGTGCCTGAGGGTACTGAATGGTCCAACCCATCATCCTGTCCAAAGCCCGTGAAGCCTCTTTGAGCTGATCTTGTCTTTGCCTGGTTTCCATTCGTGCTCTTGCCAGAGGAGCGACTGTTTGTTTGATGGTGAACATTTCACCATATACCTGTCTCATAGTCATTTCCAACACCTCACACTCCTTAAAAATGGCAAGCGAGACTTCATTTGCTGGTAGAGATTGGTTTCGAAGTTGCTGAACTTCTGCTTGCAATGCTGCTCTCTCCTGCTCTGCTATCTTTTGGCGTTGCTCAGCGGCGTGCAGTCTGTTTTGTAGAGATACTATTTCTCTACTCATCCGGGTTACATTCTCTTCCGTAGGCGCAGCGAAGGCAGTACCTGCTGACGCTATCATTACCGGATTAGTCCTGGTATCCAAAACTATATCCTTGCCTGTGGATACTGCGGATGATGCAGAGGGACTATGTGCCAACGACCTCCTCTTCTCTTGACGGATTTTGAACGAAAATTGATCAAATGTGAGTCTGGTCAGGTCGAACACATCTTCTTCCTGTCTCTGGGGCGATCTAACATCAGAGAGTTTTGTACGGCCCAGAGGTATGTCGAGAGGAGTTACCTCAAGATCGTCTAGCGTGTCATCTTCTCTTTCCTCTGTGTTCTTCTCTTCTTCTTCCTTCCTCCGCCGTTCAGCTTCTGCTGCTGCTTCTATCTCGGCCCTCTTCTTCTGTTTAGCTGCAGCAGCTTGCTCGGCTTTCTTTTGGCGTTCAGCCTCTGCTGCTGCTTCTATCTCGGCCCTCTTCTTCTGTTCGGCTGCAGCAGCCTGCTCGGCTTTCTTTTGGCGTTCAGCCTCTGCCTTGTCTAGCTCTGCCTTAAGCGCCTGTTCTGCTGCAGCTTGTGCCTCCTTGTCTTCTTTTTCTTTCCTGGCCTCTTTGGCCAGCTTCTTCTTTTGTGTTGCTGTTGCACTCTTTTGGCGCGCCTCCTCTTCTTCTTTTAGCTTTTCCTCCCTTTCTTGCTGGGCTTTTGCCTCTGCTTCCTTTTGTTTGATGGATGGATTTGGCCCTGTGTTGATTCGAGACTTCTTGAGTATAGATGAAGAGGCACCTCCTAACTGAAGCCTTCTGTCTTCTAAGTTCTGATCATCTGAGTCTTCCTGGACCACGTCAATTTCCGGAGCAAGTTGTCTTTCAGCATTATACCAGTTTCTTCTCTCATATTCCGCTGGGCGTTCAAGATGCTGATAAGTCCACTTGAGGTTGGCTCTCCGGCAGTGTTCAGGGACAATCCTCTCTGGGTCATATGTTCGATGCTCAAGTGCCCCCAGCTGATAACTTCTCATTGCTTCTTCCTCTGCTAGCACTTCCTTGAAGTCTTTAACTGTGAATGCACCAATGGTGAGGGGCAGAGTGGGCCACGGTTTCTTTTTGCCCTTAGACAGGATGTTGGAGAATCCGTGTGACATTTGAAAGCATACTTCCTGAATCAGCATTTTGTCCGTCACGAAGCAAGGCATAGCATGTGGTGCCTTGTAACTGCCAAAGACTCGGATGAAGGTGTACCCAGGGAAAGGGAACCAGTGCGCCACTTTAGCCAGAGTCTCCTTGGCCCGCCACGACATGCAAGGGGCGTCTTGGCCAAATAAATGTCTGTACAGAGCGGGAACAAATATTTGGGAGATCTGATCTATGTCTTGTTTGTATTTGGACTCCCAAAATACTTTGAGTTGTAGATGAATTGCGCGCGCGTTCTCGGAGTCCCAGTTGTGCTCCCATCCATCAAACTCTACTCGGGCGCAAACCGCGTCTAGTAGGTACGAGGCCATGTAAAATTCAGCAGGCATCCCTTCGTCCGGGGCCAATGCCGAGTTCAAGTTGGTCTGCATCGACGTCATCATTATGCCGGCCCAGTTGAAACGGGTGCCTTGTGTTGTCACATATTCCATGATGGTAGCCCAACTGCCGCTGAAGGTGGAGCAATCTGGGTGCCCGTACAGTCTGCAGAGCATGGCGGCAACCAATTTGTAAACCTTCCTTAGGCTCGCCACTGGGTATTCCTGGTTCTTTTTTACTTTGAACTTCTCGGGCTCCTCCCACCATTGTTTAATAGTATCAACTATTGGGACGGCGTGAGCCGCAGCCCATTCTGGAGAGAAATGCTGGTTTGGGCGAGGAAGTGAATAATAAATGTGTGCATCCGAGCCTACCAGCGTAGTGAAAGCTCTGCCTTGGGAATCCCTGATCACAAAATTTTCGGGGTCTTTCTTTTGTATGATCCAGTCTATGATCTCTGGACATGGGAATATGGCTGGATGCGCTCCTGCCAGATGTAGTTTGGACCTCTTTACTGCCAAGTATACTTCTCGGTCTGGGAGATCTTCTGGAAATTCTTCTGGCAGTTTGGCGAACTCCTGATAAATCTGGTACAATCTCATGCTGTCGTCTTTCGAAAAAGTACATAATGTATCTCGGAATATTGGGGGTGGGGACACCACCACCAACTCATCAATCTCTTCCACTATTCTCTTGTCCTTTCTCCGAGATAGCGGGGGCGCCATGTCACTAGAATCTGAGAGCACATGTATGCACTCTATGTCTTCACCTGTCAAATTCAGAAAGGAGTCCCACGATAAGAACGACATGGCGATAAAAACCAGTTACAATTTAGTGATGAAACTAACTGCGTTAATGCAAAACTGGACTGGTGAGTCGCTGGGTCGCGGATCACACAAACAGGGCCCGGGCGCAACCTTGCGACCTTGCGACCTGGCGACCTGGGGTCGCTGGGTCGCTAGGTCGCAGATCTACGAAAACAATGTAAAGTGCGACCTAGCGACCTGGCGACTAGGTCGCTGGGTCGCAGGGTCGCAAATCCCGAAAACTGGAGAGAATGCGACTCTGCGACCTTGCGACTAGGTCGCTGGGTCGCAGGTCGCAGACTGGCTTGCCGGGGGTTTCGTGCGCGCGGCCTTGAACTTTTTTGGCCCCTTTCTCTTGGGAATTTGCAAGGTTTCTGGGCCCAGGGAGAGCTGTGGCATGATTTTAAAGGTAAAGGGATGATGCCATGGGGTGAAACAGCAAACAGTGAGGTTTTGGGCAATTTATGCAATATGTAATTTGCAAAACCTCAGAAAACATTAAAGCATGGCCAAAAGAAAATTTAAAGGCTACAGGGGAGATGGGTTTAGTAAGAAAATCATTAAAACGGAAACAGCAGGAAGAAATGGCAACTTACCCGGGAAAAACTCGTCAGTTGAGCTGTCAGAGGCGTTTTCCTTACAAATCGCTGAATGTAAAAAATGCGACCTGCGACCTCCCTTTTATAGAAAGTCGCACGTGCGGGCAATTAATGAAGGTCGCTAGGTCGCAGATTTGTCAAACTTTGAGTTTTGCGACCTGGCGACCTTGCGACCTTGCGACCTGGGGTCGCTGGGTCGCAAGGTCGCTAAGTCACGATTTTCTGAAAATTACCAAATTGCGACCTGGCGACCTGGCGACCTGGCGACCCGAGGTCGCTAGGTCGCAAGGTCACATTTTTCATAAGTTTAGGGGATATGCGACCTGGCGACCTGGTGACCTGAGGTCGCGGAGTCGCTAGGTCGCTAGGTCGCGGTTTTCATGAATTGTTTACTTTTGCGACTTAGTGACCTAGTAATTTCTCTTTGTTTCTAAGGGGCTCCGAAAATTTGAAATGGTAGTCAAAATTTTGGAGGGTGTTGTAGAGACTGCAACATGACACCAGGTATGCCAACCCAGGAACTTAAATTCCATTTGCTTCATATATGCAGTACTACAAGAGATTGGTAATCGTATATTTCCTTTCTCAAACTGCATAACCATAACAAAAACAAATGGCGCACCATTTCATTAAAATGTGCTTAGATTCACCTTTTTCTAAATACATTTTGGAATGATCACAACATGCTTGGGGGCACTTATGCCCCTCCACCATAAAAATCCCAGATCTCATCCAAAAACAACGCTACAACCCCCTTCCTCTGGCAGGTCGCACTTTTTAGGTCATCTCCTGGGACCGTTCACAGTTTTCTGCCCAGTACCTGCTACCCCATTTGTAGAATAGACCCCAAAAAGTGCAACCTGGCCTGTTTATGAGCTCTGGGTACCTGTTAGTTTTTAGTACCTTGACACTTCACCAGGACACACTTTTCCCAAGAAGGATCTATTCCCCTCTCCTCAAAATCGGATTTCCTCACTTACAACACTTGTACTTGAGGCACCACTTTGCCTCCATGCTTGTCCTTTTTCGTGTTGATTTTCGTCATGAGTTACCATGTTGTACTCATGTTTTCATGGTCCCCCATTGGACCTTTACTGTGTGGTAGCACCATCGAGTCGCCCTTGTTTAGAGCATCCGAGTTGAGTCATCATCGCATTTATGGAGTCTATACCGAGTCCCTTTGTATCTCGCTATAATCCTCCATCCTTCATTGCTTGGTCCCTCTCTCGTGTCGCACATTATGGCCCTTAGTACCATTGGCCCCTATCCCTCGTGATATTGTGTCAGTCGCTACCAAGCCATTCATTCCCTTTATGCTCTCACAAGGAAAGTCGTCCATCCGCTACTTAGTATCCCCCACTTCATCATCATCATTAGTTTTCGTCTGTTCGTCGCTCTACTATTTTCCCTCGTGCCTTCATTGGGGTTCCCTTATTGCCTCACCTATGGCGGACTTACTTCTGTCGACATCAGCTCATTTACTCCAGAAGCCAGGTCTAGGGGGCAGTGTACCTTGGTTCGAGCTCTTTTCAGCATGATCGTGATCTATACACTTGATGGTCCAGTGATGCAGCAGCCGCTACTGGTGATTCCTGGGCGTGTGTGAGATGTCTCAACCCTCATGAGGGGGTGGCCCTGCAGGTAGCCCCCCACATGCCCGAATGAATTCTTCATTTCCGCCCTTGATGCCGCTCCTCTCATTTGATGATATCAGCCTTCACCGCTTGCAACGCCTCTTCAATTTGCATGTATCAGTTAGATTTTGCGAGCCCTTCCCCATGTGTAGGGGGCATTTGGGTGTATTTGTATCTCATGTACTAAAATATTATTGTATAAGTCCTGATGGTTATTCCATGCATCGCATGTATGTGAGATTCATCATGTTACTTATCTAGCTCATGTTTAGGCCAGCACATGCTTCATTATTACGTTCCATGGTTTTCTGGGCGCCTTATTCTTTGTACTTTGTCTCGGCGGGCATAGGTATGCCTCCCCCACCGCCTTTAGCACAGGTACCACTTCATAAACTAGAGACTTGTTGCACCTGTAAGTCTAGTCTCCTCAGGGTCTATTCCTTTAGCACATCAGACAACCTTACATTTCTCTCTCTCACTTCCCTTTTGATGTCTAGTGATTGAGTTCTTACAATGTACTTCGGTCATACGATTTTGCTTCTAACACTCGTACGTTGGGGGGCAATCTGTTACACCATTTTTTGGTCATCTAACCTATTACTATTAGATGAACCCAAGTACACCATGTAAGACCAATTTTACCCTAATTAAAATTGCTTTCACCATATAAAATAAATTATTTGTTTATATTTCCTGGTCATATTTAACCCAAAACAAGGAACTTAATTAAATAAATCCTTATTTATTTAATTATTTCCTAAGAATAAGTTATTTAAATCATTATTTAAATAATATTCTTAGTTAAATTTGACTAAATCATCATAAATAATTAAATAAAACATTATTTATTTAATTATATTCCCATCATTTCCCTAAAATGATAAATAAATCATTTATTTATTTATTATTTATAAATAAAGGAATTGACCCAAGTCAAGAATCCTTTTCCCTCCAACAAATATAGTAAAATATTCCTAAAGGGTGCTTCTAGAATTCGATTAATAATATTTTATTCATGCACCGAGTTCTAGGCCGCCACAATATTTTGTTATAAATAGGAGGGTTTTCCCCATTCATTAGTCACCTTCATTGCATTAGATCACTCTGGATCTACTCGTGGTCACCATTTTCCATTTTGTTTTGTGAACTCCCATTGAGTTCTATGTTTGCTTTTCTACATCCATAAGAGAGAGAAATGTTAGATCTGAAACACTGAGGACTTCCAAGAACCCATCCCACTGAGGAGAACCGAAAAACACCTTTCTTGTTTTCCTCTCAGGTGCCCCATTCTTTAATATAATACAAAACATTTTTTTAAACACCTTGTTCTTGTCTTGTTCATTGGATGCATGGAGCCATGTTATATTTTATCTTCTTAATGTCTTTTTGTGCTTAGATCTGAATTTGTGCAGCAAACTTAAAGATATTTTGCAGCCATAATCGATGTTAGGGCTATTTGTTATGCGTAACTAAAGTGATATTTTATGACGAAAGAATCATACTAAAAAAAAACTTGCCCTATGCATTAGCAAGCTAGCTGAACTTGTAGGAGGAAAACTATAGTCGGGCAACCATTGAAATAAGAGACGAGAAGATCCCCGTAAGAGAGAGCTTTGTCCAAATTCCTGACAGGCTTCATTAAGACGCGCTCCGCTGCAAGCCCCGCCGAAGGAAGATCATAGCGTCAAAGCATTTGGTTGTAATCTTCCTTTTCGTCATCATTAATATAAGCGACTCTGATTTTTGTTCCATTCATGTGTTTACTCTTTTATGAAATGCAATGAATTATATCCTCTCTGACTGATATATAGTTACGTGCTTTAAGTATTACGTTGTATGTCGTCCTTTCTCTGCATGTGTATAGGTGTCTGGAAAAAGCAAAGAGAAGGAATGTGATATGTCAGGCAAGGGACGAAGAGCATCACGTCTTCTTCGACAACAACAACGTGGGATTTGAGGTAGGTCAGTTATCACAATATTTGTATTTCTTGTAACTAGGAACCAACTTCATTGCGTGATTTGATTGTTTCTAGACCCACCCTAGGTCTAGTGGGATTTCCTCTATCCACAAAGGGTATTTACCGCCTCAACAAAGGGTATGATCACAACAGACCTCTTTGGCAGACTATAAACAATGGTACTTTAAATGGAGACTTCAGAAATAGTTTTCAAGTGGCAACAAGTAGGCAGGGAAAACCATAAATCATTCTTGAGACCAATTGTCTGAACTATTTCTAAAATAAACAAGAATAAGGGTTGAAAAGTAGTCAATATACTCAATAAAACCTTCAGCAGATGAAAAAATAAAGGCAGTGAAGATTAAACAGGCCTAAGGTGCTTCTAGGACGCATTTCTTAGCCTAAGCTGTTTACTCTACTGCGAGCAAGAAATGATTAAACAGAATGGAAAACAGGAAATAATAATTAACAGATTAGAATAAATCACCAACAGCCATGCTCAGGGATCCAATGATAGAGCCTTCTCATTAAAAAAACATGTCAAAACATCATAAATCTTTCAATACTTCAATTTCTTCTTAATCTTCTATAATATTCCTTTTCAGGAATTTCAGCAATATCCCTAGTGAGGATGCTGTATAAGGAAACCAGTGCAAGAATAACGCTGTCTAGGGATTGGATCCTCAAGAATATGTTGTATGTGGCTTAAATATGGAATGGAATCAGAAAAAAATAACTCTAGCTACAATAAACAGATCTCCCCAACTCAAATGTAGAAAAAGGCATGATAACCCCAATACATCATAAAGTAGAAATGCTCGAGGCAGCAAAAACATTATTCATATTATGTAAAATACAATAATAGATTGAATAACATATATTCGAAGCTTTCATTCCTTATAAGATCAGAAATGAGAGGATTGACCTCTTTTACAAACACATTGGAACCTCCCAGCAAGGGTTTCCAGAAAAATAATAGCATAGGATATAGATCTGCATGAAATAATGTTGTACCCAGCAACTATGTATTGAGAAATATCTGATATTCTCAAATAATGACACAAAATACAAGAATAGGCTCAATACCTTCCACAATAGAACTCCTGGAGCTGAAATCACCTCCTCCTCTCCTGAAATAAGCTCAAATGGGTAGATACAACCCCAGCTACTGCAGCTACTGCAGGAATAACGCACTCACTGGGAGTGAATGTGCTATCAAGGTTAGAGGATGGATTCCTCAAGATATCTGATGAGAATGGAACTAAAGACCTCCCCCTTGAATCTCCCAATCAACTACAACAACAATGGAACTAGAATTCCCGCATGAGAACTCTTGCACTAAACAGTGTTGCAACTCCGGCTAAATAGATGAAGCTTGCAATCAATCATAAGACTGAAATAATAATTATGAATGAATGAATTCCCTTTCTGCTATCCTTTCCTTTTTATTCTAAGTGAGCTCCTCCATCGTGGGCCCCACACATTGGTGATGTAGCTTCCTTGAGAAGTTTCCTCCTTCAAAACTACACTACCCTAGTGGCTTTCCCTCCCTTATGATAGTGCTGGTTGACTTGGTCAACTAGCTAGCTCCTTGCTTTTTCTCCTCTTCACACTCAATAAACTTTATTTTATCCTCATACCTCAATCCCTTTTCACACTGGGATAGATTTTATTTTGTTTCTTACCTCTTATTTCAAAAATGGAGTAATTATAATGTTCCAAGTAGCTATGGCTAATTGGGAACATTACAGTCCTCCCTTCTCAAAATTTGCTTGCCCACAAGAAATATTAAAGAATAATGTTGCAAGATGTTTTCCCCCTCCCAAGTGGCATCCTCATCTGGAATATTCCTCCATCGGATCAGATATTCTTTGATGACTCTGTTTCTCAACTTCCTCTCCCTTGTGTCTAGCATTGCTTCTGGCTACAAGATCAAATGACCCTCATCATCAATAGGAGGAAGTTCCAAGTTGGAAACTACATTCCTCCCAATGGCCTTCTTTAGGCAAGATACATGGAAGATATTGTGGATATTGCTCCCCTTAGGAAGCTCCAGCTCATAAGCTACCTTATCGACACATCTATTCACCTTGTATGGTCCATAGAAATGTGGTTTGAGCTTTTCAGCTCTCTTCACCTAGACTATGGACTATTTGTAAGGCTAAAGGCGTAGGTAGACAAGATCCCCCACCTCAAACAGTCTCTCTATCCGAACATGGTCTGCATACATCTTCTGCTGGTTCTAAGCAGTGGCAATGTTATCTTTGAGGGCCCTGAGTATATCCTGGTTCTCTTGAATCCAACCTCTTTCCCTTAGAGCTTTACTTGCCCCAAACATAACATCGGCAAATGAAAGTGACTCATATCCATACAAGGCTCAGAATGGTGTCATGCCAATAGAGATATGGTGAGTAGTGTTGTAACAATACTCCCCCAAGTGGAGCCACCAAAACCAAGATTTCTACTACCCGGCCACATATTTCCTCAAGTAGACTTCTAGCCACTTGTTCACTATCTCAGTCTGCCCATTAGTTTGGGGGTGATAGCTAGTGCTGGGGGTCAAATCAGTTCCCACTAATCGGAAAATTTCCTGCCAAAAGCCACCCATGAAGCGGCTGTCCCGATCACTCACTATGGTCCTAGGGAGACCATGGAGTCTAAATACATCTCTGAAGAAAATTTCAGCTACATGTGAAGCAGTATAATGTGCAGAGATGGCAAAGAAATGAGAGTAATTTTTTAGTCTATCAACAACAACATAGATACAATCCTTACCCTACACTGTCGGTAAGTCGGTGATGAAGTCCATAGAGATGCTTTCCCACTTCCCATCTGGAATAGGTAGTGGCTGTAACAACCCAGCATGATAAGTGTGCTCTCCCTTATTCTGTTGGCAGGTGGTGCATTCCTTGAAATGCCATAACACATCCTCCTTGATACCCTTCCATGAGAATATCTCCCTAATAGATCTGTAAGTTTTTGCGAAACCTTGATGCTCAGAAAGTGGGGAATCATGTGAGGCCACTAAGATCTTCTCCTTGAGCTTAGAATTCTTAGCCAAGTAGATCTGATCCTTGTAATAGGTAACCTCATCCATCACTCTAAATATCTCATCCAGTACCACCCCATCAAGTATTCCACATGCAAAGGCATCTTTGGAGTACTCAACTAAAAGTTGAGCCATCCAATCTGTGTCCATGCCCCTCAAGGATAGTGCTATAGGCATTCTGGAAAGTGCATCAGCTACTATATTGCTATTCCCCTTGACATATTCTATGTCAAAGTCATAGGCCTGGATTTTTCTCACCCACTTCTGTTGTCTTTCCTGAAGTTGCCTCTGTTCAAGAAAGAATCTAAGGCTATTGTGATCAGTCTTCACCTTGAACTTATTCCCCACCAAATATTGCCAGAATTTGGTTAAGGCATGCATGATAGCCAACATTTCTTTATCATAGATGGGGTATAGCTTCTCATGAGGGAGAAAATTTCTGCTCTCAAAGGTTGTAGGATGTCCCCCTTGCATCAAGACTGCCCCAATACCTTCACCTGATGCATCAAATTCTAACACAAAAGGTTGAGAAAATTCAGGTAAAATAAAAACAGGAGAACTACTCATTACCTCTTTGAGCTTATCAAAAGCTCTCTGCACTGTGGGTGTCCACTGGAAAGCCCCTTTCTTTGTCAAGTCTGTAAGTGGTGCTGCTAGTTGTGAGAACCCTTTCAAAAACTTCCGGTAATATGTGCATATGCCCATAAACCCTCTAAGTTTTGTAACATTCCTAGGTTCAGGCTAGTCTCTAATAGCTTGAATCTTCTCCTCATGTACCCTTACTCCATCCATCCCTATGATATGCCCCAAATACAACATCTTTGTGAGGCCAAATTCACATTTGGAGAGCTTGGCATAGAATTGCTACTCCTTGAGGATATGTAAGATTGTCTCAATATGCTGCAAGTGCTCCTCCCAAGTGCGACTGTAGATCAGAACATCATCAAAGAAGACTAATACAGACTTTTGCAAATGACCCTAGAAGATATGATTCATACAGGATTGGAAATTTGTTGGAGCATTAGTCAATCCAAAGGGCATTACCAAAAACTCAAAATTCCCATAGTGACATCTGAACACTGTCTTGGGGATATCTTGCTCCCTCACCTTGATTTGGTGGTACCCAGACCTCAAATAAATCCTGGAGAAATATTTGGATCCCCTCAGCTCATACATGAGTTCATCGATCTTGGGTATAGGGTACCTGTTCTTCAAATTCTTCTTGTTCAAGGCCCTATAATCGATGCACATCCTCAATGTGCCATCTTTCTTCTTTACCAAAACCACCGAGGAAGCAAAAGGACTAGTACTAGGTCGAATGTGCCCTAGTGCTAGAAGCTCTTGGATAGCTCTTTCAATATCATGCCTATAGGCCTTGGGATTTCTATAAGGAGTGGTGATCACTTCTTGTACCCCTTGTTCCAACTCAATGGTGTGTTCAAACCCTCGGTCAGGAGGTCTCCTTGGTGGAATATCCCCAAATACTGTAGAATACTGGTCCAAAAGGGATTGAACATCTGGATGCATCAGTGTGTCTTTTCCCTTCACCTCGGATACATGCAACTCCACTACCCATGCAATGTCTTCCCTACACAGATATGCCTCCATCCTATGTGCTGAAACAACCTGAGGAGGATATGTGTTCATACCTTTGATCTTCTGTTGTTGGTCATCCTCTCCTCTAGTCCATTCCATCTCCAGAGTTCTCCAGTTAGTGGTAACTCTCCCAAGAGTGACTAACCACTAGACTCCCAATATAACATTGGTGTCTGGAATATCTACCACAAAGAAGTGGTCTGTCAAGGTATAGGTACCCATAGTAATGGTCAGCGCTGGAACAAACTTGGCACATTACAGAGTCATGGCTGCTGGGACCAAAACTGAAAATTCCTCAAACTCCTCCATGGGAATTCTTCTCTTGTGTACCAGCTGTGCATCAATAAAATTATGAGTGGCTCCAATATATATCAATACAGAAAATCTTTGCCCCATGATGGTGCCTCTTACTCTCAAGGTTAGATATTTTGGGACCCCTCTTAACGCTGCAACAACTCCTCCTCTTGGAGCAAAGTCTTCTATGGGTTGTACAGCGCTGGCATCCTTCTTGGAGAAGGTCTTGATAGGATTTGCTTCCCCTATAACACATTTCTCCTCCAATTCTGGAACAAGGATTTTCTCCCTTGGCCTTCAATGGGTTTTCTGCTGTAAAAAGGTTCTTTCCCTAGGTAAGATGTGTGGTAGATATCTAGCTTTCTCCAAAACTTCAAGGAGTGTAGTTGGTTTTGTAGATTTGACCAACCCTTGTAATGGTTCAGCCATCCCATTCAAAAATATGCATACCTTCCTACTCATAGTGAGGTTGGAGACCATCAATGAAAGCTGCAGATACTCAACAATATAATCCTCAATATCTCCCTCTTGCTTGATTTTGGTTATCTTGGCAAAGTGGGCTTCCGGACCCCTTGGATCAAATCTCTCCACTAGCTTCTTGGTGAAAGTTGAGTATGAAGTGATATGATGATGCCCAAGTGTGGTAAGTCCATGAAACCACCAGTCTTGAGCCTCCCCTTCTATATGCAACGCAACTATCTTGATATCTTCCATTTCAGAAACCTTGTGAAGCTGAAAGTATGTGTCCAGCTTCTCTACCCATGCTTTTGTTGTGTGCTTAGGTGTCCCATCCAATGTGGGCAAGAATAACCCTATCATACTACACTATAGGGCTGATCTCGACATTAAATTATTCTCCCTTTGATGAGAGTCATTCCTCCTTCCATCCTTGATCTGGCAAAACTCCTGAAGGCTCAGGTGCTCCTTGAACCTTTAAGACTGGAGCTCATATTATTCAAAATATTCTCCTAGAGAACCCTACTTATCTCATTCAGTTAAAAATTAAGGCATGGTGGAGCGTTGTGATGGATTTGAATGTCCCATGCCATTTGTAGTGATGGTACTTGCCTTAGGGAAAAACCCTAAAGAGTCTTCTTCCTGCCTCATCTCCTTGAGATCCCTTGCAATGTTCTGTAGGGTTTGGCATATGTGCCTTGAGATGTATTCCTTATTAATGCTGAAGATAAACCCCCCCCCCCACAATCTGAGTAAAGATCAAAGCTCTGATACCATTGTAATATTCCTTTTCAGGAATTTCAGCAATATCCCTAGTGAGGACGCTGTATAAGGAAACCAGTGTAATAATAACGTTGTCCAGGGCTTGGATCCTCAAGAATATGCTGTATGTGGCTTACATATGGAATGGAATAAAAAAAAAATAGCTCTAGCTACAGTAAATAGATCTCCCCAACTCAAATGTAGAAAAAGGCATCATAACCCCAGTACATCATAAAGTAGAAATGCCGGAGACAGTAACAACGTTATTCTTATTATGTAAACTATAGTAATATATGGAATAACATATATCTGAAGCTTTCATTCCTTATAAGATCAGAAATGAGAGGATTGACCTCTTTTACAAACACATTGGAACCTCTCGGCAAGGGTTTTCGGAAAAATAGTAACATAGGATATAGATCTGCAGGAAATAGCATTGTACCCAGCAACTCTGTATTGAGAAATATCTGATATGCTCAAAGAAGGACACACAATACAAGAATAGGCTCAAGACCTTCCACAATAGAACTATTGGAGCTAAAATCACCTCCTCCTCTCCTGAAATAAGCTCAAATGGGTAGATACAACCCCAACTACTGTAGCTACTGTAGGAATAACGCACTCACTGGGAGTGACTACGCTGTCAAGGTTATAGGATGGCTTCCTCAGCATATCTGATGAGAATGGAACTCAAAACCTCCCCCTTGAATCTCCCAATCAACTGCAATAACAATGGAACTAGAATTCCCGCATGAGAACTCTTGCACTAAATAGTGCTGCAACTCCGGCTAAACAACTGAAGCTTGAAATCAGTCATAAGACTGAAACAAGAAGTATGAATGAATGAATTCCCTTGCTTCTATCCCTTCCTTTTTATTCTAAGTGAGCTCCTCCATCTCAGGCCCCACACATTGGTGATGTAGCTTACTTGAGAAGTTTCCTCCTTCAAAATTGTGCTGCCCTAGTGGCTTTCCCTCCCTTATGACAGTGCTAGTTGACTTGGTCAACTAGCTAGCTCCTTGCTTTTGCTCCTCTTCACAATCAAGAAGCTTTATTTTATCCTCCTACCTCAATCCCTTTTCACACTGGGATATATTTTATTGTGTTTCTTACCTCTTATTTCAAAAATGGAGTAATTATAATGTTCCAAGTAGCTATGGCTAATTGGGAACATTACATCTTCAACCAGACTATGTACAACTTCAAAGAGTTCGAATGCCAACAACCAACCCTTTACAATGAGTCTTCAATGAGTACTTATAGGTGAATGAGGAGGTGGAACTTCTTTTTAGGGTTCAAAATGTTATTAATTACAGAGTAAATGCATTCCTAGCCTTGAAAACCACGCAAGGCCTAAGGTAGGAATGAGTTGCACCACTTCTCTATTTAATAACTTTGTATTTACTTCTTGAGGATAAAGTAGGTGGAGAGAATGGGTTTTAAGGCTTTCCCATGTCTTAAAATAACTGTTCTAACAGTAAAAAGATATTCCGTTAGTGTGATAACTGTCAAAGTGTCTTTGTAGGTGAAACCCAGGCTACAGGTGGCTTCAGATATTTTGATGAATTAACTGCTCTGTCCTGATGTGCTCGGGGCTCCATGCCTTGTTGATCTGTCCTTTAATCATCTTCAACTTCATTCTTTGAACTGCAGGTTAAGTCTTTGGATCCTCGGTATTTGACTGTATCCTTTAACCTTTATCTTGAACTCTGATACTCTTCAATGTTTCTTCATTTAATATTCATTGTTTGCTGACAGGTACCTTTTTTGTGTGCTGGAGGGTTTTGCTGTGCAATCGTTGCTCATGAAACAATTGGCTAAATGTAGAAATTTAACCCTTTATTTCCCTTTTCTGCATTGAATTAGGCCTTGAGGATCGTCATCCTCGGCTTCTGCAACAATTTTGTCATGGGATGGCTTGAACATTAAACTACCATGAAAACCTGCAACCAAACAATAAACCATTAAATAAAACCTACGTTTTTGGGTTTAACTTCTTCAGAGGGCTCGGCGAGGGGTTATGGAGCGATGCAGAGGAAAAATGCAGCAAGGAAGGTTTCCAAAGGTGGAAACAGGCGGAAGAGGTTTCCATGGTGAAAACCACAAAGACCAGGGATCAAAACCGAGTTTGGCGCGAAGAACAGGATTGGAAATTTCAGGAATACCGGGGACGATATTCACGTGGGGTTAAGGAGGTAAGTGGTATTAAATGAAATGGACGCGATACAGTTGCGAGGTCAAGGCATGCCACGGGAAAAACCACCTATTTTGCGTTGAAATTGGGTTTTAGACCATGTTGGAGGAACGGGCGCAAAGATGCATGTGGGCCGTTGGATCTGGGGGGAGGGCCAGATCAACGGTGGAGATTTGAATAAAACATGATGAAAAGGCCTAGCGCGGTCAGGTGGGACCGGTGGGATTATATGGGATATTGGAAGAAATACATATAGCAGGGGCACTTGAGGGTACAGACAGGTTTGTGGGCCAGTTGCCTCCGCAGTAAATCTCAGCCGTTGGATGAAGATCTTCTGTGGTCAAAAGAGTCAACTGCGGGGGCACTCATAGAGTTAATCTGTGTGTTGAAAGTGCCTGCGGGTGGAAGAAGAGGGGAATCAACGTGAGTCATTGGATCGCGGAGATGGATGGCTACGATTGATTCGAGGGATCGGAAATTGGAACCGAAGAGGGTCAGGGAAGGAGGAATTTAGAATCGCGATGTGCCGATGGTTGATGGGAGGAGCCAGTGCGATGGACAGAGGACTGTTGGATCGGGATGATGATCAACGACAGAGATCAAATTGGGAGATGCACATCAGAGGAACGCAATGGTCAAGGGGGGGGGGTGGGGGAGCTAATCCAGGTGGATATTGGTGGTCACCCGCCTATTCCACTTGGGGCCCCACCATTGTCTCTTTCAATTTTTCTGTTTTGGCACAACTTACTATTTTTAGCAATTTTTCGGGTCCTGAACTTCTGGAGTCGTTTTGAGGCCCTAAACGACGTTTTTTGGGAAAACGGAGAGCAACATGGGTCCATGGACCAATGTTTCTTGTTCAAAATTTGTATTCCTCGAATAGATCTTTCTAACAAGGTATGGTACGCATCAAATGGAGATCGTATGCCAAAGTTACGCCCCTGGGAAGTTGAAACACCAATTTACCCAAACGGGGCCCATAGTTTTGGCGCTTCATCTCCTAGGGTTAGGGTTTTGGCTATTTAGTATTTCCCATTGTTTCTAAATAATAAATAGGCCCTCAAGCCTCATTGTAACTTATTTCAGAGGCCTGTAGCTGCCACATCTCTTCTTAGAGATAGCTACCGACACCCTAGCTAGTTTTATTTTCATTCTATCTGTAAGCAAATTTCAGTTCTTTGATATTAATGAAATGAAGTGTTATTTCCACTGCATCTCTGTATTTATGGTTATATGTTTATTCTATTGCGTTCCTGCATAAATTTGGATCAGTGGTATCAGAGGGGTCTGCTTTTTCTCGATCCTTCTTTGCATGTCCCCAACAAGGTCGAGGTATAAGGAGCTAGGGCTTGATCTGGTGGAACCTTTGCAAGATCAGCCTCGCAAACCTCGACGGACGCCCATGGGGGACGAAAAGAAAGATGAGGGAGCAGGAGATCCTATCAAAATATTGCTCGAGGAGGCCCTGGAAAAACAAAGGAACGCGATGATGGATAGCTTTGCTCAGATCCTTCAACGGCTGCCCACCGGCGGCGCATCTGCATCCAGTAGCCACTCTGGAGTTGCGACTCCTTTTAAAGTACAAGTAAATTTTGACATTCCCATATTTGAGGGTCAAATAGACGCAGATGCCGTAGATAGATGGTTGAATCTATTAGAAGGATATTTCTCTGTTCATGACTTTTCAAACCAGGAGAAGATTATTTTTGCACTCCTCAAAGCTACCCCCCATGTTAAGGACTGGTGGGAAACCTACTGTGAGAACAAGGACCAGACAGAACCCTCTCTGTTCTCGGCCGTACCAAATTGGAATTCTTTCCGAGACGCCGTCAAGGAACAGTACTATCCCGTGGGGAGCTATGAGGACAAGTACATACAATGGACCACGCTGCGACAACAAAGGGATCAAGATGTGCATGAGCTGACGAATCTGTTCCATACCCTGCGCAAAAAGTTGGGTATCAAAGATTCAGAGAAACATCTGGTGCTAAAGTATCGCAGCTGTCTGCACAGATACATTCAGGAGGAAATGGAGTTCCTCGACATCTCCTCGCTTGGTACGGCATACCGGTGTGCTGCCAAGATTGAGCAGAAATTCAAACAGAAGAATCGAGACTTTGGATCTGCGAATCAAAAGCAAGGGAAAGGTGCTTCCAAACCGCAGAACAAAGGACAGAGCCAAGGCATGGCGGCTAAAGACAACCCGTCGAAGCCACAAGAAAATAACAACACCGCAAAGCCAAAGAAGGACACGGGAAAGTGGTGTGAGTTCCATAAGAGCTCCACTCACAACACAAGTGAGTGTTGGGCCAAGTAGTCGCTAGTGGCTGAGATGAGGGCTTCTGAGTCAGATGCATGCTCCGACTCCGAATCAGAACCTGAAAAGGGGAATGAAAAATGGAAACATATTATTGATGCGGAGCCCAGCGCCACTTTTTCCACTACAAAGATCCAGAAGGAGGAACCGAAAGATCCAGAGGAGGAGGAACGTCTCTTCCACTCCCAGATGTGGGTAAAGGGCTCCCCTGTACAATTCATTGTCGACAATGGGAGCCAAAAGAACTTCATTTTAGCAGACGCCGTGAAGCGGTTTGGCTTGCCCACCACATCTCACCCACATCCATACACCATTGGGTGGCTTCACCAAGGACGAGATCTCTGAGTCAGCCAGCAGTGCCGCCTTCCCTATAGCATCAAGCCCTTCATGGATGAGGTACTATGTGATGTTGCTCCTATTGATGTTTCTGATGTATTATTAGGACATCCATACTTGTGGAAATGTCATGTTGTGTATGAGTCTCGACCTCATGCTGTTATTGTTACTTTGGGAAATAAGTTTTACAGGATACGAGAGGTACCACCTCCTGTCGCTATCTCTTTGGTTACTGCAAAAAAATGCAGTAAGCTCATTTCCCAAACCAGGAAATTTGTTTTCCTGATGATCTTCCCCCAGGGCAAGAAGAATACTGTGGCCACGACCTCCAGACAGGGCTCCTCTGCACAACAATAACAAATGGATAAGGTTGTGGAGGAGTACGGGGACATCTTCACCTCACCCACAGGGGTTCCTTTGCACTGTCAGGTCAAGCACTCGATTGATCTGACCCCAGGTGCGCCACTACCCAATGGACTGATATATATATGCTATGTTCTAGAGAATATGAAATCAAGAGGCAGATTCATGATCTATTGCAGAAAGGTCACATCAGACCAAGTTCATCGCCCTGTGGGAGCCTGATCATGTTGGTACAGAAGAAGGATGGGACGTGGAGACTCTGTATTGAATATCAGGCGCTGAATAAGATCACTGTCCGGAATAGGTACCCAATCCCACGGATTGATGACCTTCTGGACCAACTCAAAGGTGCAAAATATTTTAGCAAGATCGACCTGAAGTCTGGGTATCACCAGGTACCAATTGAACCATGTGATGTGTGGAAGACTGCCTTCAAATCCAAGGAAGGCTTTTTCGAATGGCTGGTCATGCCTTTCGGGTTGACGAATGCTCCCACAACCTTCATGAGGATGATGGATGACATCTTGCGGCCATTCACCAACTCATTTGTAGTGGTGTACTTGGATGACATTCTGATCTTCATCCAAACTTGGGAAGAGCACCTTCACTACATCCGACAAGTCCTCCAAACACTGCGGCAACACAAGTTGTGTGCCAATTTGGAGAAGTGCACATTTGGCATGACCCAGGTTCAATATCTGGGATACATTATTGATGAAAGGGGGGTGCATGTGGATCCAGCCAAGATCCAAGTCATTCGGGATTGGCCAGCCCCATCCACTATAACAGAGCTTCGCAGCTTTCTGGGTCTTGCTAATTTCTATCGGAGGTTCGTGTTGGGATTCTCTCATATCACTTGGCCCTTGAGTCAAGTCACCAAGGGAGGAGCAAGAGAAAAAAAATTTTGGTCAGAACCTCAACAGAAGGCGTTCACAGAACTGAAAAACCGCCTCTGTTCTGCCCCAGTGCTCACTTTACCAGACTTGCAACAGCCATTTGAGATCGATACAGATGCCTCTGACTATGCTATTGGGGCAGTTCTTACTCAACAGGGACATCCAGTGGCATATCACAGTGAGACATTGTCTGAGACAGTTCGCAAGTATCCCACCTATGACAAAGAAATGTATTCCATTGTGCAAGCCTGTCGACAATGGAAGCATTACATTTCGGGGAAGGAAACAATCATCCACACAGACCACCGGCCCCTGCAGTTCATACAGACACAAGGGAAGTTGCAGAATGATCGCCATCAGAAGTGGTCCACATATCTGCAACAGTTTCATTTGAACATCAAGTACAAGAAGGGTAGCACCAATAATGTTGCAGACTGCCTCAACCGACCACCGATCGTGGCGCTCACCACCGTGCTCAACTCTTGTGGACATGAGACTTCTGATTGGCCGCTTCTCTATGAGAGTGACCCAGAATTCGGCCACACTTACAAGGCACTCTTGGGGGGTACGCAAGTTCCAAATTTTCACCTCCAAGATGAAATTTTATGTCACCTGAGACACCTTTGTGTTCCTTCAAGCAAGCGTGCCAAGATGATATGGGAAGCACACTACAGTCGAGTCGCTGGGCATTTCGGGGTTGAGAAAATAGTAGCAATACTGCAGAAGTATTTCTATTGGCTGAACCTTCGAAATGATGTCGAGAAGCACATCAGATCCTGCACTGCTTGTGCCATTGCCAAACCGACCATCAAGAAGCAAGGCCTATATACTCCGCTACCTACCCCTAGTCGACCTTGGGAATCCATCTACATGGATTACATGTCGGGCCTGCCTTATACTAAGAATGAAAATGACTGTGTTTTCGTCGTCGTTGACAGATTCTCGAAGATGGCCATTATGGCGGCCTGTAAGAAGAATATCACAACAGAAGCCACTGCTAAACTCTTCTTTGAATGAGTGTGGGTGCACTTTGGGATCCCACAGTCTATCATATCAGATCGAGATAGCAGGTTCCTCAACACATTTTGGTCCAGCCTCTAGTCAATTTTGGACACAAGCTCACCAAGTCCACAACTTTCCATCCCCAAACAGATGGCGAGACAGAGGTCGTCAACAGAATGATTGTACACATTCTGCGCATGTAAAATTCAAAGCATCCCCGCACATGGCACGAGAGCCTCCCCTATGTACAACATAGTTATAACTAGGCTCACTCCTCTACCTACCCCTAGTCGACCTTGGGAATCCATCTCCATGGATTACATGTCAGGCCTGCCTTCTACTAAGCAGGGAAATGACTGTGTTTTCGTGGTCGTCGATAGATTCTCGAAGATGGCCATTATGGCGGCCTACAAGAAGAATATCACAGCAGAAGCCACTGCTAAACTCTTCTTTGAACGAGTGTGGGTGCACTTTGGGATCCCACAGTCTATCATATCAGATCGGGATAGCAGGTTCCTCAACACATTTTGGTCCAGCCTCTCGTCAATGTTGGATACCAAGCTCACCAAGTACCCAGCTTTCCATCCCAAACAGATGGCCAGATAAAGGTCGTCAACATAATGATTGTACACATTCTGCGCATTTACAATTCAAAGCATCCACGCACATGGGACGAGAGCATCCCCTATGCACAACATAGTTATAATCGGGCTCTCCACAGTTCAATCGGTCATAGCCCCTTTCAGGTGGGCTTGGGATTCCAGCCACTATGTCCCATTGACGTAGCCATGCCATTTGCAGCTTCTCAGGCCGATTCAGCTCATGTCTAGTCTGAAGTTGACAAAGCAAGTAGCTTCATCGAGCGCATTCAACACATATGCCAACAGGTTCATGATATATTGGACAGAGCCAACGCCAAGTACAAGCAACGCCATGATCAACACTGGGTGCCACACAACTTCAAGGTGGGCAACAAAGTATGGCTACATTTGCAGAAGGAGCGCCTCACTGGACCCCACCGCAAGCTTCGCCCGCTCCGATACGGGTCGTACACCATCACCAAGGCTGTAGGGAACAATGCCTTCAAGCTCAGTATTCCACCATTCCTTGGTCTGCACCCAATATTCAATGTGGATCGCCTTCGTCCTTACTTCCCACCTCTATTGGACACCTCGGACATTGCAGAACAACTCACACCAACAGAGTTAAACCCAGACTGCATGGGACAGGCCACCACAGATTATATCATGGACATGCAAATCAAGAACACTCGCCAACAGAATATCCAACTGTATCGAGTTGTCAAAGCTGGCCAACTCCTACACCAAGGAAAATGGTTCACCAGGGACCAAGTTCTGCAAAAGTTTCCTCATCTCATGGAGGAAACTCAAAGCAATGGGGACCATTGCTTCCTAAGGGGGGAGGAATGATCCAGGTGGATATTGGTGACCGCCCGCCTATTCCACTTGGGGGCCGACCATTGTCTCTTTCAGTTTTTCAGTTTCAGCACAACTTACTATTTTTAGCAGTTTTCGGGTCCTGAACTTCCGGAGCCGTTTTGAGGCCCTAAACGACATTTTTTGGGAAAACGAAGAGCAACATGGATCTAATGGACCATGTTGCTTGTTCAAAATTTTTAGTCCTCAGATAGATATTTCTAACGAGTTATGGTACACGTCAAACAGAGATCGTATGCCAAAGTTACGCCCCTAGGAAGTTGAAACACCAATTTACCCAAACGGGGCCCATAGTTTTGGCACTTCATCTCCTAGGGTTAGTGTTTTGGTTGTTTAGGAGTTCCCATTGTTTCTAAATAATAAATAGGCCCTCGAGCCTCATTGTAACTTGGCCGTAGGCTCGTAGCCACCACATCTCTTCCTCGCAGATAATACTACCAGCTAGTTTTATTTCCATTCTGTCTGTAAGCAAATTTCAGTTCTTTGATATTAATGAAATGAAGTGTTATTTTCGCTGCATCTCTGTATTTATGGTTATGTGTTTATTTTTTTGCGTTCCTGCATAAATCCGGATCAAAAGGATGAACCTCAAGATGTGGAGCAGCCACATGCGGAGGATCATGGAGTGGTAGAAAAAACTCATGCAGAGCCAACCACCAGACATGGTAGAGGGCACACCATGAAAGTTGATAGATTGAGACTTGATGCGGTAGAACATGTAGGAGCACCTACTTCACTGTGTAGACAGAGACAATCTCTAGACAGGTTTACTGGATACATGGCTCTTATGAGCAAGTGTATTGTGAAAAAACCATCCTCCTTTGAGGAAGCAGTGCAACAACCAATTTTGGTTGATGCCATGGTTGAGGAGTATGACTCCATCGTCAAGAGTAGTGCATGGGAAGTTGTCCCAAGACTAGTCGGAAAATAAATGGTTGGATCTAGATGGACCTATAAGGTGAATTAGGCGGCAACTGGGAGTGTGGAGAAGTACAAGGGTATATTTGTAGCCCGAGGATTCTCACAAGTTGAGGGGATTGACTATGAGGAGACTTTCGCACTAGTTGTGAGGTACTCATTGATTAGATCTATCATCGCACTCTCAGCGCAAATGGGGTGGAAGATACATCAGATGGATGTGAAAACCACGTTTCTCAAAGGATTTATTGAGGAATAAGTGTACATAGAGTAGCGAGAAGGTTTTGAGACCTTTGACAGTGATTCGCATGTGTGCAGACTCAAGAGAGAATTGTATGGGTTGGAGCAAGCACCTTGTGCTTGGTACACCAGGGTTGATAGCTATTTCACCGGGTTGGGCTTCATGAAGAGTGAAGCGGATGTGAACTTGTACCAGATTGTTGTTGATGGTAAGCTATCAATTATCATTCTTTATGTTCATGATCTAATTTTGACAAGTGATTAGTAGCTCATAACTTCTTGCAAAGAGGATCTTGCAAGAGATTTTGAGATGAAGGACATGAGACTCCTTCACTATTTCCTTGGTTTGGAAATATGGCAGCAGGATGGTGAGCTATTTGTTTCTCAAGGCAAGTATGCCAAAGAGATTCTGAGTAAGTTTCACATAGAGAGATGTAAACCCATGGAGACTCCTCTTCCAGGAAACTGGAGGAAGGAGGATTCTACTTCAGGTGAAGTAGTGGACTCTACTGTTTATAGGTAGCTTGTGGGTTCACTGATGTACATGGTGAACACCAGACCATACATTTTCTATGCAGTTAACCAACCGAGTCAAGCTATGGTTAAGTCGACCAAGCTCTTTTGGAAGGGAGGGAAGCATGTATTGAGATATCTCAGGGGCACTACAGAGTACGGATTATGGTACAGATGGAAAAAGGTAGTGAAGCTTCAAGGCTTCACCGATGCAAATTAGGAAGGCAATCCATCAGACAGAAAGAGCACATCAGGAGGGATCTTTAGCATAGGATCGACAACAATTTCTTGGTACAACAGGAAGCAGAGATTTATGGCAATCAGTTTAGGTGAGGCATAATGCACGAGAGCCAGTCAGGCTGCATGTGAGGCCATATGGATGAGGAAGATTCTGGTTGGCTTGTTTGGTTCTCAGATGGATCCCACGACGATACATTGTGATAACCAGAGTTGCATTAAACTCTCAATTAATTTGGTATTCCATGATAGGTCCAAGCATATAGACATCTGGTAACACCATCTCAGAGATTGTGTTCAGAGGTGCATTATGTTACTTTAGTACATTCCCACGGAAGATCAGGATGTAGATATTCTGATGAAGGCGGTCGCCAAGAGAAAATTCGAATACCATAGAGGCAGGATTGGGGTAGTTGATAATCCGTTTCTTATTGAGAGGGAGTGTTGAAAAGTCAAGAAGAAATGTGTGTCTAATTTATTTTTCCCTTAATTAAATTGGACATAAAATGTAATCTTATCTCATAATCATTTGTAATAGTTAACTGAGTGTGATAAACTTATTTAGCTCATGAATTTCGAGTTGAGGGTGGTTCATGAGACATGCAGAGTGATTCTATGTGTTTTAGAGTTCAAGTTGAAATTAGTGCATTAGTTTAATGCATGAGATATCAGTTAACTCAATTAATTGAGTTAAAATCAGTTGAACTAGTTGTAATTGTTTGTTGCACTAGTGAGAGATCAAATGAATTAAATCAGATTTAATTTACATGCAGTGATCTGTCATGCAACTGATGATTTACTATTAATAGCTGAATGCATGTCAGTTCCAGTGGAGACCCAGTTGAGACAAAGGTTAAAGGAACGTTAACTATTAGTTGTATTGTTAGTAGGATGATCGCATGTAGTAAGAAAAAAATAGGATTTCCCATGAGAATTTCACAGTTTTGGAAGGATAAATTTCCTAAAGAATAGGGATTGCATTCCACATGAATTGCGCAAACAAGGCAGGCTAAGAAAAGGCTGAAAACTGGCTAAGTGTTGGTCGATTTTGTCCGGATCAGTGTGAGACAGCTGTGAGAATGCTGGAGACTCTTGTGAGAAGATTGAATTGTAATTTTCATGATTTCTTGGCGAATATACAATAGAAGATAGAGAGTTTTTGTGTAGCAAGCTTTTCCTAGGAAAATATCTGTGTTGTGGTTTGATTTTCTTCTTTCTTTACTTGTTGTGATTGGCGATCGTGTTTATTTTCTGCAATTAATCTGTAGAAGGATTCAGTATCTTGCTTTAGCATATCACATGATCGGATTGAATCCATTGGTATACATATTTTTTGTATAATTTCTACAGACATTTGGAAAACTGCATTTAAAAATAGACAAGGATTGTTTGAGTGTCTAGTTATGCCATTCGATCTAACAAATGCTCCAACTACTTTCATGAGAGTCATGAATGATGTACTAAGACCATTTCTAGATGAATTCGTCATTGTTTACTTAGATGATAGTTTTATATTCAGCAAATCAAGAGATGAACATGTCATGGATGTGAACAAGGTACTTGATGTCTTGAAAAAGAGCAGTTATTTTTAAAGATGTCAAAGTGTGAGTTTGGTAAGACTTCTTTAGTGTATTTGGGACACATTGTTGGAGGAGGTGAGTTGAAGATATAACCTTCCAAAGTAGAGATCATTCTGAATTGGCCCAAGCCCAATACAGTTACAGAGGTAAGAAGCTTTCTTGGGCCAGTGCAATATTGGAGGAAATTCATTGCTAATTTTTCTTCTATTGCAACTCCATTACATGCATTGAAAAGTGTCAAGAAAGTCTTCCATTGGGGAGATATGCAGAAAAAATCATTTTTTGATTTAAAGCAAAAGATAATTTCAAAACCGTTATTGGCTCTTCCGGATCTTAGACAACCATTTTAGATCCAAACAGATGCAAGTGATTACGCCATGGGAGTAGTTCTCATGCAGCATGGTAAGCCTATTTCGCTTCATTCTGAAATTTTTAATGGAGTTGTTACTAACTGTTACATGTTATTTTGTCACCATGACATTTGACTGTCTATATAAGTTCATCACTACCTATATTATGCTCCCTTGGATGTCAAAAATCCTAATGTTCCTAAACCAAGTCTTGGAATTGGAGAAAAGCTCATTAAAACCCTAAAAAGTCTAACTCTGCACTTTTCCTAGCTCTTCCTGCGGATTCGCAGATATTTTCTTTATATCCTACGAAATATCCCACATGTTTTGCTTATAACACTTGCGGAACCCCGTAAACAGTTAAATAAAGGAAAAAATAAGTTCTAGAAGCCTAGCTGGATGAATACTCTCGCAACTGGAAGCTTCTAGAGGCGCGATCAGTTCGAGCTTTATCTCTCCACTCATGGAGCTCTATCCCTTCACTCATGGAGTTTATCCCTTGGTATATGGAGCTCAAATCCCTTCATGAGAGGAATCCATTCCCCTCTTCATGGAACTAAAACTACCTCCATTTCCCTATAAATTGAGCTCATGTTTCAGTCTCAAGGGTAGATTGTATATGGTAATTGTTGAAGAAATTCCTAAGAGAGCATACTCTCTATACTAGCCATTTTGTTATGAGAATGATCACACACTCATGCCCATAACTTCATTTTTTAAAACCCAAAAATAAACTTATAATAAAATTTTCTCCGGCGGTTATGCTAACCGGGCGAAGTTAGTGATCTGCATGTGAACAATCGGATCTCTTATCCGGTGGTAACTTCGACGGTTACTCCATAAACCCGGCAGTCTAAACTCCGATGGTTCTGGTGACCTGTCACATGTCTTATCCCGACGGTTCCTGCGATGTTACAGTTGTCCACCAACATTCCTGCCGTGGGTTAACAACCTGTCACATTTAACTTTCTCCGCTGCGGTCAGAATTTAACAACTAACGGTTCTGCATATACCTGGCAGCCAAACATATGCTGGTGGTGATGTTTTCCACTACGGTCTTCAAGCCCTGTTCACATTGCTACAACTTCTGACACGGTTTAATAACGTTGTGGGGGTTTTATTTACATGGTTTTAAAAACAAACCTGAGCCTTCGTATATGCCTGAAGTCCGAAACCCTTTGACATAGGTTTATCAAACCTTTACAAAACCCGAACTTTATCATTCAAACTTTATAACATAGTTCGAAACTTTACAATAAGGTTTATGAAAACCTAACTTCCGAAACCCATTACATAATGCGCTTTGACATAGGTTTAATAGAACCTGACTTCCAAACCTTTATTCTAAAGGTTTTTGGCTAAACATTTCATCAAACCTTTTAACATAAATTTTATACCCCATGGTATTAAAACCCAATGGTTCAACTTTTTAAAAGGTTGTTTGACCTCCGAACCTCATAATAAGGTTTTTGGCATAATTTTTGAAGTTTAATATACAACCTTTTGTGCTAGACTTTGACATCCATCCTCCGAACCTTTTTCAAAGGTTTATGGTTTAATTTTTGTGCTAGGGACTTTCAGTCCATAAGTTTAGAAAACTTAGGAATAGGAATTAAATTTAACATTTTGCCCTAGGAGTAGATTTAGGCTTTTACAAAGTGTATTTTCCTTCGACACTTAGCACTATTCTTTAGGACTTAGGATTTTAAATTAGGTCCTTTTTACCTTAGGATCTGTTTTGTCCTTTAAGGTTTACAAAAGCGGACTGTAGACATTTTTGACCTTTACATAAAGACTTAGGACAAGTTTTATTACAAAAGTCTTATAACAAACTGGTTGTTTCTGTCACAGGTCGTTTTGAAGATGTCTTTGATTGGCGCTTTGTAACATTTGCTGGAGTCGCATCTAAAGTTGATGTCGATCGATGTCGCACATTTGAACTTCACAAATTTAATGATCATCTTGATCAATACTTGAATTATTATATAATCGATAATTACTAAATGTCAAATAACCATCTTGGTCGACTGAGTAATTTCGATACAATTTTAACAATTATAAAATTGGATCAACAATGATGTCAAGGAGAACAAAAGACATGAAGAGTAAAATGAGTTTTCTTTAGCTCCTCCATAAGCCTTTATAATTTGTTTTTTGATGTCTTAGTAATTAATGAAGTAGGATGGCCCACCTCACCAATTTACCTTTGTCTTTTGAACTTTAGGACCTTTTTGAAATTTTGGAACCTTAGAACCATTATTACATATAAAAACATAAATTACAATTGAAATCAAAAATTTTATTAAAGATACTTGCCTATTACCACTCCTCCAATTGTTGGATTTTATCCATGAAATGGTAGTGTGATGACCTTGAAACCCTAATGACCTAATGGAGACTCTTAACTGAATGGGATCATGATGGAAATGATTGAAATGATGATGAAAACATTTGAATGATGGTACACTCATCTTATTTGACGACATGAACTAGCAATTTAAAATTTTGGAAAGAGTGGAAACAGTCCTAGACATAATACCAAGTGACTAAATTTTTGCTTGAAGACTTAGTGAAATGACAAAAATTTGACTTAGGGACCCTATTAAAACATGATAAGATTCCATTTGATCACTAGTGACAGGATGCAAACACTGACACTAACAGGTGTACAATATCATTTCTTTTGCAAATGAAGTCTTCTTATGTCCCGTGTTAGCAAACTAGTGATAAGAATCGATGCAATAAATTATGAATAGACACATGACACAATCTCAAATGTAGCTTAGGCATATATTTTGCTTGGCGGAAAAGTAAATTACTATACTATACAGTAGGGCATTTCTCTTTGGTTTTGTGCTTGAAAAAGATAAAGAGTAATTTTCAAATTTTCCATACAATTGAGGTAGTACTCTTGAATTGATAGTAGATTATCAATTTTACTGGTTCACTTTTATGGGTAGTTGAGGTAAAGGGCTCTTTGGTTTGGTGCTTGACGAATATAAAGAGTAATTTTTAAATTTTCCGCACAACTAAGATATTACTCTTGAAAACTAAGGTATTAATTTTGAGTTGGTAGTTGCCTAGCAACTTTACCTGTTCATTTTTATGGTTAGTTGAGGTAAAGGCCTTTTTAGAAGCTTTTTCTTTTTTGGATTTTAGGAGTCAACAATCATCATCACAATTAATGCAGGGAAGAAACTATACATAAACTTATATATTTATTTTAATTTTTTGATAATTATTAAATAGTAAAGAAGGTATAAATATATTTATAAGTGTTGTTTTTTTTTGCAATGTTAAATTAGGTGTTAATCAAATATTGAGGAATATGGTTTGTTTTACTATTATCCATAATGTATTCTTCTCTTTGTTGGTATTCTTTATAATGTATTTGACTTATTTCTAAGCCTTTGAATTTAATTCCTTGTGAATGTGATCAAAGGATATAACCTTGAAGGTTCTAATAAACTCCATAACTCTAATCATCTATTGATCCAATAAAGAACTTTTCAAGGAAGTATAACCTTTCAGCCAATTTATAACAACCTTTGAATCCCCTATCACTCATAAGTTTAGATTGTTCAAGTGACACAATTAAAATGACTAACATAAATGGCTAATTTGTATTATTGTAGTACTTTTTAAGTTGTCGTATTTTTGTCCCTAAACTAAATTAGTCATTCACATTTGTGATTTTTAGTTGCATCACTTATTATCTAGTCATATATTTTAACCCGAGACTAAATTAGTCATTTATGTTAGTTGTTTTAGTTGGGTCACTTAAGATTGCTCATTTTTTGTAGTATCTCACTTGGAAAAGTTGTGGTGGCCAATTTTTTTAGTCACTTAATCACTAATTTCATCATTTTCTACTAGTGTAGGTGAACACAAGACCCAATATTTGTTTTGCATTGAATAAACCTATTCAATTCATGGTGGATCCTACCAAGCTTCACTGGGAAGCAGCAAAACATGTTCTAAGATACCTCAGAGGCACAAAAAACTTTGGCTTATGGTACAGGTAGGATGATGGAATGAAGCTCCAAGGCTTCGCAGATGAAAATTGGGTAGCGAGTCCCTCATATAAGAAGAGCACATTGGGAGAAGTCTTCAAGGTTGGGTCAACAACAATTTCTTGGTATAGTAGGAAACAGAGATCTGTAACACTCATCTCATAAGAAGCCAAGTATATGGCTTCTAGTCAAGAAACATGCGAGGCTATTTGGATGATGAAGATCTTGGTTGGTCTCTTCAGTCAGGGGATGGAACCTACATTGATCCATTGTGACAATCAAAGTTGTAAAAAACTCTCTGAAAATCTAGAGTTTCATGATAAGTCCAAGCATATAGACATCAGGTACCATGACCTGAAAAATTGTGTGCAGAGGAGGATTTTTATGTTACTATATATTCTTACAGAGGATCAAGATGAAGACATATAGACAAATAATTTTTCAATAGGAAAGTTTGAGTTCCAAGGGAGCAAGATCGGGGTTGTTTAGAACATTTTTCTTGCTAAGAGGGAGTGTTAAATTGTAGCAAGAAAATGTTTCTTTTGAATTGTGCCTTAGTCAAATAAGTAAATTTGAATTTCCACTTCAAAAGGATGAGTTGTCCGGAAGATAGTAGGAGTGACATGGTAAAATCACTCATTTAAGCGAGTCAATTCGAGTTTGTGGGCTAGAAGTAGAGTTGTGTACAATTTGGTATCTAAGATATAGCTATCTAGAGGTTTTATCTTTAGTGAAGTTTGGTTATATGAGCTCTAGTCCATAATAGAATCAGTATGAGTTTAGTTGAGTAGTTGTAATTGTTGTAAACTCAACTAATTCAATTTGAGTTTGTGGGCTAGAAGTAGAGTTGTGTGCAAGTTGGTGGCTAAGATTTAGCTATATAGAGGTGTTATCTTTAGTGAAAGTCAGTTATCTGAGCTCTAGTCTATAATAGAGTTAGTATGTGTTTAATTTAGTAGTTTAACTATTGTAAACTCAACTAACTCTTAGTTAACTAGTCAATTTACTAAAAATAGCCCTAGTCATGCATGCAATTCAAATTGCCTATTGAAGTGGAGGGAAAAGCCACAATTGTAATTACTATTGTATACTAGTGAGTGTACAGTGTTTGCATTGAACATGTGAGCTATTTCTCTTGGGATTTTTCTGAAAGTATTGGACGAGTGAACTCGGGAGGTGATGTAGTGCAAGTTGAGCCAGTATTGAAGTTGTGATTATAATAGATCATTGTTCACTCATATAATAAAATACAAAACGAGAGGAGGGTTTTTCCGGTTGAGTTTAATAAAAATTGTGTTCATTATCATTGGAATGATTAGTGTTTCTATTGTATGTTTTCCTTTTCGCAGATTGAGTAGAAGAAATTTGTGTCTATTGTTTTCAATTTGAATTCATTAGCAACTGCAAATTTTAAGTTATTTCTACATCTACACTGAAATGTATATATTTCATTAAAAAAAAGTAAAATATTAATGTCAAAACAATATAAACTCGAGTCACAATCTTACATGTCGTTACCCTTTTAATTTAGTGAAATTTAAACAATTTTTAGTAACTTATTTTTAGCTGATTTTGAGACTTTAATGTATTTATAAATCCAACTTCTTTTATCTTTTGTACACGCCTTACTTCCTCTTTATCTATGGTTAATAATGTTCAATATTATGTAATATCATATAATATTATACAATATTATGTTAAATATTTTATAATATTTTATTTTTAGACATTATAATGGTATATATTGTGTTTAATATTATAATATTATCATATTATGTCTAATATAATATAAAATAATCATGCTATCTTTGAAAACCGAGCACATTCTTTTCTTCATGTTGCTCTTCAAATTCTGAGTATTCAGGGAGAAATGACTCCCTCTCACAAAAAAAAACTTCATTGCCTCCAAACAATGAAACTGTGATCGGAAATAAAAACAGTGGGCCATCTTTTGATGCATCTGTTCAACATACCCTACCTGAAGGAGGAATCAGTCCAAATATTTATAAACAAATCAAATGTATTCTATTTCTGTGAAAACATAAGCACAATCACTAACAATGATGTAGAACTATTCACTTTGAACATCCTTCTAAGAGATGCAAAAGATTTGAACCTCTCCACCATTCATATCTATGGAGACTCCAAATTTGTTACACATTCGATGAATGGAAAGCCTTGATTAAGGAACTAGATATTACTCCTTGCATTAAAGAATTATTACAAACCTTATGCACTTCACTCATATCGCATTTCATCACATTTATGGGGACATGAATCAATGTGTTGATGACCTCTCGAAGAGTGGATTGGAAATGAATGAGGGAAGTGCAAGTCTCGTCAAACAAAAGGACGACCACATCACAAAAACATCTTCTCAACCTATAGAAATAATTTAATTAAGATATCTCAAGTATTTCAACTTCTTCTTTTTTATGAGAAGGGTCTATGCATGGAGTTGGGTTACACTTTTTGGCAAGCGAGGGTGTGTTGTGGGTGAAAAAAATAGCTCGATAAAACATTTTTAAGTGCTTGATCGATAAATCATTAAACCCTCAATTGAGCTATTTGAGGGCTTAAATATTTCTTGATTGAGAATTAAAACAAACCCTCAATCGAGCTCTTGTGTAACCCAAGGTGTGGGGCTCGAACAAGCCAATTGTTTTGAAATTTCCCGCCCATAGATCCATTAAAAAATGTGGCTCAATCAAGCCATTGTTTAACCACGTTAAGGGCTCAATTGAGTGTTTCTTAAACCCTCAATAGAGTTATTTTAATTTTTACCTTAAACACTCGATTGAGCATTTTAAGCTCTCAATTAAGCTGCTGAGAGCCTAAAAAAATAGAGGTTTAGCTCCCCTTTTGCATATTTCTCTTCAACACCATTTTGTAGCCTAGCGAACTTAAGACAATATTTTTTCTTAGGTGGCGGAGTTAATCATGTTGGATTTGTGAAGGAATCCTATATCCAATGGCATATGAGTTTGACATTTTCGAGTATGGTATGGTATTTTCTTTTGAGTCATGTGCTAGTTGGATCATCCATTTACTTTGTCCAAGAAACGGATGTGCAAGTCCACGTGGTATGGTATCTTCTTTTGAGTCATGTGCCAAGTTGGCACCACGTTTTTGTAGGCTATTTCAAGTTCTTGAAATGATGGGGCCAATAACCTATAGGTTGGCCTTACCATCAACAGTAAAAGTTCATAATGTTTTACAAGTTTATTTACTCAAAAAATATGTACATAATGGTAATCATGCGATTGAATGGTCAATGTTACAAGTAGAACCAAAGGAAGAGTTCCAATTGGAATCTTTATGAATCTTAGATCGGAGGCAACTCACACTTCGTAATCGAGCAATTGAGCAAGTCAAAGTGCATTGGAATCACTTTGGGTGCGAGGAAGACACATGGGAGATGGCTAACCATATGCGAGGATCATATCCATTTTTGCTTTTCGGATAAGCCAATGTAAATAATTTCATAAATGATTGTACATAGTGGTGTATATAAAGCTTGCAATGATTTGGTGCTTGGTTAAAGCACAGTTTTTTTTGTGTTCCAGTATAGAACACCGAACAAAGTATTCCTCTAAGGGGGTGGGGTTTGTGACAACTAATTACCCCCCGCCCCCCACAAGTTGTAAATATTGTAATTATTTGTTGTAATTAACTAGTTGGGACATGGATTTCAGAGCTTAGGGAGGGAGATTACTGGGAAATTAGAGGAGGCTTGATTATTTAATGACAATGATGGAGGATAACTGATATGCCTTAAAATGGGATGACTACACCATTGATTTCAGCTAGAGAAGAAAGGACAAAGGCCATACCTCCCTTGGAAAAAATCACAAGTTAGAAGGGACAAGGCAGTTAAGGTGGGTTGTGCAAGCAAAGAGGTCGTCTTGGGAAAGTGCATGTCCACACAATTGTATACGGTTGCAACAGTAATATTGGAAGACCATAGAGAAGACTCCTTGAGAGAGGGGATAGCGTTGAAGAGAGAGTATGGCTTTGTCGGGAAAAGGAAAAACAAGAGGCTCATTCACATCGGAGTTGGGAGATTAGGTATCCAAGGAAAAAAAAAGAAGGAGAGTTGAGCGGAGGAGATCGCTCTAGTGGTAGCTAGCTTAGAAAACCTAAGAGGGCTTGTTGGTTGAGAATCACAAAGCAATGGCTTGCATTCACGGCTGATAAAACCACTTGGAACCAGCTGGTTGATAACTACTAGTGAGAAGGGGCACCCTAGGACTAGTTGGGATGGTAACACCTGTGTATCCTAAGGTTGAGAACACAAGTGTAACACCACTGAGAGCTCCCTAGGAACATGTGCTTTCACCCTTACCATAGTAACGCAGTTGATAAGCCTCCCTTATTAATTTATAAAATCTCTATCCTAATAGCTAAACTAAGACTCTTTGTGCTTGCAACAACCTCTACATAGATGTTGATTAGATTAAAGGCCTCTATGGTGTAACAGCTGGGAATTGTTGAAAACACTCGAGGAAAACAAATTATGTTCATGATATGTGAGAGATAGTTAAGAGCTCCTAACTAAGCACTCTACCTCAAGCTCTGAAATCTAGCTCGGGGGTGATTGCTTGCAAGAAAGGTTGTAGTGTAAGACAATCTAGGTTTGGGAGGAGAGTTGAAGTTCAAATATCAATTGTCAGGTTCTTTATTATAAGATAAATGCTCACCTATGTCTAGTGCATTGAATATTGAATAGTACAAATATGTTTATTGTGTTGATTCAATTCTTATGCTAATGCTGAGGAATGGGATTTCCTATATGAATATGGAATGTTGATTCCTTGTGTAATTTCTAAGGAATGGTTGATTCTTGTATTTGGTTTATGAGCTTGAATCTCACTAATTTCTAGTTTTGAGCTAAGTATGAATCTTTATGTTAATATGAGCACAAAAATCAATCTAAATTACCTAAGTATGAAAGATATGGGTAAATATTTGTTATTAACTAAATTCTTGCATTGAAATTATTTGCGTAGCAAACCTCTACATATATTTGTAAAGCTCAGGAGAGATAGTGCTATATATATATATATATGCCAGGATTAGTGTTGTAAAGCTCAAGAGAGATGGGCTTATGTATTTATACCTATACACTACAAAGCTCAAGAGAGATAGTAATTATATAAAATATAAGCTCTGGAAGGATAGCCCTATCAATAGAATGTCACACACAGGTTGTAAACATTTATATGTGTGCATGTTCTAGTATGTGAGCATTAAAGATCACGAGGGATAGATCCTTCCAAATATTACAAGCTCAAGAGGAAGTCGTGCTGAGTAAAACAATTAAGTTTTGGAGTGTACTCAACCACCATAAACCCACATACATAAATTAATGTTGGGTGGCACCGATTTACGTGTCAAGATGGAGATAAGTGACTGGCAAGAGACATAGATAAATTCTTGTCTCGGCACCTCATGGGTTTTCGACTATGTGCACAATTAGTGTTGGGCAAGAGACGGAGGCCAAGATGGAAGGCTTATCCATTAAGAAATGACAATTTTTTTTGTCTCGGACCTTAGGGTTAGTAAAACCACGAAAACACCAAAAGTATTTTATAATGGGGAATCATGTTTCTGTTGAGATTTTGGGGTAGCATCAGGTGTGCTTTAGCTCCAAAATTTTGTGGAGGGGATAAGACACACGAGATCTCCAAAACCCATAAAGCATTTGGAGAAATTTCATCTGGTGTTGAAGTTATTATAATAATTAATTTTTTTAAAGAGGACCCTAAGTCTAACTTAGGGAATTAGAAAAATTAAAGTGAATTAATTAAACATATGTGATGAAATGTTCTAAGTGACGTGGATCAAACAATTTTCTAATCTGAGTTGTCAATTAGAGATTAGATAACGACCGTTAATTTTCCAAAGAGAAAAGTATAAAGGAAAGGCTTGGGGTCAGTTGGAGTACACACACACACACTAGCAGAGTACTAAAGCGAAGTTGAATTTTTTGGGCGGGGTTTGCTGAGAAATTCGAAGCGAGTTTGCAATGCAGTGAGGGGCATATATCGGCAAGGGATGATCTGATCTAAGGCCGAGAATACAACATTAGAGGAGCAATGAGTACCAGTCAACATAGAGCCATCCAAGAGGACGCAGTTCAGCCAGCACCACGCAGAGTACTGTGCAGAGGTTGTGTAATCCCAGCTAGGGTGACGCAGACCCAGCCAGTGCAGTGCAACACCAGCCAGGGTGACGCAGTTCCAACTGGGGCAACAAAGAGGCAACACAACAACAGTTAGGGTGACCCAGCGGGGACGTTAACTAGTAAGGGTTGACACAGAGGTTGCAGAGGCTGCGATAAGGGTTCTAATGGGCCAGAAAGGGCTCGTGATCTGTAAATCCCATTTGAGGGTGTGATACAGTCATATTTTATGTCTCCGAGTGAAAGGTACAAACTGTCGTGCAATATATCTGTAGGGCCAACCATTTCTGGTGCCCAGAATGTTGTATTTAGATTATACATAATAATAAAACCCTCTAGAGTTGTTGCACCGGTTTTTCCGCATTGGGTTTTTCCAAGGACATTTGTCCGAAAAATCTGTGTGTAATCTTGTCACATACGCATATTGTTCAGTAAATTATTTGTAGATGTGTAGGCCGCATTTTGTGTCTGCTTTAATGTTTTTCTGAATACTTCAGTTAAATAACTTGTTAAGCTAATCAAACAAGTAAGTGAAGCAGATCTAAACATTGTAGTAGGATTTTCTGTTTTGAAACTTTCACATGGTATCAAAGCATTGCAGATCAATCTGATCCACCCACAGAGCGACTGAAGAATTGCTGCAATAAGGGCAATTGAAGCAACAGATATCCAGAAGAGAGCAGCACAACACCAGGAGGGATGCAACCCAGCCAGGCTGACACAGAGGCCACACAGAGGCTGACATAGAGCCATCTAAGTGACGCAGAGGTAGCGCAAATCCTTCCAGAGTACCGCAGGATAATCCTCCACTGTGCAGTCGTTGCACTAAGCCAGTCTGCTCATGCAGAGGCCAACCAGAGAGACACAGTCTGTGTGGAAATTTTTGTGCAATTTTCCAAAGTCTGGAAGCAAAGCTTCTGATCTTTATAATTTGCTGATGTGGTACAGGTTTTGTCAGTGCAGAACAGTGCCTAACAAAGGTGACAAGAGTGGGAGGAGAACAATCACTCAGTGGATTTGTGCCAAAAAAATCTGAGATTCGATCAGGAGCGTGATTGTAGAGGATTGATTCAGTTGTTTTGGCGGAGGATTTTCGAGAGGGTATCAATTGTCAGAGGGAGTAGCTACTATGGTTTCTATCGCCGAGAACCCCAGATCCAGTGTTTTTTCAAGTGTTGCAACAGGAAGAGGGAGAGGAGTACCTGTTCCGACAAATTTGAGCAAAGATGGTTTCTCATGGACTGAGAGAT
This sequence comes from Pinus albicaulis, assembly GCA_034641835.2. Taxonomy (NCBI): domain Eukaryota; kingdom Viridiplantae; phylum Streptophyta; class Pinopsida; order Pinales; family Pinaceae; genus Pinus; species Pinus albicaulis. Next base: position 1,154,330,179 of record CM076578.1, read on the forward strand.
CAGGATAGGTTGGACGGTGTGTCCAACTTTGTTATCAAGAGGGCCAAGATCCTAACAGTCCTGGATGAGTACGACATCAAGGTCCATGATGAAAAATGTCCTAGATGTGCCTATCGATGCAGATCCCCTGAATAAATTCAAAAAGAATTAGGCGCGAGCTAAGCTCTTGATCATGGATGAAGTCAAGGATCACGTGGTTCCACATATTGACGGGAAGAACATGGCAAATGAAATGTGGACAGCTTTGAATACGATGTATTAGGGAAGATCCATCCAGAGGAAGATGCTTCTGGAGAATCAGATGCAGTTGTTCCATATGAAGAAGGGTGAGGAAATCGATCCCTTGCTCTTTAGGCTTTAGACTATCAAGGACCAACTAATTGTCATGGGTACGACTCCAGATGAAGGGCTCTTGGTGAGGACTGCCCTGAATGCAGTCATCGATGAATGGGAAAGGTTTGTCCAAAGCATCTTAGGCAGGGTAGCATTACCATCTTGGGCAAACATGTGGGCAATCCTCCGTCAAGAGGAAATCAAGAGATTTACCAAGGGGAAAAGCAGCAACGGTGGAGTCAAAGTAAAGAAAGAGGAGGAGGAGGATGCGGCCCTTGCATCAAAGGGACAAATGCAGCAAGGGAAGAAGAAGAAGGACCTATCCAAGGTATGGTGCTTTAATTGTGGCGAACTTGGACACTTCGTCAGCACTTGTCCTAAGAAGAAGGACAAGGAAACTTCTGAATCCAAGGCAGTAGCAGCAAAAAGGGACGATGGTAGTGACAATGACGTAGCCATGAGTGCTCATGAAACACGGAAATGGGGCGATATTGATCTGTAGTGCAGTTACAGATGGCAGGCAGGATCCTTGAGGTGCCCAAACTCTTGGATCACATACGAGTTACGAGAGCCTTAAGAAAGTAACGGAACCCGTGGAGCACCGGGTGCAAAAGGTCACATTGAAGTAGAGGGCAGAGTTGATGTTGTATATGGGAGCAGTGCGATGCAGAGGCAGCAACAACGTAGGATAAACAACTCAAAGGTTGATGGGAATTTAGCAGCGCGGAGGGGTAGTGTAGAGCAGTCGCAGCAAAGTGGATTTAGGGAGACATCGTAGCGTAACAGCCAAGGGAGCTTTAGTGATGAGTTGCAGCCCAACTCGCTTGTCTGTCAGTGATTGGATGATGGTCCTTCACTCGCTTATTTCTTAGCAACTGAGTTGTATTGCAGCAGTTAGCAGTGGCAGTGCTATAGGCAACATGATGCAGCAAATATTTGAGAGGGAGCAACAGTACGGATGTAGCAATGTCAGTGGCAGTGACATGGGCAGTAGTACAGGAAGCATCAGCATAGTGGATGGAAGGAAGAAGACCAAGCATCAACAGCATAGAAACTGATGCCGAGATTAGGCAATACTTCGGTGTGGATGTACTACTAGAGCACACTCCTTGATAAGAGGGACTGTTGGGATTTTGGGGTAGCATCGAGTGTCCTCTAGCTCCGAAACTTTGTGGAGGGGCTAAGACACACGAGATCTCCAAAGCCCAGAAAGCCTTTGGATAAATTTCATCTGGTGTTGAAGTTATTCTAATAATTTTTTTTTTTTAATGAGGACCTTAAGCCTAACTGAGGGAATTAGAAAAATTAAAGTGAATTAATTAAACACGTGTGATGAAATGTTCCAAGTGACATGGATCAAGTAGTCTTTTAATCTAAGTCATCGATTAGAGATTAGATCACGATCGTTAGTTTTCCAACGAGAAAAGTATAAAGGAAAGGCTTGGGGTCAGTTGGAGTACAAACACACACACTAGCAGAGCACTGAAGCTAAGTCGAATTTATGGGGCGAGGTTTGCTGAGAAATTCGAAGTGAGTTTGCAGTGCAGTGAAGGGTAGAGATCAGCAAGGGATGATCTGAACCAAGGTCGAGAATACAGCAGCAGGCGGGTAGTGAGTACCAGTCAGCGCAGAGCCAGCTAGGAGGACTCAATTCAGCCAGCGCCACGCAAAGTACTGCGCAGAGGTTGTGTAAGCCCGGCTAGGGTGACGCAGACCCAGCCAGCGCAGCGCAAGGGCAGCACAATACCAACTAGGGTGACGTAGTCCCAGCCGGGGCAACGCAGAGACATCACAACACCAGTTAGGGTGACACAGTGGGGACGCTGACCGGTAAGAGCTGACACAGAGGCTGCAGAGGCTACGCTGAAGGTTCCAGTGGGCCAGAAAGGGCTCGTGATCTGTAAATCCCATTTGAGGGTGTGATACAGCTATATTTTCTATCTATGAGTGAAAGGTACAAACTGTCGTGTAATATCTGTGTAGGGCCAACCAAAACTGGTGTCCAGAATATTGTATTCAGATGCATAATAATAAAAACCCTCTAGAGCTGTTGCATCGGTTTTCCCGCATTGGGTTTTTCCGGGGAGATTTGTCTGAAAATTCTGTGTAATATTGTCACATGTGCGTATTGTTCAGTAAATGATATGTAGATTTGTAGGTTGTAGTTTATGTCTGCTTTAATGTTTTTCTGAATACTTCAGTTAAATAACTTGTTAAGTTAATCAACAAGTATGCGAAGCAGATGTAGACACTGCATTAGGGTTTATGTTTTGAAACTTTCACATTTTCTACAAGGGGATAAGACCCTGGTGGGACCCTGGACACATGATGTGATGATGTGTACCTAGGTTGACGTGGTGTCATGGTGGCATGACACGTGGTAACTGGACATGGCCTTTTGGTGGGGTCAAGTGATCTAAATTTAAGTGACATGTGTTGTTGCCAAAAGAGGCCACGTGGATAGGATGTGTCAGCATGATGTCATTACGGTGTTAAAGTCACCTTAACGGTAAAAAAATAATTGTATTTTAAGAAATTTAATTCCTCTTAATACTTAGTAAATTTAAAATTAAAATAAATATATAATAATTATAACACAAATTCACTTTAATATATATATATTAAAAAAAAAATCGAAATTCATTCTAAAAACAAATCCTATTAAATAATAATAATAAAAATTACAAGAAAAAATGAAATTTAAATGTTAATGAAATTTAAATATTATTCTCATTTACTTTATTTGAAGAAATTTAGGCCTTACTTTTCTTCTTATATTGCAAGTAAAATCAAATGCTAAAATACACCATTAGATTCAAGGTAAATCAAATCCTAAGCTACAAATTTAAATTTCTTATTATTAAGATAATAAGAAAACAATTGAAACAAATTACAAATCCGTTTTACAGGATGGGCTACACAAATTTCTAATAAGTTACAAAATTTAATCAAATCCTAAGCTACAACTTTAAATAACCATCGAAACAAATTACAAATCCATTTTAACATGATGGGCTATACAAATTTCTAATAAGTTAGAAAATTTAATATTATTTGCAAATTGTTATTGTATTTACAAAATTTAATGCATTTTTTACTCTTTACTATTTATTAATCAATTGTTGCAAAACAAATACACTATAAACTACAAAATTTAACGATGTATTAAAATTGCACAGACACAATTAAGACAGATTACCCAAAATCCATAACGAACTACCTCTTATTGACTATTATATTGCAGCAGTACAAATCCGTTGTAAGTTTTAGAATTTAATGATGAATCTAAATAGTAAAAACACAAGTAGAATAATTTTGAAATTTAATATTTTTATTTTATTTAAGTTGATTTAATTTTTTTTTAAATAAGATATATTTGATATGAATATTATGTGTCAATACTATATTATGAATTCTCAATATTAATGTATATTATGAATTCTCAATATTAATGAATATTATGTGTCAATATTATATTATGAATTCTCACTATTAATGGGTCAATATTAGACTAGAAAAATATTATATTATGAATTCTCACTATTAATGGGTCAATATTAGACTAGAAAATTTAATTTAATTAATTAATTTACATGTAATTTGATTTAGATTTAGTTATAATGTTCACCATATTAGATTAGAGAATACCATACTAAATTAGAAAATGCCTTTCAGCCCAATAATTATTATATTACTGTGTTATTATTATATTACTGTGATACAAATTATCTATCCACTTAAAAAAATATTCCAAATACAGTTGAAACAGATTACACATAAATTACACAAATCTACAACAAATTAGAAAATCTAGTACCCCTTATATACTATTATGTTATTGTAGTATAATTCCACTATAAACTATAAAGTTAGAGCGATGTATCAAAATAATCCCCCTTATATGCTATTATGTTATTGTAGTATAATTCCACTCTAAACTATTAAGTTAGAGCGATCTACCAAAATAATACAAGCACAATTCACACAGATTATAATCCTACTTTAACCTAACAAATTATAAAAACTCAAAAAAATGTTTAGTGTTTAAAGAATGTAACATAAGGGAGAAAAATTATCAATCCACTCTAACAGAACAAGCAACACAGATCCATAACATAACAAACTATACAATCTAGTATTATAGTAAAAAATAGTTCAGCACAAGCAACACAGATCCATAACATAACAAACTCAACACAAATCAATAACATAACAAACTATAAAATCTAGTATTGTAGTAAAAAATAGTTCAGCACAATTGGCGGAGGCTATAAATCCATTTTAGCATACTAGCCCTATGAAAATTGCAACAGAGATTTAGACTTTGGCATTGAGTTAATAAGGTTGGATTTCTGATCTAGTGATTGCATTCATCTCTGAGAGCATCTTGTCATGAAAGAATGGAGATCAGAGATGAGTTTTGAGGATGCATCGATCTGGTAAAATATATGAAAAGCATGGATGCCCTCACCGTAGAACAGAAGCTCAACGTCCTTCTGAATCTTCCGCAGATGCTGAACATATCCGAGCTGCCAATCCTGCAGTGGATCATGTCCTCCCACCACAACCAACGTAGGAGGGAGGGGGAGTGATGAAATATCAGGGGCATTCGGCCCAAACACGTTGGCGGCGGGATGGTCCCTGTTAGCGCCCACGGGCAGAAACGCCTTCCAATGCCAATCGGACTTCTCCATCTTCACGATGGGAGCCCCAACAAGCCTCAACTCCGACGGCGTCCTCGGCTCTCCGCCAAAGAATGGCTGCAACAGCACATGACCCACAATCCTCACAGTCTCTTCCCCCGCCGCCACCGCCGCCGCAATCCTGCAGCCGACATGGTGAACAATGTTGGCGCCTGCGCTATCGCCCATTAAAAAGCAACGAGAGAAATCGGCATGGGCGGGCAAATGGGGCTTACCGTTGCCCGCACCGAACCATGTGATGGCCCCCACACAATCGTCGTACGCGATGGGAAATCGGTGCTCGGGAGATCGCCTGTAATCCACGGAGATCACTAACACTCTGCGTCTCCTCGCCAATCGCCTGCAGAAAATGTCGTACAGCACAAAATCTGAGGACAGGGTAGCAAACCCTCCGCCATGGAAGTAGAAAACGACGGGCAGCGGCTCCTCCTCAGCGGGAACGAAGAGACGAACCTGCACTCCTGTGTGGGCATCGATGACGACATCCTTTGTATAAACCCCGCGGGTGGGCCTGCTGTTTGCGGGGATTTTGTACTCGATCCAGTTCATCATCCTCCGATTGAACCTTCCATCCTTCCCCCTCGCCAAATCGTTCACGGAATTCAGAATTCCGCATAGTATTCTCAGCCCCAGCGGGAACTCGGCGGGCTTTTCATCCCTTGAAATCAGAATCTCACTACCAGGAGCTGCTGGGGTTTGAACTTGCGACATCACGTAATGCGTATACTGCACTATTCTGCAGGTGAAGATTACAATGTAGAGTTAAAAGGTGTGTTCCTTACCTATTCCACGTGGCTATAAAAACAGAGGTTGAGCTTGCACGCGACAAATTATCAACTTGAAACCTCGTGCTACTCAACAAGTCGCAGTACAACGCTCGACTGCAGGTTGCGCTGTCGGTAAGTTGTGTGGGCCCCACGAAGGCCCCTTGGATTGGGCGAGTCTTATTTCAGCTGCCATAGGCCCATTAATGTGCCTGGCCGCATTAATGGGCCTACAAGTGGCAGCTGAAACAAGGCTCGCCCTTGGATTGCAGGGATGAAAGAAAGAAAGAAAGAAAGAATTTAAAGTCCACGAGGCTAAATAGCCTATGGAACAGATTGCTTCTCTATCTGACTCTTTGTGGCCTGGGCCATTTTCACCGCCCGGCCGCATTAATGGGCCTATGGCAGCTGAAATAAGGCTCGCCTGGATTGCAGGGATGAAAGAAAGAAAGAAAGAAAGAATTTTTAAAGTCCACGAGGCTAAAATAGCCTATGGGACAGATTGCTTCTCTATCTGACTCTTGTATTCGGCCCTTTTCCTGTGAAGTTTTACAATGACCACTCCCAGCTTATCGACCAACTCTTCGCTGAATAAATTATCCCAAGAATTAGCTGCCAAAATACCTGCATAGTTTTCCCTGATGTCTTTGAAGGCCTCACATTCTAGAATGAAATGTTTTTCTGTTTCCACTTTTCCGGAGGAGCAAAAAATACATACTCTTTCTTCCCACGTTTCTTTTGGCCTTTTCCAGCGCCCTGTTTCACAACGGAGTTGATGAGAATTAGTCCTTAATTGAGCAATAAGAATTTTAGATCTCCAAGAAATATCAGCCCCTATGTATGCCTTTTGTTGATGGTTATGTGTGGGGTTAAACTCTTCTATGTAGTACTTCTTCTTTCTCTCTAGCTCTTTCTTCCAAGTATGTTTGTGGAATTTATCCATAACAAAAGTTTTTATCTCTTTACTGTTTGTAGGACACATGCTCAAGAAAATACCCCATTTACTAAACCATTTGTTATTTTGCCGCATCCAAGTCTTCTGTCTTTTGCACAATCTATCACTAATCACAACCTTAGGCCATCTACCCTCTTCCATTTGCTCAATTTTTTTTAGATACCTTATGACTCGCGCCATAGCAATTGCTTCAATAAGAGCAACCCCTGTTTCACTTAGCAGGATAGCATAAGGAACTGCACTTTTAATTTTGAATTTGTTTGTAATCAAATGTTTGTAATCAAATCAAATGATGGATTTTAGGCATGAGATGTAGTCTAGAGCAAACCACGGAGAAGAAGCGAGGGAAAACGTTTTTCATAAGAGCATCGTTGACTTTTTGACCGTACATAGTTTAGTTTGGGTGTGGAGCAGCTCTTAAGTTTATATATTGCTTGGGATTGGACCATGGAAATTAATTTCAAGGAATGAGAGTTAGTTTTCTTTAAAAAAAAGCTAAAAAATAGTAAAAGCCTATTAATTAAGAATTCAGAAAAGAGTCTTGTGATATAACAATTAAATAGTTATAATTAAAAATAATCTTATTAACAAAAGTAATTAGAAAAAAATAACTATGACTAATATTAACACATTTAGTGTAGGAAAATTAAAAAAAATCATAACACTAATTAAAACATAAAAGCAACAACTCACAATAAAGAGGTTAACCTTCTAACAATAACACAAACAAAAACAACCAACCAAAAACTAGTAACAATTAAAATCACAAAAAGACAAACCCTTCACCACAACTAAATGCCTTACTCACAAAGGAAATAACAAAGATAAAATTTGAGAGTGGTGAGTAAAGAAAAAATTGAATAAATCACAAGACTAACTAAAACAAAGCATAAGGAGAGATAACATTAGAATGGAGCTTTAAAGAAGAGCTCTGCAAATCACCACCCGAATAAAGCTATAGCTTTAAAAAAAAGAAAAACTATAGTAAATTTGAAGTAGAGCCATTTTTCTCAACATTTTTAGTATTTAATTTCTTAATTTAATTCAAAATAGTTTTACATTATTTTCTTAATTTAGTTGAGTTTAGAAGTTTATTCTATAACCCAATATGAGATGTGTAAGTTTGTTTGTTTGTACTAGTTAACACATGTTTCTTTAGAATAAAAATAAAGTACATTCTAAATAATGTGGGATATAAAAAAAATGAATATATTCTAAAGTAATTAGAAGTAAAAAAAAATGTGTAAAATGTTTATGTAATATCAATAAAAAGAAATGTATGGTTAAAACACTTATTTGGTTAAATTACACATTTATTTTGCACTCTAAATAAGTTTACATGTGGTCAGCTGGGTCTTAGGTCTTGGTTAAATGGTGATGAGGTGGGTCTTGGGTCTTGGTTAAATGGTGATGAGGTGGGTCTTGGGTCTTGGTTAAATGGTGATGTTATAGCACTCATCACAGATTCAATTCCCTTCCCCAAGGTGATATATCTGGACATATTGATGAAAAAAAATATACCAAACTTACAAAAAAATTACATATAAAAAAATTTGATTCCTCTAAACTCATTCCATTTCCAATTCCAATTTTACTTATATTGATTTTCCCATAAATTTCCACAATTATTCTTCACTTTGTAGTTCTCTACCACCTTAGCCATAATTACAAGGTCAGAAGTATAAACACAAAGGGAAATAAACTTTGAAACCATCGATCTGCTAAACCAACGAACCAATGACCATCGATGTGTAAAATGTTTATGTAATATCAATTAAAAAAAAATTGTATGGTTAAAACACTTATTTGGTTAAATTTCACATTTATTATGTACTCTAAATAAGTTTACATGTGGTCCCTGGGGTCTTGGTTAAACTGTGATGAGACGCATTTTCTTCCCAAAATGATGTATTTAAACACGTTGATGAAAATGAGATTTTAAAAAAAAATAATAATAATACTAAACTTTAAAAAAAAAAATACATATAAAAAAATTGTTTTCTCTCAACTCGTTAAATCCTTACTTAAAATAAATCTATACTATTTTATAAAATTCCAATTATATCACTTCAAACTTTCTTTTAATATTAATAAAAAAAATAAAAATTAAATAAATCACGAAAACAAAATTTCCAATTCCAATTCTGTTTATGTTGATTTTCCCGTAAATTTCCATAATTATTCTTCACTTTGTGGATCTCTACCAGCTTAGCCATGATTGCAAGGTCACAAGTATAAAGACAAATGGCGATAAACTTTGAAACCATCGATCTGCTAATGCATGTATTATAATTCTACATAATCACCAAGCGTGCACATTATAATTCTACAAAATCACATCAAGTCCCTACTTCCCACCATCTTCACCATTATCGTGGGACCCCGTGAAGAGTGTTTGCTTCATATTGACTAAATAGAAAAGTAAACTTAATAGATATTTAAAAGATAATTAATTGAAAATTTCACTTATTAAATTGTTAGATGTCATCGACGGAAAGGAAGATAAGTAACCTAGACACTCTACATTCCGAATAATAAGCACCCAACTGTGCCTTATTAAATGCAATGTACACTTTACTCAATGCAATGTATAAGTACTTACTACCTACCGAACAGTAAGCACCCAAGTGTGTCTTATTAAATGGTAAGAGGGAGGAAATATTTTAGTAGGGATACCTACGCTTATGGGTGGGTGATTAAATATTTTATAAAATTATTATTTTTAATTATTTAAAATAATGGAAATAAAATTATTTAAAGGATTTTAGTTTGAGTGGTTTGGTAAACTATTTGTTTTTTTCAATATGTTCAAATTTCTTGAGACATGTTGTAGTTGGTTTGCTATTGACATTCATGAAATTTTGGTATTTGGTGTAATAGTGATAGTCGATTCAATCGAATTCTCTAGAAATTCTCATTGGATTAAAAAAAATATGGAAAGAGAATCAATTGATTTTAATTATTTTTAGTTAATTTGATGGAATCATGAAAGTGTTAAATTTTACTATTTAATTAAAAATACTAAAACTATTTTTATATTCAAAATAATTATTTTATTATTCTAAAATTATAATTTTATTTTCTAGGATGGGGTGCCATTCAAGAATGGGGGTGTCGGGGGACGTGGCAACATGCCTATGGTGAGCATAAATGAAGGCCTATGTGGCCATTATGAAATATCCTTATGCACAGATGAACGGACGATGACAGGGCTTTCGTGGTCTATTCGAGGAGATGAATTGTGTGGAGTGCATGTTCACTATGAATATTTTCTTAATGTTTCATTTCTTGGATTGTATAGTGGAATTTGCAGTGGTTAAGGAATTTCAATGTGTGGCAGGGTCGAGATAGGTAGCGAAGGGGACTAGACTCGAAAGGTTATGGGGCGTAAGACATAATGAGTGTAAGTGTAGAATGGGGGATCAACGAACCCAGTTGGGGATATACCAAGGAGCGGTTGCAGTCAGCTTCTAGAATTAGCGGTTTAGCTGGAAAAAAAGAAGAAGGTAAAAATGTATGGTGCATCAGTTTTGGTTTTTGTTAATTCAATTGGCTAATATGCAAGAGCGTCGAAGGGGAAATCTTATGAGATAGGAAACTACGACATTTTCCTTCTTATTCTTGGTATTTGTTAGTTACCCTTCCTTTTGGGTGTTTGTGGTGGAATTGCCTCTTTTTCTTTGCTAACGACTAGAGGTTTCAATCTCGTTTCATTTTTCTAGTAGTGGATATGATTGTTATTTCCTTTTAATGACTGCATGGAGATTTTGGGGGTGTGTCTATAATTCTTTGACTTAGGGTTGGGTAAATTGTTGGGGGCAGGTGTTGTTAAGTGGTAATTATGGCAACGCATTCCCTTTTCAAATGGCGACTCAGTCTTTGTCATGTCTCCTTGGCAGGAGGTTGTGGTTAGTTTGGCTCTCTAGCTGGTTCATTAATCTTTCTATGGTTGGGTGGCAGATGGTTTCAAGAGGTTGGGGGATTGCATCATTATCTTTAGTGGTGATATTTTAATCCAAGAGGGGCATCGAGTTCCTGAACTTCCTCTAGGTTGTAATTGGTTATCTAACTAGTGGAATTGAGGGTTCCTCTAGGGAGGAAGCATGGTGGATGGGGGTAATTGGGTTAATTATCCCCCTATGGTTGGTTGTAGATAATTTCATCTAGCCTGACCTCGACTACTATCTTAGCCTGGACATAATTTTGTGCAGTTTGGGGCATTTTCCTTTCTTCTATGGTCTACTTGGATTGGTTGAGTTGTGGCTTGCATCGAGGAATTTAGCAAGTTGGTTAGTCACATCGAAACAAAGGGCTTATGTTAGATGGGGGGCAGTCTAGTACCAGGAGAGGGCCCACTGAGGACATATATGGATGCACCACCATATAGAGGGGCTTGCTTCTTGCTATCAAGAGCTAACACGAGGCCATATACAAGAAGAACTTACTTGGGAAAAAGGGGAGGCCTCTTCTCATAGGACCTCCCTTTCAAACACTAAGGTATTAATTCAATGGGCAGATTGGATCCTAAACACAGGTCATACAAGGGGTTGGTTCAACCAGTGTATGCAGACAGTGGATCTGTACTAGAAAATGAAGCCTCTATTAGGGAGGATTACCTTGAACCATTATGAATTCAGCATGGACATTCTCCAATCTCTCGAACATCTTCATAAACACCTACGGGATCTAGATCATAGGATGGAGAGGATTGAGCACCACCTAGGAATTCCCCTGTGGTAGGAAGACCTCCAAATGTTCCACATGAACCCATTCAAGTTGTATGCTCGGAATCGAACCCCTTAGTGTGATGGTTGTATGGATATGTTTTATACTTTCCTTTGTTTTGTTACTCTTGTATAAGGCCAGTTAGGTCAATTTGTCAGTTTTATCTTGGATATTTTTGTCTCTATGTGTTCTCTGTTGTCTATATCCTCTTTAAGAAGAATCTATTTTTCGATATGGTCAAGTCTCCCATACAAAAAGTCCTAAGGATATGGTCCAACGGTTAGGTGGGGAATTTGGTCCCCACAGGTCTCATGGTAAAATCTCGAACAAGACTATGTGAGAGCTACTCTAGGTGCAATTTATTCAAGTGAAAAAAAAATCTCCCACACAAAAGACTAATTAAACAATTATAATCCTAGATGTATACTTTAGTCTTTTCAATTAATAAAGATTCACCGCAAAAAATAATAATTTTACTTAATTAAATTTCATTTTAAAATCTCTTCCTAAACTCTAAACAAGACTGATAGCAAAACTTAAGCATATTTCACATTTAAAAATATACATTTAATATATGGTAAAGTAGGTTTAACATTTAAGATTGCATTTAATAAAAATAGTTGTTGGGTTATGAAATAAACGATTTAAAAAATATTGATTTGAGCCATTGCCAACTAAGATAAGATAATAGCTAACATGACAACGAATCAAATGTATAGAAAATGCTTGTACTTATATTAGTTTATATTCTTGTATTTACAAATAAGTCAAAGATAAGATGCTTGTGATTAAAGTTGTTCTTGTGTCGTAATTAACATAGTTTATAAATAAATTAATATATTATAGATTATTTAATTAATGTTTTTGTTATAATTAGGTCATAGATTTTTTTGGAAATATTATATATATATATATATATATATATATATATATATATATATAGATATATATATAATAATGTATTTTTAATGTATAAATGGATTTAACACTATAAAATAATTATGGGGCATTTAAATTGTGCAGAATACAAAATTCAAAATTAATGGAGTAGTTTTTAATTGTGATTTTTGGGAGTTTTGGCGCAGGAATTTGGTGAAAAGACTACTTGAAACTTAACATTTCAAGAAATTTGTCTTATTTTCAGCAAAATCTACCATAATATGTCCCAGGAAAAATGAAAAATGCTCATTTATTAAACTATGCTTTTATAGTATGGGGTAAGAAAATTAAGTTGATATAGTTGTTGTTGTTTCATAATTAATATAGTTTGTAAATAAACTAATATAATATAGGGTAAGTTAATTAAGTGATTAGCTCAACCTTTATTTGTTGAATTTTTTTCTTAAATTTAGTAAAAATATTGTCATGATTTATAATTATATTTTATTGATGGGAACTGTTATCACCAAACTAAGGCTGATTGGGTTTCTCAACAGTGAATTCAGTGTAACTGTTTCAAACCACTTAGGGTTGGAAGTTAGCCCTTCCAACCAGAGAGGGTTCTCTCAAGAAAATGTTAGATATTCAATAATTAAGCTTAAAAAATAAGATGGCTAACTCTCATATGCCTTTTAGATGGTTTTTTGCAGGTGAAGGATGTGTGATGGCTACCATTGGGCATGGAGTCAGTATGAAACTCAATTACATAAAAACATCATTCGTGGAAGTTGAGGCATGTGAACCCTTACAAAAATAACTTTGACAACAAATAGATGCATAAAAGAAGTTGGAGCATAATTATTTATGAATTCCAAGTGATTATGCATGAAGTAAGCTAAATTGACATTGAAAAGGTAAATGAGACAAGCACATAAGAGCCCATAAATAATCTCAAGTCTAAAAAAGGTTTTCTGCAATTGTATTTTAACTAAATAGAGAAAATATTACAATAGTAGCATAAGTCATAACATTGATCAACCTTCTCTAACTCTGAAATCCCCCTATTTATAGAGTGAAACTCCTTTTACATGAAGTCTGCCACCTGGGCTAGACCTTCGAAATTGCTAAAGAGATCTAATCCAAAAAGGAATTGATTACATGGAGAGAAAATATAGATAATTATGTTTTAGAATGAGTTTATAACCTAAAAGGACTCTAACCCCATTAACTTCATTAAAAAAAAATTAATAACCCATACATGATGATTCTTATTGAATCAAACAGCTTTGCCTGAGGTGGAAATGACCATGATCAAGTGATAAAATTCCATACTGGAATCTAGGCTCTGATGCTCAGAATTTTAGGATGCGCTGTGTGTTGATGATGTGGCACAAATGGTGAGCTAGCAGCCATGTCACCTTCCAGCTAAGTGGCCTTTATCAATAGGTGTCTTCACTGATACAATTCAACCTCCTCTGATGACTCATATTCTCCCAAGAAACATTAAGTGCTATAAAAGTATCAAAATTTCACCTCGTTGTAAAAACAGAGCATTTTATGGTAAGTTTGTAGCGAAGTTTTTGTAGCATTTTCCATTTAGCACTTTATGCACCCTTCTGAATTTGCTGCTTATTGGAGGGTCTTCATTAGGAAAAATTAGGTAAATACATGTTGTTACCCACTCCTGTCATGATATATTTTGGAAATTACACCTCAAAATATTCTTCAGCGAGTTCATAGCGAAAAATCGGCTTTAAGCTTGGAGTACGCTACAAACTTGCTTGGCTTTTCCAGAATTTGAAATTTTCACTCTTTACCTCCAAAAACCTATCCAAAGCTATGTTAACTGATTAGATGGAGTAAACTAAGACAAAATTTTCCAAAAATGTGTCTTACCCTCTTTCAAGGAGCAGCAGGGTCATTCACAACTGCCATTTTCAAACCCTTTTTCTTCAATTCTCTCTACACCATCTCCATTTGGATTTCTAACTCTGACTTGGTCTTGTAACTTTCTCTTCTCTTCCTGCAACCACTTGTTTCTCCTCAAGGTATGCTTCATCATCCTGTACAATGGTAATGTTCTTCTCAACATATTCCTTGAACGTTATGCCACTTCATCATAAAAATCAATTTGTTTTCTAACTTCCTTTTTAAAATTTGTGAGCTCCTTCCTTTCTTGTTTAAAATCCTCCAACACCAATTTAGCTTATAAAACTTCTTTTCTGGCTTCCTTAAGTTGTTCTCTTAGAAGCTCCACTTCATAATTTTCTTGGACCTTTTCTTTTCCTTTCTTTGTCTTGATGATTTCTGCTTCAGCTGGGGATAACTCTATGATTTCTTTCCTTATTGGTTTCTTCTTCTTTTCTGTCTCTTTATGCAATATATCAAACTTGCCTCCATTTGAGAGTTGTGACCTAGTGAATGGTTTCCTATGTTTGAAGACAAACCATGAATCTTCAGTGCAAAATCAAGCTTCTTTGTTGTAAGACCCTTCTTCTTCATTTTTGTTCGTTTAACCTCTACAGGCTTTACAACAGGGGTTTCTTCAATATCAATTGCTTACAAGGTGTCTTCAAGTTTTCCTTTCCCCTCTGTTTGACTCCTCGTGATTCTTCTATGAGCTCTTATATCAATTTTGAGCTTGTTGTTGTGTTGATTTTTGGCAACTAGGTCCAAACTCCATGTTGTACTACTCATATGATGATGGACATATTTTTGTTGGATTCCTCTTTCAGAAAGGTGCAAGATTGATCTAAAGATCATCTTGTTTGGATGAGCAGAACATGTATTTTGAATTTATTTTCCACACATGTGCAAGGTCGACCAGATTTGTAATGTAGGCTCACATGCCTAATAGATGCGTCACACACCCTCACTGATGGATATAAATTGGAGAGACTTGGAGGTCATTTGCTCATCAACTCATCTAACATTCTCTCATTGTGATATGATTGGTTTGATAGCCTTTGGAGGCCTTTTTCCCATCACACATGTGGAGTTGAAGCTGTTGTTTTTTGTGGATCTGTTTAGGGCTTATTTGCTGCACCGTTGACTAGAATTTACCGTGGTCAAACCTTGGTCATTTGACCTCAAAACTCTGCCAAAATTTCAATTTTGAGAGGTCGTACTGCTAGGCACTAAAACCGAGGAAATCATAGTTGTTTGACCAAAGCCCTAATATGCACCGTTGAATTTCTGTTGTTGTCCCGCGTTGACTTGTGATGAGTTGTCTTTGAGGGCTGTGGGTGTGACACTTGGAGTATTGGCTGACCGTGAAAGACTTTGCTGGTTGAAGCATCTCGTTGAGTACTGTAACACACACCAACCTATATCTTTGTTGGACAAAAGGAATTGTAAATCTAATCTATATTATTGGCTTGTATTTTGTTGATCTATTATTGTGTTCTATCATCATTTTAATTTCATGTTTATGTGATTGATATTTTGTATCGGGGTTAAGAAAGATTGAAGTAAAATTGCATCAAGCATAGAACACCATGGTTATCTAAATTTAACATGGTATCAGAGTTGAGGTGAAGACAAAGTCCAAGCTAGTGTTAGAAGAAATCACTGAAGGAAGAAATCATATCAAGGACAAATGGCCTCCTCAACCTACAAGGGTTTCAAGGCTGATGATAAATTGATCGATAAGTCTAATTATCATGCATGGAAGATGTCCTTGGATTTGGTTCTAGAAGATCAAGATGTCATGGACTATGTGCAGGGGAAGATTCGAGAGCCTCCATCAAATGCAGTTGCTTCCACAAAGACAAAGTATAGAAAGGGGGAAATCAAAGCAAAGATGATTATCTAAGATTCTATTCATAAGCACTTGGTTGCTTACATTTCTGAGCTGAACACATCTAAAGAAATGTATGATAAGTTGGTGAGCACATTCAGGGCTAGCAATGCTAATCAAATACTTTTCTTCAAGAATCAATTGAAGAATATCAAGAAGGGAAAGGATGAATCTATTCAATCATATTTTATGAGGCTCACTGAAATCAGGAATAACCTCCTAGCTATTGGGGAAGCAATATATGATCGAGAGATTATTCTTATTGCACTTGGAGGTCTCCCCTGTAATTGGTATGTATTCAATACTACTATATTTAATAATAATGTGATTCCTGATTTTGATGAAATATTGACGAGATGCACTCAAGAGTAAACAAGAATGATGGAGTATTCCTCTAATGGAAATGGAAGTGACCCCACTGCCTTCGCCGCTCATGCAAAGAAGAAAAACAATGGTGGCCCGAGAAATCAAAACCATGGAAGAGCGGGGCCCAAAGGAAGGAAGGGAAGATGTTACACTTGTAATAAGACTGGTCACTATGCAAGAGAGTGCCCTAATATAAGGGACTCTCCCAGGGATGATGAAAACAACAACTCGAGAGGGAATGGAAAGAACAACAGGTTCAAAGGAAAAAGGAAGGCTCCCTTTGATTGTAGTGGAAATGATAAACCTTTCAAGAGGTCAAGAAATTCTAGGTAAGATGGGTCTAATGTTGTTGATAATAAGAGAAATGAATTTATTCTTGTATCTACCCTCTCTACTGCATCTCCTCCCGACACCCTGGATGTCTGCTTGATTGATAGTGGTGCTTCAAGGCACCTCATTGGTTTTAAAGAATCCCTCTCTGATTTGATTGAGAAGGATACAAATATGGAAATAATCCTTGGAGATAATGCCACCTATCCCAGGGATAGGGACTGTGACTCTCCATCTATCTCAAAGTCAAGTCCTCTGATTACAATGTGTTGTACGTACCTGATTTGAAGAAGAACCTTGTGTCCATTTCAGCAATGGAAGACAAAGGCTTCAAGGTGGAATTCATTGATGGAAAGGTACGTATCTGGAAGAAGAACTTCAAGGAAGTTCTTAATATTGTTTTTAGAGTTGATACACTCTACTAGGTTGGAGGAAGCCCATTGGGGGCTATGTCATGTGATACAACTCTTCAAACAGAGTTATGGCACCGGAGGTTTTCACACATTCATTACAAAGCCCCTCCCAAAGCAAGGAAGGTGGTGACAGGGATGCCTAAATTTAGAGATGATCATGAAGGTATATGTCAGGGTTGTGCCAAAGGGAAGCATACAAGGGGACCATTCCCCTCTAGTGTCTCAAAGACAACTGATATCTTGCAGTTGATACATTTTGACTTATCTGGTATGCTACCCGTGACATCCTTGGGAGGATGTTCCTATTACATGACTTTTACAGATGAATTCTCTTGCAAGACCTGGATATATTTCTTTTGAAGAAGGAAGAAGCATTCAAATGGCTTTGTACCTTCAAGGCCTTGGCGGAAAATCAAACCGAGAAGAAAATTAAAGTTTTGAGGATCGACAATGGGACCGAGTATGATTCAAATGAGTTTAATTACTTCTGTAGAGAAGCTAGCATTAAGAGGGAGACCACAAGGGCGTACACTCCTGAGAAAAATGGTGTTGCTGAAAGAAAGAACATGACCATTGTGGAAGGTGCTCGCGCCATGCTATGCGACCAAGGTCTTCTGAAGTTTCTATGGGGAGAAGCTGCGAACATTGCTGTGTATGTTCAAAACAGATGCTCGCATTCCACTTTGAACTCAAAAAATCCCGAAGAAGTCTTCTCTGGTAAGAAACCTGATGTTTCTCATTTTAGAGTTTATGGTTGTCCTGTTTACTTTCATGTGCCGAAAGAAAAGAGAAGCAAGCTAGATGCTTCTGGGAAGAAGGGAATTTTTGTGGGCTACAGTGAAACTTCGAAGGCATATAGAATCTATGTGCTTGGTCAAAGAGAAGTGGAGATATGCCACGATGTCACCTTCGATGAAGATGTTGGCCTCAAGAAAGTGAGAAATCTTCCTAGTGCCAAGGAAGACAAAGAAGATAAAGAATTAGGGAAGAAGGAAGAGTTGAAGGATGACCTGATGCCCATTGTTGAAAGACCTGTGCATCCTATTGATCCACCTCCTTCAAATAAGAGAATACCCTCATGGCTCAGGGATACTCTCGTAGATGCCGAGAGACATATTTCTGAAAGGGGGACATTCCATGAAAGCAAGAAGGCGATGAGATATCAAGGGTATCTAGCAGCCATGAGTACGATACTACAATATGAGCCTGGATCATTTGAAGAAGAGCCCGTAAAGCATCAAGTTTGCAAGGATGCTATGCACGAAGAATATGAGTCCATTATGAAGAATGATGTCTGGGAAGTGGTCCCGAGACTGAAGGACAAATATGTTGCAACCTCAAAATGTCTCTATAAGATCAAGCATGGATATGATGGAAGTGTTGAAAAGTATAATGCAATATTTGTTGTCGGAGGATTCTCTCAAAAGGAAGGCATATAGTACGATGATATATTTGCACCTATGGCCCGTTATACCACCATTTGATCTATTATTTCCCTTGCTACAACGCAAGGATGGATTCTCCATCAGATGGATGTGAAGACCACTTTTCTGCATGCTTCTATAAAGGAAGATGTGTATGTGAAGCAACCTTTTGGGTTTGAAGTCCGAGATAAAGACACCCATGTATGCAGGTTAAAGAAAGCCCTTTATGGGTTGAAGAAATCCCCCAGGGTTTGGTACGAGAGGATAGATAGCTACTTGATGAAGTTGGGCTTCACTCACAGAAATGTTGATCTGAACCTTTATTTTAAGGTTGATAGAGACATGCCTCTCATTCTGGTTCTCTATGTGGACGATCTCTTCCTGATAGGTGTTGACCCTCTCATTCATCAGTGTAAGAGGGAGCTAGCTTCCGAGTTTGAGATGAAATACCTAGGACTGATGCATTACTTCATAAACTTGGAGGTCTGGCAAAGGCCGGGCGAGGTTTTCCTTTCTCAAGGAAAATATGTTGTGAAGCTGCTAGAGAGATTTGGTATGGTGGATTGTAAGTCTGTGTCAACATCAATGGAACTCAACTTTAATAAGTTGTGTGGAAACGTTGTTAGGCCTGTGCTAGCAAATCCTACTGAGTATCGACAACTCGTGAGGGCCCTGATGTTCCTAGTGAACTCTCGTCTAGACGTATGATTTGCAGTGAACACTTTGAGTCAACATATGGTTGATCCTCATCACATTCATTGGATTCGTGCCAAGAATCTATTGAGATATCTTCAAGGAAAAATCAAACATGGGCTAAGATACACTGCTAGGAGTTTGAGACTCCATGGATATAGTGATGCCGATTGGGCTGGCAATGTGGTGGATCGTAAGAGCACATTTGGATGTTGCTTCACCTTGGGTTCTGCTTCGATATCTTGGATGAGCAGGAAGCAGAAATCGGTGGCTTTGAGCACTACTGAGGTTGAATACATTGCAGCGAGCATGGCTTGTTGTGAAGCTATTTGGTTGAAAAAGTTCTTTAGTGAGTTGTTTGGGCATGTGCTAGATATCACCATTATCCTTTGTGATAACCAGAGTGGGATTCATCTTTTTGAGAATCCTGTGTTCCATGATCGATCCAAGCAAATTGATATCAGGTACCACTTTATCTGGGATATGGTACAGCGAGGCATTGTAAGGCTCAATCATATAGGAACTAATGAGTAGGTCGCAGATATTCTCACGAAGCCCCTAGGGAAGGTCAAGTTCCTAACCTTCCGTGAGAAGCTTGGAATCGTGGAAAGACCCTATTCTGAGGGTCCTGCTTGAGTTGGAATATGAGCTCTGGGAGCTCTAGGGGCTTGGGGATAGCTTCTTGGAGCTATAAGCACATGTGAGGCTAGGCTTGTCAAACCTTGTTGTGCTTCTTCCCCACTGTTATGATATTGAGTTGGTTTACCTCTCTATGATCTGTGCCCTGCACACATCCTACCCATGGAGTTTCAGACTCATGGGAAGTACCTCTCATTTGGCCAATGAGGTGGGAAATGTGGATAGAGACCAATATCAAGACCGATGAACACATCGAAGATTTCCATACTCTCTATGTCTAGTATGGCATGTGTCCAACACCTTGAACTGTGATCAAGTCTGAGGAGGTTCTTACCTCTAAAACTGACTTCGGGTTAGTATGAGACTCTTTTTAAGTCCAAGAGAGGTTTTAACCTCTAAGATGACTTCAGTTCAAATGAGTTTGATGTCTTTGTTACTCTCCCTTTTGTTCTATCTGAGAACGATAGCCAACAAAGCAATTTACGGCAGGATGACGCACGATGTTTGGTAAAAGTACACGATGGTACTGATGGATGGCACTTGTGGACAGATGGAGTTATCCCTAGTTGAGAGGGAGTGTTAATTTTTGACAACTAGGTCCAAACTCCATGTTGCACTACTCATACGATGATGATCATATTTTTGTTGGATTCCTCTTTCGGAAAGGTGCAATATTGATCTAAAGATCATCTTGTTTGGATGATCAGAACATATATTTTGAATTTATTTTTCACACATGTGCAACGTCGGCTAGATTTGTAATGTAGGCTCACATGCCTAATAGATGTGTCATGCACCCTCACTAATGGATATAAATTGGAGAGACTTGGAGGTCATTTTCTCATCAACTCATCACACATTCTCTCATTGTGATATGATTGGTTCGATAGCCTTTGGAGGCCTTTTTCCCCTCGCACGTGTGGAGCTGAAGCTGTTGTTTTTTGCGGATTTGTTTAGGGCTTATTTTCTGCAGCGTTGACTAGCATTGACCGTGGTCAACCATTGGTCGTTTGACCTCAAAAATCTGCCAAAATTATGATTTTGAGAGGTTGTACTGCTGGGCACTAAAATTGAGGAAATCAGAGTTGTTTGACCGAAGCCCTAATCTGCAGCGTTGATTTTCTGTTGTTGTCCTGCGTTGAATTTTTTGTGTTGACTTTGGGTTGACCAGTGTTGACTTGTTATGAGTTGTCTTTGAGGGTCGTGGGTGTGACACTTGGAGGATTGGTTGACCGTGAAAGACTTTGCTGGTTGAAGCATCCTATTGACTGTCGTAACACACACCAACCTATATCTTTGCAGGACAAAAGGAATTGTAAATCTGATCTATATTATTGGTTTGTCTTCCGTTGATTTATTATTGTGTTTTATCAACATTTTGCTTTCATGTTTATGTGGTTTCTATTTGGTATCAAGCCTAAGAAAGATTGAAGTAAAATTGCATCAAGCATAGAACACTATGGTTATCTCAATTTAACATGCTAGTAGGCGTTTGTTGAGGTGCCACTGTCTCCTGCAACTGATCAATCTCTGCCTCCATTGGCTCTACTATAGGTTGCACCTCTACCTCAGGTTCAACCTCTACTTCAGCTATTGGTTCTTTTTACTTCTTGCGAGTGTTTTTCTTTGACTTGGGTGTCTTTCTTGGAGTAAGAACATCTACATCATAACCACTCAAAAACAGAAAAGTAGCCCAATCCCTATTCAATTTCTTCAACTCTTCCATAACTAAAAATATGATTAAGCCATGATGAAAAATGTATGTATCACAGCTCTTAGGTTTTTCTTGTACCTTCTCATCCATCTTACCTAAACTTATGAACAGAAAGAATGGAAGATCAAGAAGTTGTTTACCTGTGAAATGAAGTAACAATCTGAAATGATATTGGTAGATCATGTGAAATATACCTTCACAAGTAAAATATTTTTGGATCACCATAAGCAGATTTGAATAGTTATCCTTGAGGCAACTCCTAGGTATGCCTAAGGTCATGCCAACTCCTATATTATCCTGCTTCAGAAATTCATAATAGTTTTGAAGCTTAAATTTTTTTGCCTTGAACCAACCTTCTCTAGACCTCGGAATTTTAGTTTCCTATGCAATTGTCTCAGGAGAAACAATAAAAATTAAGATGCCCAACTTTGAAGTTGTGCTAATGAAGTTGACAACGAAATCCTTGGACACCTGTGCATGGTATCCCTGCAGTATTTGGAAAAACCTTAAACAACCTGCATTTGTGAAAGCTTGTGAAAAGCTTGGGTCTTCCACAACCAGCTTCATGTCCATGGGCTCATATCTTACTACAGAGCCACCTTTTTTGCGCTTTTTATGTGAAGCCACACCACCTTCTGTACAATGCTAACCTACTTCAAGCTTTGACACCTGCAAAATTATCTAAGACAACAAGAAACTTGCTTGACATAGGTAAGAGCTAACCTAAGACAACAACTAGACAAGAAACAAATGTGAAGATTGAAACAACTTACAAGGATGAAAGGTAGGTGTTGATGTTCGAATGAGGTAAGGCTAAATTAGAAAAGAAAGATGGGAGGGAAAATGGAATTATGTAGGGTGTGATGATTACCACACATGCAATATGACATTTGATGACTCATAAAATTTATGTACCATGATGACAAAGGAGCTGTGACCACTGAAATTATGACATAATATCGATCACCTCACCATTAGTAGAAAAACTCGAGCTCGTAGTGATTTCAGTTATTGGGATGGCATATTCGCTACAGAACTGTCAAGTGAGTCTGTAGCAAAAACAGGTTGGTTTATGCAGAAAACACTGTGGACTTAGGAAAAAGGTGCCAAGTGTCAAAAAATGACTCTATTAACCCATGCAGTCAATTTTTTTTTTTTTTACTTTGACAAGACCTTAATAACATGACCAATTACCATTTAGACCTTTTGAAACTATATACAACACACGAAATTAAATAAATTTCATGACTTTATTTCACCTTAGTAACCTAACCTAATTCAAAAAGACACACCTAGACCAACCTATTTGTTATCAAGGATAACAGGAACTTTCAACACGGAACTTTGTGTTTAAGAATTTGACTCATTTTATGACAACATCAAAGGACAAAACTTCACCTTTCAAGAAAAATAATGAACTTATTGGAAAGGTTGAACCTGTCCACTTATTAATTCACTTCGATATAAGAGAATATATAGAAATATTAGTGCATCAATTTCCCTATTGGAAAGTTGAAAGTTTCCCAACTTAATTCAATAATTGAGGAATCTACTTCTAACAATGATTTGAATTGAGTCTCTAAATGAGTGGAGTGGAAACATATTCAATATTCAACTCAATGTAGATTACTTTAGCATTGATGTTTGGTAGGTATACTACCACACAAGTGCAGGGTCATTGAGACGCATGGTGGAGATCCACATTCATTCTTCTTTTCATAGGCCTTAATCATTAAGAAAATATGTTTGCGTCCTATGAATTAAATCATCCAAAATCTCTTTTCCATCATCCCAATGACATTTGGAAAGGAGAGTTTGGCAATGATGAGGAGACCAAACAAAGTAGAAGGGACATAATCATTGTAAATCTATGTGAAAAAATACATAGCATCTATTTCATATTCTCCTACTATATTCATCATTGTTCTAACAAGGGAAGACTCCATGATGTATTTTAACAGTGATCCCCCATGAGTTACATAGTAATGATTGTTCCAACTATTACTTCTAGTTTAAGCTGGACTCCATGATGTGTTTCAAGGGTGATTTCTTGTAGGTTCCATAGTAATGATTATTCCAACCAGTGGTTATAGTTGGGGGTGGATTCCATAATGTGTTATGGGAGGTGATCCTTTTTGGGTTCCCTAGTAATCAATGTTACAACTATTGTTTGTAGTGAGGCATGGAATCCATGGTGTGTTATAAGAGGTCACCCCTTTAAGGTCTTGGTTGTGTAGCTTGATTATATTCTTGATTCAAAGGTATTGTTTTTAGCCTTGTTTGCACCCTTATTCCTTATGGAGGATGTAGGGGAGCTTTCCCCCCTATTATTGTCGCTAGGGTGTCCAAGGAGGGTAACAACAATTATTTGGAGCTCACTCTAGCGAG
Source organism: Pinus albicaulis (assembly GCA_034641835.2). NCBI lineage: Eukaryota > Viridiplantae > Streptophyta > Pinopsida > Pinales > Pinaceae > Pinus > Pinus albicaulis. The sequence continues at coordinate 1,154,354,304 of CM076578.1, forward strand.
GTTAGGGGGCAACACCCTTGAAGATAATTATTTGGAATATTTTCCTTATAAAATATTATAATTTTGTAGGCAATCTTAACCATTCATCATTAGGTCACAGATTGGATGGTAGATGTTATGTTAGGGTCATTTTTTTTTATTTCCCCCTTAGAATAAAACCCTCTTTTTATGAGGGAATTGTATTGTGACTATGTATTATTGAGAGAGCATTGTAATTGAGAGAGATGAGGTTGTGAGAGATAGAAGAGGAAGCTATAGTGGATGTACTGTGGGTTGTACCCCTTCATTTCATTGGATATTAAAGGAAACACTTTCTATTTCTCTGTGGGCGTATCTTAAATAGGGTGAACCATGTATATTGGTGTCTCCTTTCTATTGTTCCATTCTATATTGTATTTCTGCATTCACTTTGATTTATTGTTATATGATTTTATGCTTAACAACTGGTATCGGAGCCGAATGTTTCTTTGGCCAGAAAAAATCATAGCAAAGGAGGGTTCCTTGTTCAAGTGGGAACAATGGTGGAAGACCATGTTAGAAAAATGATAGACCATCTTTCGAATAGTGGTAGTTACGTTAAGGTTAAAAAGAATCCCATTAAATTTGTTTCTATGGAGGTTTCCCTCGCCATTAAGTCAGATTCTTCCCTTGATCCTCTCTCTAGAAAGCTCATTGAGAGCAATCCCCTCACCCCCAGGATTTATGGCCTTCCTAAGATTCATAAATCTAGTGCCTCATTAAGACATATTGTTAACAAAATATGTGGGCCCACTTGTCTTCTTGCTAAGGTCTTAGCCCAAAAGCTTAAACCCCTTGTGGGTCTCACCAATTCCTATGTTAAGGACTCAACTTCCTTTATTAAAGAATGGAAATATATCAGGTTGGAACTTGGGGAGTTGTTAGTAAGTTTTGACGTTGTGTCCTTATTTACCAAAATCCCCATCCATGAGGCTATTGATGTTATTAATCGGATCTCAGACTAGGACACTACTAAATTAGTTGGCCTCTGCCTCACCTCAACTTTCTTCTATGAGAAGACATGTGATGTTGTTATGGGTTCCCCTCTTTCCCCTATAGTTGCTAACTTATTTATGGAAGATTTTGAAACTAAAGCCTTACCCTCAACTCAATTTCTCCTTAAAAAGCGAAAGAGGTTTATGGGTGATACTTGTGTCATATGGCCTCATTGTCGTGAGAAGTTAGATCTATTTCTGTGCCACCTAAAGTCCCAGTCAGATTTCATCAAATTCACGATGGAAGTAGAAGTGGATGGTTGGTTTCCCTTCTTGGACATCCTTCTCTCTAGAATGGATGATGGTTCCATTTCTCACCAAGTTTTTTGCAAGAAAAAACACATGGAACAGTATCTTCATGTTGGTTCTCATCATTTTCCTGCCCAGAAATTTGGTTTTCTTTGCGCTCTTGCTACCCATGCTATGAGAATCTCTGACGACAGCCACCTGGAGTCAGAAAAATCCCATCTTCTTTATGTCTTTGAAAATAATGGGTATAGTATACCTCAGGGCCTTAAGGCCTTTCAAAAAGCCTATAAAGTGTTAAGAGGCAAATCTACTCGGGTGGATCCTATATCCAAGTTTCATCTCCCGTTTATCCAAGGGGCCACAGATAGAATTTCCCATGTCCTTAGAAGGAATAATGTATCCTCTTCGTTCAAACCTCTCTGTACTATTAGAAATTTTCTCGGATCTGTCAAGGACCTGGTTGACCCCAAGGACATGAAAGGTGTTTACATGGTTCCTTGCTCCTGTGGTGTTCCCTGTATTGGAGAAACGGGTCGGTCCATTAAACAAAGAATCCAGGAGCACATTGTAGACATTAGGCACAATCGTCCCCACACATCAACTCTTGCTGAACATGTGGAAAAATATTGTCACCATGTCTGAGGACTCCAAAGTCATTGGTAAAGTTGATCACTTCCACAATAGAAGCTTAGAGAGGCTATTGAGATTGAGAGGCATGATAGTAATCTCAACAAGGATGATGGTTGGAAATTGAGTAAGAGTTGGACTCTGGCTCTCTCTATGTGATTCCTCCCCCTCTAGTTGAGATTCTTGTTGCATTAGGTCTTTGTAGGTTATTTCTTGGTTATTTTTCCCTTCTATTTTTCCTTTTTTCATCCTTTCTTTAATACTAACCCCTGTCCCTGATTTTTATTTTATTTTTCCATCCTTAAACCTATTTCCTTAGTATTTATAATTCTTTGTTCTTAGTTTTAATTTTATTCTTTCCCTTAGTTTATATATTCATAATATATATTCTCCTAATAACCCTTTCTTCACCTTTATATATTATAATAATAATTTTTTTTAATCATTTTATTAAAAATCTCTTTAATTAAAAAAATTATAAAGAAATTATTTGGTATTATTATTCATTAAACCATTTAATAAGTATTTCTTAACAATTAAAATTTTTTAATATTATTTTCTTAATAACTAATTAACTAATCAATTATTTTCTTAATCACTAATTAACTAATCAATAATCAATAACGGTGGCTATCTCCAAGCAATGATACGTCAATACTATTTATTTATTTATTCATGATGTTCGATTAGCTTTTTCACCTTGTATTGAGAATGAACCACATTAACTGATTCGAAATGTCGACCAAATCCTAATAATCACATAAATTTATCTATATCTTAAAGATATTTATCTATATTATAAATCACATAAGTTTAAATCTATCATATTTATTAATTTATAATTTTGACAAATACTAAAAATAAATTAATTTTATATTAAATTAGAGTTATTTTCATAAATTATAAATTGAAAATTTAATTACATGAAATACAAATTTTATTATTATTATTATTAAAATTTATAATATTAATAAAATAATTTTAAAAAACTTTGAATATCTTAATTAAAAAATAAAATAAAATAAATAAAAATAAATAATTAATATTAAGTCAAACTCAAGAGAAAACCATTGTACCCGCAAAGATGGGGGACTAAATTTATTTAATTTCCGTGTAAATGATACCGACATATATAACGACTACAGATCCATTGAATAACTTTGCCTCGGCATGAATCTGGGGTTTCTCAACTTACACGTATCTTATTCCCGAGATATTGTAGCAAGCAGCGGGTACCAACTCAGACGCCCACTTTCCCGTAAAATTTGACTTTCTATGATGCACGCAAACCTTATGCTGTGAACATGCCTAGTGCCTTTCTCATGGGGATGTAAGGTGTCTTAAATATTTTTTGTAAGTTTGAGTTGTGATAAGTTAGGTTTTTCATAAATTTGTTATTGCAGCAAATATTTTTAATCCAGGATGTATATACTTTAATTCTTGGTTTTTTAATGCAAGAGATGTCTATACTCTAATTTTAGGATATAAATTTGTAACTTTTTAGAAAATTAAATATATATTTCAAATGAAATTTAATTAAATAAAATGTAATGTACGTTTCCAAAAATATTTTTTATAAAAATAAATAAATATTTACAAATTTAAAATTAAATATAATTTATAATTTTTTTTAATAATAATTTTTTATAAATAAATATTAGAATGTAGATGTAATCTCTATTATAAATATGATGATGATGATGGTGGTGGTTACCATTCATTAAAACTAATGTGGTCTATCAGATCTTAAGAGAGTAGAAATAATCTAAGTTTGATTCTTCAAAATCTTGTTTCTATGGTCAAAGAGAAGGGAAATAAGTGCTCGAAGATTGTTATAAGTGGGTTGGCTTAATAGGTCAAGAAGATTGGAAGTGTGGTAGATGGTAGGGAATTGAGAGAAAATGTGAGTAAGGATTGGGCAGTCTAAAAGGAAGTGCTTTTCATCTTCCACATGCTTAGAATCATAAATGTGGCAGATTCTATCGTTCAAGGAGTCTTGGGAATAGACCAGGTCTCACTTAGAAGCTCATAGAATTAGTTCTTATCTTAGCAATGTTAATTTTTTTCTTATTCTTGGACAACACATAGAGATAATTGCGATTATCAAGGGTGGGGTTGATCACTTCCTTATAGTATCTTAGCTTCCCTTTTACCCTCTAGCACACAGTCCTCCCACAACATTCCTTGAACTTGGAGGTAATAATATTTTTGATATTATATTTGCTTCCCATCACGAGCTCCTCATATGATCCCCAATGGTTCGACCAGGGCGGGGATTCATATGCCACCCGCCTTTGAGGCGAAGGTGAGGGTTTTGACTACAATTAGAAGCAATTTTAGGGAGCCTTTTTTATTCCATGTTTTCAAGCTTCTTCTTATACACCATATATCTAAACATTGTCATACTTTCAATGGGGGAAAAACCATATTTGATCAAGAGGATAGGATATGGAGTATTTCCCTTAATCTTAAGGTTGTAGGTTATGAATTTCTTTTGAATCATCTCACTCTTCCTCCATGACTCTCTAGATATACTGCAACCCCAAACTTCACATCCGTATAAGACAATAGGGGCGACAAGAGTCTCAAAGAGGAACCTCTTTTGCCTCGAATGTAAAGATCGAAGTAGACTTATAAATTTTTTGACTCATAATAAGCTTTCAGTGATAATCCTTTTCTCGATGCTATAATTACAATTGAGATGATGAGGGAAGTCAATGCCCAAATACTTATAAAGAGAAACTTGCTCTAGCCTTTGATTATTGTACACAAAACTACCATGGGTGATCGTTTTGGTTTAATACAAAGTCATGACTTCGATCTTATCGGTATTATTGTCATACCCATTTGGAGCGGTAGTCATGAAGAATGCGACTGGTTGTCAAGGTCATCATGGTTTTTTGCAAGAAGAATGATATCATTAGCATAGAGGAGAGAGAGTAATGAGAACACCGGCAATCTTGGTGCCCTTGCACCACGCAGTTAGACACTCCTCTAGCTTATCGATGTATATGCCAAAAAGGGTAGGGGATAGGGGACACCCTTTCTTAACTCCAATATTGCATTTAATGTCTTTAGACCACCCCTCGTTGGTCTTAAGCTTGGCAGTGACGGTCTCGTAGAGACGGATCACAACAATTCTTAGCTCAAGAGGGACCATGATCTCTTTAAGTCTCTCCCAAAGTTTATCTCGAAAGACAATGTTGAAAGCTTTTCTAAAGTCCACAAAGCAACATAAAAGATCAGCTTTACTATTGCAACATTTATCCGCAATGATTCTAAGAGTGACTAAATAATCAATAGTTAAGTGATATCTCCTAAAACCAACTTATATTATTTTTATAATTAAATTTTTTTATAATTATATTTTTAAAAATAATATTTGAAAAAAAAACAAATTAATATAAAATATTATAAATTCCTTATTTAAATCCACATTTAACTTATGTTTAAATTAAAATTAATTTAATTAATAAAGTAAATAAACATGTAATAGTGACCATGAATAGTTCACCCTGTATCACAAAAGTAAACCACCCCAATTGTCAATTCCCCTTAATCAATATATATATATATATATATATATATATATATATATATATATATATATAATTTTTCACTAATGACATCCATTATTAAAACAAAAATAAGGTGCCTTGAATTTAAAAAAAAATCATCCAATTGCTATCACATGGGAATTTGTGTCCACTTTCTGCGTGTAAGGATAATGGCTGATGTAGGTTTGCAACAACTAAATCATAACAATAATAGGGTTGCATTTATTTATATGGAAGTAGAGTACAAAGTTGAATGGTATCTAAAATAGAGAAAATCTCTAAGATAGGTTTATATGCCAAATAATATTAAAAATATTATTATTTATTTATTGTAAATTTAATTTTAAAATTTTAATTTTTTAAATAAATTTAATAAATTATATTATAAAATATAATTTTATTTATATAAAAAATTATTATGAATTTTTATAAAATTTTATTAAATTAAATTTAAAATTATCCAAATTATTAATTGTTTTTAAATAACTCACACATTTATGAAAACCTTTGCCTCACCCAATAAAAGCAAAGAAAACTCATTGAAAATGAAACGATTTGAAACATGAATGTTAGATAGTCCACCCTCAAAACAATTTGAATGTTAGATAGTCCACCCCTCTTAAAACAATTTCTAACCTTAACATCCTAATGTCGGAAACCGATTCTAAATTTGAATAATTCATTCTAATATTTACGTTGCGAGATGATTTATGTTGAAGCCTGGTTCACAACATTTCTTATATTTATGCATGCTTTCAAAGTAATTATAATTATTCGTGAAAAGTTTTGTTTACTTGTTGGGTAAGGGATTCGGACAGTACTTGGGATTCGATTAAGTACTTGTTGGTCGTTTCTCATTTATAGAATTGGTAACTACATAAATAATTTATGCTTTGTTATAGGTATCTATTCAATATTAGGAGTGGTGGAAAATTGACTCTCTTCTTATTATATTATTATAAATTTTCATGAATTCTCATGTTATTATTAAATATATTTGTTGATTTTAGATTTTGAGAGAAACTTTATATTTTAACTTAGTTAGGCGATGGAATAATTTGGATTGGATTATTATATTGTTTATCATTCATCTAGATGTTTTCAAAGTAGAAAAAGTGAAAGAATCAACGCACACGACCATTTTTTACTAGTGAAGCGAGTTTGGCAAAATGGGATCTAAAACCTTTCGGGAGCATTTTGAGGCATCAAATAGCATTTTTTGGGGGTAAAAAAATTGTCACTTCTCTGCAACACTTTTTTGCATATTCTACACTAAAGACCTTTCTAACGACTTAAGAATCACACTCCAATTAGAGTCAATATGCAAAAGTTATGCCACTCGAAGTTGAACTTATTGTTTTCACCACCATAATTAGAGAGGATGCCACACCAACCTCCATAACTCATGGAAAAGGGGTTAGCCACGTGATCATGATGAGAAAAACTCTAGAAGAGTGTAACTCTGTGGTTAAAGTTGGGTAGTCAAGCCTAACCACTAGTAGGCTATCATGGGTTGTATTATAAACTGGGCCACTAGAACATAGGTTCCATTCTTTTTTATGCATTTGTTCCATAGATGAGTAAAATAGTCGAGAAAGATAGAGGGAGAGCACACAAAGATGATTTGTGCACAGTAGTAGCCCATGGGGAGACAAGCCATACTTCTTTGTACTCATAATCAATTTCTATTAGGAGAAAGAGAGTAGAGCACCCCCACCTTCCAATTGGGTTTTCTCCCCATAGGATTTCCCACGATATATCTTATGTTAATAATTGTTTGTGATTTTTTATTTTGCTGTTCTCTATTTTCTACATAATTATAATTTACATGTATACACAATAGACAATAATTTACAGATCTAAAAATCTAAAGAGAAATAAACCCTCATAGCATTGATTTCTGATTTTTAAGTATAATTTATTAGATCCATTATGAAGAAATTTCCAATGGAATATCCACGAAATAGCCTATGGATCATATTGGTATCAAAATGGTTTCTTTGGGTATATTGTGGAGATACGCGGGGATCTAGATCGACTAAGCCAAAAGTCAAAATACCCTAGTCATGAAATGAAAAATGTGAATAACCCTCATGATTCTGTAAAGGATAGGTTTTCACGATTGGAGGCACAAGTTACAGAAATAATCTATAATGTGAATCTCCTCGTGTCAGCCCTAAGCAATAAGCTTGGGATATTCAAAAAATATGGGAGTTCTAACGTAGATGACAAATCAAAGGGGAGATCAAGAGATCAAGAAGAAACAAAGAACGAGTCGAAGAAAGGACCTAAAATTGATTAACCAAGTTCAAATGCCATGAATCATTCACATTCCTTGTTCAAAATGGAATCAAAGGTCAATATCAAGCCATATAAAGGTAAAATCATTGCTCTAAAGCTAAATCATTTGTTGCAACAATTATAAGTTTATTTAAGTGTTCATCATATAGAGGAAGAATAAAAGATTTCATTTTATTTGAAATTAGAGGGAGCCATGCCATGACCTAGTGGGAAATCCACATGAATTCCTTGAGGTTGGAGGGATATCCTCTAGCAAGTAAGTTGGAGGACTTTAAAACCCTCATAAAGTCACAATTTTACCCTATCGGGTATGTAGGGAACGATGGATGCGATGACTACTTTGTGCAAGCGAAATGAGGAGTGTACATAAATACACCATAGAATTAGAAAGATGACCATAATGTTGGGTATATCCCCCAAAAATATAGTGTAATCCTCAAGTATTGTGGGGCTCTATACAACCATATGTGAAAGTAAGTGATGTTGTTTAAGCGGATCTGTGGATGGGGTTTGTGTATAGGCACAATACCTAGAGAACATAGGCCATAAGGAAATCGAAATCAAGTGGATTGCGGTAGAAGGTGCATGACACAATTTTAAGGAGGAGAAGTGTTAGTCCCCATATAAGCCTTATGTTAACCCAAAATCGCCTTATGAAGCCCTATATATTGGTAGAATACATTTATATTGTTATATCGTTATGTAGGCTAGAACCCCTCATGGTCCCATCTTATTATAATTGTATCCTTTATCTCCTATATATATACTAAGGAGACCCAGTCTTAGGATCATCAAAATATTGTTTTGTTGATTATATTTATTGTAAAAGGATATTTCCCCCTTGAGTTGGAATATAATTTTGGCTTCTCATCATTTTTAAGGTGTAAAGATCATAACCTTTGGTATCAGAGCTTTTGATCCTAAAGTTTTTCTACTTCAAACTAGTCATCATGGCATTTTCATTGTAACTTTTTTTATTGAATGTTTCAGATAACGAAACCTGGAGAAGATTAAGAAGGAATCCTAAACAATATTTGGTTCAAGTTTAAGATCTTGGTTCACTATATATTTTCAAATATGGTCCAAGGAAGTTAGGGTTTTTGGATGCTCCTAAATTCTATCTCAAATAGGTCAGTTTCACATTTTCTCTATAACCTTTTTTATGTGAGGCTTAAAACCATGAAATTTGGACCATGATGAGAATAAATCTTGGTGAATATTTTGCTCCAATTTTTCGATCTTGGTTCCCTATATTTTTGGTTCAATTCTCAAAATTTTGTTTGCTATACTCTCCAAGTTATACCCTATGGAAGTTAGGGATTGTGAATAAATATGAAATCAATTTTAAACGGGTCAACTTGGTATTTTGGCTATATCTTCTTTATCTGAGAAGTTTTTCAAACTATGAAATATTCGGGAATTTTAGGAGGCATATAGAAGTACCTTAGGTATAGGTTCCAAAATTATATTTCAAGAATTGGACACGTGGAAAGCTATACAAGTTTTCTCATGGGGAGAGACAAAAAAATCAACAAGTTTTGGGAAAGTTACTATAACCTTCATACGGCACATCATATTCAATTCATACTCGTGGAATTACGAGAAACTAAAAATTAGAGTATAAAAAAACATTTTCAAATATAGAAGGCATCGAATCTATGATATATAAATGAATGGAAAAACCTAACGAGAAAGTTTGGAGTTAGATACATCTTTATATTCTAAAAGTTATGAAGCAATAAAGAAAGGCGAGCTTCACAAAATTTCCACGAGACCAACAATGTTTCCATATTATGATAAAGTGAGTTGGATTATTTTCCACACTCATGTTCAAACTTGTTTCAATATTCAACCACTCGAATAATGTTATAGCTTCTTGGTAACCTAAGATATTATAGTCAATATATAAACTCATTCCTTCAGAAGTCTTTCTTAATAGGGAATATTTGGTTGTTTTCAATAATAATGTGCTAAACAAAAAGAAGATTGATTTGGATAGATATATTAAGAGATGGGTAGATTACTTAGAGCATTTCAAGGTTAAACCAACCAAGCTAAACTAAACATCTTAGTTCAAAAACCTTATATATTTTTTATTAAAATGCTTTCTAGGATTTATGGTGAACCTAATCCATAACATTGTAAACTGGAATGGGTTCCTTTAATCCATGTCATAATGAAAAACTCTATAAAGTTCAACTAGTAAATATTGTATCCTAGGATTTATCTCATGAAATTAAACTTTAGCAATATGCTCCACCAAGGTTTGGTCAAGCGCTTTTCATGTCAGCATTATTAATGGATATCATGATAGCCTTTGTGCCTTTTCCACTAATGTAGTGGAATTACTCACTCCAATTCAGAAATTGTGTTTTGTATTATGGGAAAGTCATTATAAATACCAATTCTATGGCATATGTAACAATGTTATTCTTTGTTTATATGATTTTATTTTTGGAAAATCTCCATTTAGAGTTAGTAAAGAAATTTGATACGCACTATAGTATGTTTGGGATTAGTGGAGTCTAGATTAAGGAAATCGAGTCTAGGGTTCATTTGAGTTTCAAATATCACTTTCCACCGCCACCGTTGCGCAACCCCAGGTCAAAAGTTTCCTCATTGTCGGACGCATCCGAGAGTGGAGGAATACCCTCTGATCTCCAGGCTTGGTGGTTGGATAATCCACCTTAGATTCCTCTACACACATTGTTTGAGTCATACCTTTGTTATGCCGTCCATTTTAATAATGATGAAGTGAAGGATCTAGGGTCGAAGGATTGCAGGCTAGGATAAACACATCGAAAATTCCCAATGGGGAGAAATCCCTCACCATTTATCCCTTTTTTTGAATTCATCGGCTTGCTCTATCTCATGGATAGAGATTATGAAAGCTACATCATCCCTTTCTCATGCTCTAACACAATATTATCCAAGCCCTCAGTCTAGGCTTGGGGATATCACCTTTATGAGTGACAGGAATCAACCTAACTCCTTCTAGATATTTATAAAACATAAATGGAAAATTTTCAATCTTTTGGACATAAATCTCTTAATCTGTCTTGTCTTTGAAGCAAGCTATTGAAGAAAAATGAGGCTTGCCAGTAAGTTTTCAAACTCTACAATATGGAATAAAAACTCCCCAATATCCCTATAAGCTCAAAGACTATAGCATTATAAAATAATATTCCATATCTTTTTCCTCAAGGCTCCCCAGGGGAGCATAAAATACTTGAAATTTAGCTGGACCTTTTTCTTCATTCAAGGAAGCTATGCAAGGGAAGATGCTAGCTACCACAAATCTACATCAAATTAGTACAGGCCCCTACATTGTGGACCAAATGGAGCAAGCAACAACAATGGAAATTCATCTCCTTGAGGTATATTCTCTTTTACGCTCCTCCATTCAAATGTTGTTATTTGTAGATTTAATGTTTTCCAAAGCATGAAGCTTTATTCCGATGGGTGTTCACCTATTGGACACTAATTTTTGATATTTACTTATGCTAAAAGGGTTCTCCATAGTCAGTTTGAAACTTAGAAGGACTTGGATTTTGTCCTAAATGAGGGGCCTTGGTTTGGAGTAAAGTCAACCTATTCATCACACCATGGTTCCCAGAGTTTGATTCTACATCAATGGTGGTCTCAACGATGTCGGTTTGGGTGAGGCTTCCTAACTTGCCTCTCTAATTATGGCATCACAAAGTTCTTAAGGATATTGGAAATACTTGGGGGAAGTTCAAAAATGTGGACCTGAAAATAACAAAGAACAAACTCTTTCCTTTTGCCAGAATATGTGTGGAGGTTGATATTAGCAAGGGGCTACTAGATCATATAACATTGAAACACAAAAAAAATTCAATGGTCTCAAGTTTTATATTATGAAAATAGGCTATTTCAATGTCGATTATCTTTTCAAACATGAAACCTACATAATACTTGTCCAAAAGAAAAGAAGAATCCAAAAAAGAAAAAGATACAACCAAAAAAACCAAGAGGTTGGAAATTCCCTAAACATCAACTATCAGAAGATGAAGAAGAATATATCAAGAAGAGACATTCTATCCATAATGATGTGGATGCCTTGACACAAGCTGGAAACAATGTGGAGGGAGATGTGATGACTCATCAAAAATATGTCTCCCATTTACATAAGAGCTTTGATACCTCAATGTCTACATGATTCAAAAGGGAATGGTGGCATAAAAAGAGCCCATGTATAAGAGAGTTCATATTCATATATGTTTTTTTTTCAAATGGAAGATGGCCATGAATTGGTTATGGTTCTTGTTGAACCAAATTTAGATGGTTGGCAAAAAGTGAAAAAAAGGAAAGGAAAAAAAGAAAGATAAGTGCAAGTTGTCAAGCATAATATTCTATCTCTTTCTACGTTGTATGTTTTCCTCAATAGCTATTAGCTCATCATTTTGCCTATTTTCCATGGGGTGCTTTCTTTAGGAATTCTTATAGCATATGCAAAATGTAAGTTCCTATGATGAATAAAATTATGCATCATTTTATATGGAAAAAAAAATTGGGATTGATTTGCTGAAGAATAATTTTCCTATATTAGGAATTTTGGTTGTGAATTTGGCCCTCATGTGCTCCCAAGGTTTATCCCAGACAAACTTGTAGTCAAGTAAATAGCTAGCCAAACAATTGTACATGGAATTACTAAATTTTTACATAAAAATTAAAAGAAGCTATAGCCCACTTTTCTATCCAATATTGACCAGTGCTTATCAAAGATAGAGGACATGTCGTTGTTGAAGGAAGTGGCTTAAAATAAGTCTATTTTCATTCTCTTCCACATTATCGATATGATCCTCACTATGTTGTTAATGATGATTTGGAGGTAGTAAAAAATATTCAAAAAATTATGTCCATCAACAACCATTATTTGTTTTATCTTTTATAAATACTTATTATTTTGATCAAGTTGTTTCTAGAGAATGCTTTATGAGCATGGAGGAATGATCAGAGGCTCAGTATTTAGCTAAAAAATGAAGTGCTCATAAATGCTTCGAACTAGAATGACAGGATAGAGCTCATCACTAGGATTCCAACGCAACTCATTTCATCAAAATACGTGTTCGTATGAGTAAAGTTATGGTCTGCTGTTTGTTTTCTCAATCAAGTAAAAAATGTGCAGAATAGTGACGAATGATGACTTGGCCGGTCCGGTCGGCACCTCGGGAATATCTAGCGAATATTCTCAATTTTGCTTGATGACAACTGTGACAAGTGTCACCGGTCGAGTCGCGATATTTGTAGGAAATTGAAATTTTTCCTCCTAATCCTAAGGTTGAAATTTATATATATGGTGGATTATTGATTTTTATGGTGAAATTTGGGCCCGATGGAGAAGGGCCACGTGGAGAGAACGGAGGTTGCCACATGCCCTCCCCATGGCAAGGTTGGATGGCATTATTATTTAAACCCGAGGTCAAATAGTCATTTCATAAACCAATGACGAAGTGAGCGCATATATTTTTAGCGAGTTGTCGAAGGTCGAAGGAGCACAAATATTCCTATGTCCAAAGTTTTGAATCAAATGTTTTATTAAAAAAAAATGTATTGACCGAGGAGGGGCGGAGGTTAGGGTCGACCCTGCGACCTTCCCCATACAAACGTTGAGGCCTACTACTATGCCATCACATGATCCTTGTTAACTATAGTCTCCCACATCTATTTAAAGTTTGTCAACGCCATGGTTGGGGGTTCGGAGGGGGCCAACCCCCTCCCATGTGCCCAAAACTTGAAGACCAAGAGCTACAATATTCATTGACGGAGTTATTAAAGTTGTTAAACCAAGTTTAAAGCGCCACTAATTCGGATTAATTATAATAATTCGTGATTAACACAAAAAACACGCTTTGCACTAATTGCTCCTTAATCACACTTAAATCCACACTTATCTTAAGTTCAATGATGGTTTAAGTTAGCAGCGGACTTGGTGGAGCCCATCAAATGCGGCGGAAGCTCCACTTTAGTGGAGTTGTCGTGAGCACTTCTAGTTTTTAGTGGAGAAATAGTAGGAAAATTTGGTTTTTCCATAAGCGAGGAAATTGTCGACCAATTTTGACTCAGGAAGAGTCATTCTTGGTAGATCTTGATGTTTTTGAGCCATTGGAGCGGGTTGCGGAAGCAACGGAGCGTAAATAACAATTTTACACGATTTAATCTAATACAAAGGCCCATGCCATGGAAGCTAGACCCGGGGAGATGTAGCCCGGGAGGTGTGAAATCCTTCATCGAAACCATGTGTATTTGACTCAATTGCACATTTATGTTTATTGTGTTTTTATATGTTGTTGTTCAACATTTGGTTTCCAAGCTTTATGTTCATGAAATACACTTAATCTCATCAAGTTTTTTTGATTATCAATCATAAGAACATGTATAAACCGTTGTACGAAGCAAAACCAAAGAAATTTCATATTAAATATAAAAGCTGATATTAGCACAACATTAAATAACGATCAATTTCAAATCAATTCGGTATCATAGGCTACATTACACGGTAATTTTTTTCACCATCCACCCACCAATCCCCATCTGCGCCCAATTGGAGGGTCATTTCTGTGACCAATAAGCAGTGTCATGCCTTGCAAATACCATCATTGCATCCCTTTCCATGAGGACAACATTCCTTTTGTTGATCATTTCCTGAGCAGACCCCTAAAAACACCTGTTTTTTCCTTGGCGCTGGTAGCCCGTTATGTACTCGCGCCAATGAGGAAAATTAACACTGAGCCCACGCCAATTGTCACTCTGTCCCAGTTAAGCACCCGGGCCAATCTGCTTTTGGAAATTTTTTTAAAAAAAGAGGCGAAGTTTCGATTACAACAACTTCGTGGATGAGTCATCAGGAGTGGTTTCGACTGAATAACCACGACCTTCCTCCTTTGGCCTCTTGTTTCCACCTTATGGGGAACCTCCCAAGCGATAAGGCCTCCCTTCCACTATTGTAGGGATCCCAACCTCCTCCTCTCCTCTATAAATATATCCTTCATCCATTGATGAAGGGGCTGAATGGCTGAATGGCTGAATATCTAGTCTCCAAGTCCCCAAGAGCCATCAGAGCCTTATGCTGCAAGAGCCTTGATTCATTCCCTTAAGGCCAAATCCAAGCAAGGAGATTATTGTCGAGACATCTGAAGAGAAAGGTTTGTCCCATCCTCGACAGGCTTCTTCGAGACGTGTTCCGCTGGCGACCCTCCGAAGGAGAATTCAGCGTCAGAGCTATGGTTGTATTCTTCTTTTATTGATTAATGATAAGCGACTATTGGTTATGGTTCCACTCTTGTTGTTGATTATGATGTTGAGTTATGTCTTCTCTGACTGACATATAGTTGCATATACTGGATTTTACGCTTGCGTTTGTTTTCCTTCTGGCATGTGCAGGTGTCCGATCACGGAGATCGTGAGGATTGTGATATGCCGGAGCTAAGGAACGGGAGCGCTACTTTCTCTACAAGCGACAGCGTTGGATTCCAGGTAAGCCTTCATCGCTAGTTGGTTTATCTGCAATTAGGAACCTGCACTATAGCGTGAACGATTGTTGCTAGACCCGGTCTTGGCTAGTAGGGATCGCCTTTGTCCGTAGAGAGGATTTACCTCCACAAAAAATTGGCGACTCCGCTGGGGATCGTCTATCTTGTTGTTGTTTGTTTTATAAGCTACAGACGGAGCCTGAAGTTAGCCAGATAGACTTCGAAACACTATTTCTCTGCATTAGCGAAGTAGATCAAAGCTGCTTCAGTCGATCTCCGGTTTAGTTTATGAACTGAACACTTGGAGTATTGTCTTGTCTTTTCAGTTGTTTCTCGATTCTGCTTGCTTGGTCGGCTCTTTTGGCTGGCTATTTTGTGATTTTGGCTTTTGGTTAGCTTGATCATCACTGGTATGCTTGTTGGATTATCTATTTTTATTTTTCCTTAGCAAACTCGACTGGCGCGCTTTACAGCCTGACAGTCGCGCCCATTGGCGCAGGTTGCTTGTGTATTACCTGCGCCAATTCGTTTCTGGCGCTAGTTTCAGCCTCACAGTCGCGCCAATCTCGTGAGGTACTAGGGTTTGCTCTGTTTTGACCTTTCTGGGCTGGATCAGTGTGTTTGGTTTTGTTTTTTCAACTGCTTGAGTGTTCTGGAGCCTTGTTTGACTGGCTGTGACCTTCATCCTTTGGTTGTTTTCCGTTTTCCATCGATTTCACATTCTAGCCCTAGGGCATCTAGGTGCTCTTGTGTGTCGAGCCTACCTTGGGAGTTTTTGGTCTCTATTTGTTAAGTCGACCTTGTGATTGCTTCTTTACATTCGTTTGGCAGTTGTTTATCATTTCATTGCGTTGTTTGAGTGATTGATTTCTTCTTCATTCGAATTTCGCTTTGTCTCGCTTTGGGCCTAGATTACATGGTCCACTTGAGTCTTTGGGATTCTTTTGGTTTTGAGGGACTGTTTTGTCAATTTGAGATCTGATTGCGTGTTTGTCATTGAGTGAATTTGCTCATCTTTGCTCTTTTACTATCGCATCTCAAATTGCTCTTCATTAGTTTTCATTCTGTTTAAGTGCACTTTGCTATTAAACATTGAAAATATAAAAAATCTCTTTTGCTTTTGATTAGTCAGTGCAAATTAAAATCTTTTCGGTGTTATTAGTGATTAGTGACTTTGAGAGAAAAGTTTTTGGTTTACATTAGCTGCATTGTTGGTTGTTTTCTGATCATTTTATTTGTGCGAAAAAGCTCTCGACTCTCTCATAATTAGCTTTCATCGAATGAAATGATATACTATGGCATATAGTGTGCATTTAGGAGATTTTGTGACATCACACTCGCCAGGGCCTGAAAACTGAAACGTAATTGAAGATAAACATTAAAATTTACTCAATTTACACTAAGGCAGCATTGAAACATTAATGCAACATTTAGAGGTCTAGGCTAGAGACGTGTTCCGACGTCTTTAAACCTAGTAGCTGTCGTTCGCCTCTTGGCTTTACACAGCACTAGTACGGACTTGTGCTGCCCGTACTGTCGAGTATATAAAGGGAGACCCAACTAGGTTTCTATCCTTTATCCATAGGAAGTCGAGTCTGCCGCCCTATACCCGTGATACACCGGACACAACATTCGGGGAGATTTCCTGCACGTACGTTAAGTCCTTGGTTGATTTCTCTTTCATTTTGAAATCAAGGTGTATATTGCAGTTCACGGTTATTTGGTACACCCTTTTCCTAGCATTCCTGAGCAGTCATTTTGATCTTATCTGACTCCTTAAATTTGAAAAGATCATCAAGCGCTTGTCCTTTCACGCTTGTTTCCAATCTGAAAGTGATAGAGTCACCTTTTGTTTCTCGACTCTTAAAATATGAAACAGTAGAGTTTTGTTTCAATGTTTTAAAAATTAACTGCCCACGAAATATTCCTGGTTAAAGTTAGTTTCCTTAGGGTGTTGTTCTGAAGATCGTTTATGATGGCAACTTTTCCGGAGTTCACCAACCAAGGAATCCCCTCCAATGGGAATCCGGGTCCTTTTCCTCCTTTTGGGAATGTTGGTGCTCCTTATATGGCAACGTTGTCCCTTCCTGGGTTAAATGTTGGGTTGCCTGTTTGGTTGTTTTCAACCTCTGTGGTCTCGAATGTCTCGGCTACTGGTCAATTAGTTCCTCTGCCTGAACAACATCATTTTGATTCTAAGGTGGACCTCTCCCCTTCTTCTCTTATTTCTGCGTCCTCCTCTTCTACTTCGCCTAGTGAAAGTTTGGATTCGAGTAACCGGGTGGGTAAGAATAAGAAGAAGAAGACAAAGAAGAAGAAGTCTGATAAAAGAGAGGCTAAAGCTACCGCTACTATTTCTGACACACCTCCTCTTGATAAACCTCCCAACCCTCCACAGAAATTCAAGTTCCCTTGCATGTTGTGCACGGGAGACCATCTTCTTCGAGACTGCCCTAGCATTCCCAAGGTGCTTGAAGTATGGTCCAAAGGTCACCCACCTTTGCCTTTGGCTTCTGGGAGTCAGGTTGGGGGCACGTCTTCAACTGGTGCTGGTAAGCCTCCCAAGAAGCAGGGTAAGCTCCCCAATCCCTGTAAGTTGTGTGAAAGGCACCATGCCATTCACCTTTGTCCATATATGGATGAAGCCAAACGAGTGTTGGACAACCCGAATGTTTCTACACCATGCCTTCCCGCTGGTTACAAACATCTTTCTTTGAGTCTTCCACCTGCTGATGCCAGGATTGGTCAAGAGTCATCCTTGGTTGATCCCGCTCCCTCGAAAATTCAAATTCAGGAATCCGTCCCTGAACAACCATTGGTCATGGGATCAGTTGAACTGGTTCCGTCTACGATGCACCAGGTCTTTTCCGTTGAGAGTGGATCTCATACCCCTTAGGTTCTTCTTGTTTCTTCATATTCTTCAGACTTGGAGAAAAATTCTCCTGTCCCTGTACCTCAAGAAGCGGCTCCTCCGCCTCTCGTGATGGAGGTCCCAGAGGATACTCCTCCCGCCTTCGAGATGGAGGTCATGGAGGATGCTCCTTCTTCTTCCATAACACCAGGGGAAGACCATCTTGGTTCGATGGTAGCCCCTTCGAGTAGTTTGGTTGCTTCCTTTGATTGGAACCGATTTTCAGGATACTGCCTTCTGTCTTACATGCCTTTCGAGATCACAGTACAGGCTTTTGGTCTGGTCATACCCAACACCATTATAGATGAAGGCGCGTCTGTTAGTGTTCTATCTTCAACTACTTGGAAAGCTTTCGGTTCACCGCCGCTTGCACCTGTTACGCAGAATCTGTTGACA
The DNA here is from genome assembly GCA_034641835.2 of Pinus albicaulis. NCBI lineage: Eukaryota > Viridiplantae > Streptophyta > Pinopsida > Pinales > Pinaceae > Pinus > Pinus albicaulis. The sequence goes on from CM076578.1 coordinate 1,154,372,851, forward strand.
TTTAACAGAAGAACGAGTCAACCATTAAGGATCCTTCCAAGGTTACCTGTTACTTTGGCAGGTAAAACCGTCCATATGGACGTGATGGTTGTTCCAGGCCCCTTGAATTTCAATATGCTCTTGGGGCGTGATTACACCTATGCCATGGGAGCGCTTGTCTCCTCCCTTTTTCATGTGGTCTGTTTTCCACATGAAGGACGGATCGTGACCATTGATCAACTTTTGTTCTTGGGTCCTGATGCGGCTGCTGGCCCGCCATCATCCTTTCCTGGTTTTTAACCACCCGTTGTATTTGCCCCACCGCAAGTCAACTATGTGGCTACCTACCCCGTGCCTGTACTCAGTGATAGTGCCGTCGTGCATCAAGTGCTGGGGGCATTGGGTCCTGACTTCCAGGATGTTTTCCTTCCATCAGGAGTGGAGCTCTTGGAAGAGATGATTTCTTGTTCATTATGATGAGGTCGATCGGAGCATGGTTCTTTTCCTGTGTCAAGCTCCTTAAAAAATGAAACAAGGTTGTCGGAGCATAGTTCTTTTCCTTGTGTCAAGCTCCTTAAAAAATGAAACAAGATGGTCGGAGCAAAGTTCATTTTCTTGTGTCAAGCTCCTTAAAAAATGAAACAAGCTGGTCGGAGCAGAGTTCGTTTTCTTGTGTCAAGCTCCTTAAAAAATGAAACAAGATGGTTGGAGCATAGTTCGTTTTCTTGTGTCAAGCTCGTTAAAAAATGAAACAAGGTGGTCGGAGAAAAGTTTGTTTTTCTTGTGTCAATCTCCTTAAAAAATGAAACAAGCTCTCCCGAGGATAGTTCTTTTAATGTGTCAACCTTGTTAAAACAATGAAACACATTCCCGTTCAATTTGAGTCTTTGATAAGATCTCGTAAAATCCCAGTCAGGTCTTTCTCTTGATCTCGTAACTTGAACCTTCACTCCATCTGCCTTTCATATGGACTGAAGCTTGGGGGCATGTACCTCGAATTGAGTCACCATGCTGGGGGCATGCTTAATTTTTCAAGCATAGTTTGTTTCTGTTTCAAGCTTGTGTAAAAATGAAACCGGTTTCAAGCATAGTTTATCTTTGTTTCAAGCTTGTGTAAAAATGAAACCAAATTCAAGCAGAGTTTCCTGATTTCAAGCTTGTGTAAAAATGAAACCTTGCCCATTTTACCTCTTGTGATTGCCATTTTATCAGCTTGTTTTTGCCAGATGAGCCTTTGTTTTCTCACTCCATCGTCACTATCTGCTTGGCTGATCATATGCCTTCACTTGGTTGTTTCACCCATTCCTAAGGAGCCGCTACGATGAGTGGTCTTGTTAGCCAGCTTCTTGACCTTTACTTGTTCTAAGCAGTTCCACCATTACCGGAATCAGTTGCTTCCCTTTATACCACTCGTTCCTCCAGGAGGAGTCATATTTCAGCTCTCTTCTGACTCTCTAAACATGAAAAGATTGCCGAGTCCCTTGTCATTTCGATATCGTTAAAGTGGCCGCGAAACGACATCTACCCAGTATACGTTTACCCCTTTTTTGGGCTAGGATAGATTATTTACGAAAAAGGAATACCCTAGCCTATCGCGACTAGGAGGTTTTCTCAGACATAGTTTTCTACGTTTTTGTATCTAAGGAACTATTTACGAAAAGGGACTGTTGGAGTTTACTTTTCTGCTGTCTTTTCAAACTCTCTAAACATGAAAATACTTCGAGTTCTTCCTTTGTCAGACTCGTTAAACCTAAATGACATCGGAAATTGTCGTAATGACGATATTCGAGTTCCTTCTTCCTAGGGCTCGTTAAATGTACTAGGATGGATTCGTCCGAAGGACGAATTTATATGACAAGCATATGGTATCCTCTTCAAGCTTGTGTAAAAATAAAGAGGTACTCGCCAGAAATGGTGGGGAAAAATGGAACCAGTATCGTTGTCGTGTCGGTAGTATGTCGCTCTTGAACATGGCACTTGTCTGCATTCGTTTCAGGTTGGGGACATCTCAACTCATTATCTGTTTGCCTCTGTGTGTTTGGGTAATCCCTTTTGAGCTCTCATCTGCTCTTTGCCTCATCATTATGACCTTTGATCTTTTGATGTCAAATACTGCCAAATCCACTGTCGTGCCGCCAATATGTTCAAGAGAAGTTGACCTCTGCAATTATCAACCTTCCTCTGATTCTCATCTGATCCTGATTCACAAAGACATTATGTTCCTCTGTCTCGCGTCGATGATGTGGGAAACACTATGGCCCACCTTCGATCAAGGTCACTTCCTGTCGACTTCAGCTCATTATCCAGGAAGCTGATCTAGAGACTCCCTTCTGGTACCTTGGAGCCTGCATGCCTCAATGGCTGGTTCTTCGCATTCGACATGAGGTTTTCATCATTGGCCTCCGATCGAGTGATTCTGCTGGTGTTCGACGTCAGCTCATTTTTCACATGCCATAGATTGTACCTGTAGTACCTTGAGGACCATTGGAATTAATGGTGGTACCTCTTGCGTCTGTTAACAACTTTCATCATTGGTTGGTAATCAAACGATGTTCTTGCATGTTTGACTTCAGCTCACATATTCGCATGCTTGAACTTGTACTTTGTTCAGGTCGAGAAGGAGCGCAAGACCCTGGATTCCTATTTGTTATAATTCAGGCTGTGATTTTGTGGATTCTTATGATTAGTTACATGACTCACTGATTGGATGGCTGCGACCATACCTGAGTCTATTTATCGATCCTCACTGGATGGCTGCGTCCATTCCCTGGATCTGGATTATTGTATACTCTGTGATGGATGGCTGCGCCCATACCACATATATCATGAGATATCAGTTTTGTTTCTCTACGCAGGTTTTCTGACGACGGTGTTTTCAGTTGGACACGTTCTCGTAAAGCATTTCACCCCTCTCTCTTTTGGGCCTCATGCTTTAGGGGGCATCTGTTACACAGTAATTTGTCACCATCCCTGAAATCCCCATCTCGCCCATTGGAGGGTCTTTTCTGTGACCAATAAGCAGTGTCATGCCTTGCAAATACCATCATTTCATCCCTTTCCATGAGGACAACATTCCTTCTGTTGATCATTTCCTGAGCAGACCCCTAAAAACACCTGTTTTTGCCTTGGCACTGGTAGCCCGTTATGTACTCGCACCAATGAGGAAAATTAACACTGAGCCCGTGCCAATTGGTGCTCTGTCCCAGTTAAGCACCCGCGCCAATCTGCTTTTGGAAATTTTTTAAAAAAAAGAGGCGAAGTTTTGATTACAACAACTTCGTGGATGAGTCATCAGGAGTGGTTTCGACTTAATAACCACGGCCTTCCTCCTTTGGCCTCTTGTTTCCACCTTATGGGGAACCTCCCAAGGGATAAGGCCTCCCTTCCACTATTGTAGGGATCCCAACCTCCTCCTATCCTCTATAAATATAGCCTTCATCCATTGATGAAGGGGCTGAATGGCTGAATGGCTAAATAGCTAGTCTCCAAGTCCCCAAGAGCCATCAGAGCCTTATGCTGCAAGAGCCTTGATTCATTCCCTTAAGGCCAAATCCAAGCAAGGATATTATTGTCGAGACATCTGAAGAGAAAGGTTTGTCCCATCCCCGACAGGCTTCTTCGAAACGTGTTCCGCTGGCGACCCTCCGAAGGAGAATTCAGCGTCAGAGCTATGGTTGTATTCTTCTTTGATTGATTAATGATAAGCGACTATTGGTTATGGTTCCACTCTTGTTGTTGATTATGATGTTGAGTTATGTCTTCTCTGACTGACATATAGTTGCATATACTGGATTTTACGCTTGCGTTTGTTTTGTTTCTTGCGTGTGCAGGTGTCCGATCACGGAGATCGTGAGGATTGTGATCTGCCGGAGCTAAGGAACGGGAGCGCTACTTTCTCTACAAGCGACAGCGTTGGATTCCAGGTAAGCCTTTATCGCTAGTTGGTTTATTTGCAATTAGGAACCTGCATTATAGCGTGAACGATTTTTGCTAGACCCGGTTTGGGCTAGTAGGGATCGCCTTTGTCCGCAAAGGGGATTTACCTCCGCAACAAATTGGCGACTCCGCTGGGGAGAGTCTAGCTTGTTGTTGTTTGTTTTATAAGCTACAGACCTAGCCTGAAGTTAGACATATAGCCTTCGAAACGCTCTTGCTCTGCAATTGCGGAGTAGATCAAAGCTGCTTCAGTCAACCTCCGGTTTAGTTTGTAAACTGAACACTTGGAGTATTGTCTTGTCTATTCATTTGTTTCTCGATTCTGCTTGCTTGATCTGCTCTTTTGGCTGGCTCTTTTTGTGATTTTGGCTTTTGGTTAGCTTGATCATCACTGGTCTGCTTGTTGGAGTGTTTTTTTATTTTTTTCCATAGCAAACTCGACTGGCGCGCTTTACAGCTTGACAGTCGCGCCCATTGGCGCAGGTTGCTAGTGTATTACCCGCGCCAATTCGTTTCTGGCACTAGTTTCAGCCTCACAGTCGCGCCAATCCTGTGAGGTACTAGGGTTTGCCCTGTTTTGACCTTCCTGAGCTTGATCAGTGTGTTTGGTTTTGTTTTTTCAACTGCTTGAGTGTTCTGGAGCCTTGTTTGACTGGCTGTGACCTTCGTCCTTTGGTTGTTTGCCCGTTTCCATCGATTTCACATTCTAGCCCTAGGGCATCTAGGTGCTCTTGTGTGTCGAGCCTCCCTTGGGAGTTTTTGGTTTCTATTTGTTCAGTCGACCTTGTGATTGCTTCTTTACATTCGTTTGGCAGTTGTTCATCATTTTATTGCGTTATTTGAGTGTTTTTTCTCTTCTTCATTCGAATTGTGCTTTGTCTCGTTTTGGGCCTAGATTACATGGTCCATTTGGGTCTTTGGGATTCTCTTGGTTTCAAGGGACTATTTTGTCAATTTGGAGATCTGATTGTGTGTTTGCGTTGAGTGAAATTTGTGTGTTTTGCTCTTTCCTCATCACTTCTCAAATTTCTCTTTTCATTAGTTTTCATTTTGTGTAGTGCACTTCGCTATTAAACATTGAAAATATAAAAAAATTTCTTTTTCTTTTGATTAGTTAGTGCAAATTAAAATCTTTCGGTGTTATTAGTGATTAGTGACTTTGACAGAAAATTTTTCGGTTTACATTAGCTGCATTAGAGACTTTGTTGGTTGTTTTCTAATCATTTTGTTTGTGTGAAAAGCTCTCAACTCTCTCATAATTATCTTTCATCGAATGAAATGATATACTGTGGCATATAGTGTGCATTTAGAAGATTTTGAGACATTACACTCGCTAGGGCCTGAAAACTGAAACGTAATTGAAGATAAACATTAAAATTTATTCAATTTACACTAAGGCATCATTGAAACATTAACGCAACATTTAGAGGTCTAGGCTAGAGACGTGTTCCGGCGTCTTTAAACCTAGTAGTTGTCGTTCGCCTCTTGGCCTTAGACATCACTAGTACGGACTTGTGCTCCCCGTACCGTCGAGTATATAAAGGGAGACCCCACTAGGTTTCTATCCTTTATCCATAGGAAGCCGAGTCTGCCGCCCTATACCCATGATACACCGGCCACAGCATTCGGGGAGATTGCCTGCACGTACGTTAAGTCCTTGGTTGATTTCTCTTTCATTTTGAAACCAAGGTGTATATTGCAGTTCACGGTTATTTGGTACACCCTTTGCCTAGCATTCCTGAGAAGTCATTTTGATCTTATCTGACTCCTTAAATTTGAAAAGATCATCAAGTGCTTGTCCTTTCACGCTTGTTTCCAATCTAAAAGTGATAGAGTCACCTTTTTCCTGTTTCTCGACTCTTAAAATATGAAACAGTAGAGTTTTGTTTCAATGTTTTAAAAATTAACTACCCACGAAATATTCCTGGTTAAAGTTAGTTTCGTTAGGGTGTTGTTCTGAAGATCGTTTCTGATGGCAACTTTTCCGGAGTTCACCAACCAAGGAATCCCCTCCAATGGGAATCCAGGTCCTTTTCCTCCTTTTGGGAATGTTGGTGCTCCTTATATGGCAACGTTGTCCCTTCCTGGGTTAACTGTTGGGTTGCCTGTTTGGTTGTTTTCAACCTCTGTGGTCTCGAATGTCTCGGCTACTGGTCAATTAGTTCCTCCGCCTGAACAACATCATGTTGATTCTAAGGTGGACCTCTCCCCTTCTTCTCCTATTTCTGCGTCCTTCTCTTCTGCTTCGCCTAGTGAAAGTATGGATTCGAGTAACCGGGTGGCTAAGAAGAAGAAGAAGAAGACAAAGAAGGATAAGTTCGATAAAAGAGAGGCTAAAGCTACCGCTACTGTTTATGACACACCTCCTCTTGATAAACCTCCCAACCCTCCACGGAAATTCAAGTTCCCTTGAATGTTGTGCACGGGAGACCATCTTCTTCGAGACTTCCCTGGCATTCCCAAGGTGCTCGAAGTATGGTCCAATGGTCACCCACCTTTGCCTTTGGCTTCTGGGAGTCAGGTTGGGGGCACGTCTTCAACTGGTGCTGGTAAGCCTCCCAAGAAGCAGGGTAAGCTCACCAATCCCTGTAAGTTGTGTGAAGGGCACCATGCCATTCACCTTTGTCCATATATGGATGAAGCCAAACGAGTGTTGGACAACCCGAATGTTTCTACACCATGCCTTCCCACTAGTTACAAACATCTTTCTTTGAGTCTTCCACCTGCTGATGCCAGGATTGGTCAAGAGTCATCCTTGGTCGATCCCGCTCCCCCGAAAATTCAAATTCAGGAATCCGTCCCCGACCAACCATTGGTCGTGGGATCAGTTGAACTGGTCCTATCTGCGATGCACCAAGTATTTTCCGTTGAGAGTGGATCTCATACCCCTTAGGTTCTTCTTGTTTCTTCAGATTCTTCAGACTTGGAGAAAGATTCTTCTTTCCCTGTACCTCAAGAAGCGGCTCCTCCGCCTCTCGTGATGGAGGTCCCAAAGGATACTCCTCCCGCCTTCGAGATGGAGGTCGTGGAGGATGCTCCTTCTTCATCCATAACACCAGGGGAAGACCATCTTGGTTCGATGGTAGCCCCTCCGAGTAGTTTGGTCGCTTCCTTTGATTGGAACCGATTTTCAGGATACCGCCTTCTGTCTTATGTGCCTTTCGAGATCACAATACAGGCTTTTGGTCTGGTCATACCCAACACCATTATAGATGAAGGCGCATCTGTTAGTGTTCTATATTCAACTACTTGGAAAGCTTTCGGTTCATCGCCGCTTGCGCCTGTTACGCAGAATCTGTTGACATTTAACAGAAGAACGAGTCAACCATTAGGGATCCTTCCAAGGTTACCTGTTACTTTGGCAGGTAAAACCGTCCATATGGACGTGATGGTTGTTCCAGGCCCCTTGGATTTCAATCTGCTCTTGGGGCGCGATTACACCTATGCCATGGGAGCGCTTCTCTCCTCCATTTTTCGTGTGGTCTGTTTTCCACATGAAGGACGGATCGTGACCATTGATCAACTTTCGTTCTTGGGTCCTGATGTGGATGCTAGCCTGCCATCATCCCTTCCTGGTTTTTATCCACCCGTTGTATTTTCCCCATCGCAGGTCAACTATGTGGCTACCTACCCCGTGCTTGTACTCAGTGATAGTGCGATCGTGCATCAAGTGCTGGGGACATTGGGTCCTGACTTCCAGGATGTTTTCCTTCCATCAGGAGTGGAACTCTTGGAAGAGATGATTTCTTGTTCATTATGATGAGGTCGATCGGAGCATGGTTCTTTTCCTGTGTCAAACTCCTTAAAAAATGAAACAAGGTTGTCAGAGCATAGTTCTTTTCCTTGTGTCAAGCTCCTTAAAAAATGAAACAAGCTGGTCGGAGAAAAGTTCATTTTCTTGTGTCAAGCTCCTTAAAAAATGAAACAAGCTGGTTGGAGCAGAGTTCGTTTTCTTGTGTCAAGCTCCTTAAAAAATGAAACAAGATGGTTGGAGCATAGTTCGTTTTCTTGTGTCAAGCTCGTTAAAAAATGAAACAAGGTGGTCAGAGAAAAGTTTGTTTTTCTTGTGTCAAGCTGCTTAAAAAATGAAACAAGCTCTCCCGAGGATAGTTCTTTTAATGTGTCAACCTCGTTAAAACAATGAAACACATTCCCGTTCAATTCGAGTCTTTGATAAGATCTCGTAAAATCCTAGTCGAGTCTTTCTCTTGATCTCGTAACTTGAACCTTCACTCCATCTGCCTTTCATATGGACTGAAGCTTGTTGGGCATGTACCTCGAATTGAGTCACCATGCTGGGGGCATGCTTAATTTTTCAAGCATAGTTTGTTTCCATTTCAAGCTTGTGTAAAAATGAAACCGGTTTCAAGCATAGTTTATCTTTGTTTCAAGCTTGTGTAAAAATGAAATCAACTTCAAGCAGAGTTTCCTGATTTCAAGCTTGTGTAAAAATGAAACCTTGCCCATTTTACGTCTTGTGATTGCCATTTTATCAGCCTGTTTTTGCCAGATGAGCCTTGGTTTTCTCACTCCATCGTCACTATCTGCTTGGCCGATCATATGCCTTCACTTGGTTGTTTCACCCATTCTTGAGGAACAACTGCGATGAGTGGTCTTGTTATCCAACTTCTTGATCTTTACTTGTTCTGAGCAGTTCCACCATTACCAGAACCAGTTGCTTTCCTTTATACCACTCGTTCCTCCAGGAGGAGTCATATTTCAGCTCTTTTCTGACTCTATAAACATGAAAAGATTGCCAAGTCCCTTGTCGTTTCGATCTCGTTAAAGTGGCCATGAAACGACATGTACCCAGTATACGTTTACCCCTTTTTCGGGCTAGGATAGATTATTTACGAAAAAGGAATACCCTAGCCTATCGCGACTAGGAGGTTTTCTCAGACATAGTTTTCTACCTTTTTGGATCTGAGGAACTATTTGCGAAAAGGTACCGTTGGAGTTTAATTTTATGCTGTCTTTTCAAAATCTCTAAACATGAAAAGACACCGAGTTCTTCCTTTGTCAAACTCGTTAAACCTAAATGACATCAGAAATTGTCATAATGATGATATTCGAGTTCCTCCTTCCTAGGGCTCGTTAAATGTACTAGGATGGATTCATCCGAAGGACGAATTTATATGACAAGCATATGGTATCCTCTTCAAGCTTGTGTAAAAATAAAGAGGTACTCGCCAGAAATGGTGGGGAAAAACGGAACCAGTATCGTTGTCGTGTCGGCAGTATGTCGCTCTTGAACATGGCATTTGTCTGCATTCGTGTCGGGTTGGGGACATCTCAACTCATTATCTGTTTGCCTCCGTGGGTTTGGGTAATCCCTTTTGACCTCTCATCTGCTCTTTGCCTCGTCATCATGACCTTTGATCTTTTGATGTCAAATACTGCCAAATCCACTGTCGTGCCGCCAATATGTTCAAGAGAAGTTGACCTCTACAAGTATCAAGCTTCCTCTGATTCTCATCTGATCCTGATTCACAAAGACATTATGTTCCTCTATCTCGCATCGATGATGTGGGAAACACTATGGCCCACCTTCGATCAAGGTCACTTCCTGTCGACTTCAAATCATTATCCAGGAAGCTGATCTAGAGACTCCCTTCTGGTACCTTGGAGCCCGCATGCCTTAATGGCAGGTTCTTCTCATTCGACGTGAGGTTTTCATCATTGGCCTCTGATCGAGTGATTCTGCGGGTGTTCGATGTCAGCTCATTGTTCACATGCCGTAGATTATACATGTAGTACCTTGAGGACCATTGGCATTAATGGTGGTACCTCTCGCATCTGTTAACAACTTTCATCATTGGCTGGTAATCAGACGATGTTCTTGCATGTTTGACTTCAGCTCACATATTCGCATGCTTGAACTTGTACTTTGCTCGGGTCGAGAAGGAGCGCAAGACCCTGGATTCTTGTCTGTTATAATCTAGGCTGCGATTTTGTGGATTCTTATGATTAGTTACATGACTCACTGATTGGATGGCTGCGACCATACCTGAGTCTATTTATCGATCCTCACTGGATGGCTACGTCCATTCCCTGGATCTGGATTATTGTATACTCTGTGATGGATGGCTATGCCCATACCACATATATCATGAGATATCAGTTGTATTTCTCTACGCAGGTTTTCCAAGGGCGGCGTTTTCAGTTGGACACGTTCTCGTAAAGCATTTCACCCCTCTCTCTCTTTCGGGCCTCATGCTTTAGGGGGCATCTGTTACACAGTAATTTGTCACCATCCCTGCAATCCCCATCTCACCCATTGGAGGGTCATTTCTATGACCAATAAGTAGTGTCATGCCTTGCAAATACCATCATTTCATCCCTTTCCATGAGGACAACATTCCTTCTGTTGATCATTTCCTGAGCAGACCCCTAAAAACACCTGTTTTTGCCTTGGCGCTGGTAGCCCGTTATGTACTCGCGCCAATGAGGAAAATTAACACTGAGCCCATGCCAATTGGCGCTCTATCCCAGTTAAGCACCCGCGCCAATATGCTTTTGGAAGGTTTTTTAAAAAAAGAGGCGAATTTTCGATTACAACAACTTCGTGGATGAGTCATCAGGAGTGGTTTCGACTGAATAACCACGGCCTTCCTCCTTTGGCCTCTTGTTTCCACCTTATGGGGAACCTCCCAAGGGATAAGGCCTCCCTTCCACTATTGTAGGGATCCCAACCTCCTCCTCTTCTCTATAAATATAGCCTTCATCCATTAATGAAGGGGCTGAATGGATGAATAGCTAGTCTCTAAGTCCCCAAGAGCCATCATAGCCTTATGCTGCAAGAGCCTTGATTCATTCCCTTAAGGCCAAATCCAAGCAAGGAGATTATTGTTGAGACATTTGAAGAGAGAGGTTTGTCCCATCCCCGACAGGCTTCTTCGAGACGTGTTCCGCTAGCCACCCTCGAAAGGAGAATTCAACGTCAGAGCTATGGTTGTATTCTTCTTTGATTGATTAATGATAAGCGACTATTGGTTATGGTTCCACTCTTGTTGTTGATTATGATGTTGAGTTATGTCTTCTCTGACTGACATATAGTTGCATATACTAGATTTTACGCTTGCGTTTGTTTTGTTTCTGGCGTGTGCAGGTGTCCGATCACGGAGATCATGAGGATTGTGATCTGCCTGAGCTAAGGAACAGGAGTGCTACTTTCTCTACAAGCGACAACGTTGGATTCCAGGTAAGCCTTCATTGTTAGTTGGTTTATCTGCAATTAGGAACCTGCACTATAGTGTGAACGATTTTTGCTAGACCCGGTCTAGGCTAGTAGGGATCGCCTCTGTCCGCAGAGGGGATTTACCTCCACAACAATAGCAAAGGTTATTTTCTTGCTTTTCTTGAGATTGTGCAAGAAGGGTTTTAATAGTTGCAATTTTGTGATGCTTACAAGGTTGAATTTGGAGATAGGAGAAGGGAAGATATTGGTTGTTAGTCTTGAGATTAGGACAATAAGAAAGAGAGCTAAGAGAGCATCATCTTCACCCAAAGTTTCACTCAAAGCTGCACTTAAAGCACCTCAAGTTATATCTCAAGTAGCTGAGATTTAAGAGGTACAAATTGCACAAGAAGATGAGGTCATTGAAGAGGTATAAGCATCAGGAGTTGAGCTTGAATCCTTAGCCATTATGTCAGGCGTTGGAGAGATGCAAGGACATTCAGAAGAAGAATATGTCAAGAGAGACTTCAAGGACATTCAGAGAATTGTTAATATCATGTTTGATGCATTCACTGCAAAAAGAGCAGGAGAAGGTTCTAAGCCTCCACATCGAGAAGGAACTTCGGATGACAAGAAGGATGAAGAGAAGAGTTCGAAAGGAAGTGGAGGAAATGCACCTCCATCTCCAACATCCTCATCCTCTTCATCTTCATCAACATCTTCATCTTCCACTTACACCACAAAAACCACCCATACTCATTCAAAAACCCCAAAAGGAAAAAACTCCATTACTCAAGTTGGACATCAAGTTTGAACTTCCCATGTACAATGGTGAGGTAAATGCAGAGAAGTTAGACAGTTTGATCCATCAATTGGAAGTATACTGCAGAATTCAGAATCTACAAGAGGAGGGCATAAATATCCAGTTGGCTTCATTAAGGCTAGAAGGAGCAACACTATTCTGGTGGGAGGAAAAGACTCAAGAGGAAATGTGAATCCATGGTAAGATATCCATTTCTTGGGTTGAATTCATTTCTTCCATTAAAAGACAATTTTATCCATTAGCCAATATACAAAAAGAAATTATGAGTTGGAAAAAATTTAGGCAACTCAAATGCCAAACAATTCAAGATTACACCCAAGAGTTTAGAAAGAGGGCTTTGTTGTTAGGAGTAAACTTGAATTCCCAAGACACAGTCTTGAAATACATTGGGGATTTACATTCCTATTTGAAACATACTATCTTTATGTTTAACCCAAACAACTTAGATGAAGTATGTGTGCAAGCAACACGTCTTGAAGCAAGGGGAAAGAACATTCAGGAAGAGGGTAGTAAGAAGAGGCTATTAAAGGGTAAGGGAAAAGAGAAGGGAGGAAAATGGAAGGGAAAGAAGAATGCAAGCATCAAGAAAGAAGGGGAGAAAACTACATGCAAACATTGTTCCAAAGAGGGGCATGATGAAGGCCACTGTTGGAAACTACATCCCGAACTAAGGCCTAAGAAACCAAATAACAAGGGGAAATAAAAGATGACTACCACCATACAACAAGATCTTGGATCTGATTCTGGAGATGAGACCAAGATCATAGCCATAGTTAAAAAAGGAAAGGAAGCCATAGAAAGTACTAGTTCCTCAAATAGTCACAACAACTCTTCAAATGAAGACACAAGGATAGAATTGTTCCATGTTAGAGTGATTTCAAATCATACAAAGATTGATGCATTGTTTGATAGTGGGTCACAAGCAAACCTGATTTCAGAAGACTTGGTAAAAAATATTAACCTTGAAACCGTACCACATCATACACCATAACCTTTGGGTTGGATAGTTAAGAATGCAAATTTATAGGTTACAAGGAAATGCATATTTCAATTTTCTATTACTGCAAACTTTGTTGATGAAGTCGAGTTAGATGTGGTTCCACTTGAAATTTCCAGGATTATCTTGGGAATTCCTTATTTGTATGACAGGAAAGTGTTGTTTTATCGCCATGAGAACAAATATCATTTGATTAAGGATGGGGTGGAGTATATTGTGAGAGCTCATCGTGAAAAAATGAATATTTCTTTAGTTAATTCAGGGCAAATGAAGAGGCTAGTTAATGCAAGTAAAAATTGTGTGCTTCTCATGATCAAGAAAAAAGATGATGTTGACTATGAAACTTTTGAAGGATGTGATGAAAAATTAAAATATGATTTGTTTGATGTGGTAAGTTAGCATGGCGAGATGTTTCAAGAACCAATTTGGTTACTTCCCAAGAGGGGAATTTAGCATGAGATTCAGCTGCAACAGGATGTTCCACTTCCAAACATTGTTATGTATCACATGTCAATTATGGAGAGTTTGTAAATCAAGAAGAAAATCCAAGAATTTCTGAACAAAGGTATCACACACCCATCTACTTCACCATGTGGTTCACCAATTTTTTTGGTACCAAAGAAGGATAGGACTTGGCGCATGTGCATATATTTCCGTGCACTAAATAAAATCACGGTAAATAATTGCTACCCACTCCCACACATTGATGATTTGCTAGATCAGTTAAAGTATGTAAGATATTTCCCCAAGCTAGACTTACGAAGTGGCTATCATAACGTTAGAATAGATGAGGAGGGCATTGTTGAAAAGTCAACAAGAAATGTGTGTCTACTGAATTTTCCCTTAATTAAATTGGACAATAAAATGTAATCTTATCTCATAATCACTTGTAATAGTTAATTGAGTGTGATAAACTCAGTTAGCTCATGAATTTCGAGTTGAGGGTGGTTGGTGAGGCATGCAGAGTGATTCTATGTGTTTTAGAGTTCGAGTTGTAGTTATTGGATTAGTTTAATGCATGAGAAATTAGTTAGTTCAATTAATTGAGTTAAAATCAATTGAACTAGTTGTAACTGTTTGTTGCACTAGTGAGAGATCAAGTGAATTAAATCAAATTTAATTTACATGCAGTGATATGTCATGCAATTGATGATTTAATATTAATAGCTACATGCATGTCAAATCTAGTGGAGACCCAGTTGAGACAAAGGTTAAAGGAATGTTAACTATCAGTTGTATTGTTAGTAGGATGCCCGCATGTAGTACGACAACCATAGGATTTCCCATGAGCATTTCACAGTTTTGGAAGGCTAAATTTCCTAAAGAATAGGGATTTCATTCCACATGAATTGCGTAAGCAAGGCAGGCTGAGAAAAGGCTGAAAATTGGCTAAGTGTTGGTCGATTTTGTCTGGATCAGTGTGAGACACTTGTGAGAGTGCAGGATAATCTTGTGAGAAGATTGCATTGCAATTGTTTCATGATTCGTTGGTGTATATACAATAGAATATAGAGGGGTTTTGAGCAACAATATTTCCCCAAGAAAATATCTGTGTTGTGGTTTTATTTGCTTCTTTCTTTACTTGTTGTGATTGGCGATTGTGATTATTTTCAGCAATTAATTTGTAGAATGATTCAGTATCTTGCTTTAGCATATCACATGATTAGATTGAATCCATTGGTATAAATATTATTTGTATAATTTCTACATAGTATCAGAGTGTAGGAAATCACTATAGTGGAGAAGAAATTGAGTTTGTGACTGAATAAAATTTGAATTTGCAGAATTATTCTTTGGTGCGACAGGTGGATCAGGATCAAGATGGCTTTCAATGGCTTGAGATTGGAGTATGCACTCGAGATAATTTCTAATTATATTGTGTGGAAATATAGGATGAAGGCAATTATGGAGGACAATAGGTTGAAATAATACATTGATAATGACATTCCTAAACCCGTAGCAGCAGATGCCGCTCTTCTTGATGCTTAGCAAATGAAGGTTGCAAAGGCGGGCAAGATCTTATTGGAGGGAGTACGAGACCACATTTTCTCAAGTCTCCATGGCAAAGCAACTCCAAATGTAATGTGGAAGGCTTTGAAAGATCTGTTTCAGAGTAACAATGACCAGAGAAAATAGGCACTGAAGGACAAGCTCAGGAAAATCAAAATGGAGAAAGGTGACACTATTTCGAAATATTTAACCAAGTTTTTCCAATGTCAAGATGAGCTTGGGAGCATTGGAATTATTGTAGCGGATGATGACTTGGTGAGCCTAGATATTCTAGGCATTCCCAAGAGTTGGCATAGTTATCAGGACTCTGTCAATGGGATGGAGAAGCTGCTAGATTGGGAACAACTTTGGTCGGATTTGGTGCTAGAAGAATTTAGGCAGAATACTAGGTATGGATCCTCATCTAATACAGATGATGAAGAAAATTGCGCCTTGGATGGTAAGGCAAATAAGGGGAAAGTAAAGAAATCCTATTCCAAATCTGAGACTAGAAAAGAAGGCAAGAAGCGTGACATGTCCAGAGTGAAGTGTTTTAATTGTCACGACCATGGACATTATGCCACTAATTGTCCACAAAAGAAGAAGAACAAGAAGGATTCAGGATCTGCAGCTGGTGAGGCTTTGGCCTCGCAATTTGAGTTGGATTTCTCGCTCATCACATGCATGGTGTCTAGTGCGATGGGATCAGTGTGGTACTTGGATAGTGGTGCATCTTTCCACATGACGAGAGACAAAGAACTTTTCAATAGCTTGGAGGAGAAGGACCTCCAAATGCATATCGAAATGGGTGATGATGGGAGGCACAACGCTACCGAGATTGGTAAATTTACCTTCCAGAGACAGTAAGGTAAACCCTTCTTATTAAAAGATGTAATTCATGTACCAGGTTTGAAAAAGAATTTAGTTTCAGTTGAGATGTTGGAGGATAGAGGTTATGATGTGGTTTTCAGTGAAGGGAAAGATTTCCTTTGACATAAAGCCACTAGAAAAGCCAAGAAGATTGGGATTCATGTGAAGAATCTCTACAAACTTGATGTAGATGGCTGCACAACATTGATGGGTAAGGCAGAAAAAGTGGTGAGCTAGGATGAGGGTGAGCTAGGATGAGGGTGAGTTTCTACACCACGAAGCTTTGAAAGTCGTGCAACATATTTCTACGGGGCTTTCAAAGGGCTATATTTCACAGATAGACACATGCAAGGGATGTGCCATGGGGAAGTATGCAAAGGACACTTTTCACAAGAAGGAGAATTGAGCAGTGGAAATCCTTGAGAGAGTTCACTCAGACGTTTTTGGACCATTCTCTACAGCTTCGAAAGAAAAGCACAGGTATTATGTGATCTTTGTTGATGATTTTTATAGAAAATGTTGAATCTCCTTCATGCAGAAGAAAGATCAGACGTTCTCAAATTTTTTTCAGTTCAAAGCATTGGTGGAGAAAGATAGGGGGAAGCATGTGAAGGCTCTGAGGAGTGACAATGGTGGTGAGTACATATTTAATGAATTCAAGGAATTTTTTAGCAAATAAGGAATTTAGAGAGAGTTGATTGCGCCTGATAACCCACAACAGAATGGGGTCGCAAAAACAAAGAACAAAACAATTATGGGTGCAACACAAGCGATGCTGCATGATCATGGCCTACCATTGCATCTATGGATGGAGGCATGCAACACAACCGTATTTATGAAAAACCGTAGTCCTTATCAGATACTTGGCATGAGTACACCATAGGAGGATTTTTCTGGTAAGAAACTTGATGTTTCAAATTTTAAAATTTTTGGTTCATCTGTCTATTGCCATGTGACCAAATATTCCAGGAAGAAGCTCAAACCAACAAATAATATTGGAATATTTTTGGGGTACACTAATACTCCCCACAACTATCTGGTGTATTTTCCAAACAACAGGATGAATGTTGTGAGATGAGATTTAAAATTTGATGAGGAGAAAGCCATGTGATTGTCCCTTGAGAGGTAGTTGGATTTTCATGCATATGAGGAACTCTTGGTTCCAAAGGTGATCTAGGCGGATATTGGTGGTCACCCTCCTATTCCACTTGGGGCCCCACCATTGTCTCTTTCAATTTTTTAGTTTTGGCACAACTTACTATTTTTAGCAGTTTTTCGGGTCTTGAACTTTCGGAGCCGTTTTGAGGCCCTAAACAACGTTTCAGACTCAATATACAGATTTAGAGAACTTTCCGTGATGCAAGCAGTTCAGGAAGAAATTCCCGCAGATGCAGAGCAGGGAAATATCTCAAACTCAAACTCTCAAATACAGACTCTTGACACACTCACACAAACACTCCCACTCCCCATGCCAAATGAGGTGGTAATACAAGTATTTATAGCATTCTTAGCAGGTCATCCGGTGCAAAATTTTACCGGATACTGGAGACACAAAGCATCTACTTTCGGCTAGGACATCATGCAAGATGCCAATCACGAGAGTACTATTTACCTAAGATTCGGGCAAGTGGGGATAACCACTTGTTATCTCGTCCCTTGGAAGCTAGGCCATATGGGGACTGAACCAAACACAATCTAAATATAAGGCCGGAATCTAGGACATCGGCTCTTTAAGTACAATAATTACACAGTGGAGATTTTTATGAGGAACAAATCCCACGAAAACCTAAAAGCAGATATGAAAGGATTTTAATTACACAGTGGAGATTTTTATGAGGAACAAATCCCACGAAAACCTAAAAGCAGATATGAAAGGATTTTAATTACACAGTGGAGATTTTTATGAGGACCAAATCCCACGAAAACCTAAAAACAGATATGAAAGGATTTCAATTGAGTGATTCTTTCCATCAATCACTGTTTTCCCATTCTTCAGAAGAATCTTCATGTTCATGATCATATCTTTCTCTTTCATGTTGTTCTAGAAGCCTTTCAATATTGGGAGCAATGATATCAGCAGGAAGGGATTCGTCAAGCCACGGTGGTGCTTCTTCTCTAAAACAACAATAGAAGGGGAAGAAAAAGACATTTGAAGGTCTATGTCTAGCATCAACAGATATTTCTCCCCTAAAACTAATGAATAGTATAAATGAAGGTTCTTGAGGATCGTCTATGAAAACTACAGTATCATAATGGAGAAATTCAAATTCGACAGTATAATCATATTGTGTTGCAATATGAATCTCCCAAATGAGTGTACTAATAGTGTCAGGGAAATTACTATTGATCATGAATGACTGGCGTGGCATATATTTGAACAAGAATAGCTTGAACCATGGACTCCAATAGCTGACAAAATTTTGTAATTGAGATGCATAAAAAATGACTCTAACATAACCATGTATTCTAGCCTGCTGGTGGATGGTAAAATAATCTTGCCATGACCAATCAGTATTTTGGATGAATGCAAAGTATATAGGGATGGGTTCATTGTTAAATGCATAGTATACTTTGAATGGTCTACTCCTATATGGTAATTCTCTTCCATAGGCTAACATACAATCTTCTGAATCAAACCACCTTTGTAAAACGGAATGTAATATATCTACTGGTAAGACTCTAAACTTATTGGCAAAACAATCCCAACAAAACTGGTAATGACATTGACTACAAACTAAAACTGGACTGGGTCTGACATTCCTAGAGCTTGAAGCTTCATCCTGTCTCAAAGGTCTGAACATTTTGATATCTTTTACTGTTTCTGCACCTTCTCGAGTAAGCATATCAGCAAGATAATTCTCTGCACCAGATTTATAGACAATTTCAAAGTCAAAACCTTCAAGCCAAATTGCCCATATTAGAAGTCTGGTACTCCCTTGCTCAAGCAGCTTTTTGTTTGCCAAGATATTTTTCACATGTTTTAAATCTGTTCGAACAACAAACTTCACACTTTTCAGGAACAGATTGAACCTCTTGATACCTCTCTTAACTACAAGAATCTCCTTATGAGAAGAAGGATATTTCTTCTCGGTGTCATTAAAAGTTCCAGAGGCATATGCACAAACTAATTCTTTTCTTCCATGCTTCTGGAGAAGTACAACTGCCCATGTGTGATCAGAAGCATCTGTTTCAAGAATAAAAGGAAGATTAGAATCATGAAGTTTCAACTTTAGCATATCATTTACCTTGCTTTTAATATTTCTAACAGCTGCAGTCATATCATCTGTCCATCCAGATGCTTGTTTTTTCAACCTGTTTTGCAATACTTTAGTATCATCTGCCTGTTTCTCATATAATTGTCTTATGTAATTAAGATAACCTAGAAACCTCTGTAATGTCTTGACATCTGGAATAATATCAGGAAACTTGGTTAAATGAACAAGGACATGAGGCTGCCAGGTTAACTCGTCCTTTCTCTATATGCAAACCTAGGTAGTCTATTCTGACTTTTCCAATTTGAAAATTTTCCTCAGAGTCAGAAAGCACAAGACCATGCTTAAAAACCAGCTCATAAAACTGTTCTAAATGCTTTTTATGGCTATTTACATCACGACTAAAAACAAGCAAATCATCTATATACACAATAATATACTCCTCCCCGGCAAAAATATCTTCCATCCTTTTCTGAAATTCTGAAGGAGCATTTCTAAGTCCAAAAGGTAAGACAGTCCACTGATATTGGCCATGAGGAATGGTGAAGACAGTCTTGTAGCGATCAGCAGGAATGATGCCAATTTTCCAGAAACCACTTTTTAAATCAAACTTATAAAAACATTGGCATTGGCTATTTTGGCAAGCAGAAGTTCTTTATTAGGTAAAGGATACCTAATAGGGAGCAGGGCATCATTGAGAACCTTATAATTGATAACAAGCCGTTTCTTTCCATGTTTCTGCTCACTATGCTTGTTAACATAAAAAGCTGGACAAGCCCAAGGACTTTTGTAGGGCTCAATTAATTTCTGCTCTAATAACTGGCTGATCTCTTATCGGCAAAGTGCTTGTTCAAAAGGGCTCATGTGATTTGCACTGGCCTTTTGTGGCTTGGGAGTATAATTTTATTTATAGGGAAGACTCACAAAGTATTTTTCTCTTGTCCAGAAAGCATCTGGACGACTAGCAGTGCAACCTGTGCGAAGCTTGGCCAAAATATTTTCAAGAACTTGTGGACCATGAAGTTCAGCATTTTTAACAATCCTGTTAATCTTGGTGAGATCTTGTAGACAATGCTGAAGCTGATCTTCTTCTGAGGGAGCAACCTTAACCTTGTAATCACTGGAGGATGGCAATACAACAGGACCACTTTTGGTAGTGAAAGTAATAGTGCCATTACCAAAAGTAACTGGGAGAAGATCATTTAGAAAATCTTGGCCTAACAGAAAATCACAACCTGTATCAAAACTGTACAAAGTTACCTTGACAGTAACATCATTCAAACAAATTGGAAAATTTGGGGCTATATGATTTATTTCCATCAAATCTTTAGTGATAGCCCTAAACTTGAGTTTTGTGGGATTCCAAAACTGAGCAGGAATAGCACCAAACTTACAACAACTGCTCATAGCTCCTGAGTCAATTTGTGCATCAAGAGTGTATTCCTTAATCTTGGGCAGTTTAATTTTAATAGGAATAATCATTCTATCACCTATTCCCATGATTTTCATCTCTTCTATTTTTGGTACTTCAATCAAGACTGGATTTATTTTGGAAGGTTCTTGCAATAGAACAGATGATAATCTAGAATTACAGTCATCATACTCAGAAATAAGGATTTGTAGTTTAGCAGACAGATTGATCATTTCTGCTCTAGTATGATGAATAGATGATTCTAAATCAACAATCTTCTTTTGAAGAGAATTGATTGTATCCATACCTTCTTTTGGATGTTCAGTAATTGTTAATGGTTTGAACATTGAATCAAATTCTTCTTCAATAAAAGCATCTTCTTCAAAAACTTTCTTCTTTGATTTAGAAGGCAGTTGTTTTTCCAGGCCTTCTAACTTTTCTTGCAACCTTCTTCTAGCAGTAAACTGTGCTGGACCAAGCATTGCCATTTCAGATTTGACTGCTGCAATCTTCATCTGCAACTGTTTTGAGGAATTAGAAAAGAACATTTTAATATCAGAAATAAAAGTTTCATCTGAATCAGAGGATTTAGAGTCTATTGTCAATCTCCTAATATTAGGAACTTCACAAGTTTCGGAATCAGAAGAGCTGGAGATCTCAAAATATTCTCCATCAGAATGAGATATTAAATCCCAATCTTGAGGATCATGTATAGTAGAAAAGATATCCACTATTTTCATTTGTTTCTTATCCTTCTTATGACTACATGTATTTGCATAGTGTCCTTCCTTTCCACAGATAAAACATACAAATTTTTTAGAAGGCTTAGATCTTTTCCTAAATACCATTCTCCTTCCTCTCTTGAATGACTTCTTGGGAGAATAATATATCTTTTTTCTAGGATAGTGCTTGTCTGATTTACAAGAACAGGAATGTTTAAAAACATTTTTCTTCATCTTTCCATGACAACCAAAATTATAGGTTTCTTTGAAGTTGTTGCACAATTTTGTGCTGAAATGCATTTTCTTTTTGAAATTCTTCTTTGCCTTTTCAACAGCACATTCTCTCTGTAAAATTGTGACAATCAACTGATGGATTGCTGCAAATGATTGTCCTTCAAGATTAATCTTATGCTCATCTATATGTTGATTGATCAGATCTGGTATTTTTCCTGGCATTGATGCTATATAATATCTTAGATATGCAGGATTATGAGAATCATGAGCTTGGTAAAGTAATTTTTGCATAACACAATAATAATCTTGCAAATGATCAATATCACACAGCCTTTGTGACAATAATAATTGTGCATGATGATGAGAACCTTCAGGAACTGCTCCTACAAACTCATGTCTTAAAGCATCAAATAGCATTTTTGGTGGATCGTCTTCTTCATCAATTATGGCATTCTTATTTTCTTCAGAAATCTTATCCCACCATTGTTTGGCTACACCAGTAAATGACCAAGAAATCTGTGTTATTATATCAGACCAATCAGCATGGGTTTTTGCCTTTCTCTGTAATGCCCAAGCATACAGATTATGTAAGACATCTATAACTGCATCTGTATCCAAGCAATCAATATTGATTAGCAAAGTATTTCCATAACCATTATTGCTAGGATTTTGTGTTCTGGAATTAATATTCTGGAGATTATCAGTATATCTTCCAAAAGGACTTGAGGCAGAGGCTTCATGAGCTGTTTCAGTAGCATTCCTTCTTCCTTTACGTGGGAAATTAAATGGCTCAGTTCTATCCCTTTTAGAACTTGGTTCTCCTTGGGTAGGTTCACCAGGGATTCTAGTAGTGCTAGTTACTCCAGACATAGCAAGAATGCTTTTAGGAGCAGATGGTTGGCCATTTTCTAACAAACTTCTTAAACTGACATACTGCTTTGGCAATTTATAACTTTCCACAGAAGGAAACTCTTGCAATATTTTCCTCATCAGTGCTATCTTTTCTGTAGCTAAAGATATTCCCTTTTGGACCTTTTCAATTTTTGTGATGTCAATATTCTCTACCCCCTTAAAAATAATGCTTTTGGTAGAGGACTCTGGGACTGAAGATTCAGGAACTGATGAAGAGAATTTAAGCTTTGGACTAGACAGATCAACTGCTCTATAATGTGGAGGAGAAACAGGAGCAGGAAGAGCATTCTTAAGGTGCTCTAAAGATTTTGCGATAATTCCCATGTTAGCATTGATATCATTGAGTTGATGGGAATGTTCATGCTGATCCCCCAAGAGTGCATCATAACTGGTATGCAACTTTTTGATATGTTCTTTAACTTCTAAGACATCTTTGGCTAGATCATCAATATTTTGTAACATACACACTATTTGGTAATTAGTGTAGTTATGTACTTTCTATGATTCTGGTTGATCTAGGTTTGTGACAGGCTTTGTATGCAACCATTGCATATCAACTTTTAAAGTTCCATTCTGGAACGTTCTTCTTGACTTTCCTGTATCCAAATATCTTTCATTAATTTTGGCAGATAATTCTTGAGGGCCTCTGGGTAAGCCACTAAAAATTTTGATATCTGGAATCAAAACTTGAGGTTATTTGCTTGGAGATTCTGTCTGGAAAGTGGATGTAGATGTGGATGGAACACAATATTCACATTGGTAATTGATGTGAGATGTAGATCTTCTGGGTTGATCTACTTTGACTGGAGGAGCAGGATATCTGACAGACATACTTCTAGGAATGACTGAAGCAGACTGTGGAGACTTGTTTCTGGGGACAGAATATTTAGGAAGAGTAAAAGTGGGATCAAATGTGTAGTATGGAGAAGGGTTATTATTATGATTAAATCTACCCCCAAAAATGGAGATCTTTGGACTGTGGGCAAAGAGCGAGGGAGAGTAGGAGAAGTGAACTTCAAACCCGTAGTGCCATCAGAATGTTGGACTGTAGACAAGTGTTGTGGTTGTTTGGATGTTTGCAGTTGAGGATATTTTTGAGACAATGGAGTGTAAGTGCTACTCCATTCATCAGGGAGAGTACAGGCTGCAAATCCAATCTGCAGAGGAGCAGTATTCCCTGGACCAACAAAAACACCTTCCTTAAGGGCATGTTTTTTCAAATTTGGATGTAGTGGAGGCATGGTAGTGGAGACAAAACGGATACAGATAGAAGCATGTAGCTGGGCTATCTGAGTTTGAGGAGCGACATCAAAACCATGAAACTATATATAAGCATGTAGAAACTCATTAATATATGGATTAGTCAGAGACACTTGATATCTGGGAATGACAGATGACCAATCAGGAGCATTATTAAGTGGGCTTTGAAAACCTCCTATAAAAGCATCATGAAACTGATTCATTCTTGTATCTAAAACACATGCAAGGCAATATGTGTTCAAGCCAGGGTGAACTAAGGGATTTATACCAAACTGAAGCATACCAAGATGAATATATTTATAACCCTTTCTTAACCCCCATTCAATATCTTCAGGTTTAATCAGAGGAATCTGATAAACATCTTGACCAGTAGAAACAGGAATATTTACTGAAGTAAATCTAAACAACTGAGCAGCTTTAAACTGGAATGTAGGAAGCTTGTATAATTTGTCAACATCAATCTCTGGTAATGTCCAGTTAGGATCTGGCTCATATTTTTGAACAACTACTTTCTCATCATACAGAACATCATTTTCATGAGATTTATTAACTCAGTTCAGAGGCCTATAGCTGCCACATCTCTTCTCAGAGATAGCTACCAGCGCCCTAGCTAGTTTTATTTCCATTCTGTCTGTAAGCAAATTTCAGTTCTTTGATATTAACGAAATGAAGTGTTATTTCCACTGCATCTATGTATTTATGGTTATGTGTTTATTCTGTTGAATTCCTGCATAAATTCAGATCAGTGGTATCAGAGTGGTCTGCTTTTTCTCGATCTTTCTTTGCATGTCCCCAACGAGGTCGGGGTATAAGGAGTTAGGGCTCGATTTGGTGGAACCTTTGCAAGATCAACCTCGCAAACCCCGATGGATGCCCATGGGGGACGAAAAGAAAGATGAGGGGGTAGGAGATCCTATCAAAATATTGCTCGAGGAGGCCCTCAAAAAACAAAGGAATGTGATGATGGATAAATTTTCCCAGATCCTTCAACGCCTGCCCACCGGCGGCGCATCTGCATCCAGCAGCCACTCTGGAGGTGCGACTCCTTTTAAGGTACAAGTAAATTTTGACATTCCCATATTTGAGGGTCAAATAGATGCAGATGTCATAGATAGATGGTTGTATCTATTAGAAGGATATTTCTTGGTTCATGACTTTTCCGACAGGGAGAAGATTATTTTTGCACTCCTCAAAGCTGCCCCCCATGTCAAGGACTGGTGGAAAACCCACTGTGAGAAAAAGGACGAGACAAAACCCTCTCTGTTCTTGGCTGTACCCACTTGGAATTCTTTCCAAGATGCCATCAAGGAACAATACTATCCCGTGGGGAGCTATGAGGACAAGTACATACAATGGACTACGTTGCAACAACAAAGGGATCAAGATGTGCATGAGCTGACGAATCTGTTCCATACCCTGCGCACCAAGTTGGGTATCAAAGATTCAGAGAAACATCTGGTGCTAAAGTATCACAGTTGCCTGCACAGATACATTCAGGAGGAAATGGAGTTCCTCGACATCTCCTCTCTTGGTACAACATACTGGTATGCTGCCAAGATTGAGCAGAAATTCAAATAGAAGAAGCGAGACTTTGGATCTGTGAATCAAAAGCAAGGAAAAGGTGCTCCCAAACCGCAGAACAAAGGACAGAGCCAAGGACAACTTGTTGAAACCACAAGCAAAGAACAACACCGCAAAGCCAAAGAAGGACATGAGAAAGTGGTGTGAGTTCCATAAGAGCTCCACTCACAACACAAGTGAGTGTCAGGCCAAGCAGTCGCTGGTGGCCGAGATGCGGGCTTCTGAGTCAGATGCATACTCTAACTCTGAATCAGAACCTGACAAGGGGAATGACAAAGGGAAACATATTATTGATGCAGAGCCCAATGCCACTGTTGCCACTACGAAGATCTAGAAGGAGGAACCGAAAGATCCAGAGGAGGAGGACCGTCTCTTCCACTCCCAGATGTGGGTAAAGGGCTCCCCAGTACAGCTCATTGTCGATGATGGGAGCCAAAAGAACCTCATTTCAGCAGACGCCGTGAAGCAGTTGGGCTTGCCGACCATAGCTCACCCACATCCATACACCATCGGGTGGCTTCACCAAGGACGAGATCTCCGCGTCAGCCAGTAGTGCCGCCTTCCCTATAGCATCAAGCCCTTCACGGATGAGGTATTATGTGACGTTTCTCCTATTGATGTTTCTGATGCATTATTAGGACAACCATACTTGTGGAAGCGTCATGCTGTGTATGAGTCTCGACCTCGTGCTGTTATTGTTACTTTGGGAAATAAGTTGTACAGGATACCAGAGGTACCACCTCCTGCTGCTATCTCTTTGGTTACTGCAAAACAATGCAGTAAGCTCATTTCCCAAACTAGGAAATTCGTTTTTCTGATGATCCGCCCCCAGGGCAAGAAGAACACTGTGGCCACATCCTCCAGACAGGGCTCCTCTGCACAACAACAACAAATGGATAAGG
Source organism: Pinus albicaulis (assembly GCA_034641835.2). Taxonomy (NCBI): domain Eukaryota; kingdom Viridiplantae; phylum Streptophyta; class Pinopsida; order Pinales; family Pinaceae; genus Pinus; species Pinus albicaulis. The sequence goes on from CM076578.1 coordinate 1,154,398,856, forward strand.
TTGTGGAGGAGTACGGAGACATATTCACCTCACCCACAGGGGTTCCTCTGCACTGTCAGGTCAAGCACCCGATTGATCTGACCCCAGGTGCGCCGCTACCCAATGGACCGATCTATCGGCGCTCTGTTATGGAGAATGATGAAATCAAGAGGCAGATTCAGGAGCTGTTGTAGAAAGGTCACATCAGACCAAGTTCATCGCCCTGTGGGAGCCCGATTGTGTTGGTACAGAAGAAGGATGGGACGTGGAGACTCTGTATTGACTATCGGGCGCTGAACAAGATCACTGTCCGGAATAGGTACCCAATCCCACGGATTGATGACCTTCTGGACCAACTCAAAGGTGCAAAATATTTCAGCAAGATCGACTTGAAGTCTGGGTATCACTAGGTACCGATTGAACCCTCCGATGTGTGGAAGACTGCCTTCAAAGCCAAGGAAGGCCTTTTCGAATGGCTGGTCATGCCTTTCGGGTTGACGAATGCTCCCGCCACCTTCATGAGGATGATGGATGACATCTTGCGGTCATTCACCAACTCATTTGTAGTGGTGTACTTGGATGATATTCTGATCTTCAGCCAGACTTGGGAAGAGCACCTTCACCACATCCGACAAGTCCTCCAAACACCGCGGCAACACAAGTTGTGTGCCAATTTGGAGAAGTGCACTTTTGGCATGACCCAGGTTCAATATCTGGGATACATTATTGATGAAAGGGGGGTGCATGTGGATCCAGCCAAGATCCAAGTCATTCGGGATTGGCTAGCCCCAACCACTATAACAGAGCTTCGCATGGGTCTTGCTAATTTCTACCGGAGGTTCGTGTTGGGATTCTCTCATATCACTTGGCCCTTGAGTCAAGTCACCAAGGGAGGAGCGAGAGAAAATTATTTTGGTTGGAACCTCAACAGAAGGTGTTCACAGAATTGAAAAATTGCCTCTGTTCTGCCCCAGTGCTCACTTTACTAGACTTGCAAGAACCATTTGAGATCGAGACAGATGCCTCTGACTATGCTATTGGGGCAGCTCTTACTCAACAGGGACATCCAGTGGCATATCACAGTGAGACATTGTCTGACACAGCTCACAAGTATCCCACTTATGACAAAGAAATGTATTCCATTGTGCAAGCTTGTCGAAAATGGAAGCATTACATTTTGGGGAAGGAAACAATCATCCACACAGACCACCAGCCCTTGCAGTTCATACAGACACAAGGGAAGTTGCAGAATGATCGCCATCAGAAGTGGTCCACATATCTGCAACAGTTTCATTTGAACATCAAGTACAAGAAGGGTAGCACCAATAATGTTGCAGACTGCCTCAACCGACCACCGATCGTGGCGCTCACCACCGTGCTCAACTCTTGTGGGCACGAGACTTCTAATTGGCCGCTTCTCTATGAGAGTGACCCAGAATTCGGCCACACTTACAAGGCACTCTTGGGGGGCACGCAAGTTCCAAATTTTCACCTCCAAGATGCACTTTTATGTCACCTGGGACAACTTTGTGTTCCTTCAAGCGAGCGTGCCAAGATGATATGGGAAGCACACTACAGTCGAGTCGCTGGGCATTTTGGGGTCGAGAAAACAGTAGCAATACTACATAAGTATTTCTATTGGCCGAACCTTCGAAAGGATGTCGAGAAGCACATCAGATCCTACACTGCTTGTGCCATTGCCAAACCAACCATCAAGAAGCAAGGCCTATATACTCCTCTACCTACCCCTAGTCGACCTTGGGAATCCATCTCCATGGATTACATGTCGGGCCTACCTTCTACTAAGCAGGGAAATGACTGTGTTTTCGTGGTCGTCGATAGATTCTCGAAGATGGCCATTATGGCGGCCTGCAAGAAGAATATCACAGCAGAAGCCACTGCTAAACTCTTCTTTGAATGAGTGTGGGTGCACTTTGGGATCCCACAGTCTATCATATCAGATCGGGATAACAGGTTCCTCAGCACAATTTGGTCCAACCTCTGGTCAATGTTGGATACCAAGCTCACCAAGTCCACAACTTTCCATCCCCAAGCAGATGGCCAGAAAAATGTCGTCAACATAATGATTGTACACATTCTGTGCATGTACAATTCAAAGCATCCACGCACATGGGACAAGAGCCTCCCCTATGTACAAAATAGTTATAATCAGGATCTCCACAGTTCAATCGGTCATAGCCCCTTTCAGGTGGGCTTGGGATTCCAACCACTATGTCCCATTGACGTAGCCATGCCATTTGCAACTGCTCAGGCCGATTCAGCTCATGTCCAGTTTGAAGTTGACAAAGAAAGTAGCTTCATCAAGCGCATTCAACACATATGCCAACAGGTTCATGATATATTGGACAGAGCCAACACCAAGTACAAGCAACGCCATGATCAACACCGGGTGCCACACAACTTCAAGGTGGGCGACAAAGTATGGCTACATTTGCAGAAGGAGCGCCTCACTCGACCCCACTGCAAGCTTCGCCCGCTCCGATACGGGCCATACACCATCACCAAGGCTGTAGGGAACAATGCCTTTGAGCTTAGTATTCCACCATTCCTTGGTCTGCACCCAGTCTTCAATGTGGATCGCCTTCGTCCTTACTTCCCACCTCTACTGGACACCTCGGAAATTGCAGAACAACTCACACCAACAGAGTTAAACCCAGACTGCATGGAACAGGCCACCATAGATTGTATCATGGACATGCAAATCAAGGACACTCGCCAACAGAAGATCCAACTGTATCGGGTTTTCAAAGCTGGCCAACTCCTACACCAAGGAAAGTGGTTCACCAGGGACCAAGTTCAGCAGAAATTTCCTCATTTCATGGAGGAACTTAACGCAATGGGGACCATTGCTTCCTAAGGGGGGAGGAATGATCTAGGTGGATATTGGTGGTCACCCACCTATTCCACTTGGGGCCCCACCATTGTCTCTTTCAGTTTTTCAGTTTCGGCACAACTTACTATTTTTAGCAGTTTTTTAGGTCCTGAACTTCCGGAGCTGTTTTGAGGCCCTAAACAACGTTTTTTGGGAAAACAGAGAGCAACATGGGTCCATGGACCCATGGACCATGTTGCTTGTTCAAAATTTGTAGTCCTCGGATAAATCTTTCTAACGAGGTATGGTACGCGTCAAACGGAGATCGTATGCCAAAGTTACGCCCTGGGAAGTTGAAGCACCAATTTACCCAAACAAGGCCCATAGTTTTGGCGCTTCATCTCCTAGGGTTAGGGTTTTGGCTGTTTAGGATTTCCCATTGTTTCTAAATAATAAATAGGCCCTCGAGCGTCGTTGTAACTCAGTTTAGAGGCCTATAGCCACCACATCTCTTCTCAGAGATAGCTACCAGTGCCCTAGCTAGTTTTATTTCCATTATGTTTGTAAGCAAATTTCAGTTCTTTGATATTAATGAAATGAAGTGTTATTTCCACTGCATCTCTGTATTTATGGTTATTTGTTTATTTTGTTGCGTTCCTACATAAATCTGGATCAAAAGGATGAACCTCAAGATGTGGAGCAGCCACATGCGGAGGATCATGGAGTGGTAGAAAAAACTCATGCAGAGCCAACCACCAGACATGGTAGAGGGCACACCATGCAAGTTGATAGATTGAGACTTGATGCGGTAGAACATGTAGGAGCACCTTCTTCACTGTGTAGATAGAGATAGTCTCTAGACAGGTTTACTGGATACATGGCTCTTATGAGCAAGTGTATTGTGAAAAAACCATCCTCCTTTGAGGAAGCAGTGCAACAACCAATTTCAGTTGATGCCATGGTTGAGGAGCATGACTCCATCGTCAAGAGTAGTGCATGGGAAGTTGTCCCAAGACTAGTCGGAAAATAAATGGTTGGATCTAGATGGATCTATAAGGTGAATTAGGTGGCAACTGGGAGTGTGGAGAAGTACAAGGGTATATTTGTAGCCCAAGGATTCTCACAAGTTGAGGGGATTGACTATGAGGAGACTTTCACACTAGTTGTGAGGTACTCATCGATTAGATCTATCCTTGCACTCTCAGCGCAAATGGGGTGGAAGATACATCAGATGGATGTGAAAACCACGTTTCTCAATGGAGTTATTGAGGAATAAGTGTACATAGAGTAGTGAGAAGGTTTTGAGACCTTTGATAGTGATTTGCATGTGTGCAGACTCAAGAGAGCATTGTATGGGTTGGAGCAAGCACCTCGTGCTTGGTACACCAGGATTGATAGCTATTTCACCGGGTTGGGCTTCACGAAGAGTGAAGCGGATGCGAACTTGTACCAGATTGTTGTTGATGGTAAGCTATCGATTATCGTTCTTTATGTTCATGATCTAATTTTGACAAGTGATGAGTAGATCATAACATCTTGCAAAGAGGATCTCGCAAGAGATTTTGAGATGAAGGACATGAGACTCCTTCACTATTTCCTTGGTTTGGAAATATGGCAGCGGGATGGTGAGCTATTTTTTTCTCAAGGAAAGTATGCCAAAGAGATTCTGAGTAAGTTTCACATAGAGAGATGTAAACCCATGGAGACTCCTCTTCCAGGAAACTGAAGGAAGGAGGATTCTACTTCAGGTGAAGTAGTGGACTCTACTGTTTATAGGCAGCTTGTGGGTTCACTGATGTACATGGTGAACACCAGACCAGACATTTTCTATGCAGTTAACCAACCGAGTCAAGCTATGTTTAAGTTGACCAAGCTCTTTTGGAAGGGAGGGAAGCATGTATTGAGATATCTCAGGGGCAATACAGAGTATGGATTATGGTATAGATGGACAAAGGTAGTGAAGCTTCAAGGCTTCATCGATGCAAATTAGGAAGGCAATCCATCAGACAGAAAGAGCACATCAGGAGGGATCTTCAGCATAGGATCGACAAAAATTCTTGGTACAACAGGAAGCAGAGATTTGTGGCACTCAGTTTAGGTGAGGCATAATACACAAGAGCCAGTCAGGCTGCATGTGAGGCCATATGGATGACGAAGATTCTGGTTGGTTTGTTTGGTTCTCAGATGGATCTGACGACGATACATTGTGATAACCAGAGTTGCATTAAACTCCTAATTAATTTGGTATTCCATGATAGGTCCAAGCATATAGACATCTGGTAACACCATCTCAGAGATTGTGTTCAGAGGTGCATTATGTTACTTCAGTACATTCCCACGGAAGATCAGGATGTAGATATTCTGATGAAGGTGGTCGCCAGGAGAAAATTCGAATACCATAGAGGCAGGATCGGGGTAGTTGATAATCCCTTTCTTATTGAGAGGGAGTGTTGAAAAGTCAACAAGAAATGTGTGTCTAATTTATTTTTCCCTTAATTAAATTGGACATAAAATGTAATCTTATCTCATAATAATTTGTAATAGTTAACTGAGTGTGATAAACTTATTTAGCTCATGAATTTCGAGTTGAGGGTGGTTTGTGAGACATGCAGAGTGATTCTATGTGTTTTAGAGTTCAAGTTGAAATTAGTGCATTAGTTTAATGCATGAGAAATCAGTTAACTCAATTAATTGAGTTAAAATCAGTTGAACTAGTTGTAATTGTTTGTTGCACTAGTGCGAGATCAAGTGAATTAAATCAGATTTAATTTACATGCAGTGATCTATCATGAAACTGATGATTTACTATTAATAGCTGAATGCATGTCAGTTCCAGTGGAGACCCATTTGAGACAAAGGTTAAAGGAACGTTAACTATTAGTTGTATTGTTAGTAGGATGACCGCATGTAGTAAGAAAAACATAGGATTTCCCATGAGCATTTCACAGTTTTGGAAGGATAAATTTCCTAAAGAATAGGGATTGCATTCCACATGAATTGCGCAAACAAGGCAGGCTAAGAAAAGGCTGAAAACTGGCTAAGTGTTGGTCGATTTTGTCCGGATTAGTGTGAGACAGCTGTGAGAATGCTGGAGACTCTTGTGAGAAGATTGAATTGTAATTGTTTCATGATTTCTTGGTGAATATACAATAGAAGATAGAGGGTTTTTGTGTAGCAAGCTTTTCCCAGGAAAATATCTGTGTTGTGGTTTGATTTTCTTCTTTCTTTACTTGTTGTGATTGGCGATCGTGTTTATTTTTTGCAATTAATCTGTAGAAGGATTCAGTATCTTGCTTTAGCATATCACATGATCGGATTGAATCCATTGGTATACATATTTTTTGTATAATTTCTACAGACATTTGGAAAACTGCATTTAAAAATAGACAAGGATTGTTTGAGTGTCTAGTTATGCCATTCGGTCTAACAAATGCTCCAGCTACTTTCATGAGAGTCATGAATGATGTACTAAGACCATTTCTAGATGAATTCGTCATTGTTTACTTAGATGATAGTTTTATATTCAACAAATCAAGAGATGAACATGTCATGCATGTGAACAAGGTACTTGATGTCTTGAAAAAGAGCAGCTATTTTTAAAGATTTCAAAGTGTGAGTTTGGTAAGACTTATTTAGTATATTTGGGACACATTGTTGGAGGAGGTGAGTTGAAGATATAACCTTCCAAAGTAGAGATCATTCTGAATTGGCCCAAGCCCAATACAGTTACAGAGGTAAGAAGCTTTCTTGGGCCAGCGCAATATTGGAGGAAATTCATTGCTAATTTTTATTCTATTGCAACTCCATTACATGCATTGACAAGTGTCAAGAAAGTCTTCCATTGGGGAGATATGCAGAAAAAATCATTTTATGATTTAAAGCAAAAGATAATTTCAAAACCGTTATTGTCTCTTCCAGATCTTAGACAACCATTTTAGATCCAAATAGATGCAAGTGATTACGCCATGGGAGTAGTTCTCATGCAGCATGGTAAGCCTATTTCGCTTCATTCTGAAATTTTTAATGGAGTTGTTACTAATTGTTACATGTTATTTTGTCACCATGAAATTTGACTGTCTATATAGGTTCATCACTACCTATATTATGCTCCCTTAGATGTCAAAAATCCTAATGTTCCTAAACCAAGTCTTGGAATTGGAGAAAAGCTCATTAAAACCCTAAAAAGTCTAAATCTGCACTTTTCCTAGCTCTTTCCTACGGATTCGCAGATATTTGCTTTATAGCCTACGGAATATCCCACATGTTTTGCTTATAACACTTGCAGAACCCCGTAAACAGTTAAATAAAGGAAAAAGTAAGTTCTAGAAGCCTAGCTAGATGAATACTCTCGCAACTGGAAGCTTCTAGAGGCGCGATCAGTTCGAGCTTTATCCCTCCAGTCATGGAGCTCTATCCCTTCACTCATGGAGTTTATCCCTTGGTATATGGAGCTCAAATCCCTTCATGAGAGGAATCCATTCCCCTCTTCATGGAACTAAAACTACCTCCATTTCCCTATAAATTGAGCTCATGTTTCAGTCTCAAGGGTAGATTGTACCTTGTATATGGTAATTGTTGAAGAAATTCCTAAGAGAGCATACTCTCTATACTAGCCATTTTGTTATGAGAATGATCACACACTCATGTCCATAACTTCATGCTAGTTCAGAGAGAAGAAGTCTTGTCAATTTGAAGGAGGAACGATTGTTTAGGACCCCGGGAGGAACTTGTCCAACGTCAAGGCGACAGGTTGTAAAGTTACTCTTTTCATACAAGATAATACATATGGATCTCCTTTTCTCATTGAGTTTTTCTTGTGTCTATTTGAATAATTCAATACTTGGATTCCTTGATCACTGAGTTAGATTAGCTGTTCTAATTTATTATATGTTGCAGGTGCTTTTAATTATTTTTTCTATCTTTGATTGCAGGTTCTCATTACTGAAGAAGCCTCTTTGGAGCGACTGGATAAAATGCTGCACTGAACATCATATTCCAGGTAGGGGCATGTCCTCTTTCTTTTTTTTATAATAATTTGGAATTGCGAATGATCTAGAGAAAACGATTTAGAAATGGATGTTTGATTCTAGCTATCCATAGGATACTAGGGAGATCGCTCTTGTCTGCAAGAGGGATTTATCCACATAACAAATTGGCGACTCCACTGGGGAATAGAACACAGTTTTCCTTTTTATTTTTCAGTTTGAATTTTAAGAGTATTCTGATTTTGATTAGTTTAAAAACTAGGTTGGGTAGATAACTTATTAGAATCCCTGAAAAGAAAATCCGAATTCTTATTTTTTTTGTATTTTTCCTGGCCTCCGCGGTTTTTATTTAAAGACAGTGTGGTATCCTCCACAATTTTTAGTTCAGAACAGTGTGTTACCACCACTGTTCTCCATTGGAATCTGCAAAATTGTGGAAATTTTTTGAAAAATTAAGAATTCTCTTTTTAGGTGCCAAATTACTAGATTCTCTGTGTTTGCCCCAAACTGTCATGACTGTCAAATCTTATGAGTGAATTTTGTTTCAAAAAATTTTGCGTCAGTCTCCGTTAAGTTAATTGGGTGTTTTGAGTCTCTTTTTTGAGAAATTTTAAATTTGATTTCCTTTTCTCATTACTTCGAGGTTTGTCTCAATCTCTTAACAATTTTGCATCTTTTTGCTTTTGATTTTGCAAAAAAACTCCCTCCTCATTCGCCGAGGGGGGGGGGGGGGCGCTAAATTGTGTCTGAGTGTTAATCGCCTTTGAGTGCTTTTATTTTTTGACCTTTGGAATTCCTACCCAATTTTCTTTACTTACACTTGATTGGTTCTTTAGATTACATTAGAATCATATTGTGTCTGAGAGTTCTCTTGCATAGATCACATTTGCATATTTAGAATTCTCATTTTCAGAATATGAACGAAAAATGTGTATAGATTACATTTCCATAATTTTCGTGTGAATTGTGCATAGATTACAACTGCAAAGTTTACATTATGGAAAAAACAATCGTAGATTTAGATCAGTTTCTTTGATTCGAATTTACATGTTTTTATGCTTGTTTTAAAAACATAAAAATGAAAATTGAAATTGATTAGCATTAGTTTTTCTTTATGAAATTAGTGAATTAGAGAATTTGTTATATTTTTTCTTATTTATCAATTTTTTCATTGTTGGAAGTGAATGGAATCTCTCTCCTTACTTTAGTTAGGATTCATCGAATTGAAAAATATTGCATTATCATATTCGATTGCATTCAATTTTGGGTCAGGCCATAACACCATTGGTTTCATATCCATTTACCCTTTGAGTAAAAACAACCGAAATAACACAGCGCTTAATAAAATTCATCTAGAAATTTTTACATTTTCTAGGGCTCTTTTCACCAATCTTACTTAGGCTAGTGCTTTGTAATAGGTTGTAGTTAACATTCCAAAGCAGTTAAAACAAAAAAATAGTATCTTGTGGTAAGGAAAAATTCCAATTGTTGCAATTGTGCTCTGGGAAGCTCTTCTTAAAAGAGTCAAGCACGAGATCATGTCCAACCCAGTAAGTTAATCATACCTATCTCATTAGCAAATATAGAAGATGTGCACGTAATACAAATGGTAAGCCTCAGATAGACCATTGTCGAGGAGCCTGGGGTCACTTGTTTGCAAAAATCAGATTTACCATGTCGAGGAGCCTTCAAGGGGATTGAGCTTGATACTCTGCCTTGCGTGTATATCGGATCGTAGACTGTTCTCCCAGGTGTAATTGTCTCAGTTGGTGACCTTAGTGGCCATAATATTTAGGATTTTTCCCAAGGTGACGGTGGAGGGAAGGACCCACTGTACCGAGAGTAGACGTTGAATAGAATCACTTGGACTTTCTGGAGGGTGCACTTCACTTCAAGATGGCATAGTGGAGGTACTTGCACCAGACTGTTTCATTAAGCAAGTTTTCAGGGTAACTTTTTCGACCGCTAGTTTTTCACATTGATCTCTACAATGTTGGATTTCATCACCAACTAGTGATTTCGCTATGAAAACAAACTGTTTGTGTGTGGTTTGAATCCTAGATTTGATAGTGCGTGTTCATTTGTTTGTTTTTACTTTTCAAAGACCTTAGGTGTGAATTGTGAATTTTAATTGTTAATATTTTCAAATTGTTAATTAAATTCACTGAAGTTGAATCTAATGGCAACTGTTCCGGAAATTACCAATCAAGGAACCCCTCTTAATGAGAATCCTAGTACTTTTCCTTGCTTTGGAAATGTTGGTCCTCCTTATATGGCTAGATTGTCATTACCTAGATTTACCATAGGTTTACGGATATGGTTATTTTCAACTTCGTTGGCCTCGAATACACAAATTGTTCCACCTCAATCGGATGCTTCACCTCAATGGAGTTCACCATCTCAACATCACCAACATCATGTTGACCCTTTATCTTATTCACCCAACATATCTTCCTCCCTTTCTTCTTATTTTCTTGGTAAAAGCCTTAACGCTATTAACTAGGTGGCTAAGAAGAAGAAGAAAGGGAAGAAGAAGAAGAAGCAAGATAAGGAAGAATTCAACCAACCAACCATGGATGTAAGTGTTGGTAGTGTTGAGGAAACCTCCAACATGCATCATAAACCCAAATACCCTTGCAAGCTTTGTAAGGATGACCACTTCCTTATCAATTGTCCTGGTATTTCGAAGGTCTTGGAAGTATGCTCAGAAAGATCTCATCAACTTACCATTGATCCATCAACCAGTGATTGTTAGGTTCCTGGGAAAAAGGGTAAAGTTAGGTTTCCTTGTAGGTTATGTAAAGGGAGTCATCAAAATCACATTTTCCCTCACATGGATGAAGCCTCAAAATTGTTGGAAAACCTTACTGTTCCACAAAAAAACCTTCCAACTACTTACCATAAACTTTCTCCCAACCTATCGTCAAATGACGAAGTGATTGATCTAATTCCAAGTACAGTCAATCCCACTCTTCCATTGGAGAGTGAAAATCATATCACTCAGGTTGATGATCCATTAGTTGATCTAGTGGTCGACTTGATTTCACATTCGGTCGATCCCACTCTCTATGTAGATCGTGAAATTCATACCGCTCAGGTTCTTCTACGCCAGGGGACATTTCACCTGTTCCTACAGAAACCCCCTCCAAGTACTGAGGTATTTTCCTTTGATTGGAATAGACTGAACTTTTCTTCCTTCCTCCATCCCTTTCTAAATCATTGTGAAGGCTTGTGGCAAGAATGTGCATCACACAAATGTAGATGAAGGTGCTTCTATTAGGATTTTATGCTCACCTACTTGGAAAGCTTTGGATTCCCCTCATCTTGTGCCTATTACACAGAATCTGTCAGCTTTTAAAAAAACCATTAGTGAATCTTTAGGGATCCTTCCTAAGTTTCCTATTACCTTGGAAGGTAAAACTGTCTGTATTGATATTATGGTAGTCTGAGGCCCCTTGGATTTCAATTTTCTCCTTGGGTAAGACTATGTCTATGCTATGAAAGTTGTTGTATCGACACTCTTTCATTTATGTCTTTCCCTCACAATGGAAACATTGTGACTATAGACTAGATTTCGTTTAGTAGTCTTGATTCGACTGCCAATAATTTTCCATCCTTGAATTTTACTTATACAGAAGTGGTATCTACCCCTCTACGGGTTAAATATGTGGCAACCAGTCCCATGTTTTCAGTTACCGATACAATTGAACCTCTCATTGTTTGCTCGAATTCCTTTGACTTAGATATGGTAATTGACATGGAAAAACCTATGGGATTATTTGAACGCAATTTTATTATCCCTATTGAGTCCCTTGACATGTGTTCACTCCAAAGAAATGTTCTTCCATTTGATGAAGACCTCTTGGAAGCCATGATCGAGGACTGTCCCTTGACATGTGTTTCTTCCAGTTGGAAGCCATGATCAAGGTTACCATGAGGATGGTTCTTTTCCTGTGTCAACCTTGTTAAAAAATGAAACAAGTTACTATGAGGATAGTTATTTTACTGTGTCAACCTCTTTAAAAAATGAAACAGGTCCTTATGAGGAGAGTTCTTTTCCTGTGTCAACCTCCTTAAAAAATGAAACAAGTTCCCATGAGGATAGTTCTTTTATTGTGTCAACTTCGTTAAAAAATGAAAGAGGCCTTTATGAGGATATTTTTTTTACTGTGTCAACCTCGTTAAAAAATGTAACAAGCCCTTATGAGCATAGTTCTTTTCTTGTGTCAAGCTTGTTAACAAATGAAACAAGGTTCCATGAGCATAGTTCCTTTTCTTGTGTTAACCTCATTAAAACATGAAACAAATCCTCTCCTAATTGAGACGAGTCTTTGATTAGATCTCATAAGTGTCAAGTCGAGTCTTTCATCTAATCTCATAAATGAACCTTCATTCCATCCACCTATGAACCACTAGTCCACTTAGGTGCATGAAATGAAGCTTGGGGGGCATATTCTCTTGCAGGTTATGCTTGGGGGGCATTGAAACTTATCTCAAGCATGCTTTTTTACTTTGTTTCAAGCTTGTGTAAAAATGAAACAAACTACTCTCAAGCACATTTTTCCTATGTTTCAAGCTTGTGTAAAAATGAAACCATTCTCAAGCATAATTTTTCCTATGCTTCAAGCTTGTATAAAAATGAAACCTATCTTGAGTCCATTTTGGTTATTATTTTTAAGACTTGTTAAACTCATGAAAATCCTGAGATTATTTAGCTATATTTTCATTCTCGTAAAACACATGAAAATTTCGAGTTCTTTCCTTCTTTTCATACTCGTAAATTAAATTGAAATTCGGTCCAACTGAGTACACTTTTATCACTTTTTTGGGCTCTTGAAAATTACGAAAAAGAAAAACCCTGGAGTTCTCTTTTAAGACCTTTTCAGACTCTCTAAATATGAAAAGATCACCAAGTACTTGACTATTTGAGCTCGTTAAATTAAATTAACAGTCATCCCTTCAGTATAAGTTTATCCCTTTTCCGGACTGAAATGGAATATTTACGAAAAAGGTATACGTTGACTAATCATGGTCAATAGAGTTCTCTCCTACATTATTTGATCCTTTTTCTGGCTTAAGAGGCTAAATTTATGAAAAATTACAACCATGGAGTTTACTTATGTTTTTATTCTGACTCCCTAAAACTGAAAAACACCGAGTTTTTCCTATACTGGACTCGTTAAAATTTAACAGTAAAGGACTTGTCGATTACAAACAGGAACGAACCACTCCTTCTTAGGGTTTGATTTTAATACTAAGTTGGACTCATCCGAAGGATGAGCTTACATAACAAGAAAATGTTATCCTCCTCAAGCTTGTCAAAAATAAAGAGGTACTTGCCAGAAATGGTGGGGGAAAAAAGAGAAAAGGAATCCAGTTGTCACCCTTGTTTTAAAAGCAATATACCACTCTTGAACACGACACATTTTTTAGACTTGTACCTGGGTTGGGAAAATCCTTTGTCTAACAGTTAATCAAACTACATTGAAAGTCTTCAGCCGGTTTCTGGGTATTAGCTTTAGGTCAATTGTTACCAAACCATATGCAGTGTCGTTATGTGTTCAAGAGACAATTCAAATAAACCATTCTTTGCAAACCTTTGTCTCCATTCTTGTTGACCATCCTTGAGTCAGTCCTTTCAAATATTTCTTTAAAACTTGATCTAATGGTTTCGTGTCGTGGGTTTTCCTACGACGGGTTGCTTTCTATCGACGAAAACTCATCATCTAGAAAGTTGATCTAGAACCCTATCAGTACCTTGGGATCTACATGCCTTAATATCAGGTTTCTCACCTTCAATGATAGGTTGCATCATTGACCTTCGATCAAATGATTCCATGAAGTGTCGATTGCAAATCATTCATTCACACTTCATAGATTGTACTGAGTACTTTGAGAGCCATTTTCATTATTGGTGGTTTCTCTCACACTTGTTAATAGTTCACATCATTAACTGGTAATGAAGTGGTTTCTACCATGTTCGACTTCAACATAATCAATCGCATGGATAGAATCGTACTAGTTCAGGAACCGGAAATCAAGACCCTGGATCTAGTTTCCACCCTCCATGCTTTGAGGAGTTTTATTATTCATGATACGGTAGACTACTTATGACAAATGGCTATGTCCATGCTGTTTCTACTATTGATGTAATTTTAAAATCATTTATGTACCAGAACATGTAGTTAGTTTTGATCTGAGTATGGGAATGCCTACCTCAGCGATGATATACATATACATATACATATACATATACATATACATATACATATACATATACATATACATATACATATACATATACATATACATATACATATATATATATATATATATATATGTTTGCATTGAATGTTTTTACAAGTTTTCGACCGATGTGTCCGCAATCCAATCCTCGGAAAGATAAAGCACTTCACTCTTCAGAACCACCTCAGACTTCGCACTTTAGGGGGCAATATGTTACACGTTATTTTTTCACCATGACATTTGACTGTCTATATAGGTTCATCACTACCTATATTATGCTCCCTTAGAGGTAAAAAAATCCTAATGTTCCTAAACCAAGTCTTGTAATTGGAGAAAAGCTCATTAAAACCCTAAAATGTCTAACTCTACACTTTTCCTAGCTCTTTCCTACAGATCTGCAGATATTTTCTCTATAGCCTGCGACATATCCCACACGTTTTTCTTATAACACCTGTGGACCCCCGTTAACAGTCAAATAAAGGAAAAAGTATGTTCTAGAAGCCCAGCTGGATGAATATTCTCCCAACTGGAAGCTTCTAGAGGCGCGATTAGTTCGAGATTTATCCCTCCACTCATGGAGCTCTATCCCTTCACTCATGGAGTTTATCCCTTGGTATATGGAGCTCAAATACCTTCATGAGAGGAATCCATGCCCCTCTTCATGGAACTGAAACTACCTCCATTTACCTATAAATTGAGCTCATGTTTCTGTCTCAAGGGTAGATTGTACCTTGTATATGGTAATTGTTGAATAAATTCCTAAGAGAGCATACTCTCTATACTAGCCATTTTGGTATGAGAATGATCACACACTCATGTCCATAAATTCATGCTAGTTCAGAGAGAAGAAAGCTTGTCAATCTGAAGGAGGAACGGTTGTTCAGGACCCCGGGAGGAACTTGTGCAAGATCAATGTGATAGGTTGTAAAGTTACTCTTTTCATACAAGATAATACATATGGATCTCCTTTTCTCATTGAGTTGTTCTTGTGTCTATTTGAATAATTCAATACTTGGATTCCTTGATCACTGAGTTAGATTATCTGTTCTATATTATTATATGTTGTAGGTGCTTTTAATTCTTTTGTCTGTCTTTGATTGCAGGTTCTCATTACTGAGGAAGCCTCTTTGGAGCGACTGGATAAAAGACTGCACCAAACGTTGAGTTTCAAGGTAGGGGCATGTCCTCTTTCTTTGTTTATAATAATTTTTAATTGCGAATGATCTAGAGAAAACGATTTACAAATGGATTTTTGTTTCTAGCTATCCATAGGATACTAGGGAGATCACTCTTATCCGCAAGAGGGATTTATCCGCATAACAATAACTATCCCATATATGACAAAGAGTTATATGCATTGGTACAAAGTGTAAGGAAATGGAAGCACTATTTGATGGGGAAAGATACCATTATCCATACCGACCATCATCCATTGCAGCACTTATAATCACAGTCAAAGTTGCAGTAATCAAGAAATTTCAGATGGATGGGATTTATACAATAATTTCATTTGGTTATCAGGTATAAAAATGGAATCTACAATAAGGTAGTTGATATGCTCGCTAGGCCTATTGTAAATTCATCTATTTTACTCAAGCATAATTCAGTTATGCATGAAAGTTACATTGAAAAATATGCATATGATAGTGATTTTCAAGATGTGTATGAAAGCTTGAGTCAAGGAAACCAAAATGAAGAGTTAGATTATCGTGTGCATAAAAGTTTTTTGTATCACTTTGGCAAGTTATGTATACCACAGGTAGAAAGAAACAATATCATAAGGGAGGCACACACTTCATTGATTGTTTGACATTTCAGTGTTAGAAAGACAATGGCGAATCTCCAAAGGTGTTGTTATTAGCCACACATGATTGATAGTGTATCTCGTTTTATTAGAGGATGTTATTTATGTGCAATAAGTAATTCTAGTAATAGGAAACTTGGGTTGTACACTCCACTTCCGGTTCCTTCACATCCTTGGGAGAGTATCTCAATGGATTTTGTAGGCAGTCTTATAATGTCAAGGAAAGGTCATGATTACTTGTATGTTGTGGTAGATAGGTTCAGCAAAATGTCTTTTGATGCCATGTAAGAAAAAAATTACAACTGAAAAAACCACTCATGTTTTCTTTCAAAATGTATGGGTTCATTTTGGTCTTCCTACTTATATTGTAAGTGATTAAGATTCCCAGTTTGTTGGGAATTTTTGGTCAAAATTATGGGACATGATGGACACAAAGTTGAAGAAGAGTACAACATTTCATCTGCAAATAGATGGTCAGACCAAGGTGGTAAACACGAAAATAATTCATCTTCTTAGAATTTACTGTAGCAAACATCCCAAGATGTGGGATGAACAGTTGCATTACATTCAACATGCATACAATAGGGCAAAGCATTCTTCCACAAACACATCATCATTTGAGGCATGTCTTGGGTACTTTCCAAGAACGCCTTTATACTTCATATTTGAGAAAGATGTTGCTATAGATGGTCATAGTGACATAAATAAGGCAAGGAAATTCATTGAGAAAATTCAATTGGTACATCACACAGTGCAAGAACAACTTGAAAAGAGTCAAAGCAGTTACAAGGCAAGGCATGATAAACACCATGTTGATCACAAATTCTAGGTTGGAGATGAATTTTGGTTATATATCAACAAAGAAAGATTGAAAAGGAAAGGTAAAAAGCTCAAGCCAATCTGTTATGGTCCATTTAAAATTCTAGAAAATATTGGTACTAATGCATTTAAGCTAGATTTGCCTCCTTATATGCAAATATATTTTGTCGTTAATGTTGAGAATTTGATATTTTTTGAGCCTCCTTTGATTGATAATCAAGGAGAGCATGTTCATCTGCAATCAATAGATGATTTCTCGACATAATATCTTGATGAAATTTAGCAAGATATCATACTTGAAAGAAGAATCAGAACTTCAAGGAGAGGGAATGTCGAATACCTTAGAGTGGGACTCAAGGGACAAAATCCTTCAAAGGCTAGTGAAAGGGTGAGGGAGCTATACCCTCACCTGCTGAACAATTGATAGTATATTTTGGGGTCCAAAAGGCTTCTAGTGGGGAGGAATGATCAGAGGCTCAATATTTAGCTCAAAAATGAAAGTGCTTAGTAATTCTCCAAACCATAAAGACTAGATAGAGCTCATGACCAACATTCCAACAAAACTCATTTCATCAAAATTCGACTTCATATGAGTAAGTTACGGTATGTTGTCTGTTTTCTAAAATAGGTAAAAGATGTGCAGAATAGTGACAGATTGATTACTTGGCAGTCCAGTCAACATCTTATGAATATCTAGGAAATATTCACCAATTTTTAGCCAATGACACCATGACAAGTGTCACAATAAGATTCACCAATGTTGCTTGGGAAATTGAAATTTGTCCTCCTAATCCTAAGGTTGAAATTTCTACATATGGTGGATTATTAATTTTTATATGGTGAAATTTGGACCAATGGAGAAGGCCCACATGGAGCAACCGGAGGCTTCCACGTGCCCTCCCCAATGGCAAGGTTGGATGGCATTATTATTTAAGCCAAGGTTGAATATTCATTTCATAAACCAATGACATGTGGGCGCATATGTTTTTAACCAAGGTTGTATCAAAGGTTGCAGGAGCGCAAATATTCCTAAGTCCAAAGTTCTGAATCAAATGTTTTATTCAACAAAAATGTATTGAACGAGGAGGGCAGAGGTTGGGGTCGACCCCGCGACCTCCCCCATACAATCACCGAGACTACCGCTATGCCATCACATGATCCTTGTTAACTATAGTCTCCCACGTCTATTTAAAGTTTGTTAACGCCATGGTTGAGGGTCCGGAGGGGGCCAACCCTACCCCCTCCCATGTGTCCAAAGCGCGAAGACCATGAGCTACACTATTCATCGACAAAGTTATTAAAGTTGTTAAACCAAGTTTAAAGTGCCACTAATATGGATTAATTATAATTATCTGTGGTTAATGCAAAAAACACGCTTTGTGCTAACTGCTCCTTAATCAAACTTAAATCCGCACTTATCTTCAGTTTAATTACGGTTTAAGTTACTGGTGGACTTGGCAGAGCTTGCCAAATGTGGCGGAAGCTCCACTTTTAGTGGAGTGATCTGGCGAACTTCCAGTTTTAGTGGAGAAATAGTAGGAAAATTTGTTTTTGCCATAACCAAGGCAATTTTCGACCAATTTTGGCTTAGGAAGAGTCATTCTTGGTAGATTTTAATTTTTTGGATCCATTTGAGCAGGTTGCAGAGGCAACATGAGACTTTAAACAACACTTTTTCACAATTGAAACTAATACAAAGGCCCATGCCATGGAAGCTGGACCAAGGAGGGGTGAACTCCTTAATCAAAACCATGTGTATTTGACTCAATTGTTTGTGTTTGTTGTGTTTTTATATGCTGCTATTCAGCATTTAGTTTCCATGCTTTTATGTTCATGAAATACACTTAATCTCATCAATTTTTTGTTTATTATCAATCATAAGCACATGTATAAACGGTTGTACAAGAAGAAAACCAAAGCACTTTCATACTAAATCTAAAACTGATATTAGCACGACATTAACTAATAATCAATTTCAGATCAAGGAAAGACATAAATTAGAATATTAGAGGAAATAAACATATAATTATTAACTACAATAGAGGAACGAGTTTTTTGGTGTATCCATTGTAAAATTAGAATTGGAAGAAGGAATATGAACCATAATTTTTACCATTTCAACAATTTATTCAATAAATTGATAATTCAAAATTTGTTCAATTAGAATAACACATAGAGAAAATTTTTTTTGAGACGAAACAACAAGAAATGGGTAAGGAACTAAAACAAGAAAAACCTTCAAAGTATCCAAAGGAAGTAGATACATAGGATGAATCTTCCTTTCAAAAGGAAGAGTTCCAAATAACAAGCATCTCTTTGAAAGAGAAGGTAATAATTGATGTTGAAGGATCTTCTGACTAGATGTAAAAGTTTGTTGATCAAAATACTATTGATGAAATTCAGAAAGAAGAGGGAAAAGAAGACCAGTACAAGAAATTTTACATAGCCCAGTCTCTTCCATTCAAGCAACTGAGGTAGTTTCTCTTGCAGTAGTTATTACTCTTATAACATCACAAATCCTAAAGTTAGTTAAAAAAGAACCAGTTCAAGAAGTGTTAAAAAATCATGTTTCATCTGTCTAATAACAAAGGTAATTTCTCCAAGAGTTCCTATGACTCCTCTAGCAACTCATGATCCAATTTTCTCTTCTTTCTTGAAAATTGTTATTGAAGTGGAACTAGTAAAAGAGACAATAATGTCTCTTAGTGAATATTTTTACAACTCTCAATCAAAATCAATTATCAGAAGATCAAAAAAGAGAAATCATGATTCATCTACAATTGAAGAATTGTTGGACCAAGGATCACACTACGGTGGGTGTGGGGGGGAGGGGGGTGGGGTGGAGTGGGGTGAATTAGTGTATCAACAAAATTTATTAATAGTTAATCATGCAATAGTGTATCATAACACTAAAATAAATATTCATCAAGAATCCATCACCACATCAACATAAGAGGACACAATATTTTACGTGGAAAACCATACAGGAGAAAACCACAAATTTTTCTTCTTCTTCAATTCATTACATATATTTGTAGGCGCAAAAATACTGGAGGCACCCACCTCCAATATATGCAAGAAACTACTTGCGGTAGGTTACAACCTAATTGAGGCATCAACCTCGAAAATGTGCAAGTAGCTACATAATATAAGATACAACTTGATTGAGGCACCAATCTCAAAGATAAGCAAGCTTCAACTTGCTGTAGGTTTCAACTTGATTGAGGCACCAACCTCAGTAGAGGAATCCACCTCCTTCTTCAACTTCTGGTGGATCACTTTTCATAATATTTCAATCAGGATCCACCTGCACTTCAATATATATCTTCAACTCAATTATGTTTCTACTGTCATAATGTTACCATCAACCTATCATATCATCTCCATACCTTGTAAACCTATTTTCATCCATCTAATAACATAAAATACCTCTCAGAACATGTTCTTTCCACATACACAATACTCGCTGCAATGTACTCATTAGCTTCCAAAAAAGATACCACTCATTCTAAAAAAAATAAATACATCATCAAGTCTTTTCAAGCCTTCAAAACTATTCACAATTAAAACCTAATCATCATGCTTCTTCTAGAATCCAATTTGGCCTTAAAATCAACCTAGAAACTTCCAAAAACCATATAGAAATATGTAAAAGATATATAAAAATTAACCATTCTATAGAATGACAAAATTAGGGTGCATTCTACGATATTTGACAAAGTCTTCCCACACTCAAACCCCTGACCATCACTGCACAAACCGTACCATATAACCAGCTAACCTAATACCTAAGTCATAATCTATGGGATAGGTGCTTCTCCATATTCAAAGTCTCAGAGCTTGAAACAAAATAAATGTGTTATGACCCTTTGTGGGAACTAATCACTGAAAATCCCCAAAGGCTCAAACCATCCACAAGTCGCATAACAAATCAACCATGCCATCACTACAAACCTTCACGTCGGCTCAACTATAAATGTATCATTAATCAAATTATGTATTTACTAGAGTGTTGACATGATTATACATATACATCTGTGTTACTTGGAATCAGGGCTTCTAGGGTTAACATCAAGCCAACCAGAGTTATATACAATCTTTTCTCATGACACAATATACCCTACATAATTAGGGGCTTAGCCCACCATTGATGTGACTATAACCATGTGACTTGAAATTAAAACTTAGTCCCTTTTCATTAGCAATGTGACCCTGTCTTAGGGGCCCATGGTCATATGCATGATGATGTTAGCATGAAATCATCATGCCACATGGAAGCCCATGAGGGGTGCCATGTGTCACCCATTTTTGGACATTTTACCAATAAGAAACTGCCATATGTACCTTCCACATGGAAAAACCTAAAGGAACCACATCACATATTGATGTCATCACTTCTAACCAATCGTTATACACCACATATCATCACAGAGGTGGCTCTTATGTCATTACCTGTGACCAATCAAACTGCACCACATGTTATATAGGACTGACTCTTACGTCACCACCTGTTATAAATCAGAGTGTGCCATGTGTCATTACGAAAATAACTCTTATGTCATCACTTCCAACCAATATACACCACATGTCATTACAATACTGACTCTTACATAATTAGATTTTGTCACACATCATATCCTTATTGGTCCAACATGAGTGGTTAAATTTCATGGAACTTTGTTTGTGATCACAATTAGTTTTTTGAAATATGCATATTTTTTAACCCCGTTAAAAAATGCATGAGTTTAAGTACCCAAAATTTTTGATTGACCTACTATTGGTAGATATTCCCTAGAAATTTGTGATCTTTAACAAATTTGGTCACTTTGGGTTTTGGCCCCATAGTTTAGATCCTTAACTAATGTTGATCTTCAAATGGCAATAACTTCTCATTCTGGAGGAATTTTTCAAAGTGTGATATACCATTGGAAAGGTCTCGATGAGGGCTATCCAATAATGTTATCCATAGATTCATTAAGACATAATAACCTTATTATAAGCTCAATAAAATTATTACCTATTTAATTCTCATGATGAGGGCATATAAGAGATCCAACTATCAAATTGCTTCTTTTAATTCATGAATGGTACTAATGCTACCTTAGACATCCCCTTTCACATCAATGACACTTTTTTTAATCAATGAAAACACTATGTGCAATAATATCTCCCTTTTTCATTGATGGAAAAACCATCAGACATTGATGGTCATTGATGACAATAGGCAAACCTCCCTTTAACATGCATCAGATCAAAATTTCTTTAACAAGCTCCCCCTGGCATAATGTAGAGGACTCTTGCTATCTAACTATGAAAATATTTCTTTATTTCTCCTTCAATGTATTCCTTGTGAATTCCTACATTATTTCCTCTAATATTCCTGCTCAATGTCTGTCATTATCTCCTGCTGAATGTCTACATCAATGTCTGCATTATCTCCCCCTTTGACATCAAAGGAAAAGGGACGTGGTTATCTATCAAAACTTCCATAAATGTTTGTGACCTAATCATGTGATAATTGAAGTCTCCCCCTAAGAGCATACTCTTGTTCTTTATCTACAAGTTCTTATTTATACTATCTAATTATCCATGAGCTTTACTATGGACCTCATGGAGTCTCCCCCTAAGATCATATTGATAATGCTTCTCAAATTTTTCATGTACTTTCTATTGGACCCAATAGATTTAACATTCTCCCATATATCTTTTATTTTATTATGGACATGATAGACCATCCCCCTGATACCATGTTGCCAATGCTTCTCCAACTGATCCTATAATTTTTTTTTGACCTATTAAAGTCTCCTTTTGAGATGATGCTTCCAATGCTTCTCAAATTGTTCTTGGACTTTCCTATCATATTTTTTAATGCCTAAATTTTAATTACCCTTGAACTATATTGTGGTTTTTATGGATTCTCCTCTTGAAACCATGGTTCATGTTGTTGTTCTTTCAACTTCGCCTCACCTTTCCTGATAGTGTCCTCCCAATGCTTCAGTTTGCTAATATATATCTTCCTCTTATAGTGATTTACATCTAAGATATCATCATAAAGCCATAATTTCCAATGCAAATGAAATCTCAAATATCCCTTGTTTTTTTTCGCGTGTTGCCTTCATACCAATAACATCTTCCTGCAATTCATCATTCTTTCTACATAATATTTCCTTTTCAAGTTTTGATTTAAAAAGTATGATCTTGACAAAGCCTTCAATAAGGAATTAGATATGGGGAATGAGATCTAACCATGGTTCTTTCTATCTCCTCCTCGACCATGTAGATTTGATTCTTGGATTAAAATAATTCCCTCTCTCTCATGCCATGTCAATTTGAGTCTGCAATATCGTGCTATAAGTCCTTCATTATGACATGTAACATTCAATGTTGGGCTTCAAAATTGGTGAAAATGATTGAGGTTTTATTCTAATTTGGTTCATTTTCCTAAATCTAGGCACTTGATCATATCCTTTGTACCTAGAGGTATAGGGTGATCTTAATATTCTAAATTTGTTCCTTGGAGGATCCTCATTCATCCGATGATTTTGAGCACCTGCTTCATTGTTGCTTGTGGATCCTTTATTACTATTTTAATCATGGGGGGTTCCATTCTTTCATTTGGGTTTCCCTTTTATGAATTAGATGTACCCTGTTGATTCTTGACATGAACATGCTTGGGTTGATTCATTTCTTTCTTAGGATATTGGTTGGTGTTGGATAAAATGAATTTTTGATTGAGCTTCTTGGAATGATCTTCATTTGA
Source organism: Pinus albicaulis (assembly GCA_034641835.2). NCBI lineage: Eukaryota > Viridiplantae > Streptophyta > Pinopsida > Pinales > Pinaceae > Pinus > Pinus albicaulis. The sequence continues at coordinate 1,154,422,282 of CM076578.1, forward strand.
TGTGTTTGGAAAATATTTGTTCTTGGATGTCTCACAATTTTCTTGATAACCCAGACCTATTTTGGTGAGAGGAGATATTTTCATGCTGATAATATGATGTAGAGATTCACTCCATTTGTGAAGCTTTAGGTTGTCACCTTTGAGTTGTTACTATTATTATTATTTTAAAGCACAACTTCCTCTTCTAGCCTTTCACAAAGTTGTCACTTCTCATTCAATTGTTCTGTCAAAATATCCTTTATCCTTTTAGCTTCCTTTAGTTCAACCTTGAGAGCAAGAATGGTCTCCTCATTCATATATTTGTCTTAAGTTGTTGCATTATTTGACCTTCCCTCTTTCTAAGGGGTTTATTTCCTTTAATGCACTTCTAAATTCTCCTTCATAATCTATTTCTACTTTAGGTTCTTCTGTTTTAGCGAAGAACAATATCTCACCTTTTTCGTCATTGATCACATTTTTAATGCTTCCATAGTCACTTTCTTATTTTGAGAAGAAATTCTTCTTCTTGTTATCTCACTTCTTCTTTTTATTCTTAGGATTAAATTTTGATTCATCATCACCATCATTCACTTTTGCATAAATATATTTAGAATCATAATTGCCTATTCTTTCACATTCAAAACTTTTGAAAGGAAGTTTACCTTTGGACTTTCCATATCCTCTTTTCATATTTCTAACAAACTTGTCTTATTATTCATTAGAATTGGAGTCTGCTTTATTTTCATGCATTTTCTCTTTTTTGGTTTCTTGGAATGCTTCTTCTTTTATTTGTGATTTGTCCTCCTTTATCCTTATCTCATATGTACAGAGTGTTGCATGAAGGATATAAATAACCATTTTATCTACATCTATCAATTAATAAAGGGATGATACTTTTAGATTTAACATTTATGGAAGTGATCTCAATATTTTTAGAACAAAATCACCATCCTTGACTTCTTCACTGAGACTTGCAATATATTTGAAAATATTTTCTACCCGAAGAAAATACGAAGCAATTCCCTCATCTTATTCCTTCTTCAAAATTTCAAATTGGGCCCTGAAATATTATTGCTTGGATTATTTCAAATTTCCCCCCCTTTAGAACAAGTTTTAAGCTTGTTCCATACATCATGAGCTAACTTACACTGCATTACATTGACATATTCTGAATTTGATAAACCACTGAAAATAGTATGCTTAGCTTATGAATTGAATGTATAGAGTTACTTACGAGTTGTATCTGTCGAAGGATTATCAAGAATTTTATACTCATTTCCCAAAATTTCCCAAATATCTTCTCCTAAGGAAACAAGATATGTTTTCATTCTTATATTCCCAAAAGAATAGTTAGATCCATAAAACGTCACGAGGGACTCACTGGGGGAGAAATAACATACCATGTGGGTTCATATTGGGGGATATATAGGGGGTAAAGGGTTTTTATATTGGTAGTCATAAAAAATGGAGCTCAAAGTTAGTGAACAAATATAAAAGGGTATAAAATTTTTTAACAAGAAAATGGATACCTACAATATATAATCTAAGTAGGGGTTTTTTAATTTGGGAAGGTGTATTGGGTTCATATTGGTATGGGTTTAAATAATGTGATTTTTAGGGTTATTTTTGAATATGTAGTCAAATTAAGGGTATTGTTTAGTATTCCATGAACGCACGTGATAGGTCAGAGGTTCATTGACTGAAGTCCCCGTGTCAAACATAGGAGGCTTCTCTGCTACTTTGATTGTGGAAATTTTCTCGAAATCAACCTTTCAGTAGTTAATTGTTCCTGAAGGTAACCTACTTTAATACCACTTATTGGACCAAACAACACACTAAGAGGGGCGGGAGGGGGTGGGGGGGGTGGGGGGGTGTGGTGCGTGAATTAGTTTAACAACAAACTTATCATTTGAACACTTTTAATAAATAGTTAATCATGCATTACTGTATCATAAAAATTATTAGGATAACAATAAAAGAACCATTCATCAAGAAGGCATCACCACATCAACATAAGAGGACACAAGATTTTAAGTGGAAATCCATATGGGAGAAAACCACAAATTCTTCTTTGTCTTCTCCTTCTTCAATTCATTACAGATATTTGCAAGCACCAAACTGTTGGAGGCACCCACCCCCAAGATATGCAAAAAACTACTTATGGTAGGCTACAACTTGATTGAGACAAAAAATTGAAAATGTGCAAGTAGATACTCACTATAGGCTACAATTTGATTGAGGCATCAACCTCGGAGATGAGAAAGCTTTGACTTGTTGTAGGTTTTAACCTAATTGAGGCACCCACCTCTTTATTCAACTTCTCATGGACCAGTTTTCATAATATTTCAAACTGGATCCACTTTCTATTTAATATAGATCTTCAAATTGATTATGATGTTGTGGTCATAATTTTTTCTTCAATATATCATATCCTATCCATACCCTGTTACCACCTGTTCATCAATCTAATCACATAAAATATCTCTCAGAACATGTTCTTTTTGCATATGCAATACTCGTTGTAATATTCTCATTAGCTTCCAAAATACATACCACTAATTATGAACATAAAAAATAGACCATGATGGCTTTTCCTACCTTTAGAACTATTCACAATTGAACCCCGATCATCATTCTTATTCCATAATCCATTTTGGCCCTAAAATGAGCCCAAAAACCTCCTAAAACCATATAAAACTATATAAAAGCTCTATGAAAAGTAATCATTTTACAAAATGAAAGAATTAAGGTGCATTCTATAAAATAAAATTTTCAAATATATACAAAATGAATTACTATTTGAAAAAATGGTTAAATATGGCATGCCAATAACCCCTATATAAAAAATAAATTGACTTAGTCTGCTTAGAATCGAACCCCTAACCTTCGCTGGGGAAAATACTAGAGAAAGGCATGCGTCGTTGGGAAAAATACTTGTTCCAGAATTGTTGTGCTCTCAGAGTCCTCCTCTGATATCTCTAAATTCGTTCATCGAAACCCCAAAAAAATCGCCTACCTTGACTAGGTCTATGGGGTTTTCTTCAATGGGGGAGCTTCCATGTTCAAGGTTAAGTCATCCACCATGATACCTCTTTTATGGGGCTTGAAATGGCTTCCTTGCAGTGAATTATTTCTGGTTTTGTGTCTTAGGAAACTAAGAATTTGAACATGGAGGAAGTAAATAAGCAGTGGATAAGGTGCTTGGTGTGGCTACATGTCGTGGGTATGATCCTATGGATTTCATGGGACATGGCCATATCCTTAGCGAGCTCTTGTCTAGGCATGACCTTGTCCTAGGGTGAATTTCTCTCTCCTTCGGTTTTTTTTTTTTCAGGTTCGGGGTGTTCCAGATCTCCCTGGTGACGCTCCTCGTTGCTCATTTCATCATCACTTTGTCGGAGGAGAAGGTGACAACATCGATTTGGGAGATGATGGGCTGTCTAATTGGGGTGATTCTCGGAGGGGGCGGGGGGCGCCATGGTGGCCTTCACCGGAAGGCTCAGACTTCCAGTGAATGGTTGCTCTTTGTGTTGATAAACATGCTTGGAGTTTCTTGGTTGTCTTCTTAGTGACTCGAGGGCTTATGTAAATGGGCATGTTTGCGCCCTTCCACATGGCCCTACGAGGAGAGGCTCTTGGCTTCATTTACGAGGTTCATCACCTGTTCAAGTAGCATTGGTTAGTTCTATGAAGACCAACCGTTGTTTGTTCTGTCTGTCAGCCAAAATAATTGTGCCCACATGTCAAAGGTACATATTTATTATCAAAATTAATCATGGATCTATGATTTAATGTGGTGAACGATTGGTTAATCATGCATGAGTGCTTCCAGAACTTTAGGAATACCATAAAAAATGCGATGGAGGTGACTGCCACCTCAAAAAATGTTAAGCTCCAACCACCTGTTGCAGAGAATCTGAAATAAAGAAGGAAACTAAAATACAATTATGAATATCACGAGCTGTGGTATACAGTTCTAGATAATTCCCATTATAAAAAGATCTTGTACACAGAATAATGAACTAACATATCACTTAAATCATTGAAATAAAAGGAAAGAAATTAGTTTTCAAATTCGGTTGTCGGTGAATAAGTATTTCCAGTGAGTAACTTGAAGAGGAGACTGTGTTTTCAGAAAGTTTACATTGAGGATTCAATAACACCTGTTAAGTAATTTTTTCTAATATTGACACCTTTCTGATCTAACATACAACCTTCATTATTGCTCAGATTACTAAAGGAGGAAAACTTAAGCATATTGAACCTCAAGGGGCTGATTTAATAGATGCCAAACCGAATGTGAGGAGGTTTTTTGTATAGGATGAGTGGTGCCCATTTTTCTCAAGGATAGGAAGTTCTTATCTAGGAGTAGCCAAATAATTTTCCCTCTCATTCGATGGACAAGAAGCAAATGTTTATGGCTCAAACTGCAGGTATCAACAAAATCCAATGATGAAGCTTTCCACCTCCAAATGAAGGAGAGAAATGGTTCAAAAACCAAGTTATTACTGGAGGAGTCTTGAACAGCTTCATTAAGGATGAATACAGAGACCCTTAATGGGCTAAATGGATTCCTAGTAGTTATCTCAAGGATGAATGGGATGAAACTATCAAGCTCATTGCGATTCATCTTACTTGTGAGAGGAGGTATACTGTTGTATTTTTGTATCACATGATGTTTTTGTTTCACCTTGCAGATATGAAGACTCTCAACCTACCTTTATTCCTGCTGAAAAGCTTGACTAAGATATCAGCTAGAATACAAAACCATGCAGTAGCTTCAATTTATAACATCTACCATAAAGCTCTTATCAAGGTGTTAACTGTTGAAGAAATCAAAAGAAGAAACCAATATTGGGAGCATTTCCTATTTTATAGGGCAGGCCAACTTGTTCCTACACAAAACATTCATGCTCAGCAACCTTCAGCCCCACAAAAAAATTCTCAACTTGCTGAGAAGAAGGAATAAAGTCAGAAACCAACTGCTTCATTAGTTGGTAAAAGGACTAAAAGAAAAGCAAAGAAGGTAAATATTTACAAGAAGGCTAAGGAAAAAAAGGAAAAGGAAAAGACTCCCCCAACCAAAGTTGAAGAGAATTTGGAAAAAGGAGAAGGTTCATATATTAGCAAGCCCAAATCAATGAATATTGTGCCTCCTTTTTCTCCTTTTCCCAGGTATATTCCAGAGGGAAGAAAGGAAATATTGCAGCTGCTGAAAAATCAAAAGGACAAGTACTATTGGAAGTTCTGGTAGAAAACATTCAACCTATGGTTCAGGAGGATGCTTAGCCCACCAAATCAGATGAGAAGCTCCTAAAGGAAGTAGGATATGTTGTTAGCAACATGAAAAGACAAACAAGAGCTAGCAAAAAATTCAGGATGAGATCCAAAGCCCTACATAACCCAAGCTTGAAGACAAAAGTTATAGATGTGGAGAGGCAATATGAAGGGTTACATACTGTAACTCATTTAATTGCATAATCTAGTGGGTTCAAGAAGAAAGAAAATGGTAAAGCTCCTTGAGGCCAGCAAACAGGAACCTCCAAGAGAAGAAAAATACAAAATATCTCAGAAGAGAAAAAGGCCATTGCAAAAGAGACAACCGCCAGGACTACAAGGTCACAATCAACAATTGATAGTAAAACAGTTTTAGAAAAGCTTTCAGAAATTTCAGCTCATATGGAGGAGAGGTAAAAGGATGTCCCAATGAAGTATCATTTTGCATATTAGTTATATTTTGGAACAAATCAATTTTCAGAATGTTTTAGTCTACACAGAAATTTTCAAATATCTTGTTGTGTATTTTTGAAAAGGAAACAGAGTGCTATCAGAACTTCCGATAACATTATAATTTTTTGCGCAGTTACATGTTTTTACTGGAAGTTCTGGTGTTGGATAGAATTGTGAATTACGGATAAAACACGCTTCCCTAGATAGGTGATAGTCTAGAACAATAGAGTAAAGAATATACAACTACTTTTCCTAACTCAGAGCAAACACACAGAAAGGATTAGAGGCTTACTTGTAATCCAAGCACTTCTAAATGGCTCCTTCTGTCGCTTCTGTTGTAGCTTCAAATTCAGGCGGTTTTGGGAAAAATGATTCCTGCAAGAAAGAACACTAAAACAAAAAAAGATAGAAATAATACAGATGTCTATTCAAGTTAGTTAGCTAAATCAGTAAAGCATAAACCATATACATCAAATAATTTCTTACAATATGGAAAATCAAAGCCAATACAGATGCATATAGGGAAAAGTAAGATGTATTCTTTATTGATGATAGAAGGAGAGGTTATAACCTATTGACTAATTTGAAGTGAACCTTCCAACAACATCCCTAGCCTCATCATAGTATAAATCTCTCCAGCAGCTGTTTAAATCTAACTCTCAATTGAAAATCCACCAACATTTCTCTACTCAAATTCTTCCTTATCAAACACTCAGATTTCTGCTCAATTTATAGAGGAGATGAAGGTTGTTTTGCAATCAATGACTTTCCAATAATAGGAAAGACATGTTCCCAATCTTGTAGATGTCAAATGGACACTTGGATTTGAAGCTTGACACATGTGAACTCTTCTAGAAGGCACTGGCCAAGTGGAGATTTCGGAACAATGAGAATTTCACTCCCAATGTGACCAATACACCTGTGAATGTTGGGAAGTGATTTGTAGAGCAGCATTGCATGGGGCTACCTGCATATGCAACACACTTAGTCCCATTAGAGGCAGCGTTGGTGAGCTCTCATATGTTATATAATAAACTTCAAATCTTGGAAACCTTTTCTTGATGAAAGTCATGCTTGATTTGTCTTTTTCTTGTCTTAGGGAATGTAGCAACTTGAAATGATAGGGAATGATAAAACCTTAGTCATTGGTCCTAGAGATGATGCCCAACTAACCAGGTCATTGGGAATGATGCCCAAATTAACCTATAACAATTTCCCCCTAAAGCATGAGGTCAAAATAATAAAAACATATGATTGAGATGCTTTACACTGTGATGGGCTGGGGATGAAGTAGAGTGGTCACCTGCATCAATATTACAATACATTACATCATGATATATCCTATTTGACCATAATTTCTGAGGGTAGGCATTCCCATGTTTAACACATAAACAATCTAATAACATATACATAATTCAGAAAGTCGTCGACATTGGAATGTTGCCCAATGCAGACATGCCTACAGATATAGGTCCATGTTCTGATGAAAATCTATATGTAAGGTCACCATACAGATGATGTGTGCAACAATATTGAAATCGTAGCCCAGAGGTCTGAAACTAGATCTGGGGTCTTCTTATCTCATTCACTCGATCATTTAGGTACAAGTCTAGCCATGCAAATATGTGATTTGTCGTCGAACATGGAAAGGCATCGTTTAATTACCAGCCAATGATGTGAGCTGTTAAAAAATTTGAGAGAACCACCATTAATGAGAATGGCCCTCAAGGTACTGCAGTACATTTCTTAAGGTGTGAATAGATAATTTGATGTTGAACGCCAAACAAAATATTTTGGTCAACGGTCCAGAAGCGAGGATCTTGTCAATGCTGTAACAAGCCTCATGGTACTGGAATTTGATGTTTTTAAGTGAACTTCCTGGATATTGATTTGTTGTCCACAGGAAGTCACCTTATTGCGAAAAAGGAGTTACTGATTTCATAGAAAAGGGTATGACTTGATATAGAAATTTTCAGGGATGACGGTCATGAGAATGAAGGTTTACGAGTATTACAGAAGGATGAAGTTTTCACTGGATGAATTTTATTGAACATATCAGCGACACTGTGATGAGTTGGCAGCATTGACCCAAAACCGAAGTGAAGGTATGATGACCACAGGTGTGAATGAACCGTCAAGATGATTGCCCACCCCAAACAATCATGGACATGGAGTGAAGGAAGTGTCATGTTCAAGAGCGATTTGCTACCATAAAGAAATTTTGCTCACTTTTCCCAAATTGTCCCCGGTCATTTTTCGACCAGTACCTCTTTATTTTTTAACAAGCTTGAGGAGGGTAACATTTCCTTGATCTATAATTCAAACATTCTGGTGAATAAAGTATCGCTATTTAATAATTTAATGAGTCTAGCGATGAATGAAACTCGATTCTTGCCATGATCGACAAGCCCGTCGCTATTTTATGTTTTAACGAGCTTAACGACAGTGATAGCCTAGTCCTTTTTAATATTTAGAGAGTTTGAAAAAGAGGACGAAAGAGAACTCCATAAGTACTTTTTCATAAATTTGTCACTCAGATCTGACAAAGTGTAAAATAATATCTGAGAGAACCTCTTTGGTCATGTTTAACCAAGGTATTCCTTTTTCGTAAATAATCTATCTCAGTCTGGAAAAGGGTTAAACTTATGCTGAGTAGATATCAGTTCATTTAATTTTACAAGCTCGAACAGACAAGTGCTCGGAAATATTTTCATATTATCAGAGTCTGAAAAGAGCTGAAAGAAGACTCCAGGGGTTCCTTTTTCACTGTTATCAAAGCTTGAAAAAGAGATAAAAGTGCACTTCAAATCATTTTTCGTTTTTAACAAAGCTCGAAAAATAGGGAGAAAAAGTATGCTTTGTGGTCAAGCCATTCTTTGAAATAAATCTGCACGACTAATCTGTTCATCAGTTGTATTTCCCGTTCAGAACAACATCAAATAGATTAAAAATACCTGTTTCATGATAATAAAACTATATTCATAGCAATAAATTTAACTTGCAAATAATTAAATGAATATTAAAAGTAGTTTCACTATTTATTTACCATTCCATAGTTACCAGTTGCATTTTGGAGCTTTGAACCTGATTTTTCCCCTGAACTTCAGCTGTTGATTGCGATCATTTATATGGATGGATTTCATCACCGTTTTATCTATGTTAGTGCCATGAACCTCCTCTTTCCTTTAGTATTCATTTCATCTCCAATTTCTGTAAATTTTTAGGGTTTTAAGGCTCCTAGGGTAAATTTTGCCCAAAATGAGGGAAACGCACCTCTGAATGTCGAAACTTGCGTTGCATAACAGGTACAGTGAAGGGTACTTGCATGTGCAATGCAGTGTATCTTGTTAGGGAGTGCGTTGGGCGCAGTATAAGTTTTTGATTTTCTCATAATGCCCAAAATTTGCCTAGTTTTTTGCAATCAATGGAATCTAATGGATCTTATGGTTGTATTTCAGGTTTCCATCGGATTATAATGATGATTACATGGAGGGAAAGAGAACATGAAGAACAAGATATTATTGCCTTGAATGATCCGGGTACCGTAATAACCCTAAGAGATTGTGGACTACTTAAGTACTTCAAATTGTCTCGGATGAGGCAACAAATAGAACTATTGGAGTTCTTAGTTCGAGCATGGGATCCGACGATAGAGGCATTTCATATTAAGAACTAGGTGGTTCCCATAACAGTTGAGGATGTGTATTTTCTCATAGGTTTGTCGAGGAGAGGTTTTCCCATTTCACTCTCAGGGTCTACCGTTGGAGGAGAGACAGTGAGGGATTATATTCTGTAGTATTGCTATCTAGGGGTAGAACCTAAAAAATATGGAAAACTAAACATTCAGGATGTCAGAGATTTTCCTTTGAGAACTATCCTCCTCACGATCGCTAAACTTGCTGGTACCATTAAACTACATGTAGCAAATAGATCGTATATGTAGTATGCGCTAGAGTGTATGGAGCCAACAGTATTCAACTGGTCTGAAGCTGTTTTATCTCAGATAAGGAACAACTGAATAAAGAAAAGGGAGGAAGGAAGAAGAATTTTAGTTATGGTTCTATCCTTATATCCTTTGCCTTGGAACAGATTCCACTGATGTAGCCACAACATGTGACACTGGATATAGCTAGTCCTAGAGATCCCTGGATGTAGAGATGGGTAGAACTCATGGGTCGGCATGCAGGCCAATCGACTGTTGTGTTCTCTACTGCATTCTTTGCCTGGTTCCGGTGACAAATCGTTACCATCGATGAGCACGCATACGCAGGCATTGATTTCTGAGGAGATCCAGATTTAGAATTACTTGAAGGTGCTCAATGGGGTGCAATGGGTAAGAATGTTGCAACCATGTTTTTTGATTTTCCTAAGGTTTATACAATTTTTTTGTATTTTTATTTCTTTCCAAGACTAAATTAAATGTTTGATGTAATGCAGATGTTGGTTGTGTTCAACTAGTAGTGGAACCAGAGCGCAAAGCAGATGTGCCAGCAGAGAGGGATGTCGAGAGAGTAGTCCTTCGGGATCTTGATATGGATGAGACTCTGACTGAACTTCAGCAGCACATAGAAGGTTTTACCTTCGGGATTCCATATTTCCAGATCGAAGAGCTTCCTATGCGACTACAATGACACACTATTGGGGTTCCTAACCATTGGATATGATTACTTCGTAGGAGAGCTAAATCTATAACATGTTACCACGAGCACCACTAGTTTACTTATGAAATTTTGCATACATTTTAAGGTCAGATGACCAATGTGTCTTGGGCACAAAATTTGTAAAAACCTATAACTATCTATCTATATGATTTCAGTGTTTTCCTATGTTTATTGTGCAATCCTATTTAATGATGTGAATGTTTTCTTTACATATGTTGCAAATGTCTGTCTAAAACTTGATTAGCTAATGAATCAATAAATGTGTTCAAATTTCTCGAAATGTGTTGATATTGAATAAAATCAAAATGTATTTCCAAAATTCGAACTCTTAGGAACAATCTAAGAAGTGTTGGATTTCTAACAGTAGAAACACTAGTAAGTTGTAATACCACAAGTTGTGAGCCTAACCTTATGATTATGCGGTTAATACCAAATGAAATGGCATCAGAGAGAAGTTTGATCAACACGCTATACTCAGCGATATTTTTCGTCAATCTACCAATACAAATCCCTTTAAAACTCACTAACTCATCGTTCGAAGCGAAAATGGCCCATGCTGCAGAGGATAGATTTTGCGTACTACGACTAGCACCATCAGCATATCCAATAAATGGTTATGAACATTCAGACATCTGCGATGAAATGTAAAGTGGATTACTAACGTCAAGAAAAATCTAAAAACAATTTAAGATAGTGAATGCAAATCAACAACATATATACAATATAATATAAAAAATTACTGCGTTCATGATTAAGCATAGTAACGTTTCAAATACAACCCATTTCTAGGCTGCACTAATGGAACTCCATCGTAATGAACTAACTCGTAGGCACCCTTAGCAAGAACTCTTTTGACAATATAGGATCCATGCCATAATGGCTCAAACTTTCCTGTACCTATTACATCAGCTTCTTGATCATAAAGAAGGGCCAAGTTGCCCTCTGAGAAAATGCAAGGCTGGACATTTTTGTCGTATTGCGCTTTATACGTCTCTTATGCACTTCGTTGGCCAATTGGGCTTCACGACGTGTTTCATCAAGATGGATGAGGTTAAGGAGACACACTTCTTCTTCTGAGGTGTCAGGTAACAAGTCTATTGCGAGTTTTAACGATGATATTTCGCATTGGATTGGTAAGATAGCTTCTAGACCATACACCAATTGAAAAGGAGTAAATCCGGTCACATTTCTCATCGAGGTTCAATACGCCCACAAGGCAGAGTACAGGATCAAATTCCAATTTATTTTATGAACTCCTATCATTCGTTGAAGCATTAATTTAAGAATTTTGTTAATAGCCTCAACTTTCCCATTTGATTGTAGTAGAATTATCATGTGTCAATCCTAACTTGGCAGTCAATTCAAACATCATGTGGTTGCGAAAATGATTTCCATGATCTGTAACTATAGGTTGTGGGACTTCAAACCATGCAATAATGTGGTTAAAGAAAAAAAATGCAGCTGTCTGTCTTGTGTTGTTGAATGTAGGCATCGCTTCGGCCCATTTGGTAAAATAGTCGACTGCAACAATAATATAGCCATGCCCCCCAGATGAACGAGGGTTACAGGTCATGAAGTCAATACACCATTTTGTAAATGGTCCAACAGAGACAACATGATGCATTGGCACTTGCTGTTTTCGGATCTTACGATAAAAAATATGGCATGCATGACAACTTCTGACCATGAGGATGCAGTCTCGAAAAATAGTTGGCCAAAATTAACCGGCATGGAGTATCTTCTGCGCAGTAGCATATCTAGATAAATTTCTGCCACAAGCCCCAACATGACAGTCATTTAACACTTTTTCAGCCTCCTTATGAGTGAGGCACCTCCTTAAAATTGTATCGACACCACGACGATAAATCGTATCGCCAACGATCAGATAATGTTTGGCTTGGTATCGAATACGTCACTATTCAGAGCGAGAGGTATTAGGTCGAAAAGTTTGGGTTTGGAGATAAATGATGAAATCCCCATACCAAGGATCAGATGATCCAATCAGAAACAGAGACTCGTTAGGAATTGATGGTTCCGACGTAGTTGCAGTACTATCAGAGGGAAGGTCACAGAGAAGCTCAGCCAAAACAAATGACTTCTTTGACTTGGATTTTATGAATTCCAAATCAAATTCCTTCAAAATGAAAATCCATTTTGAATATTTCCCCCCCAGAAATTGATGTGATAAGATATAAGTCATGGGGTTGCAATCCGAAACTATTGTTGTTTTTCGGAGTAAGATATAATGGCGAAATCTTTGGACAACTTGAAAAGATGCCAAGGTAAGATTTTCTACGTATGAGTACTTAACTTCTGTATCATTAAATTACAACTCAAATAATATATTGGATGTTCAATTCCATCTTCTACTTGGACCAATACCATAGTAATGGTCATTTTGGCCGCGACGATATATAGGAAATAATCATTTTGATAATTATGAGGATACATTAATGACGCTCAAACAAGAGTGTCCTTGAAATCATCAAAAGAATCTTACGCAACTTGGTCCCAATGGAAGGGAACCCCCTTTTTCAAGAGTCAAGTAAATCCTTTAGCCATTTTGGTGTAATTTGGAATGAACCTCCTTAGGAAGTTAGCCTTTCCTTGAAGTTTCTGTATCTGAAGTAAGTTTGATGGCGTAGGAAAATCAAGAATAGCTTGAACCCTCAATGGGTCGATTCAAATTCCTTATTTTGAGACTACGAATCCAAGAAAACAACCAGAACCAACACAAAACACACATTTATGTGTATTGAGGCATATTTTTTTAGTGTCGACAGCGTAAGAAAATGGCTCTCAAATGCATCGGGTGATCAATTTGATTTTTGTGAATGCGCTGGTAAATAATCTAGATATGGTTGAACAATGTGCTTGATGTCATTGAAAGCATAATCCATTGCTCTTTGAAAATTTTCCCCAACATTCTTTAAACCAAACGGAAGTTTCCTATAAGCGAATGTGCCCCAGGGACAGATGAAAGCTGTCTTATGTTGATCATCTTGGCGGATATTGATTTTATTGTAGCTGGAAAATCCATCCATGAATGAAAATATTTCGCATCCAGCACAATCGTCAATGATCTGGTCAATAAAGGGAGTAATATAGTTGTATTTTGGACAAGCATGATTAACATCCCGATACTTGACTCACACTCCAATGGTTCCTTGTTTTTTCATGACAGGAACGATATTGGAAACCCACTTAGTTAGCGGAACATGGTATATGAAACCAGCACACAAAAGTTTTTCAACTTCTACTTTGATGCCAGCGACTTTATTTGGATGAATAGGATGAAGCCATTGACACACCGGTTTGAAATCAGGATACATATTAATAGTGTGTTCAACTATACTAGTATCTATGCCTGGCATTTCATCGTAAGACCAAGCAAATATGCCACGAAATTCATGAAAGAGAGAGTGATATGATTCGAGTTTTGATGGAGAACAAGATACACCGACATGAATATTCTCTACAATGCCAAGTTTAGTCGAAATATTGATAGAAATGGTTTCTTCAATATTTGACATATTTCGCTCGGAATTGATTGCATTAATGGGTAAAGAATTCAAAAAGAAATATTTAATGGATGGGTGATATAGTTCACTAAGATTATTTTCTTTATTAGCAGGAAGATGGGAATGATGATGATAATCTTCCCACGGTTCTCCTTCTGACATCATGGCTTCCAAAATATTCTCATCTGTCAAGAACATTAAGGAAAAAGGATCAGATGGAGTACCAAAATCTAAGGAAAGATCAACCAAAACACTCGGCGACGTTGATTTCGAATTTTCCGACCAAGCTAGATAGATTTATTGCTATGCGAGCTCAATAGGGCTGGGCTACAGAAAAAATTCCAACGTAGAAATATCAGAATCACCTATACTCTCCCTTAAGCCAGATAGAGTGGAAGAGATCATGGAGCAGGTCTCTATACTTGCAATTTCTGTCGACATTGCGGACGGCGGTAATGCAAAGGTTCCCATAAGAGTGGAATCCTTTAAGATTCCTATACCAATTTTCTGAAGTTCTAGTTGGGGTATGTGAACGAATGAAATGCTTCCAATTACCTGCGAAGTAGAGGAAAATAAGGATAGTTTATTAATGACTGTAATTGTACCTTTATATGGAAAGGCAATCATTCTAAAATATGTAGAAACAATAGCAGTCATCGCATATAACCATGGCCTTCCAAGTAAAATATTATAGTCAAGGGGTTCGTCAACAACCTCAACATTAATATTCATTGTTTTTCCCCCTAGTTCAACATGCAGGTTATTAATAATACCACAAAGTTTATATGTACGTCCATCAAATGCCTTCAACGTCGTTGATGATTTTGATAAGCGTGGAGAGCCAAGTGACTTGCAACAATTTAGAGACATAATGCATGTAGATTCTCCCTCATAATTAATTGTGCGATGACCAAGGTGATTGAGAAAATTTACTTGTATGGAGAATGCCAGTTTTGCTGGTAGTTGTGGCACATAGGCCGTATGATTAAAGACGACAAGATTAGAATCAGTCGGATCAATTCTACCAATAGCTGACAATAAAGCCTGTTTTTGGGAGGGACAATTTTGTAATACCTCAAGAGTAGACATAGCTAAAGGGGATTGAGCCAAATATTTAACTATATTATAATTTTGTGCAGCTTTTGCTCGAGGATTATATGTCAATTTATGAATTACTCCATTTGGTGGCTTAATTGTCAATTCAGGAATAGCAGTAGGTGGTACTGATTCTGTAGATGGATTCATTGTCGAGGTAGTAGGTTGATCAGTGGCCTGACTACCATAATATTTATTACGCATTGACACAAAAATATCTGTTGAAGGTTTTGTGACAGATAACATTAACACTTGGGAACTAGGAGCTGGATCCGTAGCAACCATGTTTGTGTCCGGATTTGAAAATGGGTCTGTCAACATAGCTGGCGCATGAGAAGTTTTGATGATTTTTGAGACTTTAGTGCGGCAAGGAAAATCCCTAACAAAGTGTTCCTCATTACAGATTATGCATGGATAATGAGGTTTCTGAGGTCAAAACGGTTGATCAGATGATCTTTCCTGCGGGTTAGAAGTTTGCTTTTTCTTTGATTTCCCCTTTTTCTTACTTCCTGGTTGCTTGTCACCTTTGCCTTTGTCAAATGACACGAAATTAATTTCAGAAGTAGGAACAGGATTATATGCAGTAGTGTGTTGTATGCTTGCAATGCCTATCAAGCCGTCTCCGACATGAGAGTCCTTTAATTGAGGAGGAACATTGAAATTAGATCTTAGCGCGTTAGGAATTTTTTCATAGAGTGTGCCAGACTGTGTATAAATCAAGTCTAAATATTGGGCACGAGCAATAAATTTCTCTTTTGTGATGACGCCACCCTTAGCCACATCCTCAGTTATAGATGGTAATAGGGACTTAATGGACCATTGAGCAAGGAGCTGATCCGAAACAAATGTCTTAACCATTCTTCAATGACGACACCGCTCATGAATATGATCATAAATGTGAGTAGCATTAGTCTGTTTGAAATTAGTCAAGAGTTCCGTTCCAGTTTCATAGCTAATGGGTAACTAGAAATGAGTAAAAAAGACAGTAGCTAGGGCTGTGAAATTATCAAAACAAGCTCTAGGTAATTTAATGTACCATTTGGTATCCAGACCTATGAGTGTACACTGGAAAATACGTAGTCAAACATAGTCACCATTCAGGGAATTTAATGAACACCATAAATGATAAGTCATAACATGAGTCGACGGATCTTCTCCATGGTTTCCATTGAACTGGGTAATTTGTGAGGTATCATCAGCCACCAAGGAGCATAGTTGATTGGATCATTAGTTAAATGATTTAAATATGGTAACTCTAAAGTTGCAACAAAGGGAAACTGTTGATTAAGGTCAGGTTGAGCATAGCCAAGGTAAGATGGAATTGCTTGAGCAACAGGCCTTTGAGCACCAGCATAAGGAATCTGCTGCTGGTAACCCAGATAGGGGTTGTTTTGCATAGAAAATGCTTGAGGATTCTGTTGACCAAAACCTGGATATGATACTTGTTGAAATGATGTAATATTCCAAATTAGGAACAACTACACTATTGGTAATATCTCAAGATATTACCAATATGGAGATCATCAATACATAAACATGAGCTGGAAAATAGCAGTGAATGCATTAGTACAAGAATGCAGGAAGATCCACATAACCATTACATTATACTATAGTAGCAATAATGTATACAATATCTTGAGGAAAATGATCTCTCAAGCTAGGCAATGTAGCCCCGATGAAACATATACATGGCACATGAAGAAATACTGGTATACA
The DNA here is from genome assembly GCA_034641835.2 of Pinus albicaulis. Taxonomy (NCBI): domain Eukaryota; kingdom Viridiplantae; phylum Streptophyta; class Pinopsida; order Pinales; family Pinaceae; genus Pinus; species Pinus albicaulis. The sequence goes on from CM076578.1 coordinate 1,154,438,984, forward strand.
AGAGAAATCCTGGATATGACTATGCAATCCATGAAGAGGAACTGCTGCAAAATGTCATTAATATATGGATATGACAATAGATAGATCAAATAATAAGGGGGAGAAAGATCTCAACCCCTGGAAACATACAATACACAATCCTTAGGAGGATTGGCTGAAATACGTACAAAATGGAAAATCTACAGAAATGCTGGAGTGTCTGGGTAGCAGTTGCAACTCAGAAAATGGAAATGGATGTAGATAGCTAATGATGCTGCAAATTATGGCTGAATCTCATCCAAAGGATCTCTCAGGTGAAAGGCTGATCCAATCCCTGAAGATCTCACCCTCCAAACTAGTGGAGCAAGTCCCCACTGCAAGTGCACTCAGAAATAACACAATCAAGAGAAGGGAATACAATGTTGGTGAAGAGAAGAGCTTGGCCTGATGCCAATGATCTGAAATATGCTCAGAAACCTTCCTCACTAACCTCCCAGAGGAATAGAAGTTACCTCCTCTGAAAGATAAGCCAAGGAGATGGTGTTGTGGAGTCTCCACTGCAACACCCTGCAACACAGAATTATGCTGCTGCAGCAATAACACTGTCTTGGAGGAGGATGATTTTGCCTTGAGCCAAGGAGTGTGGAGAATGAAGAAAAATCCTTCAAGAGGCCTCTCAAGAAGGTGAAGAAATCCTAAATAGGAATTCCCCGACAATTCTTGCTAAATAGCCAAGAATGCACAATGTCTGCATAGACATGAAATCAATAATCCAAAGCATGAATAACAATGGCTGCCTTGCCCTCCTTTTAAACAAGTGAAAGCTCTCTCTCCATGGGCCCCATCCATTAGGGTTTCCTCCACCAAATATCCTCTTCCTCATTCACACTACGTTGTCTCATAAAGTGATCCACTCCTCCTATGGCAACGCTGTTGACTTGGTCAAACATGACCTTGTCTTTATGCATTTGCCCCCTTTCACACTTGGGGGTGCAAAATGAAGCTACTCTGATGATCCATTTCACATCATGAGGGACTTTATTCATGTTTTCCATAAGCATGGGCCTCCTTACCCATTTATTTAGCTGTAAGGTGATAAAAGCAAAATTTTAATATTCCATTTAGCTATGAGCTAAAATGGGAATATTACAGTCCTCCCCTCCCAAATGTTGCTTGTACTCAAGCAACTGCAAGGATAGAAATGAAGAATCTCCACCCAAGGCATGGAGTCTGAAATATGTTGAGGAACATCTTCCTCATGTAGATCCTCCATCCCCCAAGCAATCATCCATACAAAGTGAGTTACCTCCCAACATGGCAACTCCTGAAAATCATCTTCCACCTTTGGCTCCTGCAATATAGGTGGGCTGAAAATCTAATATTGGTAGACAAAATAGCCTACCCCACGTTTTCATCCTCTCCGCTTAGGATAAGTGTAGAGTATATGTTGATCTTTGGCTGCAATAAAGTTGCCCTCCAGTGGCAAGATGAAAACTAGACCTCCAAGGATCTCTTCCCCAACATTATGAAACATGCTGTCCCAAATCACCTCATATGTGATGAGTTGGAATTCACCATCATATGGCATCCAATCAATCATATGGCTCACCTCAAATGGAAACAAATGTTTTGCTATAGTGGCCACATGTCCTCTCATGCTCTCATTAGAACATGCAATGCAAATAATGTGGGAGATCTCTCCCCCAAGGGACACATACAACCAATGTGCCATTCCCCAAATCATGCTCTCAAAAAATACAAAGAGAACAACAACATAATGAACCATAATGAGAACCATGATTGCTGTCATGTGTGGCAAGGGATAAGGACAATGGTCCCTCAATTGTAACCAATGCAGTTTGACCCTCAACTACAAAAGAGTATGACAAAAAGTGTGGCCTCTCAACCAGTTGCTTGCTGTCCTACTCTCCTCAAATGTATGGAGAAAGTGAATGATGCATGGTGCAAGGTGAGTATGTCCTCCAAAATACATTTCCTCCCCAAGTCCTGCTAGGGAGTGGTCACCAATAGTGCTCATGGCCTCAAGTAGACCATGGGGTCTAGAAAGAAGAATGCTCCTCCTTGGAGAAACATCCTGTACATATATGGTTAAGGGATGAATATACAAATAATCATGAAAATAAACAATACCCTTACCATAAGTTTTTTGTATGCAAATAGAGTGGCTCAAAAATGAGTCTCCTCTCATCCTCAAAGAGAAAAGAGGTGGCTGTGCTAACTCCTCCAAAGATTTATGTATCTCCTCCATCTGCACATGATCTATGCATCTCCTCATATGCTGATCTGTCAATATCATGCAAGAAAAGTGATCCTAGGAGCATTCCACTCCTTTGAAATCAGTGAATGGTGCCTCAACATGTGAAACATCCCTTCTCCTCTGATGGTCCAGAGGTCTCCGCGGAAAAATGTCTCCATGTAATGAGACATCCTCAACAAGAGATGACTAAATATATGAATGAACAAGTCTGTCCATGCTTCCAATGCGCAATTAAATCGCCTTCTTAGGTGCATTAACCTCATAATATAGACAGGGATGTGTGCTCCTCATCACATCATGATGGTCATCCTCCATATCTCCTCCTTGTGTCTCCATGGTTCCACACCTCCTCAACAATGGCACATGGATTGTGCCTTGATCTCCATACTTGAGATCCTGGGAACTCCCTTGCAAGGATGCAAGAATTCCTCTACTTGGAGCAAGAGCTCCTCCTTCCTCTGCATGAGGCACTAGATAGTATATAGATGGCACAACACTGTTGCCCTCAACTTCCTCAACATAGGTGGGCAACCCTCCAATAATGTTGCTGCAAATATGGAATCTCTCCCAAGGTGGGAGTAATTATTGATCATCAAAGGTCAAGGAGTATCCCCTTTGCACTATGATTGTGCCATCTCCTTCTCCTGCAACATCATACAAGAAATGAGAGAAAATTTTCCCTTGCTCTCCAAATAATGACCCCAACAAAAAATGCTTTTGCTGCTCCCTCTTGCTCTCATCATGTAAGATATGTGATGAAGACATAGTGAATGACATGAATGTTGCATCATCACTATGAACCCATACTCTTTTCTGCTCCATGATGCCATCATCCTGCAACATATTCTCCATCCTCATACCGTTGGAAAGAGTGTATGCCAAGTGATGGCCAAACTCCTTCAAGAGTAACCAGCGCAGCCAAGCCTCCTGCTGCCCGGTATCATAAAGCTGCAAGTAACTCACCAGCTCCTTTCTCATCAGCCACTCAACCAATTATGGATGTCTCCTTCCATCCTTCATCTTGGTACTCCTCCCATGAGGGCTACCATGATTCCTGCATCTCATGGGACCTTGAAATGCAATCTTCCCGAGGGTCAATTTGACCCTATGAGGACGCAAATAGGTGGTAGGAAAAAACCTCCCATCATGATGTACATGGCTCAAGAAGTGTCCAACATATTCATGAGAGATTTTATCCATATGAAGATGTCCTCCATCTACTATATGCTCCTGTGAGAAGGGAAGAACCTCCTCAAACTATTGAATATCCTTGCACTCCATGATGTGTGGGAGTGCACCTCCACTGAAATCTCTCCGGGAGATCTCCTCCTCATGCATGGCCTTCCAAAACCAAAGAGGCCTTGGTCTGCTACCAATAGAAGTCTCTCTTTGAGCTGTGGCATGCTTATTGAGAGAGTGTCATCTAGAGAGGAGAACGAGTTTCTTATCTCCAGATGTCTACTCCATCTCACTGCGTCCTTCATGGCTTCCTGAATGAAGCTTTACTTTGAGTGCTCACATGAGGAATGATTCCTCCTTTCTCCATCATTGCTCAGCGCAGTGCTATTCTGCTTCTCTAGATCAACTGCATGAAATGATATAGACCCATACATAGTGTTTGCTGAAATGACAAGAGATGGATGTTCAAGCATACCTTGGTGAAATTTGGAAGCTCCTTGCAGTGCTGCAAGAGTTTCCTCCTCACAAGTGTTGGCCTCCCAAACTGTTGAAGATGAAGGTTACTCCTCCATGGTCTCAACAGTGCTAGTACATGCCTCATCAACTCATGGTGAGGGCTCCTCCCTTATTTTGCCAAATCTTCTGATCATTCTTTGAGAAAACTCAGCAAGAGTTGAAACCCTTGCATGGCTTAGATGGCTGATCCACTAATTATTTGCTTCACCTTCAAGGTGTAGCACTGAAACTTCTGCAGCCTCTCTATCTACTACAGGATGTAGCAGGAAGAAAGCCTCTAGCTTCTTCACTCAAACTTCTGATGCACATGTGAGTGATCCATCAAATGTGGACAACAAAAATCTATTGCCTCTCATCATCCTGTGGCCGTGGGGTCTTCTTTCTTCTTTCTACTGAATAAATTGTGGAAAAGCTAGAGTATCTTGGAAGGATCTAGGTTTAGTTCGGTATGCAGCCAGGTACTCACTTAGAATTTCGAAATCCAAGTGTTCTTCATGCTTCTGGTCTTCTTCTTTGTGAGAGCAGGAAGTGCATGGTCCTTCCACTTCTCCTTCTTCCATCTTCTTGACCTCCTTGGAGAGGTCTCCTCTAGATCTAAAAATAGATGAGAGTAAACTCATCTTCTTCATCATCTTGATATTCTTTGGCTGAGACTCACAAGCTGAGCCAAAGATTATGCTTTGATACCACTGTAATATTCCAAATTAGGAACAACTACACTATTGGGAATATCTTAAGATATTACCAATGTGGAGATCAACAATACATAAACATGAGCTGGAAAATAGCAGTGAATGCATTAATACAAGAATGCCAGAAGATCCACATAACCATTACACTAGAATATAGCAGCAGTAATGTATACAATATCTTGAGGAAAATGATCTCTCAAGCTAGGAAATGTAGCCCCAATGAAACATATACATGGCACATGAAGAAATACTGGTATACAAGAGAAGTCCTAGCTATGATTGCGCAATCCATGAAGAGGAATTGTTGCAAAATGTCATTAATCTATGGATATGACAATACATAGCTAAAATAAGAAGGGGGAGAAATATCTCAACCCCTGGAAACATACAATACACAATCCTTAGTAGGATTGGCTGAAATACATACAAAATGGAAAATCTACAGAAATGCCAGAGTTGCTGGGCAAAAAATGCAACTCAGAAAATGGAAATGGATGTAGATAGCTGATGATGCTACAAATGATGGCTGAATATCATCCAAAGGATCTCTCAGGTGAAAGGCTGATCCAATCTCTGAAGATCTCACCCTCCAAACTAGTGGAGCAAGTCCCCACTGCAAGTGCACTAAAAAATAACACAATCAAGAGAAGGGACTGCGCTGTTGGTGAAGAGAAGAGCTTGGCTTGATGCCAATGATCTGCAATATGCTCAGAAACCTTCCTCACTAACCTCCCAGAGGAATAGAAGCTCCCTCCTCTGAAAGATGAGCCAAGGAGATGGTGTTGTGGAGTCTCCACTGCAACACCCTACAACACAGAATTATGCTGTTGCAGCAATAGTGCTGTCTTGGAGGAGGATTCTTTGGCCTTGAGCCAAGGAGTGTGGAGAATGAAGAAAAATCCTTCAAGAGGCCTCTCAAGAAGGTGAAGAAATCCTAAACAGGAATTCCCCGAAAATTCTTGCTAAACAGCCAAGAATGCACAATGTCTGCATAGACATGAAATCAATAATCCAAAGCATGAATAACAATGGCTGCCTTGCCCTCCTTTTAAACAAGTGAAATATTTCTCTCCATGGGCCCCATCCATTAGGTTTTCCTCCACCAAATATCCTCTTCCTCATTCACACTACGCTATCTCATAAAGTGATCCACTCCTCCTATGGCAGCATTGTTGACTTGGTCAAACATGACCTTGTATTTATGCGTTTGCCCCTTTTCACACTTGAGGGTGCAAAATGAAGCTACTCTGATGATCCCTTTCACATCATGAGGGATTTTATTCATGTTTTCCATAAGCATGGGCCTCCTTACCCATTTATTTCGCTGCTAGGTGATAAAAGAAAAAAATTAATATTCCATTTAGCTATGAGCTAAAATGGGAATATTACAAATGAAGTTTGAGGAATTTGCGCCTGAGGTTGCCAAGGGGTCTGTCCATCAATTTTATAACCCAAATTAGGATAAATTCTATTCAGTTGATATGTATAACCAGGTTGCGGTTATGACATCCCATAAAATGGTAGACTAGCTTGTGAATAAATGATTCCAGATACAGGTTGTTGTAAATTAACCAAAGGATTTGGAGTCTATGGACCCAAGATTTGATGGAATTCAGTTGAAGGACCCATTTGATAAGGTTGATGTACAAAATTTTGATTCTATAATAGGGGTAAAGATGTATTAACAAGTGGTAATGAAGTGGGTGTAATAGGTTGAACCGGTTGATACGAGTATACAACCATTTGTGGTTGGATAGGCAGAGTGGGCTGCCATTGACAAACATTCGTTTCAACATTATATTGACCAAAAAGTGACAAAGTACTGTCATATTGGGTGAACAAAGGTTTCCCCTCAGCATGAGGAGGATAATAAGATGGAAAATATTGCTCTCCAAATGCTGGGAGTCCAATTGATATGGTAGTTGAAGGAATTGACCCAGAAGGTATGGATTGATATTGTCCTAATGATGTGTATAATGAATCAAGTTGTTCAATACTTATGATAGGATTACCAGTTAAAATACCAAAATATGACATTTCTAAAGTCCATGGATTTGAAGATGCACTAGAGAAAATTTTAGATAATGATTTGTAACCTGATGGGACCATAGGGCCACCATGAAAATATGACTCTGGTGAAGTAGTAAACAATGACAAGGTAGCTAGGGTGGGAGCTGACGTAATTGGAACAGATGGTCCAACCGAAGATGTTGGTTCAGTCATGGTTACTTGACCAAATTTATACCCTTTTGAATTGATGAGAGTTTGAAAAGGAATAGGATCAACAAAAGCAGAGGGTGTCGATTGAGAAAAATACTTGTACAAGTAAAGGTCCTCCCCAAAATGGGTTGGAGTTAAAGGTGTATCATCTTGTGGGATTTATTTAATCGCAATTAAACCAGGTGGAAGTATTTCACCATCAGGCCCAAATTATATTTCAGGTGGTTGATTGTGTGATATGGGAGATTCAATAGCTATAGAAATTTGTGGGATGACCAAGGTAGGAACAACTTTCGGTTGTTCGACTTCAGGATTCAGATGTTCTGGAAAAGAAGAGACAGGATCTAGATCAATTTGTGGTTGAACAACGTCAGTTCCAGGAGGTATGGTATCACTAATTGGATGGATTGTGACCACGGGTAGCTGTGAAGACTCCGTTTCAACAACAGTAGACGAACCGGGAAGTGTAGAAACAACTTGAGCTAGCTCTGGTTTATTGAAAAATGATGTTTCAATAGAGGTACAGATTGTACTTGATTCGGAAAATCGTGATCACATTCGCCTACCAGAAGTAACTTCTGGTGGTAAAGGTGGTTTTAACGCAAGTCTACGCGAACGACGGGGGAAAGGATTTTGCTCTTCCACAATTACTGATTTATTTTAACCAAAAACAAATAAACAAAATAAAAGGGTAATTCTAGGCAAAAGGGTTTACCAAGAAATTGTGAACTGCAGAATACCTCCTAGCGAACCAAGAAGTACGGGCAGGCAATATCCCTGAATGCTTTGTTCAGTGTATCACAATTTACAAGGCAGCTGAATTGGTTCACTATGGATGGATAACACCTAAAAGTTGTCCTCCCAAATATACCCGAAGGTACGTGGAAGCCCAAGTCTGTATTAGCACTGTCTGATGCGAAACCGGATAGTGAGAGCACCCCTTTATACTTATCGTACTGTAACACCGCCCGATATACCCGAAAGTATGTGGACGAGCTACGATATAATTACATATGTGGAGTGAGGTATTGCACTCGGAATGTATCACAGACAAGTTAACAACATCTACTATATTTTACGATGTCGGAACATTTCTCTAGCCTAGACCTTATAAATGTTATCGTTATGGTTCCAATGCTTTGTTAGGTAAATTGAGATTAATTTTATGTTGATCTTGCTTAACAATTTTCCTTTCAAAGGTTCACCGCGATGATGTATTGGAAAATTCCTAAAATGCAAACAAAGAATGATAAGCAATCTTTCACTTTTAGTTTCTTCAATGAAAATCGTAGCTACTAAGGGGAAAGAGCAATAAATTTGTGAGCAAACAAATTAGAAAACACAAACTAAAGGCATATTTCCTAATTGTTCCTTTTGCAAAACACACAAAAATCCTACATGCAAATGCAGATTTTTTTTTTGTTTTTTTTTGTTTTTTGTTTTTGTTTTGTTTTTTTGTTTTGTTTTGTTTTTTGTTTTTGGTTTTTCTTTTTTGATTTTTTTGTTTTTTGTTTTGTTTTGTTTTGTTTTTTGCTTTTTTTGTTTTGTTTTTTTGTTTTTTTGTTTTTTGTTTTGTTTTGTTTTTTTTTTGTTTTTTGTTTTTTTTGTTTTGGTTTTGTTTTGTTTTGTTTTTTTTTTTTTTTTTTTTGGTTTTGTTTTGTTTTGTTTTGTTTTGTTTTTTTTTTTTTTTTTTTTTCAGTTCCTTTAATGTTATGAATGTAGAAAAGAAACTAAGTGCACTAAATCAATAAATCAAATGCCTTTTACTTTTGAGAAATGAGGAATGCAAACAACAATTTCTCTTTGGAAGGAAAAATGAGGAATAAAACAACAATTTCTCCTATCAGGAACGAAGATTTTACGACAATTTCCTTTTTCAAAAGCAAATGGATCTAATGCAACAATAAAAATACTTTGAAATAAACTTACCAATGATAAATAAAAATTCTTTAAACAAACATTGAACAAATTTTCTTTCAAAGGGGGAAGAAATATATAGATTCACTGGTTAATATAAGGTTCAAACTTTTCAAAGCACAACAGAAAACAAACTGAATCAACTTGCAAAAATAAATTCAAGGGAATCTGGATGGTTTTAGGAGGTAACATAGTCTCTAAGGGGAGACAGTTCTCTGCAACGCAGGCCTAAAAGGGAGACGGTGCTATGAAAAGCGCTGTGTCCTATCCAAGAGACCATTGGGCGCAGTGTACAAGGAAAAACACCACTGTTTAACACACTTCTTTTGCAAATTAAGATTTGAAAAAGTTTGATATTTGTGAATAACAACTACTGGGTGGATAAACAAAGGAAATCAAAGGCTAAATCCCCTATATATGAGAGAAATTCTCCCTAGTGGAGTTTCCAATTTTTTGGATAGAATTGTGAACTAAGGATAAAACACGCTTCCCTAGACAGGTGATAGTCTAGAACAATAGATTAAAGACTATACGAATACTTTTCCTAACTCAGAGAAAACACACAAAAAGGATTAGAGGCTTACTTGTAATCCAAGCGCTTCTAAATGGCTCCTTATGTCGCTTCCGTTGTAGCTTCAAATTCAAGCGGTTTTGGGAAAAATGCTCCCTGCAAGAAAGAACACTAAAACAACAGAAGATAGCAATAATATAGATGTCTATACAAGTTATTTAGCTAAATCAGTAAGGCATAAACCATATACATCAACTAAGATATTACAATATGGAAAATCAAAGACAATACATATGCATTAAGGGAAAAGTAAGCTGTATTCTTTATTGATGATAGAAGGAGAGGTTACAACCTAGTGACTGATTTGAAGTAACCATTCCAGCAACATCCCTAGCCTCATCATAGTATAAATCTCTTAAGCAGCTGTTACACAAATCTAACTCTCAATTGAAAATCCACCAGCATTTCTCTACTCAAATTCTCCCTTATCAAACACTTAGATTTCTGCTCAATTTATAGAGGAGATGAAGGTTGTTTTGAAATCAATGACTTTCCAATAATAGGCAAGACATGTTCCCAATCTTTTAGATGTCAAATGGACACTTGGATTCGAAGCTTGACACATGTGAACTCTTCTAGAAGGCACTGGCCAAGTGGAGATTCCGGAACAGTGAGAACTTCGCTCCCAATGTGACCAACGCACCTGGGAATGTCAGTAAGTGCTTTGCAGAGCAGCCTTGCATGGGGCTACTTGCATATGCAACACACTTAGTCCCCTTAGAGGCAACATTTCTGAGCTCTCATATGCTATATAATAAACTTCAAACCTTGGAAACCTTTTCTGGATGAAAGTCATGCTTGATTTGAATTGTTCTTGTCTTAGGGCATGTAGCAACTTGAAATGATAGGGAATGATAGAACCTTAGTCATTGGTCTTGGAGATGATGCCTAGTTAACCAGGTCATTGGGAATGATGCCCATATTGACCTATAACATCTGGTAGCATCTGTTTTTAATGATTTTTTACAGCTTTCAGCAGAAGTTTCGAGCTAATCCAAGGATAATAAGGAATCCTAATGATATGGACATGTCAAGTAATGGTCGATAAGTGGTTTTGAGGTTGTCAAATGACACATTTAACGAAGCTACATGGGTTTTAAAGAACCAAGGTCATGGAGAGACAAATCAACAGAAAGGTAGGTAGGTTTCTAGCACACTCAACATCACAGTTCGAATAATCTTTTTCTTCCTATATACATTTGTCCTGTTAGTTATAGTTCGATAGGATATGTCTCTAATATGCTATAACTCCTATGTAATGAGAGGAAGAGTGGATCCTTCATTTTATGTGAGATGGCATTGGTGCCTCTCTCTATAAATATCATTTGTAAATACCATTTCATGGTTGGATTTTAGTCAACCTGAATGCTTTTTCATAATAAAGAAATCTCCTTTTTGTGCTTCATGCTGGAGGACTTTACGTTTCAAGGACTATCTAATGTATGGTGTGTTTCTCTTGTTGTTTTATTCATTTAATTTATGAGTTGCAATAGCTAGAAAGTAGGAGTAAGAGAATTGTTAGAGGATATAATAGTTAATTATCTACAGTTCAATCTTCTGCAAATCATCTATATGTTGTGTATAGAATGCTAGTGAAGGTTTCATGAAGGATTTATGAGATTATTTATGCATGTATTCTAATTTCTAAAAGTTGTTTCCTTTACATAAAACATAGTTTATGTAAAAGGCCACTCTTATAGCTGTGTGATTGATTTAGGATAAGTTTATTTCTTAGACTGAGTACCAGCTATCTGTCACCTTTCATCTATCACAACCTTCTCCCCTATAATACAAAATTTTCCATACAATTTATACTTGCCACATCTTTCCAAATGCATGAAGGTATAAAAGAGTTGAAACCATTTCAAACTCTTTAAGAAGCCATCTCACCATCCAAAATATTTTGCTTTGAAATGAACCATGATGTGTAAGGCTTACCCCTTTGCAGTCAAGGAGTGAATCCTTGCGCTAACAGGTTATTGGAAAAACAATTATTGATAACTTCCCGAGCATAGGTCATATCTCTTTTGACCTGTCTTGTTTGCTGATTCTATTGTTGGAGCTTGCAAACTCTCACAGGGTTCTGGAAAGATATTTTCATCGTCGTCCTCATATATTCGTCCTCATATGAGAATAACAAGCCCTGTCAGGGTTTCTGGGCGAAGAAGGTCGAGATCGTGTTGCCCTCATATGAGAAGAACAGACCCTATTAGGGCTTATGGGCAAAGAAGGCTGTGTCAGGTTTTCTCACCAAAGAAGGTATTCGTGCCACCCTCATATGATAAGAATAGTCCCTATCAGGGATTATAGGCGAAGAAGGTCGTGGTTGCATTGAGGGGGAGCAAGCTTGAGTATTTTTCATAATGGAAGAAGTGGAAAAGCATAATACTAGAGAAGGGCATGCGTCATTGGGGAAAATACTTGTTCCAGATTTGTTTTGATCTCAGAGTCCTCCTCTGATATCTCTAAATTCGTTCATCAAAATCCCAACAACCTCACCTACCCTGACTGGATCTATGGGGTTTTCTTTGATGGGGGATCTTCCATGTTCACGCTTAATTAATCCACCATGATACCTATTTTTTGGGGCTTGAAATGGCTTCCTTGTAGTGAATTATTTCTGGTTTTGTGCCCTAGGAAACTAATAATTTGAACATGGAGGAAATAAAGAAGCGGTGGATAAGGTGCTTGGTGTGGCCACATGTTGTGGGTACAATCCTATGGATTTCATGGGACATGGCCGTATCCTTATCGACCTCTTGTCTGGGAATGCCCTTGTCCCAGGGGGGATTTCTCCCTTTGTGGGGTTTTTTCAGGTAATGGGTGTTCCAGATCTCCATGGCGATGCTCCTAGTCACTCATTGCATTGTCACTTTGCCGGAGGAGAAGGCGACAACGCCAATCTGGGAGGTGGCAGGTGGTCTAATTGGGGCGATTCTCAGATGGGGTGGGGGTCACCATGGTGGCCTTCGCTGAAAGGCTCAAACTTCCAGTGACTGGTTTCTCTTCATGTTGATGACAATGCTTGGGGTTTCTTGGCTGTCTTCTCAGTGACTGGAGGGCTTATGCAGATGGACGTATTTGCTCCCTTCCACATATCCCTACGAGGAGAGGCTCTTGGATTCATTTATGAGGTTTATCACCTGTTCAAGAAGTATTGATCAGTTCTATCATTTCCCATTATCCAACTTCCCCTCTTTTTCAATCTGAAGATGGACATCCCCTCAATAGTGAAAAGAGTTCTGAAGCTATCCGTTTTAGCACTCCCTTGCTCTATCTTGATGATTTTCCTGCATGGAAATCTCTACGGTAATGGAAGAGGAGCTTTCTTGAAGCAACGGGTTGTTTTATTTCTTAGAGCATATTTCATTTCTTTTTTTCGGGAGCTCATACATCACCTAATTAAGGTAGTGCACACTCGAAGGTGTGTCTTTCGCCCACCTCAAGGTTCAACTGCTGCTGAAACAAATCCAATTGATCCACTTCTTATGGAATTGGAAGACAGTAGTCACAGATCTTTGGCTCAATATCTTTCTTATCTTGATTTGTGTATGGTATTTGAAAATAATGTGGATGGTTGGCGTCCGGCTACCTTCTTTGAAGAGACTTGAGAAACCTACAAGAGAATTATATCAGCTTGTTTAAGACCTTTTGAACATATGGCAATAAATCTTATTGACGGCTTGGACAGTTCATCCATAGATAAGACAACATATATTTTGTCTCAGCAGATGTGTTCACCAACAGATCACCCACTGTATGAGAATGTAAAAGAAAAATAATTTCTGAATGATTTCAAACTTTGTTCATGGTGTGCAAGAACTGTGGAATCCTTAACAACTTGCTCACACGATGAAGACAGCTTTGGGGTTTCTCAACTGAGTGGTTGCAATGATTTCCAAATTTATTCATGGTGTGCAAGAACTGTGGCATCCTTAACAACCTGCTCACACGATGAAGACAGATTTGGGGTTCTCAACTGAGTGGTTGCAATGATGCAGTTGTTTCAACATTATTGTCTTTCTTGATTATTGTTATAGTTTACCTTGGTAAATGAAGCAACATCCAACCCATGCACTTGATGGGTCCTGCAAGCATAGAGTGGACAATACCTTCAAGAGGTATGGCTATAGAAGGTAGGGAAAAGGCACAATGTGACCTTGAAGAAGACTGATGTACATAAAAAAGCGTATGCAATGGAAGACATGATTCACACATCAATTTATCAAATTGTTAGTGTGTTTCAAGATGAAATGCTTGTATGAGGATCTTATGTTGGTGGTCTTTCAATGGCGGAAAGAGATTGGTTAACCAAAATTAAACCAGTATATGGAAAACTGATGAGATGCCGCTTCAAAATCTAGGTATGTTTTTAGAATTCCATGCAAGCTAAGAATTTGTAAGAAGTTGCGAGAAAATAACAATCGTAATGTTGCATATTTTTTATCCAATATCATTTACAACTGAGTGTACAAAGTAAATGAAAGGCATCTTGAGCTATAATCCAATAGTTTGAAGGGGTTCATTATTCTGGTGGATGATTAGCTAAGAATATTATGTTTTCTGAGCTATGGAGTTATAAATACCAAATGATAATTAAATATGAACATTTTTTTTAGTTGACCACACTTGACAAGGTGGAAGTGTAGAATAGGGACTCTATTTGAATGATGTTCCAGTTTTGGGGGTTTTTGGATGACAAAAAGTTTGCAGTTTGGTAAATTTTATGGCAACTTGTTCTCTCATCTATCTCTTTATGAGTATGTGTACTTTGGGTCTTGGTGCCACGTGCCACATCCAGAATAAGCGGCCAATATCAATTGTTTATAAAGAAATCAAATACATTTTATTTTCAAAACAAATGATGATAAACTATTTTGAAACACCAACATGTTCATTTACTTTGTTGAGAAAGTCCATATTTTGTAATCTCTGGAATGTGAAAAAAGTCAAATGGGTTGAAATCATAATCAACCCTTTCAATCATTAATGATTAATAAGGATTGTCCACACTTCCATTTCTTGGGATGTGTGTGAGCCTGGTTTTATTCACCAATATAATGCATTGGAAGAACTACTTATTTACAATGCACTGGACTTAGAGTAAAAATAAGTAAAAAAATTATTTATCAAATAGCATGAAATTTTAATATTAATAGATCAAGGATTGGTCACATTTCCATTTCTTGGGGTGACTGTGAACCTCGTTTTATTCACCAATATAATGCAGTGGAGGAACTACTTATTTATAATGCATCAAACTTAGAGTAAAAATAAGTAAAAAATTATTTATTACATAACATGAATTACTATTTTGGCTGATTACAGCGTTAATTTTCACATATACACCAGATTTACTATAAATATTTCAATAAAATACAATTAATTTTTATATACACTGTTGGAATATAAAATCGGCGATGGTTGTTTTGCATTTTCATATATACACCAACTTTACTATAAATATTTCAATAAAATACAATTATTTTTTCGATACACTGTTGGAATAGAAAATCGATGATGGGTGTTTTGCAAAGACCGATTTTGGCCTTTTGGTTTTAATTTGATAATAGAGCATGTTGATTGCAAATTGGTGATGGGTGTTTTGCAAAGACTAAGTTTGGCCTTTTGGTTTTAATTTGATAGTAGAGCATGTTGATTGCAATATTTAAATTGATAGTTGAAAGCATGACAGGGAGCTTCATTGGATTTTTTAGCATGTCTCCTCCCCTAACACATGGCACAAAAAGATTTTTTATCATGTCTCCTCCCCTAGCACATGGAACAACCACTGATCGTGGGGTTTGATCCCAGGTCACCTTGCTAAGGAGGTCATTTTTTCCAATTAAAAAGGAGGTCAATTTTTTTTCCATATCGTGAAGTTTGATCCCAGGTCACCTTGCTAAGGAGGTCGTTTTTTTCAATTAAAAAGCAGACCATTTTTTTTCCAGTTAAAAAGGCGTTTGTGGTTCATCATATTCCAAATTTTTAAAATATTTTTTCACATGGTGATGTTTTTTTGTTGTTAGTCACTTTACAATCTTGTTTTTTGTTCATCACATTGTCACAAAACTTGTTGTTTATCGCATTGTTGTTCATCACATTTTGATGTCATAACATTGAAATGTTATTTTTTATTCATCACATTGTTATGACATTCAATGTTCATCACATTGCAAAGACATTTGTTGTTCGTCACAACATGGGTGATGGAATTTGTTGTTTGTCACATTACGACATCAATTTTTTTGGTCCAATTGCTATATCATTTATTGTTCGTTCATTATAAATTCTATATTTAAAATTAAATAGGGTGTAAGATTTAGAGGTTTTTTTTCATTGCAAATTTTGTGTGCATGTAAAGTTTTAGTAAACATGAATATTTGTTTGTCATCATTATGTTGAATGTAATTAAGTTTATTTAGCTATTTGTGTTTTATAAATAAAAATTTATGATTATTTGTCATATTAAAAGTTGTTTTTTTTGAAATTTCCAATTCTAAAATTTAATCATGAGCTTAGTTTTGGCTCTATTCTTGGGGAAATGATATTCCTAAATATTCTATTCCTTCGGTGTTTCTTTGCACCTTTTGGGGCATTTGCTACTTATAATTTTAAAAATATTTTTAATGATTGAGAGTTAGTGAGATGGTGTGAGTTTAATAACTTAACTGAGATTTAGGGAGTTAGTGTGAGTTTAATAACTTAATAATTAAATAAGTTGAGTGAATTAATAATTAGGTATGAGTGGGTCAAAAACTATTGAAATAACGAACTAACAAAAGTGAATATAGACATCTACAAATTTATGTTTTATAAGTGTCTATATTCCATTTCGGCACAAAGTGAAAATGATTAAATGCATTTTACCTTCCCAAAATTTTTTGTTGTTCATTATGATTATGCATTGCCTAATTAAATTTATCCCTATTTGAATTTATTTATCCATATTAAGGTTGAATTAATTTTACATTTTTCTCAACCTTAAAATTGAATTCATCCATATTTGAATTTATTTATCTATATTAGGGTTGAATTAATTTTACAGTTTTCTCAACCTTAAAAATAAAAATAAATATCGAAGAATTTTGAAAATGATGAAAAATATATTTGGAAGAAATAAGATTTTTTTTATGATATTTTTTTAAATGTAGATGTATATGTTAATTAGTGAATCACAAATGGGCTATTTTTTGGATATTTTCTAAATAAAATATTCTCCAATTTCATTAAAAATTCGCCCACCTTTTACATATATATGATTAAATGGATGATATTCACAAAAAAATTAACAATTTTAATAGTAAATTTCATGTTTTTTATTGAATATTCACCTACATTCTGTATGTATGAATTTTAAAACCAAAATAATTGCCTACAATACTATATGTAAGAAAAATATTAAATGCTTAAAAAATACCCTGATGTTAATCATGTTAATGTTTTATAGGTTGTATATACAATCAATGTTCATTCTTCACTATGATATCAACAAATTAAATAAAATTTTAATAAAAAATGACTAGAAAAATGAAAATTTCACACATTACAAATTTTACATTTTTTAACTCTAACAATGTTTTAGGTAAAGCATTTTATTTATTAAAATGAAAATCAGGTTTACAACCCATCCATCTATCTCTTTTAGACCACTTTGATATATCTATCTATTGATCGCAAATCTTAGGAATGTCACCAACAAAGGGAGGGAACTGGAAAACAAAGGGAGGGAACTCGATCATGAGTTCCAATTATAATCGTTTTTTGTTTCACATAGTAACATGCGACTGATAGGTGGAACTAATTGCTACTTATTGGGTAAATAATAATTTTATAAGTTGTATATTTATCTGATTTTAGCAATTTTTTTCTCTCGATTATATTTTTACAATGATTCATTGGGAATTAGGTAGATTTATTATTAAATCAAATAGAATAGAAAAAACATTGATTGAATTCTTTGCTTAAATGTAAGCAGAGCATACGATGATTACAGAATCATCATAATAATGATCTCATCCACAACCACAGGAAAATGAAATATTAATAAATTAATTTTAAGTGAGCCCCATTATTATCATAAATTTTATGCAAATATGCAAGATTCATTCAATACAATGCAAACAATTTACCATATAAAAAAAATACATATATCTCTTGGACAAGGGTATTGTATTAATAAGCAGGATGAGACCTTCATTTACAAAATATGTGAAATAGGGCCCTTAAAAAATACTTCTAGTCTTACAATCTTCTCCCCTTTCACATTATCCTTCTATTTTTTCTATATGGAAGAAATTTCTATTTATATATTTCCAATATAATTACAAAATGGCTTTTGGCCAATAACACCTTAAGCACAATGGAGAGGTAAATTATTTTATTTATCGAAAGGAAAATTGGGCTTAAAACCCATTCCCATTCCATCTATCTTTTTTAGGTTACTTTGATATATCTACCTAATGATCGAGAGAACCTTGGTATGTCATCAACAATGGGAGGGAATTGGAATGCCATCAACAAAGGGAGGAAATTCGACCGTGAGTTCCAATTAGAATCGTTTTTTTTTTGGCATAGTAACCTTCGATTGATATGTGGGCTAGATTTCTACTTATGGGGTAAAGAATCATTTCACAAGTTGTATATTTTATCTACTATTAACAATCATTTTTGTTCTCACGATTCTATTTTTACAATGATTTATTGGGAATTAGGTAAATTTATTATTAAATCAAATAGAATAGATTTTTTTAATTGAATTATTTGATTAAATGTAAGCAAAGCATAAGATGATTGCATAATCGTCAAAATAATGATCTTATCTACAACCATAGGAAAATGAAATACTAATCAATTAATTTTAAATTACCCCAACATTCTCATAAATTGTATGCCAATATGAAAGGCTCATGCAATACAATACAAGCAATTTACCATATCGGAAAAATACATATATCACTTGGACAAGGGGATCATTGTATTAATCACCAAGACGAGGCCTTAATTTACAAAATCTTTCGAAATAGGGCCTTTAACAGAGGAATCCAGTCTTACATTCTTCTCCCCGCTCCCCTTCTCCTTCTATTTTTTCTCTATGTAAGGAATTTCTATTTATATATTTATAGTACAATTACAAAAGGGATTTTGGCCAATGGCACCTCATGCACAATGGAGACATTAATATTTCGTTGATGAAGCTTGATGTCGGTGCATTTTCTTGGTAGTGTGGGTGTACAATATTTCAAAAATCCTAGGATCTTCCATATTTCGTAATTTTTGTCTTTCCTTCAAATCTTAATCTTCTAGTCTTTGTATGTCATTCTTCATCCTGATGGTATAGTAATAGAGTTTATTTTCTAGGGAAATATATTGTGTTTGTTCAAAAATTGATTCAGAATGTTTTTAATGCTTATGATTCATTATTGAATCTAGAAATGAGACCATTTCCGCAACTGGGAATTCATTTTTGTTTTTTATTAATGAATTTTATTTTAATAAAAATTTCTGGGGACTTTCTGACACACATGTTCTATGGTTAAGTAGTAATTTTATAATATTTACCTTGGAATTAATGGTCAAGACTTCTAACTTGGAAATTTTTGCAGACGATAATAAGAAAGGAATAATAACATGCAAACTTCTAAAGTAAATGTTTCTGCATGTGTAAATTTTTGTCACAAAATTTAACATCATTTTGCTCCCTTATATTCATCAGGTTTTGAAGCTTCATGCTTGCAAATATCTTGAGAAATCGACATTGATTCCACTCTATATGGGAAGAGAACTTCCAAAACTCCGTGAGTTGGATTTATCCTATGGTACTCTTAGTCAGAGATCGAAATCAGTAATATTGCTTCCTTTCCCAACCTTCTTGAAGGTCTATGATTGAGCTTGAGGGAAGAAAATGAAGGGATTGAATGAAGGAGCGAAGCTAATTGATTGAAGACAATTAACAAATGAGGGAGGAAAATTTTCTTTTGTCTTGGTGTGAACCAAGAGGTAGAGCAAGATTTTGAATGATCTCTAATACAACCAAACTTGGATAAAAGAAAGTACAAAAAACAAATGAGACCCATGTTTGCAAAAATTTTATGACTTGGAGACTACAACTAATGTCTCTAACTTCAGTATTTACAAGTAGACATAAGGAAATAAAGTCTACAAAATGCAATTACAACCAAGGTTGAAAATTGGAAAAGTATTATATTCATATTATATTCACTTTAAATTACAACCAATCCAAATAAAGTGTATCTTGAATCCAATTTGGCATTTATATTCATGGAAACTTTTGTAACCTACTTTTGATATTCTTAACTTGATGAATAAAAGTTTACTATTGAACACTAAAACTACATCTTGTAATGTTATGAAAAATCTTCAAAGAAATGTGAATGATATAATAACATGAGACACCTATATAGCCTACATCAAAGCATGATTTTCGAATGATTAGAGTTCTCTTATGATGAAAAATCCTTTGTGAAATTTTGTTTTTTTTTCTCAAACAAACACTAGCAAAAAAAAAAAAATTGCATAATTTTTTACTTATTTCTTTTATGACATTCTTTCCTATGCTACCACCTTAAGACATTTCCTTTGCAACATGTGGTGCAATTGCTAGTTTTATTTTTTATTTTTAAAGAGAATGTATAGACCTAAAACTTACAAATCCCCTCATACTAGGTTGTAGAATAAGCTTCTCGACTCATCATAAAACCAATTATAAAACCAATTATATATATATTGTTACTAATTCTACCCAAAGTTGATTGACTATATTCCAAACACCAACACTATATAAAAAAATCACTATCCCAATCACTAGCATCTCTATACAATGTGTAACAATGAGTTAGATAAGCACTTTATCCTAAAGTGCGATTTGAGCATGTGATACTAGGTTTTGGGAATTATGTGGCAGACTATTAGCATCTCTATACAATGTGTAACAATGAGTTAGATAAGCACTTTATCCTAAAGTGCGATTTGAGCATGTGATACTAGGTTTTGGGAATTATGTGGCAGACTATTATAAATGTGTTAGTTTTGTTTATGAGAAAATAATTTAATATAAAAATAACTCTATACAATGTGTAACAATGAGTTAGATAAGCACTTTATCCTAAAGTGCGATTTGAGCATGTGATGCTAGGTTTTGGGAATTATGTGGTAGACTATTAGCATCTCTATACAATGTGTAACAATGAGTTAGATAAGAACTTTATCCTAAAGTGAGATTTGAGCATGTGATACTAGGTTTTGGGAATTATGTGGCAGACTATTATAAATGTGTTAGTTTTGTTTATGAGAAAATAATTTAATATAAAAATAAATTTTAGAAAATTGTTTTCTATAAATTTTATTTGAAAATTATAAATTATTATTTTTAATTAATTTTAGGAAAAATATATAAGTTTGTTATTTTAATTAATATTTTTGTTTAATTAAATATCAAATGACATTGTAATAGTATTATTGCGCCAAGAGGCGCATCTGCAGCCCAGTATGACCCCGATGTTAGGTGGGTCACGTCCTCAATGTCGACTGAAATTTTAAATTAAAATAAAAATAAAAAATAAGTGCCGGCTTAACAAAATACGGTGGTATCATGTTCTATCATGTTCTAACATGGCTCGGATTTGCAATTTCATATATATGGCTCAGATCTATGGATAATTACAGTATGGGACAGATCAATACAAAGACCTCGCACAATGATGAAATTCCCTTGCTCGCACTATGATATGGTTCTCGCTATAAGCATAAAATGATTCGTTATATGGCTTGCTTAATCTATGAAGTGATCTAAACTTCGGCACACGGTGATGGCTAATGATAGTTCATATGGCTACTTACAGAATTTTGTATGATCTCACTCTGCTCTGAACAGTGGCATTGAATCGCGTACTCTATAGTGATTTGGAATCGCATATTCTGCATGATGACATGGAATCTATATTTCTCTGCATCGCATTATTCCAACAATGGTTTGTGGCACGTAACAATTCGTATTGACCTGCACAATGTTATTACATTAAATTAAACACAGTGCCATCACATATGGTTCGTATACTATTACATTGCCTTCCATACATTATGCTATGGTCTGAAAGTGGCATCACAAACACAGTGAATGGCATACATTATATATACACAAAGACTTACAGTTTATATTTAGGATTGTGCTATATCTTTGTGACTCATTGACAATTCTGTGATGGTTCTATCACACCTGTGGTAACTCACACAATGTTCAATAACTTGATATACAAGTTATGGGCTCATTTTTGCTAATAATCAATGACTTTGTCTCGCATATCTTTGTGGCACTTATATATCTCTGAGATCTCGCATACCCTGTGACTCTATACATCATATATTGATGTAGATAAATTAAACCGTTTAATTTCCGGATTTTAAACATGTAATATTCATAAGCTTGCTCGAATATTGTGAGCAAGCGATTTCAAATAAAATGTAGGCATTTGGCTTAAACAAGTCAAAATCCCTACCTATGGTCCTGTAAAATTACCACGTTGAATTTCCAAATTAAGTAAAGTTTTAAACATCTTTACTCTTTACTAAAGTCAATACCATTTCCTAAATCAAAGGAAAAGAGTTAATTCAACACAAACAATCAAAATCCAAAATCTTTTAATATT
This sequence comes from Pinus albicaulis, assembly GCA_034641835.2. Classification (NCBI taxonomy): domain Eukaryota; kingdom Viridiplantae; phylum Streptophyta; class Pinopsida; order Pinales; family Pinaceae; genus Pinus; species Pinus albicaulis. Next base: position 1,154,461,001 of record CM076578.1, read on the forward strand.
TCTTTTAATTAAATATTTGTAAAATGAATATATACTTACTCCAGAGGTACGGTAAATAAATAAAAATTATTTTTATATTTATTCCATAAACCTTTGTATATTTAAAAAAACTTTAAAAAGAGGTTTTATTTAGATGAAGCCTATGGGACGAATACCATGAGACAAATTAATATTGACACCATGGGCCAAATACCATGGGTAAATAAATAAATATAAAAGAGGTATAAACAAGTATGATAAATAAATAAATAAATATAAAATATATATAAAGAGGTATGGTAAATAAATAAATATAAAAGAGGCATAAAGAGGTAAGGTAAATAAATAACAATATATCAAATAGGATTATAAATAAAAATATCATTATATAAGAAGCCTATGGGCCAAATACCATAGTAAAGAAAATGGGTATGGTAAATAAATAAAAATATAAATAAACTAGAGGTATGGTAAGTAAATAAAACCTCTTTTCATATTTACTCCATAATCTGCTTCATATTTACGAATATTTATGTTCATTAGTTTACATAACTAAGAAGAAATAGAGAGAGAGTGATAAGGGAGAGATGGAGAGAGTGTGTGTATGTTTAGGGGTGAGATAAAGAGACAAAGTAAGATGTATGGAAAGAAGGGGGGAGAGAAGAAGTGAGAAGGAGAGAGAGAGGGATATAGTAGTGTAGTTGGAGAGAGAGAGGGGTGGAAAGAGAGAGAGAAAGAAAGGGATGGGGGAAGAGAGAGGATTAGAGAGAGAGAGAGAGAGATGAGGGTAAAGAGAGGATTGGAGGGAAAAGAGAGAGAGAGAGGTGGGAGAGAAAGGGAGAGAGAGGAAGGACAAGAGAGAGGACTTGAGAGAGAGGAGGAGAGAGGGATCGATAAGAGAGATGGAGATGGAGGGGGAGAGATGTAGGAAATAAGAAATATAGAGAGTGACAAGTGGAGAGAGAGAAGGAGTGACAAGGGAGAGACAAAGAGAAAGCATGTATGTTTGGGGCTGAGATAAGGAGACAAATAAGGAGAGATGGAGATAAGGGGGGAGAAGGAGATATAAGGAGAGAGGGAGAAATATAGTAACATAGTTTGTGGGTGAAGAGAGAGAGAGAGAGGGAGAGAGAGAAGGGAGAGAAAGGGAAAGAGAGGAAGGAAGAGAGAGGATGTGAGAGAGTGGAGAGAGGGAGGGAAAGAGAGATGGAATTGGAGGGGGAGGGGGAGAGAGGTAAGAAGAAAGAAATAGAGATAGAAAGGTGGAGAGAGAGAGAGTGAGTGAGTGATAAGGAATGTGGAGAGAGAGGGAGAGAGGGGGGAGATAGAGATATAGATGTGTTGAGAATGCAGCAAGATGATGGAGCTTGGTGAAATGAAGTCGCCTTCACCAAGTGGGCCCGCAGGAAAATTCTGGCGCAAAGTCTATTTTTAGACATACGGAGCATGATTCGGGGATTCCAGTTGGAGATTCTTGAAGTATGCGACATGTTGGTAAAAATAGATGAGACTCATATTTTTAGGTCGAAGGCTATTTTTAGACTGCCTCTCCTAAAAATATGGAAGTCAAATATTATTTACCCTTAATAATATTTTGACTATAAACAGCAGTTTACTCTCTTGGAGCACTTCAGTTTGAGTCATGGAGGTGACTCATGCAACTGACAGAAGGAATCACGTGGTTCCTAGGGTTTTATGGCATCTTGCATGGTTGACTTCAGTTGGACTTCAGTGGCAGAAGTTTTGGAGGAGTTAACGGGACAGATAGTGGAGTTGTGTTCTGTTTATTTTAGTTGAACTAGTTGAGATTAGTTTAACTAGCTAATCAATTAGTTATGAGTGGAGTGGATTAAATATTATTTAATTCATTAATTAGTAACTCATTATTCAACTCAAGAACACATCAGTTCACTACAGTGCATGATCAGTTCAGTGGAGACCAGTGAAAGAGGTAGATGAAAGGGTGAGTATAGCTATCAGTTGGAGGATCATTTGTGCATGAGATTTGCACCACACTTGGAGGAATTGTCCATGACAATTGCGCAGTCAAGCCAAGGAGATTCGAACCTTGGATCTCTATATAGACAGGCCATGATTGCGCAATAGAGGAAAGGAAATTAGCAGGGAGTTTTGAACCAGTAACCTGTTCAAAACTAAGCTAGATTGTGTGTAACTTTATGAGAAAGTACTGAGTACTTGTGAGGAGTATTGTACTTGTTTTGTTACATGATTTCTCCATTATAATATACACAATAGCTGCGGGGTTTTCAGCTATAGGCTTTCCCCATACATACTGAGTTAATGTGTGATTGATTTGATGTGAGATTGCTTCTATTATTTACGCATGTGACAATTAATTGTAGAAGAAGGTTATGTGTTATGCATGCAATTCGAAATTGATGTATGATCGGGTTAATCTTCATTGAATAAGTGATTTATTCAGCTAATTTCTACATGGTATCAGAGAAATATTAATTTTCGAGATCTATTACGGTGATTGCAAACTTATTTCCTCAGACAGAGTCTGCATACGGGCCAGGAAGCCTCCAGATTCATCTTTCTTCGGAAAGTGAAAAGTCTGGTAAACGCCCCTTGCAGTCAATCTCTGATTTGGAAATAATTTGTTCTCAAGTGTAGATCGAAAGTGATAAGAGCTTGGAGTTTGGAATTCGAATTTTGCAGCAGCTTTGTTTTTCTTGGTGCCGGTGTTGAAAATGTCTTTCAACGGTTTGCGACTCGAATATGCTCTTGAAGGCAGTTCGAATTATGTTGCATGGAAGGATCGCATGGAAGCAGTATTAGAAGATAATGGTCTGAAGGAGTTCGTAGATACGGATGTCCAAAACCCCACTGATCCTGCTGAAGTCGATGCATGGCAAAAGAAGATGGCGAAGTGTCGAAGGATCCTGTTGGAGGGCGTCAAGGATCATATTGTATCCAGCCTACATGGAAAGGCTACTCCATATTTAATGTGGAAAGATTTGACGGATCTATTCCAGAGTAAGAGCGACCAAAGGAAGCTAGCGCTCAAAGATAAGCTCAAGAACATCAAGATGGAGAAGGGCGACAGTATCGCCAAATACCTCACGAAGTTCACTCAATGCAGAGATGAGCTGGGAAGTGTGGGGGTGATTGTCGAAGACGAGGACATGGTCGACCTGGCTCTCCTTGGTCTTTCGAAGGCTTGGCACTCATATCAAGATAGTGTCAATGGTCGGGAGAAGCTGCCGGGATGGGAGCGCCTTTGGGCGGATCTCATGCAGGAGGAGATAAGGAAGACTACTCGAGATGGATCTTCATCAAAGGGAGCTGATGAAGAAAACTGCGCTTTGGTGTCCAAAGCTAAGAAAGGGAAGGGTAAGAAAACCTCTCATTCTGGAGCTAAGGGCAAGAAGCAGGATATGGCGAAAGTGAAATGTTTTCACTGCCATGATCACGGACATTATGCTACAAATTGTCCAAAGAAGAAGAACAAGCAAGCGGGAAGATCTGCAGATGGAGAAGCTTTGGCTTCACAGTTCGAGCTTGACTTTTCACTGATTGCATGCTTGGTTTCAAGTGTGATGGGATCGGTGTGGTTCTTGGACAGCGGTGCGTCATTTCATATGACGGGAGATCGGGAGTTGTTCTCGGATCTGGAGAACAAAGATTTGGGTGTGCACATCGAGATGGGCGATGATGGTAGATACAGTGCGACTGGTATCGGTACCGTATCCTTTCAGAGGGAGTCTGGTAAACCCTTTGTCTTAAAGGATGTCATGCATGTACCTGGATTGAAGAAGAACCTGATTTCAGTAGCGATGTTGGAGGATAAGGGGTATGATGTGGTCTTCGGCGAAGGAAAAGCCTTCCTGCGCAGTAAGACTACTGGAGAGACCCGGAAGATAGGGGTTCGAACTCAGAACCTTTATCAGTTGCAGGTAGATGACTGCGCAGCTATGGCATGCAAGGCGGGAGAAGTGGTGAGCCGGGATGATGAGGGCGAACTATGGCACGGGAGATTGGGCCATCTTCACCATGGAGCTTTGAAGATTCTGCAGCAGATTTCTACTGGACTTCCTAAGGGCACCCTTGCGCAGTCAGATCAGTGCAAGGGGTGTACTTTAGGGAAGTATGTGAAAGCCACCTTTCACGAGAAGGATAGTCGCGCCACGACGATCCTTGAGAGAGTTCTCACAGACGTGTGTGGTCCTTTCTCTGTTGCTTCGACAGCAAAGCACAGGTATTATGTGATCTTTGTTGATGATTTCTCTCGAAAGTGCTGGATCTTCTTCATGTCGAAGAAGAGCGATACATTCGCGAAGTTCTGTGAGTTTAAAGCACTGGTCGAGAAAGAGTCGGGGAAGAAGGTGATTGCTCTAAGGAGTGATAACGGTGGTGAATTCATCTCGGCTGAATTCAAGGAGTTCTGCAGCGCAGAAGGGATTCGGAGAGAGCTCATCGCACCCCACAACCCACAGCAGAACGGGGTGGCTGAGCGGAAGAACAGAACGATCGTGGGTGCTGCACGGGCGATGTTATGATGGGGCCAGCACTTGTGGGCTGAAACACACAATACAACGATTAACAATAATGCCCAGACAATTTATCCTCCCTGGGTTAGCATGAGTACACCGAGAGGAGGCTTGTGCAGCGAGGCACAGTGGCCTGTTTGCAGTTTTTGGTTCCTCACGTCACACATGCATACTTGAAGCGAAAGGAGATCACCGAGAAAGAGGTTGGATCCAAGCGCTAAGGTTGGAATATTTGTGGACCTGCCCCGATACACCTCACAACTATCGGGTGTATGTGCCAGACAGTCGCAAGACTGTTGTGCGACGGGATATAAAATTCCAGGAGGAGAAAGCCATGCGGTGTTCGCTTGAGAGGGAGCTACACTTGCATGCAGATGAGGAGCTGTTAGTTCCTAAGGAGGAGCTTCCGGATGTGGATCAGCCACAAGAAGAGGTTCAGGAGGTGGAAGAAACCACCCATGCAGCGCCAACCATCAGAGGGCGCATGCGCACTACAGAAGCTGAGCGACTGGCTCGAGATGCAGAGAAGGTTGTAGGACCACCTACAGCACGGCGCAGACAGAGACAGTCACCGGATCGGTACACTGGATACATGGCTCTTATGAGTCAATGTGTTGTGACAGAGCCATCCTCTTTTGAGGAAGCTGTGGAGGAACCCGCATGGGTTGATTCCATGATCGAAGAATATGATTCGATCATCAGGAACAGTGCATGGGAGATTGTCCCAAGAACGGTTGGGAAATCAGTTGTAGGTTCGCGATGGATCTACAAGGTGAAGCAGGCGGCTGACGGGAGTGTGGAGAAGTACAAGGCGAGATTTGTCGCCCGTGGCTTCTCACAGATCGAGGGGATCGACTATGAGGAGACTTTGCACCTGTCGCAAGGTACTCTTCCATACAGACGATCCTTGCTCTCTCAGCGCAGATGGGGTGGCACATTCATCAGATGGATGTGAAGACTGCGTTCCTCAATGGAGTTATTGAGGAAGAGGTGTACATAGAGCAGCTTGAAGGTTTTGAGATCTTCAGCAGTGAGTCACATGTGTGCCGACTCAAGAGAGCACTGTACGGGCTGAAGCAAGCACCTCGTGCTTGGTACACTCGGATAGACAGCTACTTCACCGGGCTTGGATTCTCCAAAAGTGAGGCGGATCCAAACCTGTACCAGATTGTGGTGGAGGGGAAGCTGTTGATCATCGTACTGTATGTAGATGATCTGATTTTGACTGGCGATGAGCAGTTGATACTTTCATGCAAGGAGGATCTTGCACGAGAGTTTGAGATGAAGGACTTGGGCATCCTTCATTATTTTCTGGGATTGGAGATTTGGCAGCGCAATGGAGGACTGTTTGTTTCTCAGGGCAAGTATGCCCGGGAGATTCTGGAGAGGTTCAACATGCAAGGCTGCAAGCCTGTTGACACTCCTCTTCCTGGTGGTTGGAGGAAGGAGGATGCTACTTCAGCGGAGGTAGTGGATGCCACTGTCTATCGGCAGTTGGTGGGGTCGCTTATGTATATGGTCAATACACGACCCGATATATGCTATGCAGTTAACCAGCTTTCGCAAGCTATGGTTAAGCCTACCAAGCTCTTTTGGAAGGCGGGCAAGCATGTATTACGCTATATCAGAGGCACATCGGGATATGGTCTATGGTACAGACAGGAGGATGGAGTGAAGCTTTCTGGTTTCACTGATGCAGATTGGGCAGGGAGCCCAACAGACCGGAAGAGCACTTCTGGAGGAGTTTTCGGCATTGGGTCGACAGCAGTTTCCTGGTACAGCAGGAAGCAGAGATCCGTGGCACTCAGTTCAGCAGAGGCCGAGTACATGGCAGCAAGTTTGGCTGCATGCGAGGCTATTTGGATGAGGAAGATCCTCGCAGGTTTGTTCAGGTTGCATTTGGAGCCTACAGTGATCTACTGTGATAACCAGAGCTGCATCAAACTCTCGGCTAATCCAGTATTTCATGATAGGTCCAAACACATCGACATCAGGTACCATCATATCAGAGATTGTGTTCAACGGAGAATCATGATGCTTTCATATGTTCCCACGGAGGATCAGGATGCCGACATCCTGACGAAGGCGCTCACCAGGAGCAAGTTCGAATTCCACAGAGGCAGGATAGGGATTGCAGATAATCCATATCTTGCTGAGAGGGAGTGTTGAGAATGCAGCAAGATGATGGAGCTTAGTGAAATGAAGTCGCCTTCACTAAGTGGGCCCGCAGGCAAATTCTAGCGCAAAGTCTATTTTTAGACTATGTCTATTTTTAGACATATGGAGCATGGTTCGGGGATTCCAGTTTGAGATTCTTGAAGTATGTGTCATGTTGGTAAAAATAGATGAGACTCTATTTTTGAGGTCAAAGAGGTCGAAGTCTATTTTTAGACTGCCTCTCCTTAAAACAGGGAAGTCAAATATTATTTGCCCTTAATAATATTTAGACTATAAACAGCAGTTTACTCTCTTGGAGCACTTCAGTTCGAGCTACAGAAGTGGCTCATGCATCTGACAGAGGAATCACGTGGTTCCCAAGGGTTTGATGGCATCATGCATGGTTGACTTCAGTTGGACTTCAGTGGCAGAAGTTTGGAGGAGTTAATGAGACAGATAGTGGAGTTGTGTTCTTTTTATTTTAGTTGAACTAGTTGAGATTAGTTTAACTAGCTAATCAATTAGTTATGAGTGGAGTGAATTAAATATTATTTAATTCATTAATTAGTAACTCATTATTCAACTCAAGAACACATCGGTTCACTACAGTGCATGATCAGTTCAGTGGAGACCAGTGAAAGAGGTAGATGAAAGGGTGGAGTTAGCTATCAGTGGCGACATCAGTTGTGCATGAGATTTGCACCACACTTGGAGGAATTGTCCATGAAAATTGCGCAGTCAAGCCAAGGAGATTCGAACCTTGGATCTCTACATAGACAGGCCATGATTGCGCAATAGAGGCAAGGCAATTAGCAGTGAGTTTTGAACCAGTAACCTGTTCAAAACTGATTTAGATTGTGTGTGACTTTATGAGAAAGTACTGAGTACTTGTGAGGAGTATTGTACTTGTTTTGTTACATGATTTCTCCATTATAATATACACAATAGCTGCGGGGTTTTCAGCTATAGGCTTTCCCCATACATACTGAGTTAATGTGTGATTGATTTGATGTGCGATCGCTTCTATTATTTCCGCATGTGACAATTAATTGTAGAAGAAGGTTATGTGTTATGCATGAAATTCGAAATTGATGTATGATCGGGTTAATCTTCATTGAATAAGTGATTTATTCAGCTAATTTCTACAAGATGGAAGGTGAAGAGAGGGAGAGAGGACAAAAGGAGGAAAGAGAGATATTAATGGGGGAGAGGGAGAGAAGGGGAAGATAGAGATATATATGGAAGGTGAAGAGAGGGAAGAAGAGAGAGATGGGGAGAGGGGGTGATTGAAAAAGAGATTGATATATATGGAGTATGAGAGCGTGTGTTTTTAGGGGGGTGAGATAGAGAGACAAAAAAGAATAGATGGAGGGGGATATAGATATGGATGGAGGGTGGAGAGAGGGAGGAATATTTCTCGCACTAGATGTATTGATATAAGTGGAGATGGTGATTTCTAATCCTATTTGATTATTTGCACTATATGCATTGATTTTAGTGTAGATATTTATTTTTAATGATATTTGATTACTTGCACTAGATGCATTGATTTTAGTGTAGGTGGTGATTTCTAATACAATTTGATTGCTTGCACTGAATTTATTGATTTCGATTTAGATGTCGATTTATAATTATATTTGATTACTTGCACTAGATGAATTGGTTCCAATGTAGATGATTTCTAATGCTATTTTATTGTTTGCACTAAATGCATTAATTTCAGTGTAGATGGCGATTTCTAATCCTATTTGATTTATTTGAGTAAATGCATTGATTTCAGTGTAGATGTTGGTTTCTAGAGAGAGAGAGAGAGTGATAAGGAAGATGGAGAGAGAGGGAGAGAGGACAAAAGGAGGAAAGAGAGATATTAATGGGGGAGAGGGAGAGAAGGGGAAGATAGAGATATATATGGAAGGTGAAGAGAGGGAAGAAGAGAGAGATGGGGAGAGGGTGTGATTGAAAAAGAGATTGATATATATATGGAGTATGAGAGCGCGTGCGTTTAGGGGGGTGAGATAGAGAGATAAAAAAGAATAGATGGAGGGGGATATAGATATGGATGGAGGGTGGAGAGAGGGAGGAATATTTCTCGCACTAGATGGATTGATATAAGTGGAGATGGTGATTTCTAATCCTATTTGATTATTTGCACCAGATGCATCAATTTTAGTGTAGATATTTATTTCTAATGATATTTGATTACTTGCACTAGATGCATTGATTTCAGTGTAGGTGGTGATTTCTAATACAATTTGATTGCTTGCACTGAATTTGTTGATTTTAATTTAGATGTCGATTTATAATTATATTTGATTACTTGCACTAAATGAATTGATTTCAATGTAGATGATTTCTAATCCTATTTTCACTAAATGCATTGATTTCAATGTAGATGACGATTTCTAATCCTATTTGATTTCCTTGAGTAAATGTATTGATCAGTGGTGATGTTGGTTCCTAGAGAGAGAGAGAGTGAGTGATAAGGAAGATGGAGAGAGAGAGAGAGAGAGTGAGAAAAGGAAGAACAGAGATATTAGAAGGGGAGAGGGAGAGAAGGAAGAGAGGGAAGAAGAGAGAGATGGGGAGAGAGGGTGATCGACAAAGAGAATGATATATATGAGTGGCGAGAGCGTGTGTGTTTATGGGGGTGAGATAGAGACAAAAAAAAGAGATGGATGGGGATATAGATATGGATGGAGGGTGGAGAGAGGGAAGAGTATTTCTTGCACTAGATGTATTGATTTAAGTGGAGATGGTGATTTATAATCCTATTTGATTATTTGCACTAGATGCATCGATTTTAGTGTAGATATTTATTTCTAATGATATATGATTACTTGCACTAGATGCATTGATTTCAGTGTAGGTGATGATTCCTAATACTATTTGATTGCTTGCACTAGATGTGTTGATTTCAATTTAGACGTTAATTTATAATTATATTTGATTGCTTGCACTAGATGTGCTGATTTCAATTTAGACGTTGATTTATAATTATATTTGATTGCTTGCACTAGATGCATTGATTTCAATGTATATTATTCCTAATACTATTTGATTGTTTGCGCTAAATGCATTGATTTCAGTGTAGATGGCAATTTATAATCCTATTTGATTACTTTGAGTAAATGCATTGATTTCAGTGTAGATGTTGGTTTCTAATCTTATTTGATTGGTTGCATTAGGTGCATTGATTTCAATGTAGAAGTTATTTTCTAATCTTATTTGATTGCTTGCATTAAATGCATTGATTTCAATGTATATGTTGATTTATGATTTGATGTAATTGGATATATGACGGTACATTAATATTAAAGTGATTGGATTAACAATATGCATTGATTTTAGTGTAAGCACAAAAAATTATTAACAATGTAGATTGATTTTTGTGTTATAGTAATTTAAGCTATTAATATTGGAGAGCAAGAGAGACAAGGTATCATGTTTACTACAATAGATCGAGCTAAAGATTTAAATGGTTTATGATTTAAATTTTCTTTTTCATATAATCGATATGAAAAGATAATAAAACTAACAAGGGAGGAAATAAGAATAGTAGAAGAAAATAGTTTGAGATTGATTGTAACATGAGTATGTTATTATTATTCACATTTTCTATCTTTCAACACTATTATTGTCACTTTGCATTTAAAAAAAATATTTCATCATTTTTCATCATTATAGTTATTAACAATAATTATCATCTCAACGAACCGAGGTAACTAAGAAAATTTAAAATTAAAATGACCCAGTCAATCTCAGAAATATTTAGCATATTTAAAATGATTATATTAATATTTGATATATTTACATATTACTGATAAAATTAATCATATCTTTGATAGATTTTCCTTGGCAGCACACAACTGAAACCAGCCTAGATCCATCTTACATCTAAAAAATATACAAAAATTTTAATAATCTGAAAAATGTGACGTTGATGCCTCCGACTGGAACCAGCCTAGATCCATCTAACTCTGGATCTATCATGCGCCGAGAGGGATCAAATCTCTCGAGGTGCAAACCTTTCCTCAAGTTTTGCACTCAAAAAATAGGTTTGCAACTCGAGAGATTTGATCCCTCTCGGCGCATGATAGATCCAGAGTTAGATGGATCTAGGCTGGTGATATAAATTTGATAGTTACGCTAGATTCATTAACTTTATATTTCATTACCTACATTATAAATAATTGTAACAAAATTAAATAATAGAGAGTAAACAGAGACAAGTGTCATGATTTTCTTATAAAGTTATATAGACATAAAATGTTAAAAAGAATATTTTAAGTTAATTCGTAATTGTATCTTTCTCGATTTTCTTATTGATATATATTTTAAGGATATCTAACATTATTATCATTTTACAGAATATAAAGGCTAATGAAAAACATGTTTGTTGATGGATTATACTGTCAAATGTTAAAGAACGGAAATCCTGGTTGCGTAGATTCATATCCTTTATAATTTCAGTTGAATTCATTGACATTCTAATGTTAGAGGCTACTACATGAGAACCTTTAGTGAGGTTGTAGGCCATATTTCTTAGCATGGAGAATTTTTTTTTTCACATGAATAAATCACATATGGAGGCATACATAGTCACTTATGGAGCATTTTTTCCTTGAAGAATTCAATTATTTTATTATTTTTTTAAAATTTTTTTAATTTTTAAATTTTTTTTTTTTTTACTAAGATGTTTATAACCACTACATTCTAAGATATGTATTGGTGTTCATTTTCATGGATTTTTGTGGTCATAAAAAAAATTGAAATTTTGTTTTTATTAATGGATTCTTCATCTCTTTGGATCACTCTACAAATTTCCCATCCCCCTTTATAATTCATAATTGAGTATTTTTGTCTACACAATGAAAATTCATGCTATAAGTTTAAATATAGAGTTTTATATTTTTTGGTTAGACAACCTCTATTGCCAAAAGATGAACCAAGAGGCATAGAACTGGGAAAATAAGAGACAAAAGTTCAACTTCTAAAACATAGATAAAATTGCCAACCTGTCAAACACTAGAATACTAGAAACCACCAATCACCACCAATGTGAATGCTAGAACACCAAACACAAACAAATTAAGGTCATCAAAATCTAGAGTTCCAAGATAGCAAACACTAGGAAGAAACACAAGGTTCAAAAACACTATAATAACAAACACCATATAGACTTTAGATTTATGGAATAAAGGAGTGAGAAAACACTAGGCATCCATTGAGATCTTTTTCATCATACAAGTTCTAATATGGAGATAAAAAATAAAGAAATTACCTTTTTAGGAAAAAATGTTAGAGACAATGTCACTCAACCCAACCACATAATGTGTTGTCATCCCATATAGCCCTCATAAGATACACGACATGGTTCAAAATGTTTCCCAAGTATTAAGGCTTGCATGTGAAAAAATTAGGGGCAAGTCCTCTCATATCTCATTTTATAGCATAATTTTGTATGGTGATGAAGGTGTCATGACATTTGTTGATTGGTAGAACTTTATAACATGCCTTCATGACCTATGACATACAAAGGATTAAGGTATGGCTTGATATAACATGCCTCTATTTTTTCAAAGGCCCTTGATATTGAGCTTGGTTGCTTCATTAACTAAAGTGTTGGCTGGTTGAATGTATTATGTTATAACCCAAAAGAAAAAAATCGTCAAAAATCTACATATTTCCTTTTGATCCAAGTGATTAAGATTGCTAGTTTGCTATCATTGAGGATCCTTTTTAAGGTCATTACACTAATAATTATACTTGAGCTACGGATAACGATCAATTTCAGAGCTCTAGTTACATTTATTAAAAGAAGACTAGGAGGGCACATACCATAGCTTGTTTATTTGTGGAATTCTTTAGACATATAACATTAAGTCGTTTCTAAATGTCCCTTAAAATCAAGACTACCCCCTTGCATTTGTCATGCCTAAGCTTATATAATAAATATTAGAACAGATTTAAGTGATTATTTAATCATTACTTTTGATTTCTTTGTTAACATGCTCTTTCTTTTTTACCAATACTAGGTTGTGTCTATGTAGGGGCTAGCCAATATGTTGGATGAAAGAAAAACTTTCTCAATAATGAGATGTTGTCACTAAGATTGTATTAAACTCAGTCAAACTTAGACACCTTTTGGGACAATGTAATCCCCATAATCATTTCCCATCCTCAACCTCTAAGGATTTGTAAAAACTTACATGTCGGCTAAATTAAATAATAATAAAAGGTTAGAAGTAATATATAGCTCAGTATGAGGGAGATGTTGTAGTGGCTGTAAAAAGTTAAAAGTAATAAAAATAATAAAATTCAAATTTTTATTTTATAATTTTACCTTGGCCAAAATAAAATAAATATAATAAAAAAATAATGTTAAAATAAAAATAATTTCGCCGTATTGGCCCATGGTATTCATGTGGAAGATAGCCTATTTAAAGGGATAAATTAAACTAGCCTAGATCCATCTTAACTCTGGATCTATCAACGAGATCAAATACTGCGAGATGCAAACCTCTTTTAGAGTGAAAAAAGACTTGATCCCTCTAGGAGTATGGTGATTCCAGAGTTAAGATGGATCTAGGTTGGTTTTATCACATTGATCTAGGTTGGTTTTATCACATTTCCAGTCCAATATGGAAGAGATGTTGTAATGTTCTGTGATGTTATGTTATCTAAAAAATTTGACTAGGTCAAATTAAGTAAAATATAAAATAAGCATAAAAAAATAAAATTAATAATTATAATTATTAATCAAAACATTTTGAGTTGGTGAAATTACATAAAAATAAATAATAAAATTAATAACTAGCAAAATAGATCCATTTTAAGTATAGATCTGACATGAGCCGAGAGCGATCAAACTTCTTCACGTGCAAACTTCTTTAAAGTGTAAAGTACAATGTGTTATTTTTCATTGTTTCAATTGTATTTTTGAATGCTAAATAAAGTATATATATAGGACCAAAATAAACATTTTAACCATAAAAACTTAAAATTTTCATGATATATACATAATTTTTAAAAAATAATATATAATGTATACACAAATGACATTAAATTATTTTAGATAACATGTACATCAATACATTTTATAATGCAAATTAAAATAGTTTTTTATTATTAACATATTTTTAAGTGTATGTCAATATTAATTCGTATTAAAATTTTATCAATAACCAAATTATAAGATTTAAACATATATTACACACACATTTTTTTACTTTTAATTTCTTTACAACACATTCATTTTTTTTATTATACCGACATTATTTTTCTATTTGGAACATAATTTTTAACTTTAGTTTTATTTTAAAGTGGAACGAACAAACGAACAAACGGACAGACATACTTACACATTCCTCTCATACTCATTTGTAGAATTAGCCTCTCCACTCAATAATTATTAATTATAATGAGGTAGTCTAATTTATAGACGAAATAGTCATAGAAATCAGACCATACAATTTCAAGATATAATATGATTTCTTGTTGCTTAAAATATATTTTTGAATGCATAAATGGATTCAACACCCTGAAAAACCCCGGGGCACTAGAATTCTATAGATTAAACAATTTAAACTCAACTTTTTAAAAATATTGGCGGGATTTTGGTCAAAAATAGCCTAGATCCATCTAATCATGAACTGAGAGGGATCAAATCCTTCGAGGTGCACAAATTATTTTTGGAGTGTATAATTTGAGGAAAGGTTTGCACCTTGAGGGATTTGATCTGGAGTTAGATGGATCTAGGCTAGTTCCACTTGAGGGCAACAATGACACATTTTTAGATTATCATTATTATGTATATGCTTGAGATAAACTTCATACTTTGAAATTTAGATTATGTTTTCTTTGTTTGACATGACTATATGGTTCTCTTCTTTAAATTTTGTTTTTGTGTTTGTCTTTAAGGTTTGTACGTATTCCCTCGGATGCTTTGAGTGGTTGTGTGTTTATGTGTTTGAATTTGGATGGTAACGTTTGTGAATTTTACAATTGTTGTGTTATATTTCTATATGTGTATGTAATTGTCTCTTAGTAATTAGTTGGTGATGAAGAAGGGAGACAATATTGCCAATAGTTTGCAAGAGGATTGATATTGCACATTTAGGTATCACGACTTTTGAAAATTAATAATTCTTAATAGTGTCCCTCCAGGTATTACTAAGTATATCTCGAAGAGAAGTTTTAATAATTTACCGCGTCAAGATTACTCTTGAAATCATTTGTTTCATTGCTAATGTATGAAATAATTTATTTCCTTAAAAATATTTTGATGATTTTTTTTTTAGTTTGTTTTGCAAAAATCAAGAAATAATGTAAGTTTGAATTTTTTTAATGAGTGGTCACATTTACAGAATCTTTACATTATTTGTTAGTTTTTCCATATTTTCATATTGATTATATGAAAAGGATAGTTGATATCGTAAACTATTCAATTCTTTAACTCAAACTATTGTAGTAAACATCAGAGCTTGTCTCTCTTTCTCTCCAACATTAATAGGTTGAATTACTATAATACAAAAATCAATGCACATTGCCAATCATTTTTTTGTGTGCTTACAATGAAATTAATGCACATTATTAATCCAATCACTTTAAGTTAATGTACCATCATACATTGAGTTACATCAAATAAAAAATCATCATCTAAGCTGAAATCAATGCATCTAATGCAATCAATCAAATAAGATTAGAAATCAACATCTACACTAAAATCAATGCATCTAGTGCAAGAAATCAAATAAGAATAGAAATCAACATCTACACTAAAATCAATGCATCTATTGCAAGCAATCAAATGCGATTAGAAATCAACATATACACTAAAATCAATGCATATAGTGAAAACAATAAAATAGGATTAGAAAACACCATTTACATTGAAATCAATACATCTAGTGCAAGCAATCAAATAGGGTTAGAAATAACCATCTACATCGAAATCAATGCATCTAGTGCAAGAAATAAAATAGGATTAAAAGTCACCATCTGCAACAAAATCAATGCATCTAGTGCAAGAAATCAAATATGATTAGAAATCACTATCTACACTGAAATCAATGCATCTAGTGCAATCAATCAAATAGAATTAGAAATCAACATCTCAACTTGCGTCAATTTATTTAGTGCAAGCAATCAAACAGAATTAAAAAACATCCACATTGAAATCAATGCATGAACTGCAAAAAATAAAATAGGATTAGAAATCAACGTCTACACTGAAATCAATACATTTAGTGTAAGAAATCATATATCATTAGAAATCAACATCTACACTGAAATCAATGCATCTAGTGCAAGCAATCAAATAGGATTAGAAATCACCACCTACCATGAATTCAATAAATATTCTTCCCTCTCTCCCCCATCCATCTATATCTGTATCTCCATCCATCTCTCCTCCTTTATCTCTCTATTTCACCCCCAAACATAAAAACTCTCTCTCCATCATTCCACTTCTCTCTGTATGTATTTCTTCTTCCCTCCCTTTCTCCCCTTCCAAATCCATCTCTTTTTCCTCCCTCTCTCCTCCTCTCTATCACTCCCTCTATCTTCCCTCTCAAGTCCTTTATCTCCCATCTCCCTTTCTCTTCTCTCTCTCTCTCTCTCTCTCTCTCTCTAACCCTTTCACTATCTACTTCCCTCTCTCCTTCTCTCCCCCCCCTCTCCCCCCTTCTCATTTTTGTGTCTCCCTCTCTCTCTCTTACCCTTCCCTCCCTCTCTCACTCCTATCCTTATCTATCTCTTCATTCCTCTTATCCTCTCTCTTTTATTTTATCTCCTTTAATGCAAGAAATAAAATAGGATTAGAAATCACTATATACATTGAATTCAATACATCTAGTGCAATAATTCTTCTTCCCTATCTCTCCCTCCATCTATATCTATATCCCCATCCATATATCCTTCTTTCTCTCTCTCTCTTTCTCTCTTCACCTTCCATCTATATATCTATCTCTCTTTGTCTCTCTATATCACCCCCAAAACGTACACAATATTTCTCCATGTGTATATATTTCTCCCTCTCCCTCTCTCTTCCCCTTCTCTCCCTGACCCCCCCCTTCTATCTCTCTTCCCTCTTTCTCTCCCCTATCCCTCTCTCTCTTTCCACCTTTCTCTCTATGTATCTTTATTCTTACCTCCCCCCTTATATAACTATAACTCCCTCCATCTATCCTTCTTTGTCTCTCTATCTCAACCCGCCCCCCCTACCCTCCGCAAACACACATGCTTTCTCCCTCCATATCTATCTATTTCGTCCACTTTCTATCTCTCTTATATTCCCTCTCTTCACCTTCCATATATATATATATATCTCATTGTCTCTCTATATCCCCCCCAAAACACACGCACTTTTTCTCCATATTTATCTATCTTTCCCTCCCTCTTCCTTTCCTTCTCCCTCTCTCTCTCTCTTCCCCTTCTCTCCCTCTCTCCCTTTTCTATCTCTCTTTCCTCCTACTCTCCCCTCTCCCCCTCTCTCCATTTCACTTATCACTCACACTCTCTCTCTCTCCACCTTTCTCTCTTTGTGAATTTCTTCTTACCTCCGTCTTTCTCTCCCTTCCTCTCTCCTTCTCTTTCTCCCTTTCTCTCCCACCTCCCTCTATCTCTCCCCCTCATCTCTCTGTCTCTGTCTCTATCTCTCTCTTCGCCCTCCAAATCTATCATTATATCTCCTTCTCTCCCCCTCTTCTCTCTATCTCTCCTTCTTTATCTATATATCTCACCCAAAACATATACACTCTCTCTCCATCCCTCCCATGTCACTCCTTCTCTCTCTCTTTCCACTTTTCTCACTCTATGTGATTCTTCTTCCCTCCCTCTCTTTCCTTTCAACTCCATTCTATATCCCTCCCTCTCTCCCAAGTCCTCTCTCATCCTTCCCCTCTCTCCCTTTCTCTCCCTTCCTCTCACTCCCTCTATCTCTCCACCTCTCCACCTCTATCAGTGTGTCTTTGTTCTTTGTTCACACACACACACACACACACACACACACACACAGATATATATATAATTAATTTAATATTATATCAAATTTTATATATAATATTGTATCAATATTATAATATATTAATATTAATATTAGATTTATTGATATTTTTTACATGGCATGATAACAAAATTTCCAAATATTACAACTTTGAAGTGGAAATATTTATGTATTTAGAGATTTTAATACATCCATAAGATATGGTTTTTCTTTTAAATATTCATTTTACAAATACTTAATTAAAAGAAATATTAAAAGATTTTAGAGCAAGATTTTTTATTCTTTGTGTTGTATTAACCTTTTTACTTTATTTTAAGAAATGGTATTGACTTTAGTAAAGAGTAAAGATGTTTAAGGTTTTACCTGATTTGGAATTTTAATGTGGTAATTTATTTTATTGAAAGTAAATTTATGGTCCATTCAAATTCAACTTATATGATAAATAATATAATTGTATTATAGATTTTTTTTCATTGGTTTCTCAGATAAAAATGCTACAATACAATTATCTTATGAGTTTAATAGTTATTTTATCATATAGGTTGAATTTGAATAACTATATAAAACATTTAAATAAATTATTTTTATTTTTAGATTATTTTATTTTATTTTATTTTGGCCGACATAAGTAAATTTTCAACTTTGATGATGGCATCATAATGGATTGTAGAATGAGCCTCTATGCCCAATTAACCAGAAAAAATGACCTAAAAAAAGTCATTTAAAAGCCATTTTGTCTATAAGTTAAACTACACCATCATTAATAATTAAAACACTCTATATCCATCTTAACTTTAGATCTATCAAAGCTACCATAGGGATCATCTTTCTTGTCACATCTATCAACCTACAATCTCACAGTTGTGTTTAAAAAAAAATTACTTTACCGTAGCACCGAATATTTATATTAACATCATTACCAATTAAGAAATACAAGACTTAGCCCATAACCAAATATTACTTTGGTACCTTGGGATTATATGATTATAATTCAGATATTCTATTAAAATGATCAACACATATGATTACAACCTGTGATTGCATATTATTTAACTTATCATTGTAAGTTTTGCAACAAATCTTTGCGTACATGTATTTAATCTATGGTAAATGGCTCCGAATTTAATATATTTCTATATAGATGGAGAAATCATCCTCCAGATTCCTGCTACCATACATTAGTTTGGAATTTATGTCTCATGGTAAGGCTTCACGTACTGGCAGATTTATCGATGGCCCTGTCCGGTTGGTTGCTTGACACTTGTTTTTATTATCCGACGTTGATGGTTTTAGATTGGACTGCCCAAGTTGATTGTGAGGTGGTTTGGTTATCAACCCTACCCCTATCCCTTCAATGCTTTGTCATTTGGTGTTTTTACTTCGTCGGGATTTTTCTCTGCAACTTCTCCACCACGAGGGTGGCATGGCTCCCTTGTTGTTTGTCGGTTTCCTGGCAGTTGTGCCTCCAATTCCATAGCTTCCTGTGCGAGCTCAAAAGTGTTCGTCTCCTTGGTTGCATGCAGTGAACTCTAAATGCCTACGATCTCAGGTGATTTTCATAGTCTCACAACTTTCTACATTAAATTTTTGGCAACCGGCTTAATGTGCACAATATTCACTTATTTTTGTTCACCCTGTTTTGTCACAAGCGGATTTGCGGATGGAGAGCTTGCTCTTCCCTACCAGGTACGGTTTTCCACCAAGGTTAATGTCGTCTTGTTGTTCTTTCCCTTATTTATTTCACTGTATTTACTAATTTGTTTCACATTTCGCTGTGCAGGTAACCCTTACGGCAAGATTACAGTTTTTTTGGGCTTATGGCTTCGCCGAGTTCTAACATCCCTGACCATACTAGGTACGGTTCGATTTTATTGTTGAAGGCTATCGTTAAGAGATTACTGGTTAGGTGCGCCCTCCTGCTAGGTTGCACAAGGGTTGAGCCGTAATTTGTTGTGCATAGATTTCTATTCTAATTTGTGAAAATGACAGTGGCTATTAGCCCTGAGATTCTCATGAAGCAAGAACTTATGCCTTTCTAACGGTGCGACAATATTGCCTACCAATGTTTGCAAGACTTTGTCATTGGGGTTCTACGATGTTGTTTTAAAGTATTTGTTAATTTTCTCTTGTTAATTACATTACATTGAAAAGGGGGTTTTCATTCCTCATATAACTGAGTTAACCTTGGCCATTATGTAGACCATTGGTAGAGAGCTCTTGTGTCACTTTCATCTCGGTATTTTGTATTCTGTAAGGGATTATGGCCCTGTGAATTCATTATGCAAGGTTGACTTGATTTTCGGTTTGATACAATGTAAATGAATCTCTATTATTTTCTAAACTATGCTTCATTAATAATTCTATATGCGTTGTTGGCTGGGCTAATTCTATGGCTAGAGTTTTCATTCTTACATGTTTGGATTACATGCTCTATCAGATTATTATGGGGTTAATCTTGCATCATTTGCATATTTTTATACATATTTCTTTTACAGTTTCCCTCATATTATCTTGTTAAGGGGCCAGAGGACGTAAAACCCTATCTGTCCCCATGGTTAGGTTTAAACCTCTCGACCTATCGGGCCTTGATTTGCATGAAATACTTATAGTTTTGGCATATGCCTGTATTGGTAAAGAATTATAATTACACATTAATTCACAGTTACTCTATAGTTCTTGTTTCATGACAGATCTACATATCTCTCTCATGTAAGATTATGCTACTATAATTTTCATTCTTTTTATGTATCTTTATTCTTATAGCACACCCCCCCCCCGATTTTGGGTTGGCGCTATCATAACTTGTCTTTGTGCTTAAGGTTTTCCCACAAAATTTCTTGTTGTGTACACTATAGACATTGTAACATATTTTCTATTGTTTTCACAGCCCCTATTTAAAGGTAAAGGACCTCTGATGCATGTTCGGTTTAAAAAACAAGGTGTTTTTGGGTGCTTATTCATGCACTGTAATTTTCCCTAGGTTAGACAGTCATTAGCTATTTAACTATAGATTTATCTACATAACCTTTCTCACTGTAAACTAAAAAAAAATGTGTGTAGAATATTATATTATTCATTCAAATAGATCTTGCTTGAAATTTTTGTACTGTAAATGATGAGGCATTCACGTTCTTGCAAAAAAAAAATAAAGTACTGAAAACATCATAGTTTTTCCAAATCTATCACATAATCCACAGACTTATCTAGAATTTTGTTCCACTAGTTAAGCCACCCAACCATGAGTGAGGCAATTATGTACTCGACTCCCCCATGCTCCTCACCAGAGTGGAAGTTAGTAGATGAATTCTAAAGTTTATACCTCAAGACCCTTGTCCAACATTTTACTACAATTCGGGTTGCAGAGTTCCACTAGTTAGCAGCCAGCTTTGGACAACTCTAATTGCAAAGCTACCTGTTGTTAACCCTTCTTTTATTTTTTCACAAAACCTCTTCTCCTCTCTAATATTTCCTTTTTATCCTCATAGGAGAAGGTAACTATCAACAACTGCTTCTTCCAATTGCTCTGGGATCTTGGAATTATTTACCAACCAGTTATAGAAATTCTGAATGTAATTCTTTATCCATAAAAAATATAAACTCAGGTTCATTAACTATTTTAACACATTCGTTAGTATCTTTTCTTACTTAAAAGTGAAATGTAATTTTTCAAAACTTAAAATAAAATAAGATAACTAAGCTGGGTGTTACATCTTCCCCCGCTCAAGGAAAACACTATCCTCAATGTTTTAATCCATCATAGAAAATAGTTCGGGATATGTTTCTCATATAAACCCTTCACCTTCCCAAGTAGCCTCTTCTGGGCTAAAGTGCTTCCATTTCACTTTAAATTGGGAGATGACTCGCCTCCAGAGCTTTATTTCTCTCTTCTCGAGAATACGTTGAGGCTCTACTAGGAATTTGTCGTCCGGTTCGACCTGCAACTAGCAAAATTTAATGAATTAACTAAGTACTCATCTAATTTTCAGAGGACATATTAAGAATTACAACTTACCTGAACATTATTCTATTGTATTATATGCTTGGGATGATGCACATATCGTTTCAATAAATATACATGAAACACGTTGTGCACCCGTATGTGACTGGGTAAAGCTGGTCGATAAGCCACCGACCCTATTCTTTCCGAAATTTGGAAAGGCCCACAGAATTGGGGAGAAATTTTAGCACAGGTAGTCCACCTCACAGTGCTTTTATTTGGTCTAATTATAACATACACACGATCTCCCACCTCGAAATCTCAATAAGTTCTTTTGCGATCGACATAAACTTTTTGCATGTCCTAGGAAGCTTTTAAATTCTGTCAGATCTTCCTCACTTCACATTCCATTTCTTCCAACATCTTAGGTCCAAGCATTAACTTATTTTCAAGGCTACTCCAATTTATAGGTGTCTGGCATTGCCTTTTGTTATTTTAAGCAAACTCCACTAGATGTAGATAATATTGCCAATTTGTGGGTTGCTACATCACATACATACATAGAATGTCTTCTAGTATTTGATTCACCCACTCAGTCTGCCCATTTGTTTGTGGATGATAGGTGGTATTAAAATGAATTTCTATGCCCAGACTGGTGAAGAGTGCCTTCTAGAAAGCTAAGGTTAACTTCACATCCCGGTCTGAGATAATTGTTTTCGGGATACCATGCAATCTAAACACTTTCCTCATAAAAATATCAATGATTTGTACCACTTTGTAGTTAGACTGTATGGACATGAAATGAGTTTCTTTGCTAAGCCTATCCATTACCACCATGATGGAGTCATTGTGTTTCTTAGTCCTTAGTAAGCCTGTAATAAAATCGAGTGAAATGACTTCCCATTTCAACTCCGGTATAGGTATAAGTTGCAGTAAACCCGCAGGGTGCTAATGTTCCTCCTTGACATGTTGACATTCCAAACACTTAGAAAAGTATTCAGCAATATGCTTACGCATCCCAGGCCAAAAGTACTCTTTTTTTATTGCTGTCAACATTTCCTGGTAACCAGGGTCACCGACATAAGAGCTTCGGTGATACTCATCCAAAATCATCTCCTTCAACTTCATTTTATTAGGAATATATATTTCCCCTCAGAAGGTCAGTAGTTGTTCATTATTTACCTTATAATTTGTCTTTTCTCCTTGGTTTTCTGCTTGTTGAGCTTGTTTCCACAAAAACTAGTATTTTGGGACTTTTTGCACTGCCTCTTTCACTTGCTCATGAAACTTGAATTCCACCTGGTTAAAGTAGAGCTCATAAATACAATGTATTTTTCTACTCAAGGCATCAACAACGTGGTTTCCTTTACCTTTTTCTTGATGAATTTCAAATTCGAATCCACTCAGGAATGCGTTCCACCTTTCCTGGCGAGAATTCATGTCTAACTAGTTAAAATAACTAGTTAAGCTATTGTGATCTATTTTCAGCAGAAATCATTTCCCTAATAGGTAGTGCCTCCATAATTTAAGCGCATGGACTACTGCGGTTAGCTCCAAATCATAATAAGAATATCGTTGCTCATGTTCCTTCAACTTCCTAGACTCATATGCAATTACTTTTCCATCTTGGGTCAGCACTGCACCCACCCCTTCCTGACATGTGTCAGTGCAAACCTCAAACTCCTTGTTTGGGTCAGCTACCTTCAATATAGGGGCAGTAGTTAATAGTTTCTTTAACCGTTCAAAACTGGTTTGACAATCACTGGTCCAATTGAAAATTCGTCCCTTCCGCTATAAGAAAGTGATAGGAAATGAAATTTGAGAGAAACCTTCGATAAAACGTCAATAATATCTAGCCAAACCCATGAAGGAAAGTATGTACACTACGCTCCTAGGTACCCGCCACTCCATAATAGTCTTTATTTTCTCTAGGTCTACTGATATCCCTTCAGCAGAAATTAAATGGCCCAGATATTGGATTTTCTCTTTATAGAAGTCGCAATTATTGAATTTGGCATAAAGATGGTGGTCCTGTAACATTTTAAGCACCAAGCATAAATGATCTTTATGCTCTTCCATGATTTTAGAATAAATTAATATGTCATCAATAAAAATCAAAACAAACTTGTCCAAAAATGGATGAAATATGGCATGTATCAAACTCATGAAAGTTTTTGGTGCGTTAGTTAATCTGAATAATAAGACCACGAACTCATAGTGCCCATATCGGGTTCGAAAGGAAGTTTTGTATATATCCTCATATTTTATCTATATTTGGTGGTATCCTGATCTCAGATCTATTTTTTAGAATATATTTCTCCCTTTACTTGGTCAAAAAGATTGTCTATCAGTGGTAGCATATACTTGTTCTTAATGGTCAGTTTGTTAAGTTATCTGTAATCTACACATACACATCTTGCCATATTTCTTTTTAACAAATAGTAACGGTGCTCGCCAAGGGGACATAATAGGACAAATGTATCCCTTCTCCAACAATTCCTGCAGTTGCATTATTATCTCAGTCAACTCTGGTACACTCATTCGATATGTGGCTCGTGACATGGGTGTTGCCCCTGGCATTAGTTCGATTGTGAAATCGATACCCCGTCTTGGAGGTAGTCCCGGTATGTTTTCAGGAAATACGTGAGTAAATTCTTGAATCATGGATATGTCTTCCAGTATAGGGGTTTTGTCCTTAGAGTTAGTAAATCCCACTTGAATAGCATAAATATGGCACCCTTTTCTGATGCATTTTCCCAGATGGGATGGAGTAATGGGTTGCAATTGGAGAGATTTCTCAATTCTTTGAATCTCCCGACGAGTACCATTGTCAGCCATATAACTTATGGTTTTATGTTTGTAGTATACCATGAACCAATGCCCCTCTAGCCATTCCATTCCCAGTAATAAGTCGTAGGAACCCAAGGGTAGAATATTCATCTCTGCATTTATATGTTGGTTCCCTATTTCTAGAGGACAGTTTGATATTTTGGCATTAACCCTCCTCTTTTCCCCAGTGGCTAGTTGCACCAACCAGGGACTCATAAATTTCAGAATTTGTAAATTACATTTTTCAACTACTTTGGGGTTGATGTAACTTAAACTGCCGCCAAGATCAACCAAAATAGATACAGACTGGGAAAATAACTTACCTTCCAGTTCTATCTTTTTTGGTTGGTAGTTTGCTTGCCGATCCTCTAACGCAACGTTGATCCTTGGTATATTCCTTGTGACGTCTCCTACTTTGGATGCTTCTTGCAGATTAGCTACAAGCTTATTTTTCCCATGGTGGGGGCATTTTTTATAATAGTGTGCTTCACCACAACCCCAACATTGTAATGGGGGTTTCTGGGTTTGACCATGGTTTGGTCCGTGGGATGCCTCAGTAGGCCTATCTTTTGTTGGTCACTTGGGTCTTTGTTGGTTCCTCCCAGGTTTCCTATTTGACAGATTCCTTGCAGAATTATTGAAGCTACCCAGTCTGCTACTTTTAAAATTTTGAGTACTCTTTTGCCCTTTCCTTGGCAACCAAGCTTACTGAAATCTCCTTTCATTTTTTATTGTTGATAGCACATTAGTTCTTTTTGAATCGCCTCATCCATGGTTTTCAGATTGATGAACTTGATCCTTTCCTTCATATAGGCAGGTAAGCTACTCAAGAATCGTTGTACCTTTGCTTTCTTATCCCGCAAATATGGTACATACCTCAATAAGGATGTAAATTTAGTCATGAAATCATCCACAATCATATGTCCAAAACTTAAGTCGTGAAATTCTCTGGATTTTTCACCGTAAAAACACTTCGTTAAGTATTTGTCTTTAAAGTACTACTGGAACTCGTCCCAGGTCACATTCCGATCCTCGATTCCCCACACATTTTTAACTTCCTCCCACCATAAGATAGCCTTTTTCCCGAAGTTGGTATATTTCCAATCGAGCTTTAAGTTTGTTGTTATATTTAAAATTGGAAGTATTTATTCATGTTAATAATCCATGCTTCAACCACTTCTTCTGCTTCTCCATTGAATGTGGGAGGCTTAATTTTTCTAAATTCTCCCTGAAGTTCCACTTTATTTTTTTTCATTTCTTGTTGATTGGAAACATTCCCAGATTCTTCTTCATTGTAAGCTTTTCTTATATTACTTCGTTGGGTGTGTCAAGATTTTCATCGACTTGTTGCTGATGCTCACCCTCATCCCGGGTGCCCCTCTTAGGACTGGGTTTCTCTGTGCGATGATTCTGCCTATCTGAGAGGCTTTTTATAGTTCTCTCTTGTTCACACATCAATCTCTCGTTATCACTTCTAATTCGAGCCATTTCCCATTTGAAGCTATTGCACCATATCCAAAAGTATGCTGGTCTGGCGTTGTTGTTGTTCCAATAATTGGCTGGTTTGATGATGTTGGTCCACACTCAAATGAACCCACATGTCTAGGTTTATTTCTGGGTTAGGCAGGGGGTGAGTTTCCCCTATAGCTCTGGGTGTTTGATATCTAGATCCCCTCCTCATCATGATCTGTTAACAACTTCTTTCTTCTTGTCATTGTGCATAATTCCAATGCACACATTGTTGTTTGAATGGCCCATCTGGGTCCCAGTGTGTTAATGTCGGCTTTGATACCATATGTCACATCTATCAACCTACAATCTCACAGTAGATTTAAAAAAAAAATTACTTTACCGTAGCACATAATATTTATATTAACATCATTGCGAATGAAATAAAAGACTTAACCCATAACCAAATCTTACTTTGGGACCTTGGGATTGTATGATGATAATTCATATATTCTATTACAATGGTCCACACATATGATTACAACCTGTCATTGCATATTATTTAAATTATCATTGTAATTTTTGCAACATATATTTGCGTACATGTATTTAATCTATGGTAAATGGCTTTGAATTTAATATATTTCTATACAACTAGAGCACTCATCCTTCAGATCAGTCCTACTACCATACATTAATTGGGTATTTAAGTCTCATGGTAAGGCTTCACGTATTGGCAGATTTATCGATGGCCCTGTCCGGTTGGTTGCTTGGCACTTGTGTTTATTATCGGCCATGGATGGTTTTAGATCAGGTTGATTGTGAGGTGGTTAGGTTATCAACCCTACCCAATCCCTTCGGTGCTTTGTCATTTGGTGTTTTTCCTTCGTCAAGAGTTTTCTCTACAACTTCTCCACTGTAAGGGTGGCATGGCTCCCTTGCTGTTTGTCGGCTTCCTAGTAACTATGCCTCCGCTCTTGTAGCCGTCGGTGTGAACTCAACAATGTTCACCTCATTGGTTGCACATAGTGAAATCTGAACTCCTACGGTCTCAGGTGATTTTCACAGTCTCACAGATTTTTACATTAAATTTCCAGCAACCGGCTTAATGTGCACATTATTCACTTATTTTTGTTCACCCTGTTTTTTCACAGGCGTATTTGTAGATGGAGAGCTTGTTGTTTCCTACCAGGTAAGATTTTCCACCAAGGTTAATGTGGTCGTGTTGTTCTTGCCATTATTTCTTTCATTGTATTTACTAATTTGTTTCATATTTCGTTGTGCAGATATCCCTTATGCCAAGATTACAATTTTTCTGGGCTTTATGGCTTCGCTGAGTTCTAACATCCCCGACCATACTAGGTACTATTCGATTTCCTTGTTGAAGGTTGTCATTAAGAGATTACTAGTTAGCCACGCCCTCTTGCCAAGTTTCACAAGGGTTGAGTCATAATTTATTGTGGCTAGATTTCTATTTTGATGTTTGAAAATTATAGTGTCCATTAGCCCTGAGATTCTCATGAAGCAAGAACTTACGCCTTTCTAATGTCGTGACAAAATTTCCTACCAATGTTTGCAAGACTCTACCATTGGGGTTCTACTACGTTGTTTTAAAATATTTGTTAATTTTCTTTTGTTAATTATATTACATTGAAAAGGGGGTTTTCATTCCTCATATAACTGAGTTAACCCTGACTGTCATGTAGACCATTGGTAGAGAGATCTTGTGTGTTTTAATGTCGGCTCTACATGTGACTTTTGTCTCGGTATTTTGTATTCTGTAAGGGCTTATGGCCCTATGAGTTCAGTGCACAGGGTTGACTTGATTTTCAGTTTGCTACAATGTCAATGAATCTCTAGATTATTTTCCGAACTATGCTTCATGAATAATATATTATTTTCCAAACTATGCTTCATGAATAATTGTAAATGCGTTGTTGGATGGGTTAATTCTGTGGCTAGAATTTTCATTCTTACATGTTTGGATTACATGCTTTGTTAGATTGTTATGGCGTTAATATTGCATCATTTTCATATTTGTATACATCTTTCTTTTACAGTTTTTCCTCATATTATCTTGTTAAGGGGCCAGAGGACGTAAAATCCCATCTGTCCCCACAGTTAGGGTTTAAACCTCTCAGCCTATCGGACCTTGATTTGCATGAAATACTTATAGTTTTGGCATACACCTGTATTGATAAAGAATTATAACTGCTCATTAATTCACAGTTACTTTATGTTTCTTGTTTCATGATAGCTTTACATTTCTTTCTCATGTAGGATTATGCTACTATAATTTGCATTCTTTTTACATATCTTTATTCTTACAGGAATCGCTGGGTTTGGGTTGGTGCTATCATAACTTGTCTTTTCGCTTAAGGTTTTCCCACAACCTTTCTTATTGTGTACACTATAGACATGGTAGCATATTTTCTATTGTTTTCACAGTCCCTATTTAAAGGTAAAGGACCTCCGATGCATGTTCGGTTTAAAAAGAAAGGTGTTTTCGGGTGCTTATTCATGCACTGTGATTTTCCCTAGGTTAGACAGTTATTAGCTATCCAACCATAGATTTATCTATAGAAAATTTCTCGCTATAAACTAAAGATAAATGTATGTAGAATATTGTACTATTCATTCAAACAGGTCTTGCCTCAAATTTATGTATTGTAAATGACGAGATATTCACATTCTTGCACAAAATAAATAAAGTATTGAAAACATCATAGTTTTTCCAAATCTATCACATATTCCACTCTGAAATTTCATTCCATTGGTTAAGACACCCAACCATAAGTGAGGCAATTACGTCCTCGAATCCCCCTGTGCTCCTCACTAGAGTGGAAGTTAGCAGATGAATTTTGAAGCTTAGACCTCAAGACCCAAGTCCACCCTTTTACTCCAATTTCGGTTGCAGGGTTCCACTGGTTAGCATCCAACTCTACTCCAATTTCGGTTGCAGGGTTCCACTGGTTAGCATCCAACTCTAGACAACTCTGATTGTACACCTACCTATTGTTAACCCTTCTTTTCCTTTTTTCACAAAACCCCTTCTCCTCTCCGAGATTTTCTTTTTATCCTGAGAGAAGAAGGTAACTGTGAACAACTGCTTCTTCCAACTGCTATGGGATCTTGGAATTATTTACTAGATGTAATTCTTGATTCATAAAAAATATAAACTCAGGTTCATTCTAGGTGTAAATTTTTCTTCAAGTTTTGCACTCAAAAACCAGATTTGCACCTCTAAATATTTGATCCTCTCTACTAAATTTATACCCTTCCTAATATTCCTTTTCAATATTAAATCATTATTTATCCTAATATTCTTTTTCAATATTAAATCATTATTTATACATATGGATTAAATTGCACTAAACATTATTTTTCAAAATTGAATCATTGTCGTTTCATTAAGTTATTTTGATATAGAGTCCACCTTAACATACAATCCATAGAATGACCATGATTGTGTGAAAGGGTATTCTTTAAATCGTTTACTTTTGATACCCATTATTAATACAGTAACATTAAATGACAAGGTTAAGATTGAAGTCATGTGTATAACATCACCCTGAATCATTGGAATCGAGCCATTAAATAAGCTTTTAGCAATCACCAAAGACTTTCTTATTATATAAGACAACTAAATATTAAGATTTTTTCATTAATAAGAAAACTCAGCAGTAAGATTTTCGAATAAAAAAACAACAATTACTTAACTTTTTTAATAAGACAACTCAGCACTGAGATTTTATTACTTTAACAAAACAACCAAGTACAAAGAATTCTTTTAATAAGACAACTCACCACTAAGACTTCATTATTGTAATAATACAAACCAGAGTATACTTAAATCATCATTTCATAGCACAAGGGTGGTAATAGAGCCAAATTATATTACTTCAGTAAAAACAATCAATTTGAAAGAATTTTTTTAACACCACTGAGACTTTATTATTGTAATAATACAAGCCAGAGTGTACTTATATCATCTTAATAAAAAAACCTTCTTTTCATAGCAGAAGGGTGGTAATAGGATCAAATTGTGCTAAGAAATTTTGTAGAATATTTGGAATATATATAAAAATTTTATGTTTATTTAAAAATATGTAATATGGTTTATATTAAAAAATAAATTTAGTTGAGAGAAATTTTGTGAAAGGTTATCTATTTTCAAAAGTATTTAGTTTTTTTTTTATAATTTTGGTGACAAAAAGCCATTAAAGATAGAGGTTTGTGTAAAAATAAACTATCTCAAAAAAATATCCAAACCTTATTGAAGTTTGCACAATTCTAACTACTTCTAACTTCCCTCTTGCTTAATTTTAGTGACAGCATGCCACTTATAAAAAAAGTCAACATCCCACTAGCATGCCACTTATATAAAGTCAACATCCCACTAGCATGCCACTTATGAAAAGTCAACATCCCACTAGCATGTCACTTATAAAAAGTCAACCTCCCACTTAGAGGAAAATTGTTTTTCCAACTGATACTCATTTTCTTATTTAAATCCACATCCTGTAACCATACAAAAATTATCCATGTACATAAATTAATCATTCTGATGGCATAATCACATTTACAAAACAGAAAACAAACTACAAACTGTACAACGCTGCGTGTTAAATATCATGCAAATCTACAAGGCAGCTGTTTTGACAATTTTTCCTTCTAGGTATTGTGCTGAATATCTGTATTTGGGAACTCCATCCATCGTCATCAATGGAGGCTGATTGAGGAACGCATACGAGCTCTTGGTCCACCTGTTCAATAAATTACTACCAATTAATTACTTCCCAAAAGATCTCTCAAAAAATAAGAGTGTAAACCTGTACCCTACCAGTCTTTGATGCCAAATGACATTGTGTCTTTGATGCCAAATGACATTGTTTCTTGAGCCTCATTTTTGTTTTCAATTTCTTCCTCTGTTTCATTGGTCTGAAATGATAACAGCCTACCTTCTTTTTCAGCCTGTGTATGACAGAAACCGGTGATCATTAGGGAAGTTTTAAGATTTCATCCTTCAGGAAAATTTTAAAGAATCTTATTTTGTGAACAGCTAATGTTTCAGAAGCTTCAAACATTTTACTTTTACTTTTGTATTTTCAGAAATCTTAAATAATATGATTGCTAATTCCGAAAGAAAACATACTCAAAATTCATAATAATATGATTACTCATTCCCAAAGCAAACCTACTCAGAACTCATATTTTTGTTATATTTATAATCATATTTTGTTATATTTATAAACATATTGGTTTAATGTATTAGAATGTGTATTTTTATAAAAAATAATATGTTTAAATTCAGAAGGTAGAGTTTATACACTCCATAAATTTTAGCTATCCAATTTAATAAAACTTCAAAATTTATAAAATTAATTATTTTAGGAAAAAAGAAACTGACAGATTAGTTTGTGACAGAAAGATTTGGCAGGTTCATAAATTGTAACAGTAAAGCCAAGCCAGAGGATTAGAACAGAATAACAAATTCAAAGATCTTGGGCATGTTTATAAATTGTAACAATAAAGCCAGAGAAATAGAACAGAGTAATAAATTCAAATATCTTTCACATATTTTATATTCTAAATTATAATAGTAAATTTTGAGAGTTAGTTTAATGGGTGGAATTCTAGTCCTGGAACTTCTCTTAGAATAGTCTAAAGAGTTACCATTGTAAAAAAAAGATATATAATATGTAATGTAGGGTATAAGTTTCTTTAGATTGGAATTTGCAAATAATTCCAGTTTGGGTAGTCTCAGCATTGACTTAATTAAGGAATAATTGAAAGTTCCAAAAGGGAGATCTGGCTTCTAATTCACTGACTACAGTTGGATTCTGCAAAAGCTCAAGAAGCAATAACTGACATACCAAGGACATTGAACAGGTTTCAGGAATTCTCACAAGGCCTTAAGCTGAACGATTTTTAAATTTACTGGAAAAATCAACATTTAACCCTGAAATTTTTTACAGAATTTATCCTTTTCTTTTTCAGTGTTTGTTTAATTATATGAGTAATTCACCAGTGCCCATTCTGCCAGAGCGCACAACTCCTCTATCACACGCTTAGTTTGCCAGAAGCTGTCGATCGCTTGCTTTGTCAAGGAGTTGCTTCCTTTACAGGATTCTACAGCCATGATCAAAGAGGAAAAAGAGACTGAAATTATCTACTATAGGGAAAAATAACAATAAGAACTTGAAATACAACGTAGGAATTAAATTCCCATGTCTGGTTCATTTGAATCAAACACATACCTCGCCTGCTGTGAAGAACAGGAGAGTTCCAGCCAGCCATTAATGAGCCCATAGATTTATTTTACCCAATCACAAACTGCAACAATTTATTAATCAGGACACAGAATGAATGAAGATTTGGGTAATTGCAGGGATCTAATCAAGGATTTTGATACAAATTCATGAAAGTTAATGAAGGGATAGAATGTGACATCCAGACATTAGATTTATGTATTTAGAATTTCGTGATGGATGGGGTCGATGCAAGGAACAGATGGGTCGATTGCTTGGACAGTACTCTAACTTATGCTTCCACGAATAAAAAATGGCGAAGCACAATTTCAGCAGTTCAGAATATTGTTGCAGACATGTAGTGCGCTCTGATGGGTTGCGTATATTTCACTTTGCTTCCTGCAGTTTCAAATGGTGACTTTGGAACCACAGCATATCTTATTCTTAGCTTAAAAGGCGCAGAGTTTGTTAAGTTGCGTCAGTATCAATCTACCCATCATGCACACAAGGAACTTCCATTGGTTGGGGATTTATTTTATACTTTATTTAAAGACTGGACCTCTGTCTGGCTGGAGGCTTGGATTCCTGGGGCCGGCCTTTCGTCAAAAGCTTGTGTAGCAAGTAGGCTTGGAATTTCAAATTAACTTGGAGTGGGAAGAGAAATTTTGGGCTGCTTTATCAATTTATCAATTTTAATAATAATGGAAATAGATTCAGCATTATCAAAATCTTAAAACACTTAAAATTTTGACAAACATTTACAAAACTTGTTACAGCAATTGCACTTTTTATTATATTTTAAAATCCTACCGAAATATCCATGGTTCTCCGAACAAATTTGATATTTTGATTAGTTTTTTTAGGATGGTTATTAGCTTTTTATACTTTTACACAGATTCATAACTGTCAAAATTCTTTTAACTTAGCTGTCAAATTCTTTTAGCTTGATGATTATTTGCTTTTTATATCTGTTAATGTACATTTTACACAAATTCATAATTGTCAAAATCTCGTTAGCTAGACTCCATTCAGGAAAGCAGAATAGTTTAATCTCAAACCCCTGAATAACTGCACAGTAATGAAAATGAAAAATAATTGCACCTGATTCAAATATCTAAACATTTCATGGTAGATGTTTTTACTGTGCCTAAAATATTTCGATAGTGACCAAAATAGAGAAACACATTCGCATAATAATTTCAATTTCCTACGCAAAAAATGGACTGAATCGATAATTACAGAGTATTGAATCCAGTTAACAAAAAGTTGAAAATTAAGAAGCTGAAGTGGAGCTGCAGACCTGGGAGCTGCACAATGCAGACCCACCAGAGCGAAAGTGGAGCCACTTAGATGAATTCGTGATTCATGAGTTATAATGGATTAAGCCCATTAGCGTTGGGATCGGGATTTGAGAATATGCATGATAAATGGTAGAACAATAAATTGTACCTATACTCAGGTAGGTAGTGTGTCAGGATTAATTTAAAAAAAAAAAAAAAAATTTAAGGAAGCACGTTTTATTATAATTTTGTTATTTTGGCTTTTGGAGTTCTGGTGTTTGGAATAGATTCGTAAGTAATTTTATTTGTGTTTAATTTTTTTATTTATTTGTGTTTAGAATCGATTTCTTACTTGTGTTCTAAGTAGACTTTGGGTCACCAAGGCCGATACCATCATGTATTATAGCCTACGCCTATACGATCCAAAATCCCTTTACTATAGGTAAACCTAACTTTAACAAAAGTGTTATTAAATGCAGTCGCTTAACTATTTTATATTTTGGTTTTTACAGGTTGACCACATAACCAACAGAGTACTTCATTCATTTTAGCAACTTTGGCATCACGGGGACGGATGTCATGTGGCTGATAATAATGGGTCTTGGGAGTGTAGCGATAATGTCCTTTCTTTCCCTTATGTTGTCTTCTTTCTTTTGGCTTTCTGAGCTCGCGTCTTTTTCCTGAGCTCAGGCGATATGTAGAGACTCGACTTCTTCTCTGAGCCTTCTTGGCGTGTCTTTTGGTCTTTCTGCGAGTAACCAATGGATCATCAACAGTGATACCATACCTGTTGTAGAAAGATTTAGTACCAGGCAATCTATTTAATTTATCTATAGACTTTTGCATCTTAGAACTGGTACATAAAGATATCAAAACCTTAGTAATGATAGCATAAAAATCTCCCCAAAGATATACTTCCATTGGCAAGGGGAATGCATCTTGCATTTTCAAAATGTCTACCAGCTTTGATGGTAGAGCTGCAAGGTAAACTTGTTTCCATAGCATGTTCTTGGGATGTTTGACCAAGAAGATCCTTTCCATCTAGTCTCTATGGATGTTTTCAAACTGATTTATATTTCTGCACTTAAGATTCATCAGAATAAGTTCATTTTTGTCTGTAAGTGCAAAATCTGCTCCACAGAAATGTTCTTGAATCAGTGCAGTGAGTGCACCAATCATATTGTTTTGTGGAGTACCATCATCATTGAAACGAATATCTCCCTGTTCATCTTTGAGCACTTCTTGCTCCATTTTGGTGAGCATTACAGGGGATGATTCTAATTCCCACCATCTTGCTAATGTTCCTGTAAAACATGCAATCAGTGTTTTGCAGGCTTCAACTTCACTTTTTCCCTCAACACACATTAACTTATATTCAACAATCATCTGATCAAGCACTTGCCTGATTTGTGCTACAGAGAGGCCGTCAATATTCCACTCCTTATGACTCCCTTCATGGAAAGTATCTCTAGCTGGGAGTTTACCAGCTCCATACAAATCAGGGGCAGCATGCCTGGTGAATTGAGGCTCAAGTGGCTCATATATGGGAAAAGCATGTTTCTCTGTGTCTGATTCTTCTTGGAGAGCAGAGGCTATAGTTATCTTTTCAGATTTTTCATCTGCTTTTGACTCAGACTGTTGGGATGGCTTTACAATCTCTTTAGGGAAAAGCTGAGGGAACTTAGAGATTGGGCTCCTAAGTTCATGAGTATGGATACTTTTTCCCTTTGTCAAAAATGTAGTCGGAATTGGTCTTTCAGACTTCTTTAAATTTAATCTGTCCATTTTATCTGACAGATTTGAGACTACATCTCTTGTGGAGATAGACTGCTCTACTATACAATTCTCCACATCACCAAACTGTTTAAAAGATTCTTGAGAAAGATGTCTAACCACTGATAAATCACACTGAACAGAATTCAAAACACTATGTACATCATTGATTGAAACTTGGACACTGTCTATCTGATCCTTCACCAGGGCAGTTTTAGCTACATTCTTTTCTAGACTAGTGAGAGCAGTATTTGTCCAATTTACTTGCTCACTGACCTTTTGAATTCTACTCTCAACCCCTACTGCTGCAGTATCTCTTTGAACCAGAGGATATGCATTTGCAAGGTTCTGTCCTTTTCCTAGGACAATGCTCTTAAAAGGAGGGTATGAGGTAGATGTTTCAATCTTACTGCTGTCTCGAGCTTGCCATGCATGTGAAGAAGAGGATGTGGAATCAGCCATCAAAACAACATCTGATTCCATTTTCTTTTTCCAGGAATAAAATGAAATCCAAACCTTTTCTTCTTCCATATATGCTTTCCATTCATCTGCCATTTTTCTCTTTTCTTCAGCAGGAAAAGCTACTGCAAACTCATCAGCCTGGGGATGAGTAAATAGATCCCAATTTATCATTTGCTTCATCCATTGAGCGGGGATCTGGTGCTTGGGACAACCATCCATTAAAGTATAAAACTTATGGATCTCAGGTACTGATGGTCTTTTGCATCCTGGTGGCAAATCTCTGAATCTGCAATCTGGGATCAGCTTGTCTGCTTGTTCAACATATCCAAGTCCATACTTAGGACTGTTTGCAGGTCTTATATTGGCAAGAATTGCTGTTAGCCTAGGGTCTTCATTTTCTAGTGTAGGCACTAGATGCATCATAAGAACATGTTCATCTTCATGAGGGAATGGAATGTCTGAACATTTAGGATTAGGACAGGGATTGGTTGAAGTTGATGGAGGGGCTTCACCAGTCCTGACATTATGGTTCTTATGAATGACCAGATAGGCTAGATCTCGTAAATTTACCTGCTGGCGACACTGTGGACATTCTACACCCAGGGGCTGGAAATTTACAATCTGGGCAAACTCAAATAAAGCAACATGAGAACAATTAGAAACAATGGAAGAACAACTAGTATCTGTACATTCAGGAGCTATGTATCTGGGAGACTTTTTACTCTCTGCTTCAATCCTACGTCTATCAACGGTTGACCTTCTGGGGAAAGATAGAGTGGCTGTGGATTGGTTTTCCGTTATGTTAGCAGAGGTGATTTTCTGAATAGCGAGAGGCTTTGGATTTGGAACTGTCCAGTGTTCGGGAAAAGATAGATCCTCCCATTTGATGGCTTGGTGTTCCACCTTCTGGTTTTTAGGATCTGTCAAAACGACAACACTGGTTTTAGACTCTCGGCTAGGAGCATGGAGGACGGCTGGAAATAGGGTAGTGGTGTGACGAAAACATCCTTTGAACTGAATGGAAATATTTTGCTTTTTCTTCCTCATATCAAATCCTGAGGTTTGGATTTGAAGCTGTAAAATATCGTCCAATGTTTCATCAAAGGTATAAACAGAAAAATTTGGATAACAGTCAAACCATATCGGACCATTGGACAATGGAGCTACTATTCCTCCAATCAGGGAATCGGTATACTTATTATGTGTTAGATCTCTAACAGTTGCTAACACATAGGAATCTACTCCTTGATGAGTAAGTGCTTGGATTCCCACTCTAATACATCCCAGATGTAAAAACTGTGTTTTTAATTTCTTAGCTTCTTCCTGAAGCTCCTTAGGATTCAACAAAGGAATTAACTATACACGGTTAGAGTTTTCTTCAATAGAGCTTATTGATTCTTTGATTGTGATTCCGGTGGCGGCCTTAAGATGTCAGACACCCAGATCAGCATAAACTTGAGAGGCAGAAATTTTGGGTAAAACCCATTTGGCTTGGGGTTCTGACTCCTCATACAAGTGCTCTGACTCATTAACAACTCTACTACTACTTGCATTAAACATATCTCTGAGAGGGTCTTGTGTGGCCCTATCCTTCTCTTCCAATTCTCTGAATGAAACTGTTTTTTTCATTGAAGAGTCCATTTCAAACTTCTTTAAAAGAGAGAGAAATTAAGTACTGACCTTTCTCGAACCAGTCGCGAACACCGACTTACTGGCTCTGATACCAATTTCTAGCAGAGGCTTCTCAACAAGCTTGCTTGCTACTCACAGGAAGACTTGGCCTTGTTAAGTATCTCCTTTATCTTCTCGACACCACTTTATGTGAACCCAGTGATGAACCCATACACGAACCTACTCCCACGTTCACGCAACTAGCGGCCTATTCTGCGGCTTCCCTTCGCTTTTTACGGCCTTGGCGTCCCTCGGTGGTTTGGCGAACCTCTGGTGAACTTCTAGCGAACTTTCAAGGGTATGAGAAGATAAACAGTGTCTTAACAGCTATTAACAATGCACAGAGTGACAGTACTTAATAATGCGGAACAATGAACATTCTCTCTTTTATTGATCTCAGAATGATATTACAATCAGATTTCAGACTTATGGACTCAGAACTCTTTATCAGAGATTGACTGCAATGGCATTTACCGGACTGTTGCTACTCAATGAATGAGCGAGCGATACCAGAGGCTTCCTGGCCAGTTTGCAGACTCTGTCTCAGAGTATAAAACACACAAACATATATATACAGACTCAAACTATAGAATTGGCCACTTTAGGTTCTTGCCTATGCCGAGCACATAGACACGCAGGCTTCTCAATTCTCTAAGGACTGTGAGTCGGTTCTCCGTGATGCAAGCAGATCACAAAGATTTGCGCAGATGCAGAGCAGGGAGCAAAAACTCAGACTCAAACACACAAATGCAAAACTTAAAACTCTAAATGCCGATGCCTTCGAATGAGCCTTACTCCTCCTTATATAGGATGGAAGAGGGGACAAGCATTCCTATAAAACCATCGGATTATTGACACATGGAAGACGGATCATTGCTTTCGGGTAACACCGAAGTGACATCCGCGCAAAGATTCGATCCTTTCGACATACACATGTGAAGGTGTGTGATTATTACACTGTGGATACCTTTTAGTACAAGGCCCACGAGGAAACAGAATAATTATCTACAGAGAGGATACTTTTCAGACAGATGAAAAGCCCTCGAGAAAAGCTCTGTCACTGTAAACCTGTGACTAGGTGACGATACACAGGGAAAACTTTTATTTTAGTGGGGCTCCCGTGACACACTTGTACTGGCTGTTGCAACTGGTGCAGGAGAATCTAAGATTTGAGCGTCTAGATATCTGATTTTGCCGTAGAATTCATCATCCCAAGCCTTGGTATAAATATGCCTGTCAATCATGGGCTTATTAAGGATGATTTGATGCTTAATTTTGGTCATGACTAACCACTGGTGATGCATTTCCATATAGGATTTTAAAATGGGATTTCTTATTTTGAGTTCCAGTCCTGCAATTTCCCTTACGGTCTAGCATGGATAATGAAAACATTCACCTACTAGACTTTCAAGACATTCAGTACATTGTCCATGAAAATAGGCTTCATAGTAATGTGGATCCATTCTAAAAGGGCTGACACCGTAGTCGTACCACCAGTTTGATAACCAAGGTGCGGCATCTTCTCTTGAGTTTATCCAGGTGTTTGTGAATCTTAACTTAGTATAGTGGGTTTCTTCACGTCCATCCTTATTTAAAAAATCCCACCACAGATCCTTATAACCTGCAAAATTATAAACAGTATCAGGAAATATGAGATTAGGATCATTACCTAGCCATGTTTGAAATCTTCCACCTGTATATTGGCCAGGGTTCCTTGTCCTTTTTATATGGTATGTTTTATAATAGACTCTTGTTCTATCTCCTCCGCCAGTACAGATGACAGAGATATAACAAAAGTCTTGGGAGAGTGCCCTTTCAGCTTCATAGGAAGCTAGCATACTGTGTGAATACATCATATCATGTATCCACCTACTTCCTTTGGGGTACACTCTTCTCTCAGGCACAAAGTGCTGGAGATCATTATGATTCTGAACATTTGCATCTAGCACTTTGGTGTTACGGAGTTGCCAAGTAGGACTCCATTTTTCTGCGTAGACTGGCCATGATTCATCATCTGATATATATCTCAATTGTTGTCTTTGATGGGCCTGGTCCCATTCTGTGATGATGGCCATTACATGTATCTCATTTTCTTCTTCTGGGTCATCAATCTGTTCTTGTTGCTGGATAAATTCTCTGCTAAGAAAGTCTGGCAAACAATTTTCTGAACCCTTAATATGTTCTACTTTAAAATCAAAGTAAGAAAATAGCACTTGCCATCTTGCGAACTTTGCATCTTCAGGATTCTTGATGGTTTTAGTGATTACCTTTGCGAGGGCCTTTGCATCTGTTCTTAGCAAAAAATGTTTATTTTCCAAGTGAATTGAAAACTTACTAATGCAGTTCCATGCTGCTTTGACTTATTTTTCTATTGGAGCATAGTTCTGTTATGCTTTTCTCCATACTCCAAAAACGAACTGCACCACTTGGTCTTGCTCCTTTGGACTTTCTTCACTTGGTTTTTGCTTTAGTACACCTCCCCAACCTATATTGATGGCATCTGTTTCAACAATTTTAAATGCAGAATCATCAGCAACATAGAGAATAGGAAGATTACGAACCTTGGCTTTTATCTCCTTAACAGCCTGAGTATGTGCCTGTCTCCAAGGTTTGGGGTTCTTTCTGAGTCTCTGGTTGAGCAGAGACCTGTCAATGGCACAAGAAGGATAAAAATTGCTTACATAATTTAAACATCCCAAAAATCTCTGCAATTGAGTTTTATCCAGGATGACATCTGGAAACTTGTCTGCAAACTCAAGTGCATGGCTTTGTAAAGCAATTTGTCCGTTTTCAATTGTGTGCCCTAAAAACTTGATCTGAGTCTGGCACAATTCCATCTTCTTCTTACTCAAAACCAGACCATTTCTTTGGACCAATTTCATAAATATTTTCAAGTGTCTAAAATGGTCCTGCAGATTCTTGGAAAAGATTAGCAGATCATCAATGTAAGCAAGTAGCCATTCAACATAGGGTCTGAAGATAGAATCCATTACCTTCTGGAATTTAGAAGGTGCATGTTTTAATCCAAATGGCATCACATTCCATTCATAATGCCCTGCAGGTATGCTAAATGCAGTCTTCCATTTGTCATGCTCAGCAATTGCTACTTGCCAGAAGCCAGATTTTAAATCAAACTTTGAGAATATCTTGGCTCCAGATATCCTACGCATTAGATCTCCCTTGTGTGGAATAGGATATGTGTCATCTGCTAGAACAAAGTTTAGATGTTTATAATTTATGACAAGTCTAGGAACACCTCTAATCTGTTCACTTCTTTTATTTACATAGAATCCATAGCAGTTTCAAGGGCTGCTGGATTCTCTTATCAGCTTTCTCTGTAGAAGCTGATCAATCTCCTTTTGGCAGAGTTGTCGGTATTTTGCTAACATTGGAATAGATCTGCTTTTGCATGGCCTACCCGTATAACCTTCCTTGTAAGGCAGTTCAACACAATGTTGTTTCCGATGCCAGAATGCATTTGGTTCCTCTGAACAACATGTGTTTTCAAATTCTTTTTGAAGTTCAGAGATTTGTTTCTGAACTTTTGGAGAACTCAATTGATCTTCTATTTTGATTGTGCTTTTGTGGTCTTTGAGTTCTTCAAGACTGTTTTCTGCTTTATGAAGTTTCTCTTCCTTTTCTTGCATAGCCTGAACCATGGTAGAGACTCTGGTGTTGGAGACATATGGAATTTCAATTCTTTCTCCAGAGACTGTCATAAAACACCCTGCAGAATTGTCAGGAAATCTAAAAGAACCATGGGGCTCGACTGCTGCTAGAAAAATATTCCCCAAAATGCAATCAACTGGAATGTCAGCAACTACAAAGGGGAGCTTTACACATTTTGAATCAAAACAAACAGCAGCTTTAGAAACTTCAAATTCTAAATGTTTCTTTCCTAGTCCCAGAACTTTCTTTTTGCAGTGACCCAATATCGTGAAGGGACTATCTTTTTGGAAAGAATATTAATATCTGCACCAGAATCAATTAGTGCAGTGACATTATATACTCTGCCCGCAACACAAATTTTTACCTCAATGTGTTGTTGCTGATACTGTACTGCCATTACTTGCATGTCACTAATTTCTCTAAAACCAACTGAAGTATCAAATTTGCCTTCAACAATTCTGACTTCTGACTTTGGTTCAGAATGTAGAGTGTAATTGACATGTCTCCCTGAAATGGAAGTAGAAGACTGTTGAACTTGATGAGCCATTTCGAATTGTGAAACTTGGAGTTTCAGAGCAGCAAGTTCAGATTTTAAGGCAGAGATTTCTGACTTTGTATTGTGTATCTCCCTACTCACCTCCCCCAAAGTGAGTGTACGAACTTTGTTAGAATTGTGTTGGAGATACGATTTGGTATTGCGTTCGTAAGAAGCATCAACAAAATTAGTCTTCTTACCAGAGGATTTACTGGAAGATCCAGTACCATGCTGCATATAAGCTTTGACTAATGCAGCTTTAAGATCTCCTTCCTCCAAGGCACGAATTTGAGCAAATAAATTTATTTCATCTTCATCGATCTGTGCCATGAGGACCTTGAGTTTAGGAGCGGGCTCTTCTGGGGAAGAGTCATCAGAAGAATAGTCTGATTCAGAATCGGAACAAGTACAGTTTTCTGGATCAGAACACTGACAATACATATTGACTTCTTCATCAGAAGAGGTAAAGGAAGACTCAGTAGAGGAAGATTCAGCAGAAGATTCAACAGCATGCTGTTGAATGCGAAGAGCTTGGGAGCGATTGTGACAATCTGCTATTTTATGGAAAGAAGAATGACAATGAGCACATCTAGGTTCAGTTTTGACAGTAGTACTGGTAGATGGCTATTTATTCTTTTGAGATTTCTTACCCAAACCCCTTTTGGATTCTAAGGCTGTTGGAAATATATTAGAAGTATGACCAGGTTGACCACATAACCAACAGACTACTTCATTCATTTTAGCAACTTTGGCATCACGGGGACGGATGTCATGTGGCTGATAATAATGGGTCTTGGAAGTGTAGCGATAATGTCCTTTCTTTCCCTTATGATGTCTTCTTTCTTTTGGCTTTCTGAGCTCGCGTCTTTTTGCTGAGCTCAGGCGATATGTAGAGACTCGACTTCTTCTCTGAGCCTTCTTGGCGTGTCTTTTGGTCTTTCTGCGAGTAACCAATGGATCATCAACAGTGATACCATACCTGTTGCAGAAAGATTTAGTACCAGGCAGTCTATTTAATTTATCTATAGAATTTTGCATCTTAGAACTGGTACATAAAGATATCAAAACCTTAGTAATGATAGCATAAAAATCTCCCCAAAGATATACTTCCATTGGCAAGGGGAATGCATCTTGCATTTTCAGAATGTCTACCAGCTTTGATGGTAGAGCTGCAAGGTAAACTTGCTTCCATAGCATGTTCTTGGGATGTTTGACCAAGAAGATCCTTTCCATCCAGTCTCTATGGAAGTCTTCAAACTGATTTATATTTCTGCACTTAAGATTCATCAGAATAAGTTCATTTTTGTCTGTAAGTGCAAAATCTGCTCCACAGAAATGTCTTGAATCAGTGCAGTGAGTGCACCAATCATATTGTTTTGTGGAGTACCATCATCATTGAAACAAATATCTCCCTGTTCATCTTTGAGCACTTCTTGCTCCATTTTGTTGAGCATTACAGGGGATGATTCTAATTCCCACCATCTTGCTAATGTTCCTGTAAAACATGCAATCAGTGTTTTGCAGGCTTCAACTTCACTTTTTCCCTCAACACACATTAACTTATATTCAACAATCATCTGATCAAGCACTTGCCTGATTTGTGCTGTGAAGAGGCCGTCAATATTCCACTCCTTATGACTCCCTTCATGGAAAGTATCTCTAGCTGGGAGTTTACTAGCTCCATACAAATCAGGGGCAGCATGCCTGGTGAATTGAGGCTCAAGTGGCTCATATATGGGAAAAGCATGTTTCTCTGTGTCTGATTCTTCTTGGAGAGCAGAGGCTATAGTTATCTTTTCAGATTTTTCTTCTTCTTTTGACTCAGACTGTTGGGATGGCTTTACAATCTCTTTAGGGAAAAGCTGAGGGAACTTAGAGATTGGGCTCCTAAGTTCACGAGTATGGATACTTTTTCCCTTTGTCAAAAATGTAGTCGGAATTGGTCTTTCAGACTTCTTTAAATTTAATCTGTCCATTTTATCTGACAGATTTGAGACTACATCTCTTGTGGAGATAGACTGCTCTACTATACAATTCTCCACATCACCAAATCATGAAAGAAAGATTTTGAGAAATCATCTAACCACCGATAAATCACACCGAACAATTCAAAACACTATGTACATCATTGATTGAAACTTGACACCGTCTATCCGATC
This sequence comes from Pinus albicaulis, assembly GCA_034641835.2. Lineage (NCBI taxonomy): Eukaryota > Viridiplantae > Streptophyta > Pinopsida > Pinales > Pinaceae > Pinus > Pinus albicaulis. Next base: position 1,154,504,671 of record CM076578.1, read on the forward strand.
CTTCACCGTGGCGCTTTTAGCTACATTCTTTTTCTAGACTAGTGAGAGCAGTAAGAGCAAGATTTGTCCAATTACTTGCTCATCGACCTGAACAAACAGAGTCAACCCCTACTCGCCGCAGATTCTTTGAACCGTAGGATATGCATTTGCAAGGTTCTCATTCTTTTCCCAGACAATGCTCTTAAAAGGAGGGTATGAGGTAGATGTTTCAATCTTACTCATTGCCTCTCGAGCTTGCCATGCATGTGAAGAAGAGTGATGGGAATCGCGTCATCAAAACAATATCCGATTCCTTAGCCTTCTTTCTTTTTCCAGAATAAAATGAAATCCAAACCTTTTTCTTCCATATATTGCCTCCATTCATCCGCTCATTTTTTCTTTCTTCGCCAAGAAAGAGCTACTCTAAATTCATCACTGGGATGAGTAAATAGATCCCAATTTATCATTTGTTTCATCCATCGAAGTGTGGATCCGTGCTTGGGACAACCATCCATTAAAGTATAAAACTTATGGACTTTGTGTACTCGCTATTCAGATCCCCCGTGGAAAATCTCCGAATCTAACTGGGATCGGCTTGTCCGCTTGTTCAACATATCCAAGTCCATACGAGGACTCCGTAATGGTGTCTTATATTGGCAAGAATGTCGGCACAGGTCTTCATTTTCTAGTGTAGGCACTAGATGCATCATATAAGAACATGTTCATCTTCAGAGGGAATGGAATGTCCGAACATTTAGGATTAGACAAATGGATTGCTGAAGCACTGAGGCTTCACCAGTCCTGACATTATGGTTCTTATGAATGACCAGATAGGCTAGATCTCGTAAATTTACCTGCTGGCGACACTGTGGACATTCTACACCCAGGGGCTGGAAATTTACAATCTGGGCAAACTCAAATAAAGCAACATGAGAACAATTAGAAATAATGGAAGAAAAACTAGTATCTGTACATTCAGGAGCTATGTATCTGGGAGACTTTTTACTCTCTGCTTCAATCCTACGTCTATCAACGGTTGACCTTCTGGGAAAGACAGAGTGGCTGTGGATTGGTTTTCCGTTATGTTAGCAGAGGTGATTTTCTGAATATCGAGAGGCTTTGGATTTGGAACTGTCCAGTGTTCGGGAAAAGATAGATCCTCCCATTTGATGGCTTGGTGTTCCACCTTCTGGTTTTTAGGATCTGTCAAAACGACAACACTGGTTTTAGACTCTCGGCTAGGAGCATGGAGGACAACTGGAAATAGGGTAGTGGTGTGACGAAAACATCCTTTGAACTGAATGGAAATATTTTGCCTTTTCTTCCTCATATCAAATCCTGAGGTTTGGATTTGAAGCTGTAAAATATCGGCCAATGTTTCATCAAAGGTATAAACAGAAAAAATTGGATAACAGTCAAACCATACCGGACCATTGGACAATGGAGCTACTATTCCTCCAATCAGGGAATCGGTATACTTATTATGTGTTAGATCTCTAACAGTTGCTAACACATAGGAATCTACTCCTTGATGAGTAAGTGCTTGGATTCCCACTCTAATACATCCCAGATGTAAAAACTGTGTTTTTAATTTCTTAGCTTCTTCCTGAAGCTCCTTAGGATTCAACAAAGGAATTAACTGTACACGGTCAGAGTTTTCTTCAATAGAGCTTATTGATTCTTTGATTGTGATTCTGGTGGCGGCATTCAGATGCCAGACACCCAGATCAGCATAAACTTGAGAGGCAGAAATTTTGGGTAAAACCCATTTGGCTTGGGGTTCTGACTCCTCATACAAGTGCTCTGACTCATTAACAACTCTAATACTACTTGCATTAAACATATCTCTGAGAGGGTCTTGTGTGGCCCTATCTTTCTCTTCTAATTCTCTGAATGAAACTGATTTGTTCATTGAAGAGTCCATTTCAAACTTCTTTAAAAGAGAGAGAAATTAAGTACTGACCTTTCTCGAACCAGTCGCGAACACCGACTTACTGGCTCTGATACCAATTTCTAGCAGAGGCTTCTCAACAAGCTTGCTTGCTGCACACAGGCAGACTTGGCCTTGTTAAGTATCTCCTTTATCTTCTCGACACCACTTATGTGAACCCAGCGATGAACCCATACACGAACCTGCTCCTAAGTTCCCTCAACTTTTCCCTAAAGAGATTGTAAAGCCATCCCAACAGTCTGAGTCAAAAGCATAAGAAAAATATGAAAAGGTAACTATAGCCTTTGCTCTCCAAGAAGAATCAGACACAGAGAAACATGCTTTTCCCATATATGAGCCACTTGAGCCTCAATTCACCAGGCATGCTGCCCCTGATTTGTATGGAGCTGGTAAAATCCCAGCTAGAGATACTTTCCATGAAGGGAGTCATAAGGAGTGGAATATTGATGGCCTCTCCGTAGCACAAATCAGGCAAGTGCTTGATCAGATGATTTTTGAATATAAGTTAATGTGTGTTGAGGTAAAAAGTGAAGTTGAAGCCTGCAAAACACTGATTGCATGTTTTACAGGAACATTAGCAAGATGGTGGGAATTAGAATCATCCCCTGTAATGCTCACCAAAATGGAGCAAGAAGTGCTCAAAGATGAACAGGGAGATATTCGTTTCAATGATGATGGTACTCCACAAAACAATATGATTGGTGCACTCACTGCACTGATTAAAGAACATTTCTGTGGAGCGGATTTTGCACTTACAGACAAAAATGAACTTATTCTGATGAATCTTAAGTGCAGAAATATAAATCAGTTTGAAGACTTCCATAGAGACTGGATGGAAAGGATCTTCTTTGTCAAACATCCCAAGAACATGCTATGGAAGCAAGTTTACCTTGCAGCTCTACCATCAAAGCTGGTAGACATTCTGAAAATGCAAGATGCATTCCCCTTGCCAATGGAAGTATATCTTTGGGGAGATTTTTATGCTATCATTACTAAGGTTTTGATATCTTTATGTACCAAATCTAAGATGCAAAAGTCTATAGATAAATTAAATAGACTGCCTGGTACTAAATCTTTCTGCAACAGGTATGGCATCACTGTTGATGATCCATTGGTTACTCGCAGAAAGACCAAAAGACACACCAAGAAGGCTCAGAGAAGAAGTCGAGTCTCTACATATCGCCTGAGCTCAGGAAAAATACCCGAGCTCAGAAAGCCAAAAGAAAGAAGATAGCATAAAGGAAAGAAAGGACATTATCCCTACACTCCCAAGACCCATTATTATCAGCCACATGACATCCATCCCCGTGATGCCAAATTTGCTAAAATGAATGAAGTAGTCTGTTGGTTATGTGGTCAACCTGGTCATACTTCTAATATATGTCCAACAGCCTTAGAATCCAAAAGGGGTTTGGGTAAGAAATCTCAAAAGAATAAACAACCATCTACCAGTACTACTGTAAAAAATGAACCTAGATGTGCTCATTGTCATTCTTCTTTCCATAAAACAGCGGATTTTAACAATCGCTCCCAAGCTCTTCGCATTCAACAACATGCTGTTGAATCTTCTGCTGAGTCTTCCTCTATCTCTTCTGATGAAGAAGTCAATATGTATTGTCAGTGTTCTGATCCAGAAAACTGTGCTTGTTTCGATTCTGAATCAGACTATTCTTCTGATGACTCTTCCCCAGAAGAGCCCGCTCCTAAACTCAAGGTCCTCATGGCACAGATCGATGAATATGAAATAACGTTATTTGCTCAAATTCGTGCCTTGGAGGAAGGAGATCTTAAAGCTGCATTAGTCAAAGCTTATATGCAACATGGTACTGGATCTTCCAGTAAATCCTCTGGTAAGAAGTCTAATTTTGTTGATGCTTCTTACGAACGCAATACCAAATCGTATCTCCAACACAATTCTAACAAAGTTCGTACACTCACTTTGGGGGAGGTGAGTAGGGAGATACACAATACAAAGTCAGAAATCTCTGCCTTAAAATCTGAACTTGCTGCTCTGAAACTCCAAGTTTCACAATCCGAAATGGCTCATCAAGTTCAACAGCCTTCTACTTCCATTTCAGGGAGACATGTCAATTACACTCTTCATTCTGAACCAAAGTCAGAATTCAGAATTGCTGAAGGCAAATTTGATACTTCAGTTGGTTTTAGAGAAATTAGTGACATGCAAGTTATGGCAGTACAGTATCAGCAACACCACATTGAGGTAAAAATTTGTGTTGCAGGCAGAGTATATAATGTCACTGCACCAATTGATTCTGGTGCAGATATTAATATTCTTTCCAAAAAGATAGTCCCTTCACGATATTGGGTCACTGCAAAAAGAAAAGTTCTGGGACTAGGAAAGAAACATTTAGAATTTGAAGTTTCTAAAGTTGTTGTTTGTTTTGATTCAAAATGTGTAAAGCTCTCCTTTGCAGTTGCTGACATTCCAGTTGATTGCATTTTGGGGAATATTTTTCTAGCAGCAGTCGAGCCCCATGGTTCTTTTAGATTTCCTGACAATTCTGCAGGATGTTTTATGATAGTCTCTGGAGAAAGAATTGAAATTCCATATGTCTCCAACACCAGAGTCTCTACCATGGTTCAGGCTATGCAAGAAAAGGAAGAGAAACTTCATAAAGAAGAAAAAAGTCTTGAAGAACTCAAAGACCACAAAAGCACAATCAGAATAGAAGATCAATTGAGTTCTCCAAAAGTTCAGAAACAAATCTCTGAACTTCATAAATAATTTGAAAACACATGTTGTTCAGAGGAACCAAATGCATTCTGGCATCGGAAACAACATTGTGTTGAACTGCCTTACAAGGAAGGTTATACGGGCAGGCCATGCAAAAGCAAAGCTATTCCAATGTCAAAATAGAATAATCGAAAATGCCAAAGGAGATTGATGAATTTCCGACAGAGAAAGTTGGATAAGAGAATCCATCATTCACTTTGAACTGCCTTGCAAGGATTCTATGGGGTCATAAAATAAGTGAACAGACAGAGGTGTTCCTAGACTTGTCATAAATTATAAACCTCTAAACTCGTTCTGTGCGTATGACACATCCTATTCCCACATTGCATGGGGAGATCTAATGCGTAGGATATCTGGAGCCAAAGTGTTCTCAAATTTTGATCTAAAATCTGGTTTCTGGCAAGTAGCCATAAAAGAATAAGATAAATGGAAGACGACATTCAGTGTGCCAGCAGGACACTACGAATGGAATGTGATGCCATTCGGTTTAAAGCATGCACCTTGTAAGTTCCAGAAGGTAATGGATTCTATCTTCTCAAAATCTCTATGCTGAATGACTTACTTGCTTACATTGATGATTTGCTAATCTTTTCCTTAAGACCCGCATTCATTTGCATTAATTTGAAAATATTTATGAAATTGGTCCAAAGAAATGGTCTGGTTTTGAGTAAGAAGAAGATAGAATTGTGCCAGACTCAGATCAAGTTTTTAGGGCACACAATTGAAAACGGACAAATTGCTTTACAAAGCCATGCACTTGAGTTTGCAGACAAGTTTCCAGATGTCATCCTGGATAAAACTCAATTGCAGAGATTTTTGAGATGTTTAAATTATGTAAGCAATTTTTATCCTTCTTGTGTCATTGACAGGTCTCTGCTCAACCAAAGACTCAGAAAGAACCCCAAACCTTGGACACAGGCACATACTGAGGCTGTTAAGGAGATAAAAGCCAAGGTTCGTAATCTTCCTATTCTCTATGTTGCTGATGATTCTGCATTTAAAATTGTTGAAACAGATGCCAGCAATATAGGTTGGGGAGGTGTACTAAAGAAAAAACCAAGTGAAGAAAGTCCAAAGGAGCAAGAACAAGTGGTGCAGTTCGTTTCTGGAGTATGGAGCAAAGCAGAACATAAGTATGCTCCAATAGAAAAAGAAGTCAAACCAGCATGGAACTGCATTAGTAATTTTTCAATTCACTTGGCAAATAAACATTTTTTGCTAAGAACAGATGCAAAGGCCCTGGCAAAGGTAATCACTAAAACCATCAAGAATCCTGAAGATGCAAAGTTCGCAAGATGGCAAGCGCTATTTGCTTACTTTTATTTTAAAGTAGAACATATTAAGGGTTCAGAAAATTGTTTTCCAGACTTTCTTAGCAGAGAATTTATCCAGCAACAAGAACAAATTGATGACCCAGAAGAAGAAAATGAGATACATGTAATGGCCATCATTACAGAATGGGACCAGGCCCATCAAAGAGAACAATTGAGATATATATCAGATGATGAATCATGGCCAGTCTACGCAGAAAAATGGAGTCCTACTTGGCAACTCCGTAACACCAAAGTGCTAGAAGCAAATGTTCAGAATCATAATGATCTCCAGCACTTTGTTCCTCAGAGAAGAGTGTACCCCAAAGGAAGTAGGTGGATACATGATATGATGTATTCACACAGTATGCTAGCTTCCTATGAAGCTGAAAGGGCACTCTCCCAAGACTTTTGTGATATCTCTGTCATCTGTACTGGCGGAGGAGATAGAACAAGAGTCTATTATAAAACATACCATATAAACAGGACAAGGAACCCTGGCCAATATACAGGTGGAAGATTTCAAACATGGCCAGGTAATGATCCTAATCTCATATTTCCTGATATTGTTTATAATTTTGCAGGTTATAAGGATCTGTGGTGGGATTTGTTAAATAAGGATGGACGTGAAGAAACCCACTATACTAAGTTAAGATTCACAAACACCTGTATAAACTCAAGAGAAGCTGCCGCACCTTGGTTATCAAATTGGTGGTACGACTACGGTGTCAGCCCTTTTAGCATGGATCCACATTACTATGAAGCATATTTTCATGGACAATGTACTGAATGTCTTGAAAGTCCAGTAGGTGAATGTTTTCATTATCCATGCCAGACCGTAAGGGAAATTGCAGGACTGGAACTCAAAATGAGAAATCCCATTTTAAAATCCTATATGGAAATGCATCACCAGTGGTTAGTCATGACCAAAATTAAGCATCAAATCATCCTTAATAAGCCCATGATTGTCAGACGTATTTATACCAAGGCTTGGGATGATGAATTATACGGCAAAATCAGATATCCAGATGCTCAAATCTTAGATTCTCCTGCACCAGCTGCAACAGCCAGTACAAGTGGGTCACGGGAGCCCCACTAAAATAAAAATTTTCCCTGTGTATCGTCACCTAGTCACGGGTTTACAGTGATAGAGTTTTTCTCGAGGGCTTTTCATCTGTCCGAAAAGTATCCTCTCTGTAGATAATTATTTTGTTTCCTCGTGGGCCTTGTACTAAAAGGTATCCACAATGTAATAATCACACACCTTCACATGCGTATGTCGGAAGGATCGAATCTCTGCGCGGATGTCACTTCGGTGTTACCCGAAAGCAATGATCCACCTTCCATGTGTCAATAATCCGATGGTTTTACAGGAATTCTTGTCCCCTTTTCCATCCTATATAAGGAGGAGTAAGGCTCTTTCGAAGGCATCGGCATTTAGAGTTTTAAGTTTTGCATTTGTGTGTTTGAGTCTGAGTTTTTGCTCCCTGCTCTGCATCTGCGTAAATCTTTGCGATCTGCTTGCATCACGGAGAACTGACTCACAGTCCTTAGAGAACTGAGAAGCCTGCGTGTCTATGTGCTTGGCATAGGCAAGAACCTAAAGTGGCCAGTTCTATAGTTTGAGTCTGTATATATATGTTTGTGTGTTTTATACTCTGAGACAGAGTCTGCAAACTGGCCAGGAAGCCTCCGGTATCACTCGCTCATTCATTGAGTAGTAACAGTCCGGTAAATGCCATTGCAGTCAATCTCTGATAAAGAGTTATGAGTCCATAAGTCTGAAATCTGATTGTAATATCATTCTGAGATCAATAAAATAGAGAATGTTCATTGTTCCGCATCATTAAGTACTGTCACTCTGTGCATTGTTAATAGCTGTTAAGACACTGTTTATCTTCTCATACCCTTGAAAGTTTGCTAGAAGTTCACCAGAGGTTCGCCAAACCACCGAGGGACGCCAAGGCCGTAAAAGGCGGAGGGAAGCCGCAGAATAGGCCGCTAGTTGCGTGAACGTGGGAGTAGGTTCATGTATGGGTTCATTGCTGGGTTCACATAAAGTGGTGTCGAGAAGATAAAGGAGATACTTAACAATGCCAAGTCTGCCTGTGAGCAGCAACAAGCTTGTTGAGAAGCCTCTGCTAGAAATTGGTATCAGAGCCAGTAAGTCGGTGTTCACGACTGGTTCGAGAAAGGTCAGTACTTAATTTCTCTCTCTTTTAAAGAAGTTTGAAATGGACTCTTCAATGAACAAATCAGTTTCATTCAGAGAATTAGAAGAGAAGGATAGGGCCACACAAGACCCTCTCAGAGATATATTTAATGCAAGTAGTAGTAGAGTTGCTAATGAGTCAGAACACTTGTATGAGGAGTCAGAACCCCAAGCCAAATGGGTTTTACCTAAAATCTCTGCCTCTCAAGTTTATGCTGATCTGGGTGTCTGGCATCTGAAGGCCGCCACCAGAATCAAAATCAAAGAATCAATAAGCTCTATTGAAGAAAAATTTGACCGTGTACAGTTAATTCCTTTGTTGAATTCTAAGGAGCTTCAGGAAGAAGCTAAGAAATTAAAAACACAGTTTTTACATCTGGGATGTATTAGAGTGGGAATCTAAGCACTTACTCATCAAGGAGTAGATTCCTATGTGTTAGCAAATGTTAGAGATCTAACACATAATAAGTATACCGATTCCCTGATTGGAGGAATAGTAGCTCCATTGTCCAATGGTCCGATATGGTTTGACTGTTATCCAAATTTTTCTGTTTATACCTTTGATGAAACATTGGCCGATATTTTACAGCTTCAAATCCAAACCTTAGGATTTGATATGAGGAAGAAAAGGAAAAATATTGCCATTCAGTTCAAAGGATGTTTTCGTCACACCACTACCCTATTTCCAGCCGTCCTCCATGCTCCTAGCCGAGAGTCTAAAACCAGTGTTGTCGTTTTGACAGATCCTAAAAACCAGAAGGTGGAACACCAAGCCATCAAATGGGAGGGTCTATCTTTTCCCGAACACTGGACAGTTCCAAATCCAAAGCCTCTCGCTATTCAGAAAATCACCTCTGCTAACATAACGTAAAACCAATCCGCATCCACTTTGTCTTTCCCCAAAAGGTCAACCATTGACAGACGTAGGATTGAAGCAGAGAGTAAAAAGTCTCCCAGATACATAGCTCCTAAATGTACAGATACTAGTTTCTCTTCCATTGTTTCTAATTGTTCTCATGTTGCTTTATTTGAGTTTACCCAGATTGTAAATTTCCAGCCCCTGGGTGTAGAATGTCCACAGTGTTGCCAACAGGTAAATTTACGAGATCTAGCCTATCTGGTCATTCATAAGAACCATAATGTCAGGACTAGTGAAGACCCTCCGTCAACTTCAACCAATCGCTGTCCTAATCCTAAATGTTCAGACATTCCATTCCCTCATGAATATGAACATGTTCTTATGATACATCTAGTGCCTACACTAGAAAATGAAGACCCTAGGCTAACAGCAATTACATATCGCCTGAGCTCAGGAAAAAGACGCGAGCTCAGAAAGCCAAAATAAAGAAGACAACATAAGGGAAAGAAAGGACATTATCGCTACACTCCCAAGACCCATTATTATCAGCCACATGACATCCGTCCCCGTGATGCCAAAGTTGCTAAAATGAATGAAGTAGTATGTTGGTTATGTGGTCAACCTGGTGATACTTCTAATATATGTCCAACAACCTTAGAATCCAAAAGGGGTTTGGGTAAGAAATCTCAAAAGAATAAACAACCATCTACCAGTACTACTGTCAAAACTGAACCTAGATGTGCTCATTGTCATTCTTCTTTCCATAAAACAACAGATTGTCACAATTGCTCCCAAGCTCGTCGCACTCAACAACATGCTGTTGAATCTTCTGCTGAGTCTTCCTCTACTTCTTCTGATGAAGAAGTCAATATGTATTGTCAGTGTTCTGATCCAGAAAACTGTGCTTGTTCCGATTCTGAATCAAACTATTCTTTTGATGACTCTTCCCCAGAAGAGCCCGCTCCTAAACTCAAGGTCCTCATGGCACAGATCGATGAAGATGAAATAAAGTTATTTTCTCAAATTCGTGCCTTGGAGGAAGGAGATCTTAAAGCTGCATTAGTCAAAGCTTATATGAAGCATGGTACTGGATCTTCCAGTAAATCCTCTGGTAAGAAGTCTAATTTTGTTGATGCTTGTTACGAACGCAATACCAAATCGTATCTCCAACACAATTCTAACAAAGTTCGTACACTCACTTTGGGGGAGGTGAGTAGGGAGATACAAAATACAAAGTCAGAAATCTCTGGCTTAAAATCTGAACTTGCTGCTCTGAAACTCCAAGTTTCACAATCCGAAATGGCTCATCAAGTTCAACAGCCTTTTACTTCCATTTCAGGGAGACATGTCAATTACACTCTGCATTCTGAACCAAAGTCAGAAGTCAGAATTGCTGAAGGCAAATTTGATACTTCAGTTGGTTTTAGAGAAATTAGTGACATGAAAGTTATGGCAGTACAGTATCAGCAACACCACATTGAGGTAAAAATTTGTGTTGCAGGCAGAGTATATAATGTCACTGCACTAATTGATTCTGGTGCAGATATTAATATTCTTTCAAAAAAGATAGTCCCTTCACGATATTGGGTCACTGCAAAAAGAAAAGTTCTGGGACTAGGAAAGAAACATTTAGAATTTGAAGTTTCTAAAGCTGCTGTTTGTTTTGATTCAAAATGTGTAAAGCTCTCCTTTGCAGTTGCTGACATTACATTTGATTGCATTTTGGGGAATATTTTTCTAGCAACAGTCGAGCCCCATGGTTCTTTTAGATTTCCTGACAATTCTGCAGGATGTTTTATCACAGTCTCTGGAGAAAGAATTGAAATTCCATATGTCTCCAACAACAGAGTCTCTACCATGGTTCAGGCTATGCAAGAAAAGGAAGAGAAACTTCATAAAGCAGAAAAAAGTCTTGAAGAACTCAAAGACCACAAAAACACAATCAGAATAGAAGATCAATTGAGTTCTCCAAAAGTTCAGAAACAAATCTCTGAACTTCAAAAATAATTTGAAAACACATGTTGTTCAGAGGAACCAAATGCATTTTGGCATCGGAAACAACATTGTGTTGAACTGCCTTACAAGGAAGGTTATACGGGCAGGCCATGCAAAAGCAAAGCTATTCCAATGTCAGCAGAATACCAACAGCTCTGCGAAAAGGAGATTGATCAGCTTCGACAGAGAAAGCTGATAAGAGAATCCAACAGCCCTTGGAACTGCTATGGATTCTATATAAATAAAATAAGTGAACAGATTAGAGGTGTTCCTAGACTTGTCATAAATTATAAACCTCTAAACTCTGTTCTAGCAGATGACACATATCCTATTCCACACAAGGGAGATATAATGCGTAGGATATCTGGGGCCAAGATATTCTCAAAGTTTGATTTAAAATCTGGCTTCTGGCAAGTAGCAATTGCTGAGCATGACAAATGGAAGACTGCATTCAGCATACCTGCAGGGCATTACGAATGGAATGTGATGCCATTTGGATTAAAACATGCACCTTCTAAATTCCAAAAGGTAATGGATTCTATCTTCAGACCCTATGCTGAATGGCTACTTGCTTACATTGATGATTTGCTAATCTTTTCCAAGAATCTGCAGGACCATTTTAGACACTTGAAAATATTTATGAAATTGGTCCAAAGAAATGGTCTGGTTTTGAGTAAGAAGAAGATAGAATTGTGCGAGACTCAGATCAAGTTTTTAGGGCACACAATTGAAAACAGACAAATTGCTTTACAAAGCCATGCACTTGAGTTTGCAGACAAGTTTCCAGATGTCATCCTGGATAAAACTCAATTGCAGAGATTTTTGAGATGTTTAAATTATGTAAGCAATTTTTATCCTTCTTGTGTCATTGACAGGTCTCTGCTCAACCAAAGACTCAGAAAGAACCCCAAACCTTGGACACAGGCACATACTGAGGCTGTTAAGGAGATAAAAGCCAAGGTTCGTAATCTTCCTATTCTCTATGTTGCTGATGATTCTGCATTTAAAATTGTTGAAACAGATGCCAGCAATATAGGTTGGGGAGGTGTACTAAAGCAAAAACCATGTGAAGAAAGTCCAAAGGAGAAAGAACAAGTGGTGCAGTTCGTCTCTGGAGTATGGAGCAAAGCAGAACAGAAGTATGCTCCAATAGAAAAAGAAGTCAAACCAGCATGGAACTGCATTAGTAAGTTTTCAATTCACTTGGTAAATAAACATTTTTTGCTAAGAACAGATGCAAAGGCCCTGGCAAAGGTAATCACTAAAACCATCAAGAATCCTGAAGATGCAAAGTTCGCAAGATGGCAAGCGCTATTTGCTTACTTTTATTTTAAAGTAGAACATATTAAGGGTTCAGAAAATTGTTTGCCAGACTTTCTTAGCAGATAATTTATCCAGCAACAAGAACAGATTGATGACCCAGAAGAAGAAAATGAGATACATGTAATGACCATCATTACAGAATGGGACCAGGCCCATCAAAGAGAACAATTGAGATATATATCAGATGATCAATCATGGCCGGTCTACGCAGAAAAATGGAGTCCTACTTGGCAACTCCATAACACCAAAGTGCTAGATGCAAATGTTCAGAATCGTAATGATCTCCAACACTTTGTTCCTAAGAGAAGAGTGTACCCCAAAGGAAGTAGGTGGATACATGATATGATGTATTCACACAGTATGCTAGCTTCCTATGAAGCTAAAAGGGCACTCTCCCAAGACTTTTGTGATATCTATGTCATCTGTACTGGCGGAGGAGATAGAACAAGAGTCTATTATAAAACATACCATATAAACAGGACAAGGAACCCTGGCCAATATACAGGTGGAAGATTTCAAACATGGCCAGGTAATGATCCTAATCTCATATTTCCTGATACTGTTTATAATTTTGTAGGTTATAAGGATCTGTGGTGGGATTTGTTAAATAAGGATGGACGTGAAGAAACCCACTATACTAAGTTAAGATTCACAAACACCTGAATAAACTCAAGAGAAGCTGCCGCACCTTGGTTATCAAACTGGTGGTACGACTACGGTGTCAGCCCTTTTAGCATGGATCCACATTACTATGAAGCCTATTTTCATGGACAATGTACTGAATGTATTGAAAGTCCAGTAGGTGAATGTTTTCATTATCCATGCCAGACCGTAAGGGAAATTACAGGAATGGAACTCAAAATGAGAAATCCCATTTTAAAATCCTATATGGAAATGCATCACCAGTGGTTAGTAATGACCAAAATTAAGCATCAAATCATCCTTAATAAGCTCATGATTGTCAGGCGTATTTATACCAAGGCTTGGGATGATGAATTCTACGGAAAAATCAGATATCTAGACGCTCAAATCTTAGATTCTCCTGCACCAGTTGCAACAGCCAGTACAAGTGTGTCACGGGAGCCCCACTAAAATAAAAGTTTTCCCTGTGTATCGTCACCTAGTCACAGGTTTACAGTGACAGAGCTTTTCTCGAGGGCTTTTCATCTGTCTGAAAAGTATCCTCTCTGTAGATAATTATTCTGTTTCCTCGTGGGCCTTGTACTAAAAGGTATCCACAGTGTAATAATCACACACCTTCACATGTGTATGTCGGAAGGATCGAATCTCTGCGCGGATGTCACTTCGGTGTTACCCGAAAGCAATGATCCGCCTTCCATGTGTCAATAATCCGATGGTTTTACAGGAATGCTTGTCCCCTCTTCCATCCTATATAAGGAGGAGTAAGGCTCATTCGAAGGCATCGACATTTAGAGTTTTAAGTTTTGCATTTGTGTGTTTGAGTCTGAGTTTTTGCTCCCTACTCTGCATTTGTGAAAATCTTTGCGATCTGCTTCCATCACGGAGAACTGATTCACAGTCCTTAGAGAACTGAGAAGCCTGCGTGTCTATGTGCTCGGCATAGGCAAGAACCTAAAGTGTCTAGTTCTATAGTTTGAGTCTGTATATATATGTTTGTATGTTTTATACTTTGAGACAGAGTCTGCAAACTGGCCAGGAAGCTTCCGGTATCGCTCGCTCATTCATTGAGTAGCAACAGTCTGGTAAATGCCATTGCAGTCAATCTCTGATAAAGAGTTCTGAGTCCATAAGTCTGAAATCTGATTGTAATATCATTCTGAGATCAATAAAAGAGAGAATGTTCATTGTTCCGCATCATTAAGTACTGTCACTTTGTGCATTGTTAATAGTTGTTAAGACACTGTTTATCTTTTCATACCCTTGAAAGTTCGCTAGAAATTCACCAAAGGATCGCCAAACCACCGAGGGACGCCAAGGCCGTAAAAGGCGAAGGGAAGCCGCAGAATAGGCCGCTAGTTGCGTGAACGTGGGAGTAGGTTCGTGTATGGGTTCATCGCTGGGTTCACATAAAGTGATGTCGAGAAGATAAAGGAGATACTTAACAAGTCCAAGTCTGCCTGTGAGCAGCAAGCAAGCTTGTTGAGAAGCCTCTGCTAGAAATTGGTATCGGAGCCAGTAAGTCGGTGTTCGCGACTGGTTCGAGAAAGGTCAGTACTTAATTTCTCTCTCTTTTAAAGAAGTTTGAAATGGACTCTTCAATGAAAAAATTAGTTTCATTCAGAGAATTAGAAGAGAAGGATAGGGCCACACAAGACCCTCTCAGAGATATGTTTAATGCAAGTAGTAGTAGAGTTTTTAATGAGTCAGAGCACTTGTATGAGGAGTCAGAACCCCAAGCCAAATGGGTTTTACCCAAAATTTCTGCCTCTCAAGTTTATGCTGATCTGGGTGTCTGGCATCTGAAGGCCGCCACCAGAATCACAATCAAAAAATCAATAAGCTCTATTGAAGAAAACTTTGACCGTGTACAGTTAATTACTTTGTTGAATCCTAAGGAGCTTCAGGAAGTAGCTAAGAAATTAAAAACACAGTTTTTACATCTGGGATGTATTAGAGTGGGAATCCAAGCACTTACTCAAAACCAGACCATTTCTTTGGACCAATTTCATAAATATTTTCAAGTGTCTAAAATGGTCCTGTAGATTCTTGGAAAAGATTTGCAGATCATCAATGTAAGAAAGTAGCCATTCAACATAGAGTCTGAAGATAGAATCCATTACCTTCTGGAATTTAGAAGGTGCATGCTTTAATCCAAATGGCATCACATTCCATTCGTAATGCCCTGCAGGTATGCTGAATGCAGTCTTCCATTTTTCATGCTCAACAATTGCTACTTGCCAGAAGCCAGATTTTAAATCAAACTTTGAGAATATCTTGGCTTCAGATATCCTACGCATTAGATCTCCCTTGTGTGGAATAGGATATGTGTCATCTGCTAGAACAGAGTTTAGAGGTTTATAATTTATGACAAGTCTAGGAACACCTCTAATCTGTTCACTTATTTTATTTACATAGAATCCATGGCAGTTCCAAGGGCTGCTGGATTCTCTTATCAGCTTTCTCTGTAGAAGCTGATCAATCTCCTTTTGGCAGAGCTGTCGGTATTCTGCTGACATTGGAATAGCTCTGCTTTTGCATGGCCTGCCCGTATAACCTTCCTTGTAAGGCAGTTCAACACAATGTTGTTTCCGATGCCAGAATGCATTTGGCTCCTCTGAACAACATGTGTTTTCAAATTATTTTTGAAGTTCAGAGATTTGTTTTTGAACTTTTGGAGAAATCAATTGATCTTCTATTCTGATTGTGCTTTTGTGGTCTTTGAGTTCTTCAAGAATGTTTTCTGCTTTATGAAGTTTCTCTTCCTTTTCTTGCATAGCCTGAACCATGGTAGAGACTCTGGTGTTGGAGACATATGGAATTTCAATTCTTTCTCCAGATACTGTGATAAAACATCCTACAGAATTGTCAGGAAATCTAAAAGAACCATGGGGCTCGACTGCTGCTAGAAAAATATTCCCCAAAATGCAATCAACTGGAATGTCAGCAACTGCAAAGGAGAGCTTTACACATTTTGAATCAAAACAAACAACAGCTTTAGAAACTTCAAATTCTAAATGTTTCTTTCCTAGTCCTAGAACTTTTCTTTTTGCAGTGACCCAATATCGTGAAGGGACTATCTTTTTTGAAAGAATATTAATATCTGCACCAGAATCAATTAGTGCAGTGACATTATATAATCTGCCTGCAACACAAATTTTTACCTCAATGTGGTGTTGCTGATACTGTACTGCCATAACTTGCATGTCACTAATTTCTCTAAAACCAACTGAAGTATCAAATTTGTCTTCAGCAATTCTGACTTCTGACTTTGGTTCAGAATGCAGAGTGTAATTGACATGTCTCCCTGAAATGGAAGTAGAAGGCTGTTGAACTTGATGAGCCATTTCGGATTGTGAAACTTGGAGTTTCAGAGCAGCAAGTTCAGATTTTAAGGCAGAGATTTCTGACTTTGTATTGTGTATCTCCCTACTCACCTCCCCCAAAGTGAGTGTACAAACTTTGTTAGAATTGTGTTGGAGATACGATTTGGTATTGCGTTCGTAAGAAGCATCAACAAAATTAGACTTCTTACCAGAGGATTTACTGGAAGATCCAGTACCATGCTGCATATAAGCTTTGACTAATGCAGCTTTAAGATCTCCTTCCTCCAAGGCACGAATTTGAGCAAATAACTTTATTTCATATTCATCGATCTGTGCCATGAGGACCTTGAGTTTAGGAGCGGGCTCTTCTGGGGAAGAGTCATCAGAAGAATAGTCTGATTCAGAATCAGAACAAGCACAATTTTCTGGATCAGAACACTAACAATACATATTGACTTCTTCATCAGAAGAGGTAGAGGAAGACTCAGTAGAAGATTCAACAGCATGCTGTTGAATGCGAAGAGCTTGGGAGCGATTGTGACAATCTACTGTTTTATGGAAAGAAGAATGACAATGAGCACATCTAGGTTCAGTTTTGACAGTAGTACTGGTAGATGGCTGTTTATTATTTTGAGATTTCTTACCCAAACCCCTTTTGGATTCTAAGGCCGTTGGACATATATTAGAAGTATGACCAGGTTGACCACATAACCAACAGACTACTTCATTCATTTTAGCAACTTTGGCATCACGGGGACGGATGTCATGTGGCTGATAATAATGGGTCTTGGGAGTGTAGCGATAATGTCCTTTATTTCCCTTATGTTGCCTTCTTTCTTTTGGCTTTCTGAGCTCGCGTCTTTTTCCTGAGCTCAGGCGATATGTAGAGACTCGACTTCTTCTCTGAGCCTTCTTGGCGTGTTTTTTGGTCTTTCTGCGAGTAACCAATGGATCATCAACAGTGATACCATACCTGTTGCAGAAAGATTTAGTACCAGGCAGTCTATTTAATTTATCTATAGAATTTTGCATCTTAGAACTGGTACATAAAGATATCAAAACCTTAGTAATGATAGCATAAAAATCTCCCCAAAGATATACTTCCATTGGCAAGGGGAATGCATCTTGCATTTTCAGAATGTCTACCAGCTTTGATGGTAGAACTGCAAGGTAAACTTGCTTCCATAGCATGTTCTTGGGATGTTTGACCAAGAAGATCCTTTCCATCCAGTCTTTATGGAAGTCTTCAAACTGATTTATATTTCTGCACTTAAGATTCATCAGAATAAGTTCATTTTTGTCTGTAAGTGCAAAATCTGCTCCACAGAAATGTTCTTGAATCAGTGCAATGAGTGCACCAATCATATTGTTTTGTGGAGTACCATCATCATTGAAACGAATATCTCCCTGTTCATCTTTGAGCACTTCTTGCTCCATTTTGGTGAGCATTACAGGGGATGATTCTAATTCCCACCATCTTGCTAATGTTCCTGTAAAACATGCAATCAGTGTTTTGCAGGCTTCAACTTCACTTTTTCCCTCAACACACATTAACTTATATTCAACAATCATCTGATCAAGCACTTGCCTGATTTGTGCTGCGGAGAGGCTGTTAATATTCCACTCCTTATGACTCCCTTCATGGAAAGTATCTCTAGCTGGGAGTTTACCAGCTCTATACAAATCAGGGGCAGCATGCCTGGTGAATTGAGGCTCAAGTGGCTCATATATGGGAAAAGCATGTTTCTCTATGTCTGATTCTTCTTGGAGAGCAGAGGCTATAGTTATCTTTTCAGATTTTTCTTCTGCTTTTGACTCAGACTGTTGGGATGGCTTTACAATCTCTTTAGGGAAAACCTGAGGGAACTTAGAGATTGGGCTCCTAAGTTCATGAGTATGGATACTTTTTCCCTTTTTCAAAAATGAAGTCAGAATTGGTCTTTCAGACTTCTTTAAATTTAATCTGTCTATTTTATCTGACAGATTTGAGACTACATCTCTTGTGGAGATAGACTGCTCTACTATACAATTCTCCACATCACCAAACTGTTTAAAAGATTCTTGAGAAAGATGTCTAACTACTGATAAATCACACTGAACAGAATTCAAAACACTATGTACATCATTGATTGAAACTTTGACACTGTCTATCTGATCCTTCACCAGGGCAGTTTTAGCTACATTCTTTTCTAGTCCAGTGAGAGCAGTATTTGTCCAATTTACTTGCTCACTGACCTTCTGAATTCTACTCTCAACCCCTACTGCTGCAGTATCTCTTTGAACCAGAGGATATGCATTTGCAAGGTTCTGTCCTTCTCCTAGGACAATGCTCTTAAAAGGAGGGTATGAGGTAGATGTTTCAATCTTACTGCCGTCTGGAGCTTGCCATGCATGTGAAGAAGAGGATGTGGAATCAGCCATCAAAACAACATTTGATTCCATTTTATTTTTCCAGGAATAAAATGAAATCCAAACCTTTTCTTCTTCCATATATGCTTTCCATTCATCTGCCATTTTTCTCTTTTCTTTAGCTGGAAAAGCTACTGCAAACTCATCAGCCGGGGGATGAGTAAATAGATCCCAATTTATCATTTGCTTCATCCATTGAGCGAGGATCTGGTGCTTGGGACAACCATCCATTAAAGTATAAAACTTATGGATCTCAGGTACTGATGGTCTTTTGCATCCTGGTGGCAAATCTCTGAATCTGCAGTCAGGGATCAGCTTGTCTGCTTGTTCAACATATCCAAGTCCATACTTAGGACTGTTTGCAGGTCTTATATTGGCAAGAATTGCTGTTAGCCTAGGGTCTTCATTTTCTAGTGTAGGCACTAGATGCATCATAAGAACATGTTCATCTTCATGAGGGAATGGAATGTCTGAACATTTAGGATTAGGACAGGGATTGGTTGAAGTTGATGGAGGGGCTTCACCAGTCCTGACATTATGGTTCTTATGAATGACCAGATAGGCTAGATCTCGTAAATTTACCTGCTGACGACACTGTGGAAATTCTACACCCAGGGGCTGGAAATTAACAATCTGGGCAAACTCAAATAAAGCAACATGAGAACAATTAGAAACAATGGAAGAACAACTAGTATCTGTACATTCAGGAGTTATGTATCTGGGAGACTTTTTACTCTCTGCTTCAATCCTACGTCTGTCAATGGTTGACCTTCTAGGGAAAGACAAAGTGGCTGTGGATTGGTTTTCCGTTATGTTAGCAGAGGTGATTTTCTGAATAGGGAGAGGCTTTGGATTTGGAACTGTCTAGTGTTCGGGAAAAGATAGATCCTCCCATTTGATGGCTTGGTGTTCCACCTTCTGGTTTTTAGGATCTGTCAAAACGACAACACTGGTTTTAGACTCTCGGCTAGGAGCATGGAGGACGGCTGGAAATAGGGTAGTGGTGTGACGAAAACATCCTTTGAACTGAATGGAAATATTTTGCCTTTTCTTCCTCATATCAAATTCTGAGGTTTGGATTTGAAGCTGTAAAATATCGTCCAATGTTTCATCAAAGGTATAAACAGAAAAATTTGGATAACAGTCAAACCATACCGGACCATTGGACAATGGAGCTACTATTCCTCCGATCAGGGAATTGGTATACTTATTATGTGTTAGATCTCTAACAGTTGCTAACACATAGGAATCTACTCCTTGATGAGTAAGTGCTTGGATTCCCACTCTAATACATCCCAGATGTAAAAACTGCGTTTTTAATTTCTTAGCTTCTTCCTGAAGCTCCTTAGGATTCAACAAAGGAATTAAATGTACACGGTCAGAGTTTTCTTCAATAGAACTTATTAATTCTTTGATTGTGATTCTGGTGGCGGCCTTCAGATGCCAGACACCCAGATCAGAATAAACTTGAGAGGCAGAAATTTTGGGTAAAAACCATTTGGCTTGGGGTTCTGACTCCTCATACAAGTGCTCTGACTCATTAACAACTCTACTACTACTTGCATTAAACGTATCTCTGAGAGGGTCTTGTGTGGCCCTATCCTTCTCTTCTAGTTCTCTAAATGAAACTGATTTGTTCATTGAAGAGTCCATTTCAAACTTCTTTAAAAGAGAGAGAAATTAAGTACTGACCTTTCTCGAACCAGTCACGAACACCGACTTACTGGCTCTGATACCAATTTCTAGCAGAGGCTTCTCAACAAGCTTGCTTGCTGCTCACAGGGAGACTTGGCCTTGTTAAGTATCTCCTTTATCTTCTCGACACCACTTTATGTGAACCCAACGATGAACCCATACACGAACCTACTCCCACGTTCACGCAACTAGCAGCCTATTCTGCGGTTTCCCTTCGCCTTTTATGGCCTTGGCATCCCTCGGTGGTTTGGCGAACCTCTGGTGAACTTCTAGCGAACTTTCAAGGGTATGAGAAGATAAACAGTGTCTTAACAGCTATTAACAATGCACAGAGTGACAGTACTTAATGATGCGGAACAATGAACATTCTCTCTTTTATTGATCTCAGAATGATATTACAATCAGATTTCAAACTTATGGACTCAGAACTCTTTATCAGAGATTGATTGCAATGGCATTTACCGGACTGTTGCTACTCAATGAATGAGTGAGCGATACCGGAGGCTTC
The DNA here is from genome assembly GCA_034641835.2 of Pinus albicaulis. Taxonomy (NCBI): domain Eukaryota; kingdom Viridiplantae; phylum Streptophyta; class Pinopsida; order Pinales; family Pinaceae; genus Pinus; species Pinus albicaulis. The sequence goes on from CM076578.1 coordinate 1,154,525,632, forward strand.
CTGGCCAGTTTGCAGACTCTGTCTCAGAGTATAAAACACACAAACATATATATACAGGCTCAAACTATAGAACTGGCCACTTTAGGTTCTTGCCTATGCCAAGCACATAGACACGCAGGCTTCTCAGTTCTCTAAGGACTATGAGTCAGTTCTCCGTGATGCAAGCAGATCGCAAAGATTTGCGCAGATGCAGAACAGGGAGCAAAAACTCAGACTCAAACACACAAATGCAAAACTTAAAACTCTAAATGCCGATGCCTTCGAATGAGCCTTACTCCTCCTTATATAGGATGGAAGAGGGGACAAGCATTCCTGTAAAACCATCGGATTATTGACACATGGAAGGTGGATCATTGCTTTCGGGTAACACTGAAGTGACATCCGCGCAGATATTCGATCCTTCCGACATACACATGTGAAGGTGTGTGATTATTACACTGTGGATACCTTTTAGTACAAGGCCCACGAGGAAATAGAATAATTATCTACAGAGAGGATACTTTTCGGACAGATGAAAAGCCCTTGAGAAAAGCTCTGTCACTGTAAACCCGTGACTAGGTGACGATACATAGGGAAAATTTTTATTTTAGTGGGGCTCCCGTGACCCACTTGTACTGGCTGTTGCAGCTGGTGCAGGAGAATCTAAGATTTGAGCATCTGGATATCTGATTTTGCCGTAGAATTCATCATCCCAAGCCTTGGTATAAATACGCCTGACAATCATGGGCTTATTAAGGATGATTTGATGCTTAATTTTGGTCATGACTAACCACTGGTGATGCATTTCCATATAGGATTTTAAAATGGGATTTCTCATTTTGAGTTCCAGTCCTGCAATTTCCCTTACGGTCTGGCATGGATAATGAAAACATTCACCTACTGGACTTTCAAGACATTCAGTACATTGTCCATGAAAATAGGCTTCATAGTAATGTGGATCCATGCTAAAAGGGCTGACACCGTAGTCGTACCACCAATTTGATAACCAAGGTGCGGTAGCTTCTCTTGAGTTTATCCAGGTGTTTGTGAATCTTAACTTAGTATAGTGGGTTTCTTCACGTCCATCCTTATTTAACAAATCCCACCACAGATCCTTATAACCTGCAAAATTATAAACAGTATTAGGAAATATGAGATTAGGATCATTACCTGGCCATGTTTGAAATCTTCCACCTGTATATTGGCCAGGGTTCCTTGTCCTGTTTATATGGTATGTTTTATAATAGACTCTTGTTCTATCTCCTCCGCTAGTACAGATGACAGAGATATCACAAAAGTCTTGGGAGAGTGCCCTTTCAGCTTCATAGGAAGCTAGCATACTGTGTGAATACATCATATCATGTATCCACCTACTTCCTTTGGGGTACACTCTTCTCTGAGGAAGAAAGTGCTGGAGATCATTATGATTCTGAACATTTGCATCTAGCACTTTGGTGTTACGGAGTTGCCAAGTAGGACTCCATTTTTCTGCGTAGACCGACCATGATTCATCATCTGATATATATCTCAATTGTTCTCTTTGATGGGCCTGTTCCCATTCTGTGATGATGGCCATTACATGTATCTCATTTTCTTCTTCTGGGTCATCAATCTGTTCTTGTTGCTGGATAAATTCTCTGTTAAGAAAGTCTGGAAAACAATTTTCTGAACCCTTAGTATGTTCTACTTTAAAATAAAAGTAAGAAAATAGCGCTTGCCATCTTGCGAACTTTGCATCTTCAGGATTCTTGATGGTTTTAGTGATTACCTTTGCCAGGGCCTTTGCATCTGTTCTTAGCAAAAAATGTTTATTTTCCAAGTGAATTGAAAACTTACTAATGCAGTTCCATGCTGCTTTGACTTCTTTTTCTATTGGAGCATAGTTCTGTTCTGCTTTGCTCCATACTCCAGAAACAAACTGCACCACTTGTTCTTGCTCCTTTGGACTTTCTTCACTTGGTTTTTGCTTTAGTACACCTCCCCAACCTATATTGTTGGCATCTGTGTCAACAATTTTAAATGCAGAATCATCAGCAACATAGAGAATAGGAAGATTACGAACCTTGGCTTTTATCTCCTTAACAGCCTGAGTATGTGCCTGTGTCCAAGGTTTGGGGTTCTTTCTGAGTCTCTGGTTGAGCAGAGACCTGTCAATGGCACAAGAAGGATAAAAATTGCTTACATAATTTAAACATCCAAAAAATCTCTGCAATTGAGTTTTATCCAGGATGACATCTGGAAACTTGTCTGAAAACTCAAGTGCATGGCTTTGTAAAGCAATTTGTCCGTTTTCAATTGTGTGCCCTAAAAACTTGATCTTAGTCTGGCACAATTCCATCTTCTTCTTACTCAAAACTAGACCATTTCTTTGGACCAATTTCATAAATATTTTCAAGTGTCTAAAATGGTCTTACAGATTTTTGGAAAAGATTAGCAGATCATCAATGTAAGCAAGTAGCCATTCAGCATAGGGTCCGAAGATAGAATCCATTACCTTCTGGAATTTAGAAGGTGCATGTTTTAATCCAAATGGCATCACATTCCATTCGTAATTCCCTACATGTATGCTGAATGCAGTCTTCCATTTGTCATGCTCAACAATTGCTACTTGCCAGAAGCCAGATTTTAAATCAAACTTTGAGAATATCTTGGCTCCAGATATCCTACGAATTAGATCTCCCTTGTGTGGAATAGGATATGTGTCATCTGCTAGAACAGAGTTTAGAGGTTTATAATTTATGACAAGTCTAGGAACACCTCTAATCCGTTCACTTCTTTTATTTACATAGAATCCATAGCAGTTCCAAAGGCTGCTGGATTCTCTTATCAACTTTCTCTGTAGAAGCTGATCAATCTCCTTTTGGCAGAGCTGTCGGTATTCTGCTGACATTGGAATAGCTCTGCTTTTGCATGGCCTGCCCGTATAACCTTCCTTGTAAGGCAGTTCAACACAATGTTGTTTCCGATGCCAGAATGCATTTGGTTCCTCTGAACAACATGTGTTTTCAAATTCTTTTTGAAGTTCAGAGATTTGTTTCTGAACTTTTGGAGAACTCAATTGATCTTCTATTCTGATTGTGCTTTTGTGGTCTTTGAGTTCTTCAAGACTGTTTTCTGCTTTATGAAGTTTATCTTCCTTTTCTTGCATAGCCTGAACCATGGTAGAGACTCTGGTGTTGGAGACATATGGAATTTCAATTCTTTCTCCAGAGACTGTGATAAAACATCCTGCAGAATTGTCAGGAAATCTAAAAGAACCATGGGGCTCGACTGCTGCTAGAAAAATATTCCCCAAAATGCAATCAACTGGAATGTCAACAACTGCAAAGGAGAGATTTACACATTTTGAATCAAAACAAACAACAGCTTTAGAAACTTCAAATTCTAAATGTTTCTTTCCTAGTCCCAGAACTTTTCTTTTTGCAGTGACCCAATATCGTGAAGGGACTATCTTTTTGGAAAGAATATTAATATCTGCACGAGAATCAATTAGTGCAGTGACATTATATACTCTGCCTGCAACACAAATTTTTACCTCAATGTGGTGTTGCTGATACTGTACTGCCATACTTGCATGTCACTAATTTCTCTAAAACCAACTGAAGTATCAAATTTGTCTTCAGCAATTCTGACTTCTGACTTTGGTTCAGAATGCAGAGTGTAATTGACATGTCTCCCTGAAATGGAAGTAGAAGGCTATTGAACTTGATGAGCCATTTCGGATTGTGAAACTTGGAGTTTCAGAGCAGCAAGTTCAGATTTTAAGGTAGAGATTTCTGACTTTGTATTGTGTATCTCCCTACTCAAAGTTAAATTTTAATTTCCCTTGAAATCTGGAACAAATTTGTTACAATCACAAGTTTGAAGTATATCGTTTACACAATCCAAATATTACATGGATTTTTTAGAGTGTTGAATCTATGTATGCATTTAAAAATACATCTGAAACAATCAAATATTACAATCTCTATTAAAATTGTATTGTCATACTATATAAAAAAACCAAAACTTAAAAGAGTTAGACAATCCTTTATTAAATTTGAATGTTTATCATTATTAACATGTCAAATATGGATTTGGAATCAGAAAACATCCCAAAAAATGTCACACTGTAAAAAGTTAGAGCAAAATGCAAACTAGCATATTGCCAACATAGGGAATGGAAATGTTGAAGAGAGCTATTGATGGTTAAATAACATGTGATTTATTTTTGGTTTTTAAGACTATTGGAATATAAAGAAACCAAGGTTTATGGTTAGGTATTAGAAAAGTTTCATTGGTCATTGGTATAATTCACTGAGATTCATAACCCAAAGTGCATAAGAGGTGGAAAAGAGCTTTTGTTTGTGATGTTTAACATATGTAGTGTTTAAATAGCATGGGTATCACATATGTATGTTTGATTTATAGATATAAAGAAAAATCTATAAAATTTGATAATTTATAAAAGATCATTAAAAGAAAAAAAAAAAACTCTAAAACTCATCAATTATTAGTAAATTGTTTTAAATTGAAAAAAAAAACAAAAAAACATTTAACAAAAAATACAAAACAAAGAATGAAAAATTTGCAAGAACAACTAACATAGTATGCAAAACTAAACCAATTAATGCTTTATGGTATTTGAAATATACATAATACAAAGTGGCTATACAATTAGTAAAACATAATTATTGTATACATGGTAAGATATATAGAAAAACATAACCAACTTGGGACTACATTCTATGAGAATTTGATAGTAATTGAGGAGACTATAAGACTTATAGGTATGCACTATAATAAAGTGATAGTCTATATGTGTTATGTGAACTATAAAATAAAACATTTTTTGCTTAAGGTTTTTTATTTTAACTTAAGGTGGATGAGGATTAATTTTAGAGGGAATATACTCAGCATATGCTTCGTCTAAATGTTTATCAAGCGTTGTAGTGTGTTACAGTTTTTGTTACGTTGCATTGACTTTTAATAAATTAAAAAAAGTATATTAGTGCCAAGTGGCTCCCCACCCACCAATTTCCAAGGGATTTGAGATTATTCCAATTCTAATAAGTTCCTCAATATTATTTATAACATTCATTTAGATATAAGAAAATTTTATTTAGCAAAATGGTCCGTGTTTTTTTCACAAAGAAAAAATTCGTAATTTTATTTCTGAGAAAACAAAATTACATGTTGTATGAGCTGATATATGTCCAAAGACATTCAGAATGCCGCAAAATAAATAAGCAAAAGAGATACAATTAGGATTTTCTCCCCTTCTTCTTTTCAACCTTACGCCAAGCACCAAGTGTTGGCCTGGTCTCGATAAGGACGAGCTGATTTTCTTTCGTTGGTGCTCCATTATCCTTATCAGAGTCTGATGTGTCTGTTGTATGTGTTCGTTTATATCCCCCACTGTCTAGTGTTCCAGGTACCATATCCTGCTGAGTCTTTGTGGTGGTGTCGAGAGGATCGTGCATTTCCTGTTCTTGTCTGCCCAAGGAAGTATCTGTTTGTTGATTCTCTTGTGGTGTTGGTTCCACCTCTTCTTCCTGTAGTTCTGGCTCTTCAGAGGGAAATTGCCAACCTTTTGCCGCTTTGCCTGTTTTCTTCTTTTCCTGTTATCCCTTTTGGCTGCCGGGCATGAGTTTTGTAGGTGTTCTGTGCACCTGCATATCTGACATCTGAAGGCTGTGTTCTCATAATCTAAATGCTGTGTCCATCTTTGTTGTTTTTTGTTCAGCATAATGGACTCTGGGAGTCACTTGCTCAAGTCAACCTCCACACAGATTCATGCGAAGGTGAATATGCGCTCCTCCAGGCATTGAGTGTCTGTTTTAATGTATCTACCAAGGGTGTTTCCAATGCAGCCAAGAACATTTTCATTCCAAAAATGTAGCGGGAGATTGTAGAGCCTTACCCAGACCGACATTTTGGTCACCTCCATGGTGTTGGCATCAAAATTTGGGAACCATGGTGTAATGAAGAGTCCCGTGGAGCCCCAAAACCATGGTCCCTGGCTGATAATGTCATCTCTAGCCTCAGTAGATGAAAATTTGACAATGAAGAATCCCTTAGAACATAGGTGTATTTCACATTCCATGGTCCAGTTTGTAAAAATCCAATGGAACAACTCCATTGGTTTGGGCCAGAAACAGTTGAATCTGCCTATAATTGCTTGGGATTCGTAGGCAGTTCTATGCATATCAATGTCTAGACTGTCTATATTTATTTCAGGCATGCTGTCCTGTAGTTCTACAATGTATGGCTTGGGGGAACTTTCAACAAGGGCAACAGGTACTGTGGGACTATTTTTGTCCCCCTGTAATACATTCCGGTATGAACCTTTTGAGGGAACTGTTTTGGATGCACCTGCTCCTATGGAGGATCCTTGTGCCCTGTTTTGGCCCATCATTCCACCCCTCAGTCTAAGGTTGAGGCAGATGGAAGATCCAGAGCCAATGGGATAATCTTTAAGAGTGCAATGGTTAGCTAAAGCTTTTCCCCAAAAAATCAGTGACTGTGAATGAACTGGGTAACCCGCCACAGACCAGATTTCGTCCTTCAGATGTGGTATAGAGTCTGTTGTTCGAATCCATAGAATAATGCTGTTACCTACATGAGGCTTAATTAAAACTTGGTAAGGTTTTGAGCCTACCTGAGGGTCGATGTTGCAGATATGCGGGCTGCATTTGTTGACTATAGGCACATCATTCAGGTCGTGGGCTAGTGCTTGGCATGTAAGGTCCGAGGGCTGCCACAGAGTCCGCATAGAACCTACCCGGCTGTCAAGGTCAGAGATGCAGCTGCGCCCATTGTTCTTTGGCACATCCGGCGCAGAAGGGATGTGAACAGGGGCGAACAGCCGAGACCCCCAGCAAAAAGCACGATGAATATTGCATCTGAGAAAGGTAAGATACCCATTGCCCACAGATGCGAGTATCTGTTGCTGTTGGAAGAATATCACCAAATCCGATCCAGAACTATGATAACGTAAAACAGAGATTCCTCCACGAAATGGACGCCGCTCTGTGCCCCGTAATCCTCTAAAATGTTTGTATTCTGCCTCAAACAGTGGCCTGAGGTCTGTGCAAACGAGGGGGTATGAGCGAGTCACCACCAAACAAAAGAATGCAGGCTCATATGACCGGTGCGGCGCCTCTGAATCATGGTCCGCCGCCGCAAAAGACAGAGAAGCCGAGCCCAGTGCCCTAGGGTTTCCACGAACAAACGCTCCACTTCCCTCCATCTTTCAAAAATGGTCCGTGTTACTATAAGATGTGTATTTTTTTTTCTCTTAAGTTAAAATTAATCCATAACCATTTTATACATAGTTAATCAAATAAATGTGTGACTAGTAAAACATTTTTCCTCTTGCAATAGTTTTTTTGTTATATCTATGAAACTTTCGACTATATCAGCCACATTAATATTTTTAATGTGGTTGTACTAGTTTTGAATTAATTATCACTTATAAATAAAACTAATATACTACCTATTTTGTGAATCAATTTCTTTATTTTAAAAATTTTAAATATTTAGTCACATTAAATAGTGAGATTAATATTTAAGTTTGTTCAGTTCTACTTCATTTTTTTTTCACATGAAGTAGCCACTCTCATTTTTATATTGTTTTTTTAGTTAATATATAACTAGCAATTGCACCACATGTTGCAAAGGAAACGCCGTAAGTACGTAGGAAATAGTAGCATTAAACCCTTACTCTTCTATGATGATAGTGATAATGTCACATGTCTTTCTCTTGTATAATTCAAATATAAAACAAAAAAGGAAAATATAAAAAATCAGTAAGTAAATTGAAACCACAATGCATATGGGTCAACATTTTTTCAGTTTGCACCATGTCATCCTACAATTGGAATCATTGTGAATAATACTTTTTCTTGTAGCTCTAGATGTATTTGCACCATGTCATCCAACAATTGGAATCAATGTGATTAATACTTTTTCTCGTAGCTCTAGATGTATTTGTCCCCACTCCATTTATTTTGGATCCAACCAATTAGAAACTTTTCAAAGGGCCATAATCTAATGAACTTTCTCATGAGAGAATATTCTTGCATATATTAGACATATTCTACAATATTGTTATATCTCACCTCACACTTTGGATATTGCACAACATCTGGAAGGCAATGCCCTAAATTTTATTTCCCCAAAATGCTCTAGTCATTTCCTTGAGTGACTATAATCTCCATTGTCTACAAAAAAAATATTTGACAAAGAAGCTAGTGATGAGGAATTTAGGAGGGATTCTCCACAAATCCAACATTCCTACAAACTCTTGAAAAAATCTAACCAAAAAAGAGGTTGAGCCCCATCCCACCACAGAAAAATCCATACAAAAGTATAAAGAAAAATATTACTACAAAAACTAAATATTCTTATATAATTTTAGTTTTAAAACTATATAAGAAAATATTACTATAAAATCTAAATATTATTATATATAATTTTATATAATTTAAGTTTTTCATTAATTTGATTCACTATTATAAAATTATAATAAAATATATTACACACTCAAATTAATAAATTTTTGTCCACATAAATCATTTATTAAAAATAGTAAAATTAATTACTAATTTCATTTTAAAATTTATTTAATTTAAATATTTAAATATTATTTAAAATACCTTAATAATTATATAATAGTTATTTCAGAGAAATTAAAACAAATAATAAATGGAAACCAATGAAAATTTGCAATAACTTATTATTTTTAAAACACGTGAGCATATTCTTAAAACAAATGATCGTGAAATATATTTATAAATTTTGTTGAATGTTAATTTTATCTAGGTGGTTCAAATGGCAAGCGACATGATAATAAAGTGTCAAGTATATTATTAAAACGAATCAAAGAAATACTATAATAATTACTTATTAAAATAATTACTCCTTAAAAAACAAAAAAAAGAAGAAATATTTAAGTAAAACAAATTTTTGCTTCCATTTAAAAACAAACGCTATAATAATTACTTCTTAAAATAATTACTCCTTAAAAAACAAAGAAATGAAGAAATATTTAAGTAAAACAAAGAGATGATGAACTATTGTCATCTCAAAGAATTTATTAGCTACCTATAATAAGGATAAATTCGAAAATTATTTATATACATTTATGGTTTAGTGTTTAAAATTGAAAGAAGAATTTCATCACGGCGATTAGGTAACTAACAACTATTACTTATTTTCCTTGAAAGTCGAAGCACGAGAATGAAAAACCAAAGTTCAAATCAACAACTATTACTTATTTGCCTTGAAAGTCGAAGCACCGAGAACAAAAAAACTTAAAACAAATCAAAGAAATACTATAATAATTACTTCTTAAAATAATTATTCCTTAAAAAACAAAGAAATGAAGAAATATTTAAGAAAAACATATTTTTGTTTCCATTTAAAAATAAATACTATAATAATAATTACTTCTTCAAATAATTACTCTTTAGGAAATGAAGAAATATTTAAGTAAAACAAAGAGATCATGAACTGTTGTCATCCCAAAGAATTTATTAGCTACATATAATACGGATAAATTCGAAAATTATTTATATACATTTATGGTGAACAAAAAACTAAAGTTCAAATCCCACGGTTGATTACCTTTCTCTCTCAAAATCAGAAACCTGGCCAAGAATCATGAGGATGCCCTTGTTGCAGGATTCGTCCAGCGCACAAAGTTCGTACTATGCTCAGGTCTATCAACTGATGCTGAAAGTACATTAATATGATTACACAGTAACAGTAAGAGAAATGAGCAGAGAACTAATAAAATTTGTCATTAATAAAATAAAATATATTTAAAAAATAATTTAAATGGTTTACCTAAATATTAGAAATACAAAATTTAATTTTAATTAACTTAAAAACTAATGTTCGGTTAATAAAATATCAAATAGGTAATACCCTGCAGTGACAGGAATAGTAAATGCAGATCGCGGTACTGAAAAGAAGATGCACATTAAAATTTTTTTTTAACATAAATAGAATATTAAATCTATATATATAAAATAAATAAATAAAAATACATTTAATATTAAAGCAACATAACCACTGGCAATCTCGATATAATAAAATACACAGGTTAAACAAAACTAGGTTGAAACTGGTAAGTGAGAAACTGCATTTGGGGCAAATGCATGTTAGGTTTTTAAAAACAATTTTATCAGGAGTGGGAAAGGTAACTGTAATTCGAGTAGTAGCGCGGTCTTATTTATTCTGATTTGTGCAATTGGAAGATAATCTACCGAAAGGAGTCAAGTCCGATTTGTTTAACGTTCTGAGTAGCAACAATTTGAAAATCCATCGAGATCCGTTAGCCGAGTTTTTGAAATCACAATCACCATGCTCGGATTTCTCGTCCGAGCAATTTCCCTTGAGCAGATTACCCAAGTCGTCTGGATTCAATTAGCAGAATCAAGATCTGCTGATGCGCGTGGCTAATGCTAGTGGGGAGGGCGAGGAAGGCTAATGAGTACCGTTAACTAACTTTGGTCAATGAGGGCAGTCAGATCCATGCCTTAGGAACCAAAGCTGGATCTGTTGCCACCTTGCCAAGCAATATCGAATTCAAGGATCTATTGCCACCTCATCAATCAAAACTAAATTTAAATACCAAATTCAAATCAACGTTTGAGGATATTTTAAATGTCTAACAAAACATCTAACGATGCAAACAAAGGACAAGTAGACAACAGGTGAGTTGTTTTCAAAGAAAATTGCCTTACAACATAATTAATTAATATATAAATAAAACACAAAATATATAATTAAACTTATGAGTTATAGTAAATTGAGAAAGATTAAAAATTAATTTTTATATGATAAAAAAATTATATTTCAAAGATGTGAACACTTACAAATCTCAGAGTTGATATGAATTTGTCCATCACTATCATTGAAAACCTTAAAAGAAAGTCATAGTACTCTCAATACATCCAAAACATAAGTTAACAAGTGGCCAAACTTTTTCAAACAAGTTCATACGGCAAATGGATTACGATAGGACCACTACACCTTCCAACACGAATGTATGGCACACCTTCCATCTAATGAAAGGGGAAATTTAATGAAAAAAGCCTTATAGTATAGCTTGTTATTTGAACAAATACACATGTCATCATGCAGGTTTTTCTCCTCTGTGTTACTAGAAAAATAAAATAAATGGAATTCTAGATGTGGAATGGAATATACAACGATTTTTATATATTTTCATAGTTTGGATGTTAAGTGTAATCTTGAAGAAAAAAGTCAATGGTTAGATGGGTAAATTTAGTTTTCATATGTTTTATGTTTTGTGATCTATGAATATATAAATGAGTGAAAATTTCTCTAAACATTATTTTTTCTAAACTCAATTTCTTTGATTGAAAAAATATATGAGAGAAAAAAACTACATTATAAGGAAATGAACTAACTGAAATTATCTGTGAAGAGCAAAACCAGGGTAAATGTTTGTGAATACCATTCAATGAATGCAGAGCAAATGTTTTCTTCAAATGTTACAATCAAATAAGCTTGCTTTGAACGTTAAGAGAAAGAAAAAATCAGGTTAATTCCAAGAAATTTCCGAGAAACACATTCATACATAGTTTTGTAGATTGCATTCAACAAATAATCTGTATCATAGCTATTCCCAGTTGCAAGGCAAATGAAAGAATCCAAGAATCAAATTCCCAGTTGCAAGCAAATGAAAGAATCAAATTCTTTGGACTTCCAATTTTGAGTCAATTCAGGGAATTATTGCAGATCGAACCAGCTGCGATTACCCGCCCAGTTAATATTTAAACTTTTCCTCCACCCAAGGCTCAACGCACTTCGGGTCACTATAGTTATGTTAAAGTATGTTAGCAACTCGGACATGTTTTCAGGCAGGAGGAAGAACAGACTTATATGGTTCGCCTGCCAAAGAACAAACCATGAGTTAATGGAACTGATCTCTAACATAAAAACAGCCGGGAAGGAAAACCCCAATATTTTCATAGCTGTCTATACCTTTATGCAAAGTCACATGACTATATCAAGCACCTTTATGAACAAAATTATTGCATTTTTAAGATACTGCAGCTTAATATAAAATTATTGCAGAAATTTTGCATTATTGAGAGATTGCCGCTAAATATAAAATCTTGCACAGAAAAGAACCATAAAACCTTACGATGTATCAAGGTCCGAGGCACACAACAGTTCCCTTGAAGTTTGTACTCTCCAGTTTAATGTATTTCTATGATTTCTTCGTTAAGAAATATAGAATCTTGCACATAAAAGAACCATAAAAGCTTATGAAGAATCAAGCTCTGAGGCACAAAGCAGTTCCCTTGAAGCATGTACTCTCCCTTTTAATGTATTTTTATGCTTTCTTTAACTCTCTGTTGAGACTTCAAAAAGAATTGACGGCTACAGACATAGATACAAACTTAAATAAGAATGGAAAGGAGAAGCCATACCTAAAAACCTGAATGAATGCAAATTATAAAGATCATTGTCTACTCTGAACTGGAACTTGAAGCTGTTGTTGTTGTTCGGTTTCACAAGCAAGGAGTTGTTCTCCTTCACGATCTCCCTTATAATAGCTGTCCTGGTGCGATTTTATTTATCTGTGCAAGCTACTAAAGGTAAAACCATATCTATTTTCCTCAAAAAGGGGGAAAATTTTGAAATAAAAAGAAAATTAACATCTCAAATGAAAATGGAAGAAACAGGATACCTTGCATCAACTCTGCCTCACTGTCGCGCCGATGAATCGCCTGGATTCAATTAGAAGAATCAAGATCTACTGATGCGCATGGCTAATGCTAGTGAGGAGGGTGAGGAAGGCTAATGAGAACCGTTAACTAACTTTGGTCAATGAGGGCAGTTAGATCCATGCCTCAGGAACCAAGGCCGGATCTGTTGCCACCTTGCCAAGCAATATTGAATTCAAAGATCTATTGCCACCTCGTCAATCAAAACTGAATTTAAATACCGAATTCAAATCAACGTTTGAGGAGATTTTAATCGTCTAAAAAAACATCTAACGATGCAAATGAAGGACAGGTAGACAACAGGTGAGTTGTTTTCAAATAAATACGCCTTACCGCGTAATAATACACGATTGAAAATCTTAAATATTTCATAATTATTTTAATCTTTTGCTTTGGATTAGATAAGTATAATATATCGGTTTCCCTTAATTCTAATCATTATCGAAGTAAAAAGCATTTTTATAATATAATATAACATATAGTTTTCTCATCCTATTAAATTTATAGAGAACAATAATTTTAATAGTTTTAATTTTTATAATTTTTTGATAAGACTTCATTGAAACTCAAGTAATTTAATATCTTATTTCTTATTTATTTTTATTCACCAGTCTAGATCCATCTTAATTCCAAATCTATTAAGCACTCGAAAGGATCAAATCTCTCGAGGTCAAAACCTCTTATTCAAGTGTAAAACTTGAGAAAAGGTTTGCACCTCGAGAGATTTGGTCCCTCTAGGCGCTTGATAGATCCAGAGTTAAGATGGATCTAGGTTGGTTTCAATTGTGTGCGACCAAGGAAAATCTATCGAACATATGATTAATTTTATCGATAATATGTAAATATATCTAATATTAATATAACCATTTTAAATATGCTAAATATTTCTGAGATTTATCTCTTCATTTTAATTTTAAATTTTCTTAGTTACCTGAGTTTGTTGAGCTAATAAATATTGTAAAATAACTTTAATGATGAAAAAAGATGAAATAAATTTTTGAATGCAAAGTGACAATGTAATAGTTTTGAATGATAGAAAATGTGAACAATAAGAATGTAGTCAATTACAAATAGTCTTCATTGTGATGAATCTCAAACTATTTTCTTCTACTATTCTTATTGCCACCCTTGTTATTTTTTCATCTTTTCATATCGATTATATGAAAAGTACAGTTGAAATCGTAAACATTTAAATATTTAGCTCGACTTGTTGTAGTAAACATCATACCTTGTTTCTCTTTCTCTCCAATATTAATAGGTTTAATTACTATAACGCAAAAAACAATGTACATTGTCAACAATATTTTGTGCTTACATTGAATGCACACTATTAATCCAATGACTTTAAAATTAATGTACCATCATACATCCAATTACATCAAATCAACAATCAACATATACATTGAAATCAATGCATCTAATGCAAGAAATCAAATAACATTAGAAAAAAAACATCTACATTGAAATCAATGCAACTAATGCAAGTAATCAAATAGGATTAGAAATCAACATCTACACTCAAATCAATTCATCTAGTGCAAGTAAGCAAATAGGATTAGAACCCAGCATCTACACTGAAATAAATGCATCTAGTGCAAGAAATCAAATAGGATTGGAAATCACCATCTACACTGAAATTAATGAATTTAGTGCAAACAATCAAATAGGATTAGAAATCATCAACATCGAAATCAATGCATATAGTGCAAGCAATCAAATATAATTATAAATAAACATCAACATCTACATTGAAATTAATGCAACTAGTGCAAGCATTCAAATAGGATTATAAATTACCATCTACACTGAAATCAATGCATTTAATGCAAACAATCAAATAGGATTAGAAATCATCTACATTGAAATCAATGCATCTAGTGCAAGTAATAAAATATCATTATAAGTCAACATATACACTAAAATCAATGCATCTAGTGCCAGCAATCAAATAAGATTAGAAATCACCATCTACACTAAAATCAATGCATTTGGTGCAAGAAACATTCTTCCCTCTCTCCCCCCCTCCACACACACACACATATATATATATCAATATCTCCTTATTTGTCTCTTTATCTCACCCTCCCCGAAACAAATAAAGAAAAAGGGGCCGGGGGGAGGGTGGTGAGATTAAGAGACAAATAAGGAGAGAGAGAGAGATATATATGTATATATCTCCTTATTTTTCTCTTTATCTCACCCCCCCCCCATATACACACACATTCTTTCAGTCCATATCTATCAATCTCTCCATCCCTCCATCCCTGTCTCCATCTCTCTCTTCTTTCACTTCACCTTCCATCTATATCTCTATCTCCCTTTGTCTCTTTATATCAACGGCAAAACATACACTCTTTTTCTCCAATATATCTTTTTATCACTCCCTCCTCCTCTCCTTCCCCCCCCCCTCTCTCTCTCTCTCTCTCTTTTCCTTCCCTCCCTCTCCCCCTCTTCTATCTCTCTTCCCTCCTACTGTCCTCTCTCCCTCTCTCTCCATCTTCCTTATCACTCCCTCCCTCTCTCTCTCTAGATTTCTCTCTCTACGTATTTCTTCTTATCTCCCTCTCTCTCTCTCTCTCTCTCTCTTCATTTTCCAACTTTGTTACTATATGTCTCACTCTCTCATTCTCTCCCCCCTTCTCTCCATCTCTCTTTATTTGTCTCTTTATATCAACCCAAAGCATAAACACTCTCTCTCCACTTCTCACTCTCTATGTATTTCTTCTTTTGCCCCTCTCTCCTCCTCCAACTCCATCTCTCTATCCCTCCCTCTCTCATCCTATATACCTCCATCTCTCATCCTCTCTTTCAAGTCCCCTCTCTTGTCCTTCCTCTCTCTCCCTTTCTCTCCCACCTCTCTCTCCCCCTACAATCCTCTCTCTCTCTCTCTCATCATTCCTCTCTCTCCCTTTCTCTCCTACCTCCCTCTATCTCCCCCCCCTTTCTCTCTCTCTTCAATCCTCTGTCTTCCCCCATCACTCTATCTCTCTCTTCAACTATTTTACTATATCCCTCCCTTTCTCCTTATCTCTCCTTCTCTCCCCCCTTGTTTCCATCTCTCTTTCTATTTCTCTTTATCTCACCCCTGAAAACACACACTCTCTCTCCATATCTCCCTTGTCACTCCCTCTCTCTCCACTTCTCACTCTCTATGTATTTCTTCTTCCCTCCCTCTCTCCCCCTCCAAATCCATGTATCTATCCCTCCCTCTCTCATCCTCCTCTCATCCTTCCTCTCTCTCCATTTCTCTTTCCACCCTCCAATCCTCTCTTCTTCTCCCTCCCTCTCTCCCACCTCCATATTTATGTCTCCCTCTCCCTCTCTTATACTTCTCTCTCTCTCTCTCTCTCTCTCTCTATTCTTCCTCTCCCCTCTCCTTCAGTTTATCTCCATCTCTCCCTTGTCACTCCCCCTATTTCTCAACCTCTATCATATGTCTTAGTTCTTCCCTCACATATTGGATATTGGTGGCCACCCACCTATTCCATTTGGACCCCCACCATCGGTTCTTTTAGTTTTTCAGTTTCAGCACAACTTACTATTTTTAGGAGTTTTTCGGGTCCTGAACTTCCAGAGCCGTTTTGAGGCCCTAAACGATGTTTTTTGGGAAAACCAAGAGCAACATCGATCATGTTTCTCACTCAAAAGTTGTAGTCCTCGGATATATATTTCTAACGAGGTATTGAGCGCGTCAAATGAAGTTCACATGCCAAAGTTACGTCCCGGGGAAGTTTATGTACCAATTTACCCAAACGGGGCCCATAGTTTTGGCGCTTCATCTAGGGTTAGGTTTTTGGATGTTTATGGTTTTACATTGTTTCTCAACAATAAATAGGCATTCGAGACTCATTGTAACACATTTTAGAGGCCTATAGCCACAACATCTATTCTCAAAGATAAGCTACCAGCGCCCTAGCTAGTTCATTAAATCCATTATGTCTATAATAATATTTAAGTCATTTGATTTTAATGAAATGAAGTTTTATTTCCATTGCATCTATGTGTTTATGTCTATTTCTGTATTTTATTGCGGTCCTGCATAAATTCAGATCAGTGGCATTAGAGCGGTCTGCTCTTTCTCCGTTCTTCTTTTCATGTCCCCAACATGGTCAGTGTATAAGGAGTTAGGGCTCGATTTGGTTGAACCCTTGAAAGATCAACCTCACAAACCCTGATGACCTCCCATGACGTAAGAAAAGAAAGACGAGGGAGCAAGAGATCCTATTAAAATATTGTTCGAGGAGGCCCTTGAGAAATAGAGGAACGCAATGATGGACAAATTTTCCCAGATCCTTCAATGGCTGCCCATCGATGGCACATCTACATCCTGCAACCACTCTAGAGGTGCCACTCCTTTCAAGGTACAGGTCAACTTTGAAATTCCTATATTTGAAGGCCATATAGATGTAGACATCGTAGATAGATGGTTGAATTTGTTGGAAGGGTATTTCTCAGTCCATGATTTCTTTGACCAAGAAAAGATTGATTTTACACTCCTCAAAGTCACCCCCCATGTCAAAGATTGGTGGGAAACCTACTGTGATAAAAAGGACGAGAGGGAACCCTCTTTGTTCTAAGCCGTACCCACTTGGAATTAGTTCCAAGACGACATCAAGGAAAAATATTACCCTGTGGGGAACTATTAGGACAAATACATCCAATGAACCACATTGTGGCAACAAAGGGATCAAGATGTGCACAAACTCATGAATTTGTTTGATACCCTGCGCACAAAGTTGGATATTAAAGATTCAGAGATAAATTTGGTGCTCAATTACCACAGTTGTTTGCACCGATACATTCAGGAGGAAATGGAGTTTCTCAGAATTACCTCGCTTGGCACGACATATCGTTATGCTACCTAGATCAAGCAGAAATTTAGCATAAGAAGCGAAAATCTGGATCCGCGAATTCGAAGCCAGGGAAAGATGCCCCTGAACAACAGAACAAGGGGAAAAGCCAAAGCGGGGTGACTCATAACAACACCAAAAATCCAAATAAGGACATGAGGTCGTGGTGTGAATTTCATAACATCCCCACTCACAACACAAACGAGTGTCAGGCCAAACATTTGTTGGTGGTTGAACTGAAGGCACCTGAATCAGATGCATGTTTTGATCTCGAGTCAGAACCAGACAAGGGAAATGAAAAAGGGAAGCAGATCATTGACACGGATCCTAGTGCCATTTTTTCCACCACCAAGCTCCAGAGGGAGGATCACGAGGATCCATAGGATGGGGAGCGCCTCTTCTATTCGTAGATGTGGGTGAAGCTTTCTCCATTGCAATTCCTTGTCAATAGTGGAAGCCAAAAGAACCTCATTACAGTAGAGGTCATGAAGCGGATTGGCCTATCAACCATAGCACACCTGTAGTTGTATACCATTAGGTTGCTTCACCAAGGAAGATATCTCCACATCCGCCAGCAGTGCCACCTTCTGTACAACATCAAGCCATTCACGGATGAGGTACTGTGTGACGTTGCTCCTCTTGATGCGTCTGATGTATTATTGGGCCAACCATGCTTATGGAAGCAACATGATGTGTATGAGTCTAGGCCTTGTGTTGTTATTATTAATTTGGTAAATAAATTGTACATGATACTAGAGGTAGTACCGCATCTTGCCATCTCTTCAAATACTATAAAACAACGCAGTAAGATTGTTTCCCAAACTTGGAAATTTATTTGCATTAAAATTCGCCCACAGAGCAAGAAGAAGATTGTGATCATGACCTCAAAACAAGGCTCCCCTACAAGGCGGCAGCAGATGGACAAAGTCATGGAGGAATACGAGGGAATTTCTTCCTCACCCGTGCACAGGTTCCTCTACATTGTTAGGTCAAGCACTCCATTGATCTGACCCCAAGTGCGCCGCTGCCTGATGTTGCTATACCTTATGCGACCGCATAGAAAAAATCCACACATGTACTTTTAGGGGCTGATAAAGCAACCAAATTGATTAAACACATCCAACTCGTTCACCAGCAGGTCCATGACATCCTCGACAAATCCAATACCAAGTTCAGTAGAATTTTCCTTATCTCATGGAGGAACTCAATGCAATGGGGACCATTGCTTCCTAAGGGGGGAGGAATGATCTAGGTGGATATTGGTGGCCACCCACCTATTCTATTTGGACCCCCACCATCAGTTCTTTCAGTTTTTTAGTTTCAACACAACTTACTATTTTTAGCAGCTTTTCGGGTCTTGAACTTTTGGAGCCGTTTTGAGGCCCTAAACGACGTTTTTTGGGAAAACCGGGAGTAACATGGGTCATGGATCAATGTTTCTCACTCAAAAGCTATAGTCCTTGGATAGATATTTCTAACAATGTATTGAGCATGTCAAATGGAGATCATATGCCAGTTATGTCCCCGAGAAGTTGATGTACCAATTTACCCAAACAAGGCCCATAGTTTTGGCGCTTCATCTCATAGGGTTAGGTTTTTGGATGTTTAGGGTTTTCCATTTTTTCTCAGCAATAAATAGGCCTTAGATCCTCATTGTAACATAGTTCAGAGACTTGTAGCCGCCACATATCTTCTCAGATATAAGCTACCAGCTCCCTAGCTAGTTTATTTCCATTATGTCTATAAGCATATTTTAGTTATTTGATTTTAATGAAATGAAGTTTTAGTTGTAGAAATTATACAAACATATGTATATCAATGGATTCAATCCTATCAAACAATGTACTAAATCGAGATACTGAATCACTTCTACAAATCAAATGTGGAAATTAAACACAATCGCCAATTACTTGAAGCAAATAACAATCAAATCAAACCACAACACAGATAATTTCCCAAGTAAAGCTTGCTTCTCAAAACCCCTCTATCTTCTATTGTATATTAACCATGAAATCATGAAACAATTACAATTCACTTTTCTCACAAGAGTCTCCTACACTCTCCAAAATGTCTCACACAGTCCTGGACAAAACTGACCAACACTTAGCCAATTCTTAGCCTTTAAATAGTCTGCCTTGCTTGTGCAATTCCTGAAGAATGCAATCTATATTATTTAGGAATTTTGGCCTTCCTAAATTGCGCAAGGTGTAGAAATTATACAACAGGCATGTATATCTTGGATTCATCTGATCTAACAATTTACTAAAGTTAAATACTGAATTGCTTCTACAAATCTTTTGCAAAATTAAAAAACACAATCGCTAATCACATAAAGTAAAGAAGAATCAAATCACACCACAACAAAGATAATTTCCCGGGGAAATCTTACTTCTCAAAACCCCTCTATCATATATTGTATATTCCACAAGGAATCATGAAACAATTACATACAACTCTTCTCACAAGAGCCCTCTTGTATTCAGATAATTGTCTCACACTGATCCAGACAAAATCAGGCCAATAATCAGCCAATTCTTAGTCTGTCTTCAACCTGCCTTGCTCACGTAGTTCATGAAGAATGCAATCCATATTCACAAGGAATTCTAGCCTTCCTACACTGCCTTGAGTATCATGGGCATCATGTAGTGTTTAAATTGCATCTGCAAAGTTTGCTATAATCACAACTCATAGGCACACTTCCCTTTAACCTTTGTCTCAACTGGGTCTCAACTGGGTCTCCACTGGATCTGACATGCATGAAGCTAATAATAGTAAATCATTAGTTGCATGTGAGATCACTAATTGTGAATTAAATAATATTTAATTCATTTGATCTCTCACTAGTGTATCAAACAATTACAACTAGCACAACTGACTTTAACTCACTAAACTAAGTTAAATTGATTATAACCTACATTAACTAATACACCACTGCACTTCGAACTCTAAAACATATAGAATCACTCTGCATGCCTCACCAACTACCCTCAACTCAAAATTCATGAGCTAATAGAGTTTATCACACTCAGTTAACTATTACAAGTGATTTTGAGATACGATTGCATTTTATTGTCCATCTTAATTAAGGCATAACTAAAATGGACATACACCAAATTTAGACCACACCAGTGTAGGTGCTACTAAGACCTATGGTCCCACACATGTGTAGGTGCTGCTTGGACCTCCTGGTCCCACACATGTGTATGTGTCGTCATGTTGTTTTCAGATGCCACTTTCACTATTTCTTGTTGCAAACTTCAACACAAGGATCATGGGCACTCCAATGGTTGTCTGGTTGCACGTGGTCAACCTACTAATCACAAAATTGATAGTTAACATCCATTGAACCTTTGTCTCAACTGGGCATCCAATGGAACTGACATGCATGCCTCTATTAATAGTAAATCATCAGTTGCATGGTAGATCACTGATTTTGAATGAAATAATATTTAATTCACTTGATCTCTCACTAGTGCAACAAACAGTTACAACTAGTTCAACTGACTCTAACTCACTTAACTGAGTTAACTGATTACTCATGCATTAAACTAATGCACCAACTACAATTCGAACTCCATAACTAATAGAATTACTTTGCATGCCTCACCAACCACCCTCAACTCGAAATACATGAGCTAACTGAGTTTATCACACTCAGTTAATTGTTACAAGTGATCATGAGATAAGATTACATTTTATTGTCTAATTTAATTAAGGGAAAATTAAATTAGATATTGCACCAAATAAATTAATTAATTTGGCCATCACAATAATGGATCGCTATGACCTATTGGTCCCATACTAGTGTGTGTGCTGCAATTTCTTGTTGGACTTCAACATTATTTCCATTGCATATATGTGTTTATGTCTATTTCTGTATTTTATTGCAGTCTTGCATAAATTCGGATCACTATCCCTCCCTCTCTCCTCCTCCACTCATCCTTCATCTCTATCCCTTTCTCTCTCTACCCTCCATTCCTCTCTCCTTCTCCCTCCATCTCTCCCACCTCTATCGTTATGTCTCCCTCTTCCTCTCTTACACTTCTCTCTCTCTCTCTCTTCATCTCCTCTCTCCTTCATTTTATCTCCATCTTTCCATTGTGATTCCCCCTATTTCTCAACCTCTATCATATGTCTTAGTTCTTCTCTTCCATGTGTGTGTGTGTGTGTGTATATATATATATATATATATATATATATATATATAACAAATTTAATATTGTATTAATACAAATTTATTAAATATAATAATATTAATATTATAATATATTAATATGAATATTAGATTTAATATTAATATGAATATTAGATTTAATATTAATATTAATATTTTAATATTATTATGAGGGTTAATAATGTTTTTTTGGCATGGTATTAATAATAATTTGGTTTATTGTATTTGGCCCATAGGCTTCACCTAATAAAGCCTCTTTTTTGAGTTTTTGTAAATATAAACAGGTTGATGGAATAAATGTAAAAAATGTTTTATTTATTTACCATACCTCTACTTTATTTATATTTTTATTTATTTACCATACCTGTGGAGTAAGTATAAAAGGAGGATTTATTTATTTACCATACATTTGGTTTATTTATATTTATATTTATTTACCATATCTCTTTTTTGAGTGTTAGCAAACCTCTTCATATTTTATATTTAAATTTATATTGTTTCAATTTATTTTTAATTATTTATTTATATGGTTATGTAAGTTATTGTTTTGTTTTTTTTTTGTTTATTTATTTTTTGCTGACATCAGTGAAATTTCATCCGGAAAAACTTACACATTTTCTGGATACTGAGGTATAGAATGTGCCCCTCAAAACAACCAAAAATTTCATTTTAATATGTTCTTAATACTTAATGAATTGAAAGTTTATAAAATTTCACTATGCACAAAAAAAAAAAATAAGTTCAGTTATAATTTCAAATAAGTTCAGTTATAATTTCTTATTTAGTATATGTATGTATTAAGGAAAATAAAAAAACCTGAATATTTCAAGAAAGGGCATAGTGTGTGTTATCCTAGTAAGGATCAATGCACAATTAATAATCAAGTTACTAAGTGAATAGACTTGCTCATGTTAATTATTATACACTAAATTAATCATTATTCTTTTTGATTCAATGATTTGTTATATCAAATCCACTGACCCTTGTTTACAGATATTTTTAGTGTTTATAGATATATTTAATGGAAGGTTTTTGATACCATTGTAAGGAATATATCATTATAATATGTTTCAATCTCTAAACTTATAATCTTAAAATCTTGATATATTATTATCATATTTTCTAATCTCTAAATTTATGTGTATGCTTATATGTGTATGCTTAGGGCTTGGAGATGCTTGATCTCTATATTGTTATATGTGGATATTAATACATTGTATTTCTTTATTCTGCAATTATAAAACTTCTTTATCAAGAAATCCAATAATGAGAGCACTTCTAGATTAACTACGGAATGTAGTTTCATGAAGCTACCTGATGCCATATACTACCAGATTATATACTCATATTAACTATTCGCTACATGGTAATATGTTTTAGCTATTTATCCCGTGTTGATGATTTTCTCTGTTCATTACAATGTTTTCAATGTTTTCTCTGTTCATTACATCATGTAGATTTTGTCACTTGTCACTGTTATGATTATAGAACATACCAAAGCATGCGAATTCATATTCTTCTCTTTCCACTATTTTGTTACTATTTTTCCAATATTTTTGCACAATGAATACGCTCTTTCCATGTCATAATTTTCAGTAAAATTGATTTAAAATCAATAAAAAAAAATCAACGATGAGATAAAGGAACTTGTTAAAAAGATTTTGAAATGTTTTCCATTTACACTCATGAGAGGAAAGGAATCATGCCTATTGAAATGAATTTTTTATTCATATTCTTGTGTTTTTTTTTCAAACGAATTTTTTATTCATGTGGGATAATGTTTTATCTTATAATACAAATTCAACATTAATATGACATTCAAAAATATCACTTTTAAAAATACACTACACTTTGAAGTATGTGTTTATTAGAAATAATGATTAATGTTATATTTAAAAGCATTAACCTTTAACCTTCTAGAACACATCGTGGAATCTAACCCCAATTACAAATGATAGATGAAACAATCATTACTATGACATTCAAAATGAACGATCTCTTGGAAATCACTCTGGAGTTCACCCGTCACTACAAACAATGGTTGTAACATTGATTACTATGGCACCAAAAATGAATCACCTCCCATAACACATTTTGGAATCCACCCCCAATGACAACGAGGGGTTGGAATAACCATTGCTATGGATCTTATAAGGAATCACCCTTGACACACTTGTGGAGTCTTCCTTTGATTATAAGAAATGGACATTGGAACAATCATAACTACAATGCCCACAAGGGATCACCCTTAAAGCACATCATGGACTTTTTCCCAACTCAAATAGTGGTTGTAACAATGATGGAAATAATAGGGGACTACGCAGGAGATGTTATGTATTTTTCCCACATCCTTACAACCATCTTGTCTCTTTACTTTTCATGGTATCCTCATCAATTTCAAACTCTCCTCACCAAATGTCATTAGGATGATGGCCAAAATCTCTTTGGTTTATTTTACTTAAAAGAATGACAACATATTTTTCAAACAATGTAAACCTACGAGAAGAAAGTGAATGTGGATCTCCATTGGGCATTTTAGTGATCATGCCCCTCTGTGGTTGTAAGCCTACTATATATTAGTGCTAGATAAATTTACATTGAGTTACATCTTTAAGAGGAAAAACTTCTCTCATTTATGGATTGAATTCATAGTACTATTAGCGCACTATTTTAGATCATTAAATTCCCTCATTTGTTGTACTCTAATTCTCAAGGTAAGCAACAAACTAGAAACCTTGTGAATTTGCAAGGTTATTTCAATTCTCCACCGGCCAAACTACCTAACTATGACTACTCACCTCTAGGAAGCTTAGACGAGTTACTACATGGTTAGTATATTGAAAATTCCAATTTGTGGAATTCAACTTCTCATGGAATCCTTCAAGATGGCTTTAGTTCTGATTTTAACATTTGTTGCAATATTTTCAATATTGTCTAGACCATATAGAAATAGAATAAACTTTGGAATATAGTGCTCGATTGAAAATGGCAGTTGGAGAAGATCAAGGTCTAGCTTATCTGCACCATGATTGTTGATCTGTAAACTTCTATGGATATTCCACTGGAAGTGTCCTCGCAATAGAACTACAGAAATATATTAGAAAATCCAAAATGTACATTATGAGGGTTAATTTTCTCCTTAGATTTATGGATTTGTTAATTATATTTTATTGCATATGCATGAAAATTATAATTATTAAAAAAATAGAGAACAAATAGAATAACCACTCACAAACCATAATAGCACAACACATGACCTGGGAAACCCTTTCAAGAGAAAGCTCATCTAAAAGGTGAGGTTGATCCACTCTCTTTCTTTGAATGGAAATGGATACAAGTACAAAGGAGTAACGCCTATGGCCCATGGGTTGCTACAATATACAAACCCTCTATGTTCTCTCTCTCTCTCTCTCTCTCACACACATACACACACATATTTTTTATTAGCATAAAATATTTTGGAAGGTGTACCAAAAATGATTTACTTAAGCCATGCGTGACTGATGGCCCTAACAACAAATATGACTGTCTAATTCTACAGATCTACAACAGAAAGTTAGAAGAAACTCGCAAAATAATATATTTGTGCAACAAAATATATTAAACAACAAATATATTTAACTAATGTAAAACCCCATACCATGGACAAAGAAATTTAAAATAATGAATGCTATTATTATCACTATGTTACACCTAGTGAAGGAGACTCATATGATGGTTATAGGTCCCCCTCAAATGGGATGGGTCCTTTGGTTGTCCTCTATGCTTCAGTATTCTGGATATTTCTCTCTCTTTGATGTGTGAAACCCAAAAACATGTGTTGAACTAAGATGGGAGCTCGATTGCAAAAAGAAAATAATAACGATGATGATAGTGATCATGATGAGGAATGGATGGAAAGCCCTCTCATTTATAACAAAATATTAAGTTATTCTAGAAAATAGAAAAAAATAAAATATTATTAACCATAATTTAGATCTAACCACTATATTTTATTATATGTTTTGGAAGGAAAAGATATTTAAACTGGTTAAATACCTTTATTCAGAAATAATAAAAAAACAAATGATTTATTTATTATTTCAAGGAAGTGGTTAAGGAATAATAAACAAATAATGATTTTTTAAATCATTTCTGAATGGTTTAGTCAAATTTGACAAGGACTATTAACTAAATAATGATTTAATTAATTATTCGTAGATAAAAATCAAATAAACAATGATTTATTTAACTATTTCTCATGATTGGGTCGAATGTGATAAGGAATATTAACTAAATAATGATTTAATTAATTATTTGGAGAGGAAAATAAAATAAATAATGATTTATTTAATTATTCCTCATGGGTTTCCTATTTTAATCATAAATAATTTAATATTATATGGTTTATCAAATTATTTCCTATAGTGAAAGCAATTTTACTATTGTAAAATTGGTCGTACATGGTGTATTTCGATCCACTTAGTTAGAGATGACTAAGTGATCATTTTTGGTGATAACAGATTCCCCCCCCACGTACGAGCGTTAGGAGTAAATCGTATGACTGAAATATGTTGTAAGAACACAATCACTGGACACCAAAGGGGACTCGGAGAGAGAGAGAGACATAACTGAAGAAAAGCGAGGAAGGACTGAGGGGGGTGAGACCTAATAACTGATATAAGTCTCCTTTTTTTTGGAGTACATGACCTCAATGAGGCGGGGGAGGCATACCCGTACTTGCCGAGATAACTGAGTACAAAGAATAATGATGATCCTAGAAGTTTGGGACTGAGCTACAATGTACATGATATATGATACATGACATGTTGGCATCAATAGACCAGAAAATAATACAATGAATTCCATATACATAATGCGCCCAGAAACAGAGAGGCTAGGACTGAATACAATAATATCCGAGTACAGAAGACATAATGCCCCTCCATGTGACATGGGGAGGGGTAACCACAACCAAAGAATCCCTCCTGAACAGGAAAGGGATCTGAAGATATGAATGGGTAATATGAATGAGACATGCATGTTGTGGGTGCAACAAGTGGCTATAACCAAACCCATCTAATTTGCAGAATTGCATCTAAGACTAGAGCATAATATGAGGTCATCCGGGCATGTGGGGGGCTACCTGAAGGGACACCCCATCATGAGGTATAAAAACATCTCACACACACCCAGGATTCAATGGTACAATTTGGTGGATCACCAGACCAGTGTACGATTCTTAATCATGTGATAATGAGCTGGGGTTGAGCACATGAGAAACAACCAAGTCAAAGGGCAATAATGATTCCCTTTTATTGATCTGAGGCACCGATCAATGATGAAAGCTGTAACCAAGGTAGATTGTCCTCTAGAATGTTCTTCTAGAATGAATTGTTGAGATTCAACAAGATGATGATCGTAGTGAAAATTAAGCACCTACACTAGGTGGTGCCCGTAGGATATTTTTATGTGTATGTCTATTTTTAGAATTTGAGAAAATTCTATTTAGAGTGAGAGTCTATTTATAGATGGCTGAGAAAATTCTATTTATAGATGAGATTATATTTTTAGATGCATGTGCGAAGTGTATTTATAGATCACATGTCTAAAATTAGAATGCATGTCAATTATTATTATCTCTTAATAATAATTGGACAATAAATATTAATCTATTCTCTTGAAGCACTTGATTTCAATTAATTGAAGTGGAAAACTAGTTAGCTGAAGGAATTTCGAGTTCTAAGGTTGGTTGGTGGGACATGCACGTGGACTTAGTTGTAACTGAGTGATTCGAAGTTGTAGCAAAGTTGGATGTGTAGTTATGTGAGTTGTAAAGTAGTTTAACTCAGTTAAGTGAGTTAAACTCAGTTGCGCTAGTTGTAACTAAAGATAGACTAGTGAGAGATCAGTGAATTAAATATTAAATTAATTCACATGAAGTGATCTCATATGCAATTGAAGATTTACTACTGTTAACTACATGCATGCTAGATCCAATGGAGACCCACTTGAAAGATATGTGAAATTAATAGTTTGACTATCAGTTGTGACATTAGTGGGTGCACTCATGCAACCACACACACATTGGAGATGCTAATGAGGATTGCGCAATCAAGGAAAGGAAGTATCTCATTCATTCAGGGATTTTGATCAACAGGGATTGTGTAGTGGAGGCAGGTTGTCAAGAGGTAGTAAATTGGCACATGCATTTGCCAATTTTTGTATGACAATGTGAGACAATTGTATATTGTACTGAGAGATCTTGGATTATAGTTTTTCATTAGATTGTTTCATGATCCATGATATATACATAATATATGATAGTGGGGTTTTTAGCTTTATTCTTTCTCGGTAAAAACATCTGTGTTATGTGTGATTTATCTTTCTTCATGTGTTTGCAATTGATGACTAAAATTCCGCAAAGATTTTAGTAGAAGGATTTTGTATTTAACAGTGGCATATAATTGTTAGATCAGGAGAATCTAGGAAATACATAATTGTATTAAAATTTATACATGGTATCAGAGCTAAGAAGATTGCAATTTTGAAGCAGTAGCTGAGTTTGTTAGTGGAAACAATTTGAATTTGCTGCAAGAATTTTTTGGTGTGATAGTTGAGTAAACATCGAAATGGCTTTCAATGGTTTTTGGCTAGAGTATGCACTCGAGGGCAGCTCGAACTACATTTCATGGAAGGAAAGGATGGAGGCGGTGCTTGAAGAAAATGGCTTGAAGGAATTCATCTACAGTGATGTTCCTAAGCCCACTTCGACAAATGTTGCATTACTTAACGCATGGCAAAAGAAAGTAGCGAAGACAAGAAGGATCCTGTTGGAAGGTGTGCGAGACCACATTGTCTCAAGCCTTCATGGGAAAGCCACACCATTTTCTATGTCGAAGGCTTTGACAGATCTTTTCCAAAGCAGCAATGACCATAGGAAATTGGTGCCGAAGGATAAACTCAGAAAGATCAAGATGGAGAAGGGCGACAATATTCCTAAGTATCTCACAAAGTTTGTCCAATGTTGGGATGAACTGGGGAGTGTGGGAATCACGATTGTTGATGATGATTTTGTGAGCTTGGCTCTCTTGGGACTTCCTAAGAATTGGCACAGTTATCGAGATTATGTCAAGGGACAGGAAAAATTTCCGGATTGGGAACGATTGTGGTCGGATGTAGTGCAGGAGGAGTTCAGGTGGAACACAAAAGATGGCTCTTCATCAAAGCATGATTATGAAGAGGATTGTTCTTTGGCTGCCAAGGCAAGGAAAAGGAAGGGGAAGAAATTCCACTCAAAATCCGAGTCTAAAGGCAAGAAGCTGGATTTGTCCAAAGTGAAGTGTTTTCACTGTCATGAACATGGGAATCTCGCCACTAAATGCCCACAGAAGAAGAAGAACAAGAAGGGTGCTGGAGCTTCAACTGGTGAGGCCCTTGCCTCACAATTTGAACTTGATTTCTCCTTGATTGCATGCTTGGTATCAAGTGCAATGGGATCGATGTGGTATCTTGATAGTGGTGCTTCATTCCACATGTCGAGAGATAAGGAGCTTTTCAGTGACTTGGAGGAGAAAGATCTCCAAATGCATGTAGAGATGGGCGATGATGGACGATACAGTGTGACCGAAATTTGTACCATTACCTTTGAGAGGGAGTCAGGTAAAACATTTCAATTGAAAGATGTTATGCATGTTCCAGGTCTAAAGAAAAACTTGGTCTCAGTCACAATGTTGGAGGACAAAGGCTATGAAATTGTTTTCAGCGATGGAAAAGCTTTCCCGCGACATAAAACAACGGGTCAAGCCAAGATGATAGGGATTCAAGTCAAGAATATCTACAAGCTGGAGGTAGAAGGTTGTGCTGCCATGATGGGAAAGGCAGGAAAAGTGGTGAGTTGGGATGAGGGCGAATTATGGCATAGGCGATTGGGCCATCTTCATCATGGAGCCTTGAAAGTCAAGCAACAAATATCTACTGGAATTCCAATGGGAACACTTGCTCAGTTAGATCAGTGCAAGGGTTGCACCATGGGGAAGTATGCAAAGTCCACCTTTCATGAAAAGGAGAACCGTGCTTCGGTGATCCTGGAGAGAGTTCACACAGACGTGTGTGGACCATTCTTGGTTGCTTCAAAAACAAAATACAGGTATTATGTTATTTTTGTTGATGACTTTTCTCGTAAATGCTGGATCTTATTCATGCAGAAGAAGGATCAAACATCCTCAAAGTTTTGTGATTTTAAGGCATTGGTTGAGAAAGAGCCGAGGAAGCAAGTGAAGGATCTGTGGAGCGATAATGGTAGAGAATACATCTCGAATGAATTCAAAGACTTCTGTAACAAAGAAGCAATTCGAAGAGAACTCATAGTGCCTCATAACCCATAGAAAAATGGGGTCGTGGAGAGGAAGAATGAAATGATCGTGGGTGTTGCACGAGTGATGCTGCATGATCAAGGCCTACCAATGCATTTGTGGGAGGAAGCATGCAACACTACGGTTTATGTGCAAAACTTTTTTCCTCATAGAGTACTTGGCATGAGTACACCTGAAGAAGATTTTACTGGTAAGAAACCAGATGTTTCTCACTTTAATATTTTTGGCTCATCTATTTATGTGCATGTGACCAATAACGCCAGGAATAAGCTGGAGCCGACTGCTGAAGTTGGGATATTTGTGGGGTACACAGAAACACCCAATAATTATTGTGTGTATTTTCCAAACAGTCGAATGACTATGGTGTGACAGGATATAAAATTCAATGAGGAGAAAGCCATGAAGTTGTCGCTTGAGAGGGAGCTAGACTTGCATGCGGAGAAGGAATTGCTTGTTCCCAAAGATGAGTCTGTAGATTTGGATCAACCACAGGAGGAGGTTCATGGAGTGGAGGAGTCCACTCACGTAGAGCCAAACATCAGAACTGGCAGAAGGCATACCACATAAGCTTGATGCAGCACAAAATGTAGGAGTCCCTACTTCACAGTGCAGACAGAGACAATCTCCTGATCGATTCATTGGATACATGGCTCTCATGAGCAAATTTATTTTGATTGAGCCATCTTCCTTTCAGGAAGTAGTGCAGGAGCCCACATGGGTAGATGCAATAGTGGAGTATGACTCCATTGTCAGAAACAATGCTTGGGAAATTGTTCCAAGGCCGGTTGATAAATTAGTGGTAGGTTCAAGATGGATCTACAAGGTAAAGAAAGCTGTTGATGGGAGTGTTGAGAAATACAAGGCCAGATTTGTGGCCCGGGGCTTCTCATAGATCGAGGGGATTGATTATGAAGAAACATTTGCACCTGTCACACGGTATTCTTCCATAAGGACCATCCTTGCTCTCTTAGCGCAGATGGGTTGGCACATTCATCAGATGGATGTGAACACTGAGTTTCTTAATGGGATCATTGAGGAAGAAGTGTAAATTAAGCAGCCAGAAGGATTTGAGATCTTCAATAGTGAGTCGCATGTGTGCAAACTCAAAAGAGCATTGAATGGGCTGAAGCAAGCACCTCGTGCTTGGTACACTCAGATCGACAGCTATTTCACTGGACTTGGCTTCACCAAGAGTGAGGCAGATGCAAACCTATACCAAATTGTGGTGGAGGGTAAGCTTTTAATCATTGTTCTTTATGTTGATGATTTAATCTTGACTGGTGATGAGCAACTGATACACTTATGCAAGGAATACCTTGCAAAGGTGTTTGAGATGAAGGATATCATCCTCCTTCATTATTTCCTTGGATTGGAAATATGGCAGCGAGATGGTGAAATTTTTGTGTCTTAAGGCAAGTATGCAAGGGAGATACTGGGTAAGTTTCACATGGAGGGCTGCAAACCCATGGATACTCCTCTTCCAAGAAATGGGAGGAAAGACGACGCTACATTTGGAGAGGTAGTGGATGCTACTGTCCATCGACAGTTAGTGGGTTCACTAATGTATTTATTAAATACAAGACCGAACATATGCTATGCCGTGAACCAGCATAGTCAAGCGATGGTTAAGCCTACAAAGCTCTTTTGGAAGGAGGGCAAGCATGTCCTGAGATATCTTAGGGGCACATTTGAGTATGGCTTATGGTACAGACAAAGGGATGAGGTGAAGTTGCATGGATTCACAAATGTAGATTGGGTAGGGAGCCCAACAGAGAGAAAAAGCACATCAGGAGGGGTCTTCAGTATCGGATCTACATCTGTTGCTTGGTACAATAGGAAACATAGATCCATGGCACTTAGTTCAGCGGAAGAAGAATACATGGTAGAAATTCAAGCTGCATGTGAGGCTATCTGGATGAGAAAGATCCTGGTTGGTTTGTTTGGTTCTCATTTAGATCCTACAGTGATTCATTATGATAATCAGAGTTGCATTAAACTCTCGATTAATCCTGTGTTTCATGATAGATCTAAGCATATAGATATCATGTATCATCATATCAAAGATTGGGTGTAGCGAAAGATCATGTTGCTTCAGTACATTATTACAGAAGATCAGGATGCAGATATTCTAATGAAGGTGCTCACTAGGAGAAAATTTGAATACCATAGAGACAGGATCAGGGTGAAGGATAATCCCTTTCTTGTTGAGAGGGAGTGTTGAGATTCAACAAGATGATGATCCTAGTGAAAATTAAGCACCTACACTAGGTGGGGCCCGCAAGCTATTTTTAGGTGTATGTCAATTTTTAGAATGTTGAGAAAATTATATTTAGAGCGAGAGTCTATTTATAGATGGTTGAGAAAATTCTATTTATAGATGAGATTCTATTTTTAGATGCATGTCTGAAGTCTATTTATAGATCGCATGTCTAAAAATAGAAAGCATGTTGATTATTATTATCTCTTAATATTAATTGTATAATAAATATTAATCTATTCTCTTGAAGCACTTGATTTCAATTAACTGAAGTAACAAAAAAAAAAATTCGAGTTCTAAGGTTGGTTGGTGGGACATGCAAGTGGACTTAATTGTAACTGAGTGATTCAAAGTTGTAACAAAGTTGGATGTGTAGTTATATGAGTTGTAAAGTAGTTTAACTCAGTTAAGTGAGTTAAACTCAGTTGTGCTAGTTGTAACTAAAGATAAAGTAGTGAGAGATCAGTGAATTAAATATTAAATTAATTCACATGGAGTGACCTCACATGCAACTGAAGATTTACTACTATTAACTACATGCATGTCAGATCGAGTGGAGACCCAATTGAGAGATAGGTGAAAGGGACAGTTTGACTCTTATTTGTCACAATAGTGGGTGCACTCATGCAACCACACACACATTGGAGATGCCAATGAGGATTGCGCAGTCAAGGCAAGGTAGTATCTCATTCATTTAGGGATTGTGATCAGCAGGGATTGCGTAGTGGAGGTAGGCTGTTAGGAGGCAGTAAATTGGTGCATGTATTTGCCAATTTTTGTATGACAGTGTGAGACGATTGTATATTGTACTGAGAGCTCTTGGATTAGAGTTTTGCATGAGATTGTTTCATGATCCATGATATATAAATAATATATGATAGTGGGGTTTTTAGCTTTATGCTTTCCCGGTAAAAAAATCTGTGTTATGTGTGATTGATATTTCTTCATGTGTTTGCAATTGGCAATTAAAATTTTGCAAAGATTTTAGTAGAAGGAATCTGTATTTAACAGTGGCATATAATTGTTAGATTAGGAAAATCCAGGAAATACATAATTGGATTAAAATTTCTACATGAATGTGTCGAGGTCGAAAAAATAGGGTATTCCATAACTGAGGTAATAAGGAATCCTCAAATAAGGCGCGAGGGAGCATAGTAAAGAAACTAATGGAATGACACTGAGGATAATGATGGAAGGAGGGAAAATGAGAGGTAGACTGACGACTTCCCTTGTCATAGCATAAAATGCATGGTTGACCTTGTAGCGACTAACTCAATTTCGGAGAGGATGATGAGGTAAAGAATGGATGGAGGCAAAAAATGGGCAACACAGGATGAATGCGATGCAAATATACTGTAACAAGAGATGATGGGACTCGGGACGGACTCCATAAATGCGAGGATGACCCAACTCAGATGCTCTGAACAAGGATGATTCGATGATTCTACCACAAAGGATAGGCCTAGGGGGACCATGAGAACATGAGAAAATAATGGTTACTGATGATGAAGATTGACAGATGAGGCGACAAGTGCCAAGTTAAATTGGTACCAAAGTACAAGCGGCTCATATGAATAAATTTGATTTGAATTGGTGGCAAAGTGGAACCTCATAGAAAAAATGGCTTCCAAGTGAAGTTTAAAATTACCAAAAAATAGAGAAATACATATTATAGTACTCTATGAGAGCTTTCCAATAGTCTTGATGGTTGGTCAAACTGAGCTACGGTTTGGTCGCTATCGGTGAAGGAAAAACTAGGGCTTTTTCTATAAAAGGGCATTTTTCTTCCAATTTTAATTCATTTTCTAAGTGAGATGTGGTGAATTTGGAGAGGAGGAGAAGGACCTAAATATTGTGGAGATCGTAGAGGACAGACCAACCATCAGAATCGGGATCTTTCAGTTGGAGGTAGGTGGCCTAACCTTACTCTGTATTTCCATCGGATTACTTTTTCAGATTAGGGTCTCAACGCTCATTGGGATACTGTTGGCCATCCTTATGGTTGGCTCGCTAATCCGAGTCTGTTAACTACCAGATTTACCCATGATCTTTTACTTCTGTGATGTTGTTAGAATTTCATTTTAAAATAACATAAAATAACATAAA
This sequence comes from Pinus albicaulis, assembly GCA_034641835.2. Lineage (NCBI taxonomy): Eukaryota > Viridiplantae > Streptophyta > Pinopsida > Pinales > Pinaceae > Pinus > Pinus albicaulis. The sequence continues at coordinate 1,154,560,101 of CM076578.1, forward strand.
ATAACACATGTGCATGCTGTAAAGAAGGGAAACAAGACAACCATCAGCAACATAAAACATGAGACGTTGATAACAGAGTTCACCCAGTGTGGGCTATGTCTTCGGGCCCAGTGTCAAAATGGGGTAGGCCGCTTCATATAGTGCTAGAATATGTGATGTACATGGATGATGTTCATACAAGGATGTACCCTCAACATGAGTGGCTTGTCTCTCCATGAGACGTTCCACTACAGGAACTCTCATTCACAATGGACCTCCTATCAACATGACATAATCTCACATGAAACAAAAACAAGATCCCGCACATGCATCAATCAAGGATCTAGACATCACAATACATATTACAGCAAAAAGAGGCACATGATCAAACTACATATACCTCAACCCCTAAAGCTTGCTGAAGAAGCGGATGCTCAGCTACATAGAATCGAGGTGCATAGAATTGACTGCCCACACATGAGAATCAGACAACGTTACTCCAATATAGAAATCGGCCAGAAAATGGGAAGCTCTTCTGCTGAAAGGGACATTTCCATCGGATTCATGTCACAGAGAGGTGTAAAATCGACATAAAGTTTGCCGAAAATGGACTTCTGCAACTTCGACCCCTTAAGGAATCTTTTGATGCCCTCAAGATGCCCTAGGGAATGGTTCCACTATCTCCATGGATTGTGGTTCCACTGGAAATTAAAAAAAATATATTCTATCTCGAATTCTGTGCTCAGCTTTGCTGCACTGCTCCGTAGATCTGGTCTGTCCCTGCCTTCATTCTGCTTGACATCCACCAATGGGGTCGAATGGGAAATGAGTTTATATATATATATTTGGGTGGAAATAACAATGTGAGAGCCCGTGGTCTGTTGGCTCTGTTGGAAATTAGAGTGTAGGTGGGTCGGGTTCAAACCCCTCCCACTCCAAAATAGCACGTATTAGTTTTGGCACAATGTTTTAATACATAACCATTGGTTGGTGCGGTTTGAAATATATTCAATATGGTTAAAACTTGGTTTTAATACGTTGTAATGTATGTTGGGCCGCCTGTGGATCGGGCCAGCCTATGTGGCCGGGCGGGTTCAATTCCTGTCGGCCTAGTTTAAATGGCATATATCGTTATATTAATAAGGTTTCGGGTGGGTGGGCTCCACGCGGCCTCGACCCGACCCCTTAACTCTCAACCATACATATATGTTGTATAATAGTTGTGCTTCGGCCATGGTGTTCGACAGGGGTCATGGTTAGTCGACCAAAATTTTAATATGTTTTTTTGTTTGTTAATATGGTATGACATGGTCTGACGGGGGTGGCGGGGGTCATGGCTCGCCACCCTATTTTTTTAATATTTTTGTTTTTTTAAACCAATAATGGTTTTTTTAAACTTAACGAAAATAAGGGTAGTTGGGAAAATTAAGGAGGCCACAATTTCACACATTTTCAAGAGCTGGGTTCCCTTTCGGTTGATGGTGAATTTGTGGGACACTTAAACCTGGTCCACTGCCCAACTTTGACTAGAACTTTGAATTACTCTAACTTCTCCATACAGGCTCGGATTGGAGATCCGTTCACATCGTTGGAATCAGGGCAAGGAGTGCTTCAATCTGAACCTAGTTCGAGAGCCATTAGACTACTTTGAATTTTGACCTATCATTAGCCCTCTTGGTCTCCTAAGGGTGTATGGAGACACCTGGATCAATCCACCCAACTGAGGAGCTTTTGGTCCACCAAAATCATGAACATAATCTGCAGCTTCTTTGTACCCTGTCTGCGCCACAAGTGTCCTGAAAAGGTCACCCTTCATTCTTGTTCACCTTTGTCCTTCAGAGCCATGAGCGATGAGTGGACACTCACATCCTTTGCAAACCTGTAGTACAATATTTTACAAATTACATGCTTAACTAAGTGAATGATCTATGACCCAAAAATTCCACACACTTTCCACGAGTTTATAACCAGACTCCGTGGTCAAGTTTACATCAAATGGAATCAATACCCCAACTATCAATACAAGGCAAAAAACATCACTGTTGCTTCATAAGTGATGGAAAACACATCATCACTTTTACATTTTAAACTACTGCATATGATTTAAAAGGTAATGCCAAACACACCACCAAGCCTAGAAAAAAAAACATCTCTCACTTATCAAAGTGAATGGGTCATCTCTCTATGGAGCATTTTCTTGTCGAACTGCTGTTTCAATCGGTTCCTTCACTGATGCTTTGTCCTTAAGGCACTGCTCTGGATGGAGCCTCCAACACGTGGCTCTTTGATGGCCACTTTTGTCACAATGACTGTAATGACCCTTATTCCTCCAAACTTTCTTCACCTTCTTCTTTTCATGTGATGGAGAAGGCCTTTCACACCTCATTCTCTTTTGCGCTGCTATTCTTTTCCAACACTAATAAAAGACATGGTTATGTAATCCACAAAAGCTACATGTTTTCTGACGCCATGATATATGTTCATTGTTAGCGAAATTCTTGTAATCAAAATTAACACTAGAATATCGAGACTTGTTATACCTTTCTAGTTGGTCTATGGTGCAATCATGGTGACAAGAGCTTGCCTCAGCTCTTTCTTTGCAATGTGCGATGCCATAGCATGATGGTGAAGTGTTCCCATCATTCTCTTTCCTCAATGGTTTCAACCATGCATTGGGATCTTCTAAAACCTTCGAGCATGTTAAAATCATGATTTCCGTTAGACCAAAACTTGCAGGCATTAGTCTTCGGTACAATCGCCAGAGTTAGGATCCACGAGAGGCAGTTAGTCCATGTCGTGAAACACACGGGGATCGTTGAACCCAATGTCCAACAATATCCCCCCCCAACGCGAGGGCAAGTTTCGAACTTGAGACCTATTGCTCTGATACCAATTGTTGGAATCACGATTGCCGTTAGACCAAAACCCGCAGGCATTAGTCTCTGCTACAATCGCCAGATTTAGGATCCATGAGAGGCGGTTAGTCCATGTCGTGAAACACACGGGGAGCATTGAACTCAATGTCCAACACAACACTGTCCTTGAATGTATCCGAAACCCACTAATCAAGGTCTCTACACAACCTCCAATGGCTGAGTTATGCCTTGGCCATTAAGACCAACTCCTCCTACTTTATATCCGATCTTGGTGAGGATTCTCATGTCCGTTACTGTAATGGGTATCTCCACATTTCCCACATAAATGATAGCACGTGAAGATGAAAATGAAGAAACATCAACGTTTTTTTACCTTAGATGTCGATGCAGAAACAACTAACGATGACTACTTCAGGCCTTTGTTGTGCTTCAACTCCTTCAAGGCCTTTTCCGCAGCTCATAGCAGAAGCTACAATCTATGCTTCTCTGCTTTCTCTTCTTGTAGAAGCATCCTTAATTCATAATCCTTTTCTTGAAGGATATGGTCACTGCGCTACAGTTTTTCCATGGCTACCTCTGTGGCTTGAAACTGAAGTTGCACTCTCTTCTTATCATATTTCTCCTCTCATAGAAGAAATTTCAATTGAGCGTTATCTTCTTCAAGGCTATAATTGATCTCCTCATTCGAATGATGAGAAGAGGGTGATGAATATGTGGATGAAGTATCGCTTTCTGCTTTTTCTTTCTCCTGTCTTTCATAAACTCCATATATCATGTCCACCATTTTTGACATCCTGAGCATGGCCTCAAACATGTCTTTTCCATCCTTCATTGATGTATATTCAATCGTTGTTCACGCTCGCAATTCGCATTAGCAAGAATACCGATTTGATACCAGTTGATCTAGGTCCGTCATCTACCAGATTTACTCATGATATTCTACTTTTGTTTTGTTGTTAGAATTTCAATTTAAAAAAGCATAAAATAGCACATGTGCATGTTTTAAATAAGGGAAAAAAGACAACCATCAACAACATAAAACACGAGACGTTGATAACGGAGTTCACCCAGTATGGGCTACGTCTCTAGGCCCAGTGTCAAAATGGGGTAGGCTACTTCATATAGTGTTGGAAGATGTGATGTACATGGACGATGTTCATACAAGGATGTGTTTCAATATGAGTGGCTTGTCTCTCCACGAGACGTTCTGCTATAGGAACTCTCACTGACAATGTAACTCCTATCAACATGACATAATCTCACATGAAACAAAAACAAGATCCCACACATGCATCAAGCATGGATCTAGACATCATAATACATCTCACAGAAAAAAAAGGCACATGATCAAACTGCATATACCCCAACCCTTGAAGTTGGTTGAAGAAGCGGATGCTCAACTACTGAATATGGCTTTACCGTTAAACTCATGGCATCGAGGTGCATAGAATCGAATTCCCACACTTGGGAATTAGAAAACGTTACTCCAATTAGAAAAGCTATGCTGCCGAAATGGACATCACCATTGGATTCCTGTTGCCCGAGAGGTGTAAAATTGACATAAATTTTGTCGAAAATGGACTCTTGTAACTTTGGGCCCTCAAGGAATATTTTGATGCCCTCAAGATGACCTGGGGCATGGTTCCACTGTCTCCATGGATCGTGGTTCCACTTGCAATTAAAAAAAAGACATTTTGTCTCGAATTTCATGCTCAGATCTGCTATGTTGGTCTGAAGATATGCTCCGCTAGTCTGCCCCTACCTTCATTTTGCTAGACCTCCACTAATGGAGTCGAATGGGAAATGAAATAACAATGTGACAGCTCGTGGGTTGTTAGCTTAGTTGGAAATTAGAGTGGAGGTGGGTCGGGTTCAAACCCCACCCAATCCAAAATAACACGTATTAGTTTTGGCACGTTGTTTTAATACATAACCGTTGGTTGGCCCGGTTTGAACTATATTAAATATGGTTTAAACTTGGTTTTAATACGTTGTAATATATGTTGGGCCGCCCGTGGACTGGTTCGGCCTATGTGGCCGGGCGGGTTCAATTCCTGCCACTGTAGTTTAAATGGCATATATCGTTGTATTAATAAGGTTTCGGGTGGGAGGGATCCATTGCATGCGGTCTCGACCCAACCCCTTAACTCTCAACCATACATATATGTTGTATAATAGTTGGGATCTGACTGTGGGGTTCGACGGGGACCATGGCTCGCCGACCCAAATTTTAATATGTTTTTTTTTGTTAATATGGGTTTGACATGGTCTAACGGAGGTGGCGGGGGTCATGGCTTGCCACCCTATTTTTTTACTATATATATATATATATATATATATATATATATATATATATATATATATATATATATATATATATATATATATATTTTAAATTATAATGGTTATTTTAAACTTAATAAAAATAAGAATCATTGGAAAAATTAACGAGGTCACAATTTCACCCATTTTCGGGAGCTGGGTTCCCTGTCGATTGATGGTGAATTTGTGGGACACTTAAACGTGGCCCACTACCCAAATCTGACCAGAAATTTGAATCACTCTAACTTATCCATACAGGCTCAGATTGGAGATTTGTTCACACCGTTGGAATCAGGGTGGCGAGTACTTCAATATGAACCTAGTTTGAGAGCCATTCGTCCGCTTTGAATTTTCACCTATCATTAGCCCTCTTGGTCTCCTGAGGGTGTCTGGATTCACCTGGATCAATCACACTTTTTGGGGCCTGTTCTACGCTCTGGAACACAGATATGGGCAAAAAAGGTTTGAGCTCCTAGTTTTGAGGGCAAAACTTGCACTTTGGATTGAAAGGATGGATTGGTCTGTTGGCCCGGTGAGGGTTGACAACAAGTTTGTTTGATGTGTATCTTTGTCTCTAAACTAATAAAAATTATGGGGTTGGTAGGTATGTCATAGGCAAATATTTATTGGCATGAATGAGACTTGGATACTCTTCAGACTGAGATTCAGGGGAACCAGATAGTGAGAGGAGCATTAAATCGTTATGGGGTTCTCAAGTTGTTGGAGAACCCATTGATGAGGGAAGGTGAGCCCTTACTATTGAGGATTGTGAGCTATTTGGATCTGGACCAGGAGGCCTTTATAGTGCAGGGGCATACGATTGAGATCACGATCTAGGACATATATTTTTTGACTAGACTGCCCCCCTTGGATGTGGTAGGGGATATGCAGCCAATGTGTCTTCGTGGGAGGCATATAGGAGAATTTTTGGAGTGCCATTTCCAACCAGGTGGTCGTGCAAAGGGAAAAACCATCCTGATCGATGACCTAGAGCACTTAGAGACACAAGTTGTTTTCACAAAAATGTTGTAGATATTGGGAAGCCAGACATTCCATCATCTAAATGGGGGGCAGATAATGTTGGCAGAGAGTGTTTTTAGAGGGACCTACTATGGGTGGGCCCATATGATGATCTCATCGTTGAAACAAAAATTAACACTATGCAACATTCGGGTCAATGAGAGCTATTCATTTGGGATAGTTTTATACTCCTTCCTCTTTGAGAAGATCCTCACCATCCATCCACACATGGAGATCTGGGATGGGGGCCCACAGGAGCCCAAGATGAGCCTCTCAGGGTAGCTACTATGACGAGGTGGAAGAGGGGGAGTTAGATGAGTGTTTCAACTGGAGTTTTTTCTCATTGGGATTAGATGCCACTCTATATAGATGACTATCCATATAGTGGTATGAACATTCAGGGTGATCCTGACTTGCCACTTCTGTCGGGACGAGTGTGGGGTCTAGATGGTAAGTGAAAGTTGTTATTTTGGTTGCATCTAATGTTTTAGAATATGTATATAGTATTGATTCTTAACTTATGGTATGCATATATAGCACCAGTAAAACCGGAAGGATATGCAGGATGAGCTGCAACGCCTGGGGTTTCAGATCAGGGTGGATCGACGTCACCAGACACCAGACAATGATTCTCTGTTGGAGGACCTCCGTCACAAATGTGATGTGGTACTAATTGGGGTATTAGAGAACACATGGCATAAGCTATAATATCGGTATACAAATTAGTGTATGGGTATTCCCTCAGAGTGGCGAGGCATCGTACAGTGCATGGTGATGGCTGGTCAGGACGTTTGGGATCTATGAGCTAGTGGTGTGGAGCCATTGGCCCAGGAGCCTCTAGATAGTGATTAGGGATAGGGATATGTGGGCCCCCTTTTTTGTGTTATAACATGCTATGGGAATGTCGGATATATTTAGAGTAGTGGACTCAAAACACTTACATTTTTTATGTGACGATACATAATATGGTTATGCATCTTTTTATATGATGATTGTGGTTCGCCATCTGTTTATATTATGATTGTCTTCTATTATATGCTTGTGATAAATGCCAATCTAGAATGTTATTTGAAATTGTATCTACATAGTTATTTTGGGCTCTAGGAACATGACTGAATGTAAAGGATTCAAATTCACATGCCAAAATCTTAAATTGTAGATATTTTATAAATAGGAAATGATTATGCACACGATAAACACCATTCAATTGCATGAAAAGTAGCAGGGAATCTAAACGAACATGAAGATAAAGGATTCGATGATTGAGGGCATCGAATAAAAAAACTATGACTACATCATATTCGATCTGGTTATTTGTGGCAGGTCCAATGCATACGCCATTAATATGAACTATGGATTGCAAAGGGGTAAAAACGGCCTAAGTTATCGAGGCTATATTCTTGAATAAGCGACTTGCACCATCGGCATAACTGATATATGGTGTGGATGATGGATCCATGTGAAAGGCACCAAAAGACAACAAATGAGATGGTGGTGGATCTAGGTTACCTAGAAACAGAAAGGAAACAAATACATGCACTTCAATGGGAAATGTTATGGATAAAAGATCTTTAAGTAGAGTGCCTTTTGGATTTCAAAATCCTCTAAAATGTATGCCCCCTTGCCCATAAATTGGGTATCAATGTAATGACCACAAGGTGTATGTGGTTTGAAGTCATGGGTTCTAAGTAAGGGCTTATTGAGCCAATCAACCTCACCATGGATGAATTCTTTAAACTCCACAACATATGGGTCATGGGTTTGTTGTGGAAGGAAGTACGCATAATGGTGCATATCATCCCAAGGAAAATCAGGGGTGGTCATGGCTTCCATAATGTCTTCATCTGAATGGAATATGGGAGAATTGGAGAAAGGGAGAACACTTGATGCAACAGAGCTACCTAATGCATCATCATGAGAGATATGGTTCACATATGCATCGTCATTAGGGGTAGACAAAAAGCTAGTAGATGAAACATCTACCGATGTTGATACCAGGGTGTTCGACGAGGGAGGTTTGACAAAAGCACTATGGGGAACCTTAGAGGGGTCCTCTGTCGAGGATCTCATTGATTACGACAGGTAGAGAATATCGACCAAAGGGTCCATCATCTCAACATCAAGGGGAGGGATCACAATGAGTGCATTAGAGTCCTCTGATTCTAGTGTAATGGTGGAGCCATAATTCACAAGTAGTGGAGTAGATGATGCACTACGAGCGACCTATATTTCACGAATTTTTTTAAGGGTATCACAAAGATCTTCGAGACGAGGACAACGGTGGGAATAGTGGCCATAATTATCGTATAAAGTGCATGGGTGGTTTATTTTCAATGAATTATTTTTCTTGGCACACTCAGGTAAGGTAACATGAACCTCCGGGATGTTAGAGTGATAAAATGTATTGTCGACCACATGTTTGAGACGAGGGAGTTCGGGACAGTTATTGGTGTCATTCCCAAAAACATCACACAAAGCAAAAGGTGGAGTAGGCTTTGTAGGCTTAGGTGGAGATGGATTTATTTAGGGATCCTTGTCTTTAGGTTCCTTCTTTATGGATTTCCCCCCCTCACCAAATGTTGTCGCAACATGAGTGGGTTCCTATTGAGGTTGCAGTGGAATTGAAGCAAAGGAAGGGGTCAAAGCATTATATGGTTTGAGTTGGTCTGGTGGAGTGTTTGCTGGGGGATAAAATGTACCAGACTGGGATCCCCAGGGTCATGTTTGGTAAACTCAACTTAGCCATGACAGGCACAGAAAATACTACAAACGGAGGAGCTAAAAATGATATTTGAGCAGAAGGATAATGGCCTGGTGAAACAGCTCCCAGATGTTGAAGGTTTGGGGGAACTGTTCCTAGTTGAAAATGATGAGGAGAGACACTAGTAGAAGGAGAAGGTCCTTGAGGATTTCGTCCTAATGGTTGGGTCGAGTGAAAACCAATAGGTTGTGAAGGCGTTGGCTACTAGATAGGCATCCCAGACCGTTTGTGACTATCCCATGACGATTGAAACATGCAAACACTGGACGAGTTGGGATTAGAAGGGGTGGGTGTTGGACCATAGTATGCACCAAGAAATGTGGAATATTTATAGAATCTTGAAGAGACATTGGTGAGAGACGAGACAAGTTGATTTCGGTCATCGACGATATGGTAGACTGAGGCGATGTCTAAGAATTCAGATTGTAATATGTCAAATAATCGATGGTGATGATATTTAAATTATGGGGGAAACACATATTGCAATGAAATGAAGATGCGACAGCTGACATCACATAGCTATAGAAATGAACCAAAATAATATGTAATCCAAGGGGACATCGATGAATTCTATGTCAATACAAATAGTCTTTCTAACAACTGTGACAAGATAATTATGATACATGCCAAGAGGTTGTGAAGGGTGAACATCCCAGGCTTGTAAAGTGATGGTGTATGGGGAAATATCAAGTGACCCGAGTTGTTTCCAAACAATGGTGGACATCATACATGTGGATGCACCTATGTTTACGATACACCGCTAGAAAATGGCATTTCTAATGGCGACTAGTATTTGAAAAGCAACAAATGAGGGTAGAGGGGGATGTTGTGACTTGTCAACATCAAAGAAGATCAAGCAATCATATGAAGGGTCCAAATTTCCAAGAGAGGATAGTAGAGATTTTCATTTGGATGGGAATGTCTAGAGAATTTCCAATATTGACATGGTGACAGGAGACTGTGCTAAGTCATCTAATATACTGTATGTGTGGGCGATTTTGACTGAAGAAGCATTACAATGTAATGGACCTTTGGGGATCTTTGGTATGACCTCTGCCTTAGGCTGAGGGATCCGTAAGGGACCATTTGGTGTCAGAATATAGACAATTGACACTTTGGTTTGGGACTCGGTTGCAGACATAGCAGGTTGCTTGTCATATTGGCATGACCAAGTCTGTAGGTTGACTTCAGAGGTATTGACCTCGTAAGAGTTCATCATGAGAATATGGTAATCAGGGTGATCAGACTGCTGAGGTGGAGGGGCGATTTGGCCTTATGGAGGTTTGGAAGTGAGATATCCTTATTGAGGGAAAGGATTAGTGGGCACAAACGGTTGAGATGGAGCAGTATTCCGAGGAAGCGACACCATGGGTTGCTGTCCTCAAGAAGCTGCTTGGGAATTAAACATTTGATGCATATGGGTTAAAAGGGTACAATCATGTGTATAATTATCATATACGCCACAACATGCACAAGTCTTATTCGTATGAATAACCTTGTTCTGCTTGGGCTGATCGCCCTGGTGTTAGGTTGTGGTATTTGTCTGGTTCCCTTGGGGTGCATCTAGTGGAGTACCTTGGCGATCCTAGTTACCCTGCGATTGTTGGTTTTGGTTTTCTTTCCCCTTATTATTTTCCCTAGAATTAGGGGGATTAGTCATGCTCTGCTGAGCATACACTTGACCTTGAGGAGGGGGAGGCTACTGTGGTAGAGGTTGAGAAGGCATGGGAGGCTAGGGCATTGATGCCTTAGGGGATGAAGCACTGGGTGGTGCATAAGGATTAGAAGGAGACGAGGAAACATTCTAGTAAAGAGGCTGAGAAAAAAATAGCCCTAGTATCGATTGATGTGGTTGGTAAAATGCATAAGACGTGCTTTGACTAGGATACAAGTTTCCTAAAGGAGGGGGATAAGTGTTGGAGGAAATTGTCCCCCCTTGAGGGTGACCATAGCTCATCTGAGGAGGAGAATATGGTGATGGGTGTGAAATGGATCCAATGATACTATTGGTGGCATGAGATACCCCCAGTGAAGTGGCACCACTAGGTCTAGGGAGGTATAGTAAAACAGTATAAACATAACCTGAGTGGGCATAAATCAACTCATATTTTAGGGCTATTTGGAGATCTTCTTCCTCAGTCTAAAGTAAGTTAGATGCAACATATTTTCCTATGGGGGCTAATATCCTTCTAAGAAACCAATCCATATAAACATGGTCATCGAATGTAGGAGCTCTACACATGATCCTTCTTCTATGCCATTCTTGTACATGGTCAGAAAGGCGGGTGGCATAAGTTTGAAAGAATGCGGTCAACAATTTGGTATCGATATCATAATGGAGGGGTAACTCGAAATATGACATAAATGATTTAACAAGAGTCACAAAAGTGGAATGAGAGGTGGAGGGTTGGTTAATATACCACTTTGCGGCATCTACGGTGAGCATGCATTTGAATAACCAAAGACGTATGGAGTCATCGGTGATGGATTTTGATGAACACCACATGTGAAAGGAGCGAACGTGATTGGTGGCATCTTCTCCATTGTTTCCTTGAAACTTAGTGTTTCGGGGATTTAACACCCTCTGAACATGAAACAACAACGACCTCCATTCGCAAAACACATACAAAACACTTTGGCTATGGAACCATTTTGACTACATTCTTCTTCGAGAGAGTTCCAGCTTTGAGACCCAAAGTCATCTCAACTATCAGCAGCCCTCGGGACCCAAGAATTGCCCGTTGGGCAGACATGATGAAGAGAATGGGGGGCAGCGAGGTACCCCGAACTACCTGGGACGATGAGTTCTTCTTATGGTGGAGAGAACAGATCATCGCGGTAGATGACTACCCCTATCTTAGGGATGGTTCCGAGGAGAGATCCAGACCCAGTACTTCCACGAGTGCGGCATGAGACGATCGGTAAGTTTTTCAAAAATTTTCTTCTCATGATTTTTTGATTTTTAAATATAACAAATACAAATAATATCTTTGGTTGGATTCCCCATAATGGCCAGCCACTTCGTCCTGTTTGGATGTTGGACCAGTGCGTCCTGAGGGCCTAGCACGTCACAAACGCCGCAGAGGTGAAGCAGAAACAGCGGATTCTGACAGGACACTCCAGGCCGTGCAGAGAAACTTGGAGGGACTGACCCGCCAAATCCCTCTGACTGCTGTGGAGGACTTGCCAGAAGCCGTCCAGAGACGGGTTGTAGGAGTACCCCGGGACTGGGTTAGACTGTTCCGCCGTGTGGCCACTGCAGTGATGTTCTATAGGAACGCTGGGCAGGGTCCTCAGGAGTAGACAGATTTTACATATTAGATGAATGTATATTTTTTGAGACTGAACATGATGGGGCATAAGCCCAAGTTTTGTACGGCATTGATGGATCCAAAATTTTGTAAAGTTTTTTGACATACTGATGATATATATACAGTGATATTTTGATGTGATGTGATAAATGTATCAAATGTATGATGTTTTTGATGATTAGATTTTATTGTATTGAATGATTAATATGCCAATCTAAAGCTTGATTAGCCAATGAGTCAGCAAACCAATTGTCGGCTCGAGGAATATGAATGAATGTTAAAAATTGAAATGACCTTTGTAACAAACGTACCCTCAAGAACAATCGTAATAAAAATGGATCTCGTACCCGATAAGTGTTGTTCAACTGCGACACCACCAGCTGGGAGTCCAAGAAAACTACCAACGAATCAACACCCAAAGATATTGCCTCCAAGAGTAGATGAATGACTGCAGTGTATTCTGCTACATTATTGGAAGCAGGACCAATGCAGACCCCTCTTGATACCAACAGCTGACCGGAAGGATAATGAAGCACCCAAGCCGCGGAAGCTAAGTTCCGGGTGTGTCTACTAGCACCATCGGCGAAACCATAATGACTCATGACATCAACACAACCTGCCAAAGCGGATCAAAAACATCACCATCCCATCAAAAATCGAAAATCAAACAGATATGTACAAGACAAAAAACTACTATATACAAAGCAAAATGCCAGGCCAAAGCCTAGGCATAATACTTCTTCAGATAGAGCCCATTTCGGGGCTCCGACAACTCATTTCCTTCAAAGTCAACCAAGGCATACGCTCCTTTCTTAAGGACCTTTTTGACGATATAGGGGCCATACCACATCGACTTAAACTTTCCTGCCCTCAAGGCATCTTTTTCTTGGGCATAGACCAAAACAAGGTCACCTTCGGAAAAGACCCTAGGCTTAACCGCCTTATCGTACTGGACTTTGACTCGGTTTTTATGCGCTTCGTTCAACGTGGCGGCATCTCGACGCTGCTCATCAAGATGTTCCAGATGAAGAAGCCGCTCTTCCAGACCAGAAGTGTCAGGAAGAAGCTCAACAGCCAGTTTAAGGGAAGGAATCTCGCATTTAATGGGAAATACGGATTCCACCCCATGGACTAACTAAAACGGAGTAAAGCCAGTTGCAGTTTTAACTGACGTCCTGTATGCCCAGAATGCAGGATATAGCATAATGTGCCAGTTGGATCTATGTTTATCAATCGTCCGTTGAAGAATTGTCTTCAAGGACTTATTCACGGCTTCCACCTGGCCATTGGCCTGAGGATAATATGGAGATGAATGCTCCTGCCGGAAACCCAATTTAAAAGCCAACTCAGCCATCATACTATTCTGAAAGTGACTGCCATGGTCAGTGACAATCTCTCTAGGTATACCGAAACGAGCAATGACTTGGTTGAAGAAGAAAAGAGCTGCAGTCTCACCATCGTTCCCAAAAGTAGGCATAGCTTCGATCCACTTCGTAAAGTAGTCTACTGCTACGATAATGTACTTGTGACCTTTTTCCGAAGGCGGGTTACAAGTAGTATAATCCATACCCCACTTTGTAAAGGGTCCGACAGTAACGACTGGAAAAAGCGGAGCTGGATGAGCGCGCATTTTTCGAGTATACACCTGAAAAGGATGACACTTCTTGACCGATTCAATACAATCTTTGAAAATCGAGGGCCAGAAGTAGCCAGCACGCAAAATCTTTTGGGATGTAGCAAGCCCTGATAAATGACCCCCACAAGCTCCACTGTGAGAATCATTGAGCACAGCCTCGGCTTCTTCGAAAGTTAAGCAGCGTCTTAGGATTGAATCAACCCCTCGACGGTACAAAGCATCACCAATAATCAGATAGTTCTTGGCTAAGTGACGCAGCTTACGGCGCTCATCTTTCGAAAAAGAAGAGGGAAACTTCGCAGTCTGGAGATATACAATGATATCCCCATACCAAGGATCTTGTGGAGAGATTAGAAACAAGTGTTCGTCCGGAAAGGACTCATCATAGATCATATCCTCTCCACAAGGCAACTCGGAGATCAATTCCGCAAAGACTAATGACTTCTTGGATTTGGCAGACATGAACTCGAGATCAAATTCTTGTAAAATCACAATCCATCTATTATATTTGCCCCCAATCACTCGCCTGCTGAGGACAAACTGAAATGGATTGGCAGCTGCCAAGACATAAGTTTTACGAAGAATAATATAATGCCGGAGTCGCTGCACAGCATGAACTGCTGCTAAGGCTAATTTTTCTATCGGGGTGTATCGCAGTTCAGGTCCTACCAGTCCTCGACTAAGGTAGTAAATAACATGCTCAGCCAGAGCATCATCCTCCTGAACGAGAACCATACCAATGGTAGATTCTGCTGTAGCCAGATACAAAAGAAAATCTCTGCTATAATCGGGTGGACTCAGTAAAGGAGCAGAGGTCAATGCCTTTTTCAAGGCATCGAATGAGCGTTGAGCATAGTCGTCCCAAAGAAAAGGGACTCCCTTCTTCAACAGTCTCATATATCCCTTTGTAATCTCAGCATAGTTAACGATAAACCTCCGAAGAAAGTTAGACTTCCCTTGGAGACTTTGAAGTTGACGGATTGAAGACGGGGGAGGCAGCCGAAGTATTGCCTCAACCTTGAAGGGATCTACCCTTATCCCTTCACTAGACACGATAAATCCCAACAGCCGACCGGATGTTACCGCGAAAACGCACTTGTTCAGATTCAAACGAATTTTATAAAAACGACATCTCTCAAATATTTGCCGGAGGTGTCCTGGATGATCCATCCTCTTTCGAGAATGAGCAGCTAGATCATCTAAGTATGCCTCGATAATTTTCTTGATGTCGTGGAAGGCGTAGGACATGGCCCGCTGAAAAGTGGCTCCAGCGTTTTTCAGACCAAAAGGCATTTTCTTATATGCAAACGTACCCCAGGGACAAATAAATGCGGTCTTATGTTGATCTTCTGGACGGATAGTAATTTGATTGTAACCAGAAAAACCGTCCATGAAGGAAAAATTTTCGTTACCGGCACACTCATCAATAATCTGATCAATGAAGGGTGTGGGGTAATTATCTTTAGGACACGCCTTATTCAGGTCTCTGAAATCGATGCACACTCGAATTTTTCCTTGCTTTTTATCAACGGGAATGGGGTTTGAAACCCATTCAGTCAGAGGAACTGGGAAAATGAATCCCGCCTTAAGCAGCTTTTCAACTTCAGCTTTGATAGCTGCTGCCTTCCTAGGATTAACCGGACGAAGTTTTTGCCTGACCAGCTTAGCGTTTTCATACGTCTTGATCTCATGCTGGACGATAGATGGATCTATGCCAGGCATTTCCTCATAAGACCAAGCAAAAACATCCCTATACTCTTTGAAGAGCTCGGTATAGATTTGAACTTCTTCACGGGAACATTCGGCTCCAATGAAAACGTTCTCGATAATGTTGGGATTCCTGGAGATGTTCACCGGGATAGTCGGAGAGATCACAGCCATGTTCCCTTCAGCATAAACCTGTGCTGGTGCTAAGGGGCTCAAGACTGGGTGAACAGGTCCAGGAGACTGAGGACTTGGAAAACTAGCTTCGACTTCGCTCAAGTCAGGTAGGAAGTAAGACCGATGATGCAAGTCATCCCACGGTCTCTCTATACCTGTCATTGCTTCCAGGATGGCCTCTTCAGATGGAAGAGTGGTATCTAGACAATCCTAGGCAGAAGAAGAAGTAAGCGTCCAAGCCGGAGCCACATCACCATCCAACTCTTCCGGCGAAAGAGGAGCTGGATCAGACTCTGCAGTGTCAACAACATACTGATATGCAATCTCAGCTGCAGAAATCGGGAATGCCATTCCACCCACTTGCCCTTCCTCCAAAGTGGCGGTTGGGGAAGGTAAGGTCCAAGGGTCCGAAAAATAATGAGTTCGAAAGAACTCTCTTCGAAGGGGAGCCTTGGAGGATGAAATAACATTGATAGACACCTTAGGAGGAGGAAGATCAAAAGATCCCATCAGGGAAGAATACATTCCAACTCCCAGATTCTCGATAGGTGCCTTAGTATTGTCCAACTTAGGGACAGATGAGTCAGGAGGCGCATCCAGGTCTACAGGAGGACAGTCCAGTTGATCCACCGTAACTATCCTGCCTTCGTGGGGGAAACATACTATCCGAAATAGTGAGGATGCAATGGCATCCATATCATATATCCAGTTCCTCCCCAACAGAAGGTTGTAGTCCAAGGCTACATCTACTACCTCAACCTCTATGTTAACGGTTTTGCCCCCAACACAGATGGGCAAAGCCGGGACAATACCATGGGGCCTATGAGAATGGCCATCGAATGCGGTAAGAATAGTGCTAGATGGAACAGCTTTGGGAGATCCTAGTGTCTTCCAGCATGCGAGAGACATCACGCAAGTAGAAGCACCCTCATCAACGACTGTGCGAAAGATATTGGATGATGGCTACGATGATTTAATATGGGGAAGGCCATATGATGAAAGTCTCTTCTTAAATTCTTCATATCAAAGGTAATCGGAAGAGAATTTTGGATCTATGCGCTCCAATGAGTGAGCAAGCATTGCCAGTAAGGCCAGGACAGGAAACGGTGCCTCCCAAGCTGGCACCAGCTTTAGACTACACGCGAATCTTCTCTGATAGAGTAGTTATGGGCAGCCCTCATGTTCGGATTAATCGTTGACCGCTTAGAGGATGCCTTCGGTATCCGAGGCATAGACTCGACAGTTGGCTTCGTGATATGAAGCGGCTCGGTAGCATCAGGAACTTCCTTAGCTTTCGAAGATTCCTCTCCGCCATAATCACGGGATCTCGTAGCGACATCCACGTGAGCACTCATCATAAAGATATTCGATGGAATTTCCCCTTCCTGAGGACCTCCAGAGGAAGCCCCGGGATTTTGATTCGCGCCAGCAATTAATTGCTGCCCTTGGGGAAAAGGGTTTGTTAGCACAGCCTGGGAACTAGAAGAACCTTGCTGAGATAACAGGCGCTGAGCATCCTGAATTTTTGGGCAAAGATGCGTGAGATGGTCTCCAACACAAAGCTTGCACGGAAACTTAACTTTCTTTTTCTCCTTTTGCCCTTCGCCAACACGCTCGTTGGTCTTATTTGCATTGCCCTTCCCATTCTTGCCCTTCTTCTTGTTATTACGTCCCTTCTTCTTTCCCATCGGACTGTTGATTTCCTTTGGGTTCAGAAGATTGGACAGCATTAATGGAAAAAGACTGGGAAGGTGAAGAATCAGCAGGCACAGCCTGACCAGAAGAAGCAGATTGTAAAGACAACTGCTGCAATTGAGAAAGCAGGTTGGCTGCACTACTACTGACCGATCCGACAAGTCCGTCACCATGCGGACCAGGTTTAGGTTTCGATAGATCCAATTTGGAGCGAGGAGAATTAGGCAAATACTTGTAAAGCATGCCAGACTGAGAATAGATCAACTCTAACTGCTGGGCCCTAAAGATGGCATGCTCCTCGGAATATACCCCTGACATGGATACATCCTTTGAAATATCTGACTGAAGCGATTTCAAAAACCACTCGAGAAGGAACTCACCTGGAATATGGGCTTTAATTAGCCTCTTCCTTCTCCTCCATTTATGAATATGATCAGAAATTTGAGTTGCCTCATCCTGCTTAAAATTAGCCAGGAGTTCGGTCCCAGCCTCATATCTGACAGGCAACTGGAAATGGTTAAGAAAAGTGACAGCCAGTTCTCCAAATGTGGCGAAACTGCCCCCAGTAAGCTCTATATACCACTTCGCGGCGTTTCCAGTTAAGGTGCGTTGAAATAATCTCAATCTAATCGAATCGTCGATCAGAGAGTTGGATGAACACCATAAGTGGAATGTGGTGACGTGGTCTGCCGGATCTTCACCATTCTTACCTTAAAACTTAGGAATGTCTGAAGGAAGTTTGGTTGGAACCGGAGGCCAACCCGGAGTATATCGAATTGGGTCATTAGTTAACTTCGCCAAGTCTGGCAAGTTTAACGTTGCCAGAAATGGTAATCGCGGCGGAGCCTGAGAATTCCATCCTTGATGGGATGGATTTCCCACATTCTGAAAAGAATAGCCTGGATTTGATGAGGCACCAGGCTGCCAGTAAGGACCCGTAGGAAACGGAGAAGAACCTCCTCCCCACGCCGAGTTACCAAAACCCAGGCTAGTTCCCCCCGCTGAAGTATTGACTGAAGAGGAAAGCCCCTCATAGGGGTTCCACGCATTAGACAGAGGAGAAAAATACTGATAAGCACTCGATGCAGGGAAAGAAGCATTCCCTGGATGACTCGCGATGAACTGATTCCCTGCCCCAGACGTTGCAAACATAGGATTCCATCCCATAAAAGCGGTCGAACTTGGTCCCTGAGCCCAATGGTTGAAACTCTGGGTCTGGGACGTGAAAGGAAACGACCCTAAAGAAGGATTGGGACTAGGAATATGCCCAGTCCCAAAGGGGAAACCCTGAAACGAAGCCGATCCACTAGCCATGTTAGACATGGGCGTAGATCCAGTTGCACCGGCAGTAAAAGAAAAAGAGGGATTTCCTGCAATGGACATCCCTGAAACAAAGGGACCGTTGAGAAGCATATGCTTGGGTGAACCCCGAGAGCCAAACATGGGTGCTAAGAGCACTCGAAGATAGACGAGTGCCCCACAGCATCGACGAAGCGGGGTGGAGCTGCCGCGGCCTGCGGTAGAAGACGCGTTCCCGGTCGTGGCTGTCATGAAGATAAGAAAGATATGGAAGATCAGGCGGTCTCTCAGACTCCGGTCCGACGTACTGAATAACAAACGGATGATCAAGAGGAAGAGGAGATGGACCTGTAGCTGCAGGCTCAGGTATATCTTCTATCTGAAAATTTTCCTCCTGAGGAAACAATACCCTCGAGGTGGCGAAACCTCCTCAGGAAGCAAGCCAGAGTCGGCAATGAAACCCCAGACCTTAGTGGAGGATCTCTCTCACGGCGTCGGACTCTGAGGTGAAAACCACACCGCTCGTGCTCTCCAGCGACTATCGAAGAAGGCTCTGCCTCTCGGAGATAACCCAGGACTCTCCTCGAACGATCGGCGCTTGATCGGTACTTTTACAGTTTATTATATTAGACTCAAGAAAAGTGAAAAGCTAGGCAAGCTAGGAAGCGAAACACTCACTAATCAAATCGAAAAGCTTGACAATAACGACCTCAAGTATTTCCCTCGGGTGATGAGGACCCGGGACACTAAAATACGAAGCGAAGTATAGGGCCTTAGAAACGATGCGGGATGATTAGGGCAGAACAACTAGCAAAAGTATCAAAAGCGATTCGTGAGCCTCCTAACAACAGCCTTTGCCGGCTCAAGCACCCAAGCTTCGCAAGGGCACCCCCCAGAAGTACTGCTGGAAGTGATGCGACGTCTGCCTCAGGTACCACGGGTATTCCCCCCCGCAGTCACCTGTGTGGAACCTAGGAACAACAGCTATGGACACCAATCCGTATCAGAAGCTGGGCGGAACGGTCTTGAGGTTAGATTCAGCTAATCGGAGGGGGGGTATCCCTCTTCTTAACCTTCACTTCCCCTCGCGCTTGACTCTCGGATGAGAGCTTTCCCAGTCCACTTCACGGAGTTGGATTTCGCTCAATTAATAAACTTCTATGTTTGTTTGAGCGGCCTTGGAGAGTTAACTCTCCTCTCTCCTATTCCAAGGCCCTACAACCTAGCTAGTTGGTGATTGACACTTAATAAAACTTTGTTAGTTGATTTTAGATTAAATCGCTTATTTTAAGGGCTGTTGTATTAAGTCATAAGGATATGGAGTTGAAACCAATGATGTTCTGACGCAAAAAGAAATTAATAAAAACCTGACTACATGCACATGCAGTTCTTAGTCTTTCGATGAAGAGCAATTTCTATGTAAGTTCTACGAGGCTAAAAATGTATTTTTCTTTTCGAATTACAAACTCACACGCACAAAAATTAAGAAGCTAACTAAATGATTCAATGCACCTAATGCAAATGACCACTAGCATGTAATTTCTAAGATGCAGAAGGTCCCTTGAAACAAGGTGAAATTTCCAAAAAGGCTCCTTCAGTTTCAACTAATCTTTTGATATCCAGAAAGCTTAATTCTTGCAAACAAGAACTCTCAATATAAGACACCAAAATACTCAACAAGAAGAAGAAGAAATCAAAAGACAACCTCCCTTCACAATCAAGCGGGAAACTAGAAGCAAGAAACTTCACTAAAGTCCCAAAAGATGAAGCCAAACGAAAATGAAAGAGGCAACAACAAAAACAAAAACAAGAAACAATGTTTTTTGAGTTTTTGATATGCAAAAACAAAAAGCAAAACAAATGTTTTTGGGCTTTTCAGTTTTATAAAACAAGAGCTTCAAGAAAACCAAGAACAACTATCTCCATCCAAGCCAAAATGAGACCGAATTTGAAGCATAAACTCCAACTATGCCCCCAAACCTTATAAAACTAATGATAGCAAGATCAATAAGGGCAACGGAAGACTAAAAACTCAATCAAACAACCAAGAGAAATAGTGCAAATTCGTTGCAATACAAAACTCCAAAGAAACAAGAAAAGATCTTCGAAAAATGCAACAAAACCCTAGCTTATGAAACTCAAGAAAACCAATCGAAAACAAAGCAAAGAACAACACAAGAGCAGGAGCAGAGTCGATAGACAAACTCTATTCAAGTATGAAAGCAATGAACGCCTCGAAGCGATCTTGGAACTCAAATCCGGGAGTTATTACTTTGACAAGAACACTTCGCCAAAGATGAGTTTTCGGGCAAAACGAAAGAACGAAGATTTAAAACTAGCAAATGCACTCCAGTCGTACGGAGACTACGATTTCTCCCTCCACGACCGGAAAAAGAACCACCATGCAGAATCTTGAAATTTCAAATTCAACCGGGGTATCACAGATGCCAGAGTTATGCCTTGACGTTCCTCCTTGTCATGTTAGAGAAGTCACCGCGTATACGCGGTTCCTTCTACACAAACTCGCGGGTATACGCGGCTGTGTGCAAGAAAAACTGCGTATACAAAGAAAGATAATGAAAAATAAAAAGTACAAGCCTGGGAAAGGTATAAAAGCTTCAGACTGACTGCAAGAAAGCAAACTGGACTGTAAAAGACAGAA
The DNA here is from genome assembly GCA_034641835.2 of Pinus albicaulis. NCBI lineage: Eukaryota > Viridiplantae > Streptophyta > Pinopsida > Pinales > Pinaceae > Pinus > Pinus albicaulis. Next base: position 1,154,581,543 of record CM076578.1, read on the forward strand.
AAAACTGTTGGTATCCTACCAAGCAGCTGAAACAACCCAACAGGAGAATCACAAAAATGTGATCCCCAGCGGAGTCGCCAGTTCTGTTTCGGGGATTTAACACCCTAGAGGTTGGTTGGGATTCAACCTCCCGACGAGCGTACTAGCAACGAGACTCACACGATCCATGCACATTCATGAAAACGGAAATAGAGCAGAATGAGAGGTTTACCCGTTGGTCCTACGTTTGAAGTAGATCCACGTGGAGTCCAAACTCCCTGCAACCGTCCTTCCTCCTGAACCTGAAATACAAGAAGAAACCAGCACAAAGGACAAGTTGTACAGCATATATCTACTCTATATGTTAGTGAGATTCATATAAAACATTAAATAAATCATAATGAATGCTTGTATAACAAATATTCTTCATACATTAAAACATACACTAACACGTTTATTTCGGGAACAGCATGATACTTCTGTATTATAAATAGTACGTACAAAAGTAATCAAGCGGAGAGATCACCTAATCCTTCCAAGGCCTTCGCAGACCGTCGTCCGGATCCGTCCAGCCCTTGCCTCGCTAAGACTCCTTCCAAACTGGTGCATACGAGATAACATATAAAGGGATGTGTATCTCAAGGAAACAAGGGTTTTCTACAATGAACTGGGAAAGTGCAGGAGGCACGGGGAATCAGACTTGGATAGGGAATACCAACAGAGTATAATATCAATAATTCTCTCTCTCCCTTAGGCCATACACATGAGGGATTTTTATAGTCCCTCCAAGTAGTTTCAGCAGTTGTAAACAGTTGGCCACGGGCTGGGGTGGTTGAACTACCTGAGTAACCATCAACCCAGCGCGAAATTAGGGATTTTTATATATATTTTTAATCATTAAAATGGCAGGGATGTCAGAAGGAAGTTTGGTTGGCATAGCTAGCCAACTAGAATTATGGAAAATGAGATTGTTGATTAACTGGTTAAAATATAGGAGACTTAGACCAACCATAAAGGGGAGCAATGGAGTGGCAGCGACCACAGCTGTAAGGGTTCCACTAATGGCAGTGCCCAGGTTGGGACTCAGAATACCACCTTGGGGTCCAACACCTTCATTGGTGCGAGACATGGTGGTGATATGAGGATGAGAGGATGCAGAATCAAAGGAAGAACTCGATGAATCAGAAGAATATGAGTTGTAAGATGGACTTGATGGAGGATTGGGAGGATTATTTCTAACCCGACAAGTTGGAGAAATATTTCCTAACGGAAACTAAGGATGGAGATCTCAGATTCTCTGTGATAAAATCCTCGGGTGAAAAATGATGTTAAGACACATAATATTGTTGAAATTTGTAACAAGAAACCATGAAATTGTAAACCAGAAAGGAAATATTTTAGATGGCACCCATAAATGGATACCATATGAAGCTTTTGGTTTAATTTTACCTTAATTAAGTTGAAAGAGAAATTGTAATTTCATCTCATAACAACTTGTATTAGTTAACTAAGTCAAAATGACTGAGTTAAATTAGGAAAGTCGAGTTGAGGGCCAGAGAGAATGCATGTAGAGTGATTCCATGATTTAAGGGGGTCCAGTTGCAGTTATTTGTGAGTTTTAATTAGTTAACTCAATTAATTGAGTTAAAATCAATTTAACTAGTTCTAATTGAGATATAAGCTAGTGAGAGGTCTAGTGAATTATATATGATTTAATTCACTTGACGTGATTAAAAAATTAACTAAAAATGTGCTAGAAATAGTTGTTGCATGTCAGTTCTAAGGAAGGCCCAGTTGAGATTGGAGTTAAAGGGAAGTGTACTATCAGTTGTATAATCATCCAAATTGTATAGGTGGTGCATGTAGTCAGAAGAAGGCATAAAATAAATCATTATTTAATTAGAGAAATTTTTCTTTAAAATGTGGCACAGAGGCAATAGTTTAATCATTATTTTGGTGAGCACAAGTTGGTGAGACCAAGCAATCAGAAGCATAATTTTGTGCATGAAGCTTGTGAGAGAAAGGTGTGCAAGAGAAGCTTGTGCACAGGTTGGTAGAGTGAGACAGTCAACAAAGAGCAGTGGTTTCTCATGAATGGAAATAACATTATATTGTTTCATGGTCTTGAGTTTATGAAATATACAGATAACAGGATTTTGAGAAGTTTCTTTCCACAGATACATATCGTGTTGTAAAGTTGATTGTTTCTTTCTCTTACTTTCTTATATGTGATTGTGTGATCATGTTTTTTTTCGAAAATTGTAGGAAGGATTCAATATATTGTTTTAGTAAATTATAATATCAGATTGAATCCTATTGGTATATTTTATACATGGTATAAGAGCACCATGAATCACAATAGAAGAGAAGAAATTGAGTTTTTCTTGAATAGGTCCAAATTTTTGGATTTGTTCTTTAGGATCCAACAACAAATAAATATGTATTTAAATGGATTGAGACTTGAATATTCTCTTGAGGGAAATTTGAATTACATAACACGGAAGGACAGGATGGAGGTAGTGCTTGAGGACAACAGGTTGAAGGATTTCATAAAAAATGATATTCCTGAGCCTGTAGTAGCAAATGCTCAACTTCTTGATGCATGGAAGAAGAAGGTAGCAAAGGCGAGAAGGATATTATTAGAAGGAGTTCGAGATCATATTTTCTCGAGTCTCCATGGGAAGGTGAATCCATATGCTATGTGGAAGGCCTTGAAAAATATTTTTCAAAATAGTAGTGACCATAGGAAGTTGGCGCTGAAATACAAGCTCATAAAGATCAATATGGAGGAGGGTGAGATGATACCAACATACTTAATGAAATTCACTCAACGTCAAGATGAGTTTGGATGTGTTGGTGTGATAATAGCCCAAGATTATTTGGTGAGCCTAAAACTTCTAAGCCTTCCCAAGATTTGGCATAGTTACCAGGACTCTGTGAATGGGAGGGAGAAGTTACTATATTGGGAGCATTTGTGGTTTGACTTGGTAATAGAATAGATAAGGTGGAGCACCAGAGATGGGACCTATGGAAAATACATAGAAGAAGATTTTTCATTGGTCGGAAATGGAAAGAAAGACACAGGAAAGAAGTAGCAAGGCAAAGAGGGAAAGAGAGACTTGTCGAATATCAAGTGTTTTCACTATCACAAGAACGAGCACTATGCCTCGAATTTTCCACAGAAGAAGGCAAGCAAGAAGGAGTTTGTAGTTGCAGCGAGTGAAGCATTAGTTTCACAGATCGAGCTTGATTTTACTCTCATTGCATGCATGGCCAAAATTGTAATGGGATGCATGTGGTATCTATACAACGGTGCCTCATTCTATATGATGGGGAATAGAGATCTCTTCAGTGACTTAGAGGAGAAGGACCTCCAAAAGAACATAGAGTTTGGAGATGACAAGAGATATAATGCGACCATAATAGGTAGAGTTACCTTTCAAAGGGAGTTTGGCTCTGCTCTTAGACTGACAGATGTTTTTTATGTTCCATGACTAAGGAATAATCTTGTATCTGTAGCAATATTGGAAGAGCATGGTTATGATGTCATATTTAGAAAAGTAAAGGTGTTCCTTAAACATATCGCAACGGGATAGGTGAAACAGATCGGTATAAGAGTCAAGAACCTATATACTCTTGACGTTGAGGATGCATGCAAAGATTTGCGGAGAAAATAAAAGGTTAGTGACTTGGTGGTTGAGAGAGAGCCTCTCAACATGCAACCTCATAAGCAGTCTGAGAAGGTTGTGGAGAAACCATAGTTGGAGAATAAGAGAGGAGAATGAGTGTGAGCGTCCACTCAAGAAGAGATCTCATGTATGAGGAAATTTCGAGCCAGATGGGTAGAGGGAGCATATGCAACTATACCTCTAGGTGAGAGGTGGGGCATGTGCAAAAAAAATCCCAAGGGAATAAATTTGGGCAGGGTCCGTTGAGATGGCATGTCTCATGGTTCGAACCTCGCTATGAGGATCCCACAGTACAACGGTAGCAAGAAGGACCAGTTTGATTGATGCACTCAAATGTTAGGAAGACATAAATCAGAGTGACAAATGTCAGATACTAGAGCGGAGATAAGAGTTGACAACAATTTGTAGGGTATAGATGCAGAGTCAACAACAATGCAGATATTTCAGTAGACAATGTAGTAACTAGTAGCAGTCAGAGACTCTGATGACAGATGCATTGTACTTATTCAATTTTTGGAGGCTATTCAGTTTTAGGAGTTGCAGGAGCAAATAACATTAGAGAAGTCTTTCATGCAGAACATTCCAAAGGTACTAGACCAGGATAGATTGAATTGATTTCTTGTTGATAGGGAGTGTTGAAATTTGCAACAAGAAACAATGAAATTGGAAGATAGAAATGAAATCCATAAAATGGCACCCATAAATGGCTACAATATGAGGCTTTTGATTTAATTTTCCCTTAATTAAATTGAAAGCAAAATTTTACTCATAACAACTTGTATTAGTTAACTAAGTCTGAATGAATGAGTTATCTTAGGAAATTCAAATTGAGGGTTAGAGTGCATGCATGTGTTGGCATTATGATGTAATATGTTGTCCTTGATGGCAACCTACTCGATGAGTTGGCTTTTGATAGTAACCTATTTGTTGAAGATGTAGAATTGATATATTTACAGGTCAATTTAGATGTGATGGAGAAAGGAATTCTAGTCAGTGATAGAGGAATGATGAAGGTAAAGTTTCAGGATGTATATGTAGGTCTGATGAAGGGAACTAGCGTATACCCGCAGGTTCAATGAAACCAAGTCGAGTATACGTCTAGTATTAGTGTATACACATTTTTGGTGAATAAAAGTCACGTTTACATGTTGGTACAAAGAAGAAAAGTCGCGTATGTGTTGGCACACTAATTTTAACCATACCAAAGGTCTTTACCATGGTATTAGCCCACAATATTAAACGCAGTAACGGTTATTTGATCCCATCCAAGAATACCACCGGCACTTGTGTGGTTTTTGGCTCCTACTATTGGCTAAGGCGTAAAATATATAAGGAGGAGGAGATCATAGTGAAAGTGTGTGCATGCGTATGGGTATTGAATGAATACTTCACTTTGAAGTATACATGCATGGAATGAGTTATAGTTTATTGATAGATCTGAAATAATGATGCACCTATGAATACAATGATGGATCAGGATCTCTAGACCTAAAATGACTGCATTTTCTTGATCTGTTTGTGAGATTTTTAGATCTGTGATATGGCGCATGTTTGCTGAAGTGAAGGGTATGATTTGTGTAATTATTTTTATCTGAAGTGTTACCTAGTCATGAATGTTTATAGATCTATACAAAGGTTTCATTCAAGGAAGGTGCATATACACGAGGGTGCAGTTAGACAAAGGCGCATATATATTCATTAAATCTATATGCAGTATGGTTTCATAAGAAGCGCTTACAGTCACATATTTGTCTTATTGACGAAGCATATGCAAGCTAGAGTTTTGCTGAAGAATGCTGAAGGAAATTTCTGATCAATTTTACTGTATTTCTGTTGTATGTCAATGATGTCTTCATATTGATCTGGGTTTTATGAATATTGATTATGCTGCTAGTTGATTGTGATTAAAGATCAGTGATTTGTTGGTTTATTGATGATTTAGTGAATGTTTTGATACAGTTATTGTTGGAAATATTGTCATTGATGGCAAAGGAGAAGACATGAGCAACACCTGGACTATCATTCAAAGGAGCAAAGAAGCAGAAGTAGCAGATCTGTAGACAAGAGTAGAATAGGACAACTAGAGGTTTTTTTGTCAAGCCTATGGCCAATTGTAAAACATGGCCATTGACATGAATATCTGGGCTGTAGAGAGTTAGAAGGGTTAGGAAATAGAGTTCCTGTAAGCCTACATCAGTTGTAGAAGGGATAATTGTAAGTGACTCCATGCATATATTTTGAAAGGATTTGTTTCAGCATTTCATGAGTATTATTCGATCCAAAATTCTGTGTGAATGGGTTTTGAATCTCAATAAGCAATTGTATAAGGATCTGTGTGGCGAAATTCTGTAATTGGGGGTTCAAATGTGTTCTATGTGCCTTTGAAGAATATAACTTTGAAATGGACCTTCAATATAATGGAATCAAGGCCAGAAATATAGTCTTGTTGTAATATCTGCACGCAGGGTAATTTATGAGCGAGGGTTCATATACAGGGATTATATGAAATCCGTGAATGCACACACAGCGGAACTAAAATGTTGAAACAGGTATGCGGAAATGCCTTGTAGAAGTGTTAATGAAGTAGAGATGTAACATCTAAAGAGGCGTAGTGTAGTAGAATTAGAAGTGGAACGATAAATCGGGTGGAAGGTTGGAACTTCTAAAGTACAGTTTGGGAAAAATGGAAGTGAGCATCAGAGTTTAAGTTGCGGGTTGAATATTTGATGGAACAAAGTACAATGGACGTAGAATTTTTATGTAGAGTTACACTCCAAAGCTTGATGTATTTTTCATTCTAATGTTTAGTTAGAATTGGAACCGGCATTAGTGGAACTTTGCCTAAATAACTCATGAAGAGGCAATGCAAAGGGAAGACTATATGAGTCTCGATGGCGCAATTTTAGAAAAGAGATACCATGAATAAAAGGTGAAGTCAAAGAGTAGGAGTGGAACTATGAGTTAAAAAAATATGGTGGAACCATACGATGAACAGGAACGGTGGTTTCAAAACCCAAAACAACTGGTCTCGCGTGACCTCAAGACCTGTAAGTAGAATTTCTCAAAAAAACGCGATTAGGGTCTCTACTTGACACGTAATGTAGAGGTGGTTTTTAAAAACCATGAATGCCACATAATTTTTGGAGATTAAACCCTATGCAGTTAAATTGCATGATATCCATCGGATGTGTGCCCAAAGTATTGTTGGAGCGCAAGAGCAGCTAGACCGTTGGATGATAAGAAAAGTTGAATAGATGATAATACAAAGGAAAGTTGTGGGACCTAGTTTTATCACATGATTTTTGAAGTTCAAAGCATGTGCAAGTTTATTGCGCGATATCCGTCGGATGTTTGGATCAAATGATCCAATGTCATTTGCGTTGGAAGGTGCATGAAGGTTAACGATATGGTATGTTAAGTTGCTGTGGGACTGGCTAATATATCAGCATTCGGGTTGAAAAACCAATGTATGTTTGCAAATTTTATGTGTATAAATGTGCTGTGGGACTGGACCAAACATTAAAAAAATATTTGAAATGTTAATATGGTTGCGAGTGCTTGGGTTTTATTCAGAATCGGAAGGTTGAATGGTATGAACGTGTAAATCAAGAGTTTTATCTTTGATTTTTTATATGTTACATGGGTCAACATATAATATGAAGAGTTATGATATGCGTTGAATGAGGTTGTGGGCCCAAAAGCCCCTGTTGATATATGCATTAGTGTGTTGTTTTAACAAAGTAGAGTTTAATATGAATAAAGATGACAAAAGATGTGGGTCCGACTATGTGTTAGTGCTGGAATTAAAACATTATATAATGGTTTAGTTGTAATATTCGAATGTTAATTTGACATATTATAAGATGGGTATTGATTATGGTTTTAACCATAGGTTTGAAGCCGAGAAGTAGAGCTTCCGCATAAAGATAAGAAATTTGGGTTGTATTGTAGGGTTTCTGTATGGCCGAAGTGTGATTATTGGATTTTATTCCAAAGACAAAGACTTTAACCTGTGATGGAAAAACTTCAACATTAATTTAAACTACCATATTTGAGAAAAAAAAATGCAAGGGCACATGCATAGAAAGCAGGAGAGTATGCAGAACTGTTACACTACAGCAGCAGAAAAGACAAGCACACAGTGAGCCAAGAACTGAAAGGGTTGAATGAGATATATCAGTTGTAAATGTAAATTTAAATGTTTTAATTGATTTTATATTGTTTGTGATGCAAAGGCAAGTCTCCATAGGCAAACAAAACTCCACTGTAAAACTGAAATATCTACATATCACTATATTCTTTTGAACGAGATGAAAAAGAAATGAGAAGGTGGAAGGCAAAGATTCATGGCTATTCACTTCGAATTCCCTATGGAATACAAACAGTCATGAGGTGAACTCTATAAATGATATCACATAGATATGCATAGAGAGGTTAGAGAATGGAGAAATGAGGCAGAGAGGGTAAGAAGAAGGAGGAGAAGATAGAGAAGTTGTGAAGATTCAGAGATGATACAAGGCAGATATGAAGGCTGGTGGATAGCAGTGAAGAAGGTACAAAACAAAGCTGATATCCAAGTAAATCAACATGGGTTTTTTGAAAGAGTGAGGAAGTTGGTGCTTCCATATCAAGTTGTAGCTTGATAGATTTCAGTTGTAGCTGACTGAGGTAGGAGCCTCCTGTAGGTTGTAGCCTGCAGAAAATAGAGGAAGTTGGTGCTTCCATATCAAGCTGTATCTTGATAGAATTCAGTTGTAGCTGGCTGAGGTAGGAGCCTCCTGTAGGTTGGAGCCTGCAGAAAATAGAAGGAAGTTGGAGCTTCCTCGCAAGTTGTAGCTAGTAGATTTGAGGTAGGAGCCTCCTGTAGGTTGGAGCCTACAGAAAATCAGTGGTGAGAGGGAGTTGGAGCTTGCCTTTGCATCACAACAATAATAAGATGTGGTTTTCTCCCTTATGGGTTTCCACCTATATCTGTTGTCTATATGCATGATGATTATGTGTTGATACTCTGTATTTATTATGCTTAATACCTGTTGCTCACTTATTAAGATTGCTATTCCATTGTATATTAAGTTGATCACAAAATGATGATGTGAATGAGTATAAAAGAAAGTTTAATAAGAACATGACTGCAATAAACTGATTCACCCCCCCTCTCAGTTTAACCAAGGGTTCAATAGTTATAAGTTTCAGTTAGATGTATGTTCTTTGGGCCTAAATGAGTGGAGTGGGTCCAGTATGAAAATATGACGGAAAGAGGCCTAGAAGTCATGTTGTGTTGAAGTTGTTGGATCCAATGTGAAAATTTATGAAACGAGGTCTGCAGTGGTGCTGAGGGTTGTAGCCTTTAGTAAGGAAGTCGAAGCTTCCTGCGAGTAGGAACTAGTGATCATTTCAGGGGGTTGTAGCTTCTTTCCAGGACTGGCTGGTAAACGAGAGCAAGGGTTTGTAGCTCCCTTCTAGTGGTAGTTGGTAAATGAGATCAGGGGGTTGGAGCTCCCTTCCAGTAGTAGCTGGAGAATGAGAGAAGGTTCCAGCCTTCTGCAGGTGCATGCCTGCATGCTGGTATGAGTCTACACTAGTACAAGATTGTAAGTAGATTTATTTTTAATAAATATTTAAGACAAAGACAACATCAAGGGTGGTTTTCTCTCGAATTGGGCTTCCACCCTAAATCCTGGTGTTCATGTTTGTTTCTTATGTATGATGATTTATTCAGTTCTTACTGCACATGTTTACTGCTTACTAAATGTCCAGGCTAAGTAAAGTTTCTGAAGATTTATCTGTCTAATTAGCTAACTATAACACACAAGTTTCTTTTAAGAAAGCCGCGTGTATATGCAAGCTGAATTAATTAAAGTCGTGTATAGAAATCAGTAAAAGTAAGGAAATTTTTTTGTGAGTTTCTAAATATTGATTCACCCCCTTCCCCTCTCAGTATTTTTCCCAACAATTTGAATCAGAGCAGGTCCTTCTGAAGAAGCTTGATCGCTTAAAGGAGATACGTCGCAATGGGAAAACATGAAGGAGTATTTTCTATCAGGCCACCACTATTCAATGGAAGTAATCTATTGTTTTGGAAGATACAAATAAGAGACTATCTGCAAAGTCTTGGAGCATAAGTATGGGTAATTGTGGAAGGAGGTTACCAGTATCTAGCAACTGCTCCTACGTATGCAAAAAAAAGAAGAGATATGAAACCAATGCAAAATATGTCAATGCCTTATTAGGGAGCTTATCAGAAACATAATTTTTCAAAGTCATGTAGCTAAATTCAACAAAGGAAACATGGGACAAGATCATTCAGAGCTATGAAGGTGATGCAAAGGTAAAAAGTGGCAAAATTAAAACTCTTAGAATTCAATATGAAAATCTCAGAATGCATGATGATGAAATTATTGCAATCTTGTTTCTAAGAATAGATGAGATTGTGAATTCTATGAGAAATATGGGTGAAGATATAAAATATTCAAATTTAGTAGAGAAAATATTGTGATCTTTACCTCCAAAGTTCAAGTAGAAAGTGTATGCCTTTGAATAAAAGAAGGATCTGCAGACTCTTACTATTGTTCAACTGCACAATATCGTGACTGCTTTTAAGGCCTGTGCAAAAGGAAAAGAAAAGGAAGTTCTCAAAGAATCAAGTTATATAACAGAAGAAGAAGATGCAAATTTTGTGAGGAAACTTCAACCAAGAACTCAAATTTTCAAAGGTAAGCTTCCCTTCAAGTGTTTTTATTGTGGTAGAGTTGGTCATTAGGCTGTTAAGTGTCCTTATAAATAAAATCATGACAAAGGGAAACAATTTTAAAATATAATATCTTTTTATACAAATGGAGATAGTGATGGGTTTTCAAATGAGGGAGAGTCTGATCAAGAACTGCAAGTGCTCATGGCATGTACCATGGATGATGATAATTCCCTAAAAGAAAAAAAAATTCTTTGTTGAAGAATTGCATAGATCAAGGAAGAAAGGATGCTTTCATGGATGTCGTTCTATTGTAACTCATTGTTGAAATTTTCAACAAGAAACAATGAAATTGGCATCCAGAAACAACATCCAGAAAATGGCACCCAGAAATCACTACCATGCGAGGCTTTTTATTTAATTATTCCTTAATTAAATTGAAAGAAATATGTGTCAAATTTATTTATCCCTTAAATGAATTGGATAATAAATTGTAATCTTATCTCATAATCAGTTGTAATAGTTAACTCAATATGATAGGCTTAGTTAGCTCATGAAATCTGAGTTGAGGGTGGTTGGTGAGGCATGTAGAGTGATTCTATTTGTTTTAGAGTCCATGTTACAGTTAGTTTAATGCATGAGAAATCAGTTAACTAAATTAAGTGAGTTAAAGTCAATCTAACTAGTTGTAACTGATTGTTGCGCTAGTGAGAGGTCAAGTGAATTAAATTAGATTTAATTCACTTGTAGTGATCTCTAGAGTGACTGAAGATTTACTATTAATAGCTACATGCATGTCAGTTCTGATGAAGACCCAGATGAGACAGAGGTTAAAGGGATGTTATCTATCAGTTGTGTTATTAGTAAATTGTCGACGCACAACTAGACAACCATAGGATTGCCCATGATGTATTGTGCAATTTTGGAAGGTTTAATTTACTAATTAATAGGGACCAATTGTTCTTATAATTGTGAAAGAAAGGCAGGATGAGCTGAGGCAGGAAATTGGCTAAGTGTTGGTCAATTTTGTCCAGATCGGTGTGAGACAGTTGGTAGAGTGCAACAGACTTTTGTGAGAAGAGTGCATTGTATTGTTTCAAGATTCCTTGGTTGATTATATAATAAATATAAAGGGGTTTTGAGCAAAAATCTTTCCCTGGGAAAAATATATGTGTTGTGTGATTAATTTGCTTCTTTCTCTTACTTGGTGTGATTGTGCGATTGTGTTTATTTTCCGCAAATATTGTCGAAGGATTCATTATCCTGTTTTAGTATATTACATGATCAGATTGAATCCATTGGTATATATATTGTTTATATAATTTCTGCATGGGAGAAGAGTGCTAGAAATCAATATAATGGAGAAGAAATTGAGTTTTCGATGAACATCATTCGAATTTGAAAAAATATTCTTTAGTGCGACAGGTGGATCAAGATGGATTTCAATGGATTAAGATTGGTATATTCACTCAAGGAAAGTTCTAATTATATTGCATGGAAATACAGAATGGAGGCTATTATGGAGGACAACGTGTTGAAAGAATTCATTGATAATGATATTCCCAAGCTTGTAGCAGTAGACGTCGCTCTTCTTGATGCTTGGAAAAAAAGGTAGCAAGGACTAGGAGGATCTTATTAGAGGGAGTTCAAGATCACATTATATCAAGTCTCAATGGCAAGGCGAATCCATATGCTATATGGAATGCCTTGACAGATTTGTTCCAGAACAACAACGACCAAAGGAAGTTGGCGTTGAAGGACAAGCTCAAGAAAATCAAGAAGGAAGAGGGCGAGATAGTAGTAACATACTTGGCGAAGTTCACTCAATGTCCTGATGAGCTTGGAAGTGTTGGTGTGACCATAAAAGATGATGAATTGGTGAGATTAGCATTTCTAGGCCTTCCCAAGAGCTAGCATAGTTACTAGGACTTGGTGAATGGGAGGGAGAAGTTACCAGATTGGGAGAGACTTTGGTTGGATTTGGTACAAGAATAATTCATGCGGAATACCATGGATGGATCCTCACACAAGACTAATGAAGAGGAATATTGTGCCTTGACCGGTAAGGAAAAGAAGGCCAAGGGAAAGAAATCCCAAGGTGAAGTGGGAAAGAAATACTTTTCCACGATCAAATTTTTTCATTGTCATGAGTATGAGCATTATGCTACAAATTGTTCAAAACAGAAGGCAAGCAAGAAGGATCCTGTAGTTGCAGTGGGTGAACCATTGGCTTCACAGTTCGATCTTAATTTTACTCTCATTTCATGCATGGTCAGAACTGTAATGGGATGCATGTGGTATCTAGACATCGAAGCCTCGTTCCATATGACAGGGAATAAAGATCTCTTTAATGACTTGGAGGAGAAGGACCTCCAATAGAACATAGAGTTTGGATATGACGGGAGGTATAGCGCGACCGACATAGGTTAAGTTATCTTTCAGAGGGAGTCTGGCTCCCCTCTCAGACTAGCAGATGTTTTGTATGTTCTAGGCCTAAGGAAGAATATTGTCTCTGTAGCGGTATTGGAAGACCGTGGTTATAACGTGATGTTTAGAAAAGGAAAGGTGTTCCTTAAACGCATAGCCATGGGACAGGTGAAGTAGATCGGTTTAAGATTTAATAACCTGTATGCTCTCAATGTTGAGGATGCATGCAAGGCTTTGAGGAGAAAAAAAGTGGTTAATGACTTGGTGGTTGAGAGGGAGAAATTATCTCTCAACATGCAACCTTAGAAGAAATATCATAAGGTTTTGGAGCAGCCACAGTTGGAGAAGTAGAGAGGAGATTGAGTGGAAGAGTCCACTCAAGTAGAGACCTCTAGGAGGGGGAAATTTCGAGCCAGAAAGGTAGAGGGAATACATGCAGGTATACCTCCAGGTGTGAGGTGGGGCGATGTGCATAATTAATTCTAAGAAGAAATTTGGGCAATGTTTATTGAGATGGTGTGTCTCATGGATTGAACCTGGCAACGAGGAGTCCACAATATAGTGGTATCAGGAAGGATCAGTTATATTGATGTAGTCAAATGTTAAGAAGACATAAATTAGAGTGACAAGTATCAGATATTGGAGCACAGATCAGAGTTGGGAGTAGTGCAGAGTGCATGGATGTAGATGTCAGCATCGTAGAAAGCCCAATATACATGTGCAGTAGCTAGCATCAGTCAAAATACTGATGACATATGCATTATACTGATTCATTTGTTTGGAGGCTATTCAGTTTCAGGATAGTTTCATGTGCGAACAACACTAGAGAAGTGTTGCATGTAAGAACATTCCAAAGGTACCAGATTGGGATAGATTGATTCCTTTCTTGTTGAGAGGGAGTGTTGAAATTTGCAATAAAGATAGAGGGGTTTTGAGTATATAGAGGGTTTTTCTTTCATGATTCCTTGGTTTTGAGTAGAAAGCTTTCCCCAGGAAAAATATATGTGTTGTGCGATTTATTTTCTTCTTTCTCTTACTTGGTGTGATTGTGTGATCGTGTTTATTTTCTGCAAATATTGTAGAAGGATTCAATATCTTGTCTTAGTATATTACATGATCGGATTGAATCCATTGGTATACATATTGTTTGTATAATTTCTACACTCATTTGGGCACAAGGCCACTGATTGCAGGTTAAGTATGTTGAAAATAACCGAGAGATTGGATAAGTTCCAGCACACAAAAAGAAATTTCAAACAAAGTTGGAAAAATAAGAAACAACGGTAAAAACGATAGGGAAAATTAACCCTAATGCAATAATATTTTTCTAAAGTTTAATTATCATAATGACTAATATAAAATGGTTTCTAGTTATTGTTGTGCTAGTTTCATTTCCAGATATAAAATTCTCTTTGCTTTGGTTTGCTTATTAATCAAGATTTTGTCCATGAGCATGTGATTGTCAATTCAATTTACTTGGTGAAATTTAGTGTTTGTAATAAAATTAAAAGCATAATTTTAAATGACTGAAAAACAACAAATATAAACACAAAAAACACACATAATAGAGCTCAATACACATAATTTTGTTGAAGTAGTTCGCCCCTCTTGGGCTACATGTCCTTGGTCCAACTTCTTAGTGTGGGCCTTTGTATTAGATTCAAGTGTGATCAAATTATTGTTACAAGCTTCAAATGCTATTAGAACCTATTCCAATGAGTTTAAAAATCAAAATCTATGAGAAATATCTATTTGTTTTCTCAATTTGGATTCTGGATGCTTTGGAAATGCCTCCAACACCTGGTGGCCCTAGGCTTCAAAAATCTTCAAATGCACAAAAAAACCTGTATATGACCTCTTCTGCCTCTGGAACTTGCTTCATTGAGTTCCTAGAATGTCAATTAGCCAAGAATGCCTCTTTCTGAGCTCTGTTTGGGCGAAAATTTCCTCAGTTATGTCAAAATCTGTATTTCCCCCAATTTCTCCACTATTTCTGGAAGACTGCCAGTTAGGACTGCTAAAAATAGCAAGTCCGCCAAGTATGGCATGGTTTGCTAAAATCCCGTCGGACTAATATCACTTAGATTAGTGATAAGTGTGAATTAAACATAAGATATTCGATCTTAACAATAAGCGCACTTAGCGCAAATGATGTTTTAAATGTGGCTTAGTGATAATTAAGTGCGGATTAACCATCATAATCTTCCCGCCGATTTTATTCCTTAGCTCCTAAGCGTATGGGGAGGGGGCTAGCCTGCGAGGCTGGCCCCCTTTAGAAGCTGACTGTCGGCGAGTTACAAATTTAAATATGTGTGACAACCTTTAGTCATTAAGACCTGTAGTGTGGACGGAGCAGTAGAGCAATGGTGTGGTGTGGGGTAGGTCAGGGGTTCGACCCTGACCTCGACCATAATTTTTTTTTAAACGTATAACCATTTATGTCACCATAGTTGGCTCCGCTCCACCAAACTTAACCTCCTGCTAATCTAATGTAGCGTCCCTCCAAATGTAGATGCGTCTTCCAGTTGGAAGGTTTAAGACTTAGGTTATAATATAAATATATATATATATATATATATATATATATATATATATATATATATATATATATATATATATATATATATATATATATATATATATATATATATATATATATATATATATATATATTTGTGTGTGTGTGAAATCTCGATAGTTCCAACCTAGAGATAATATAATATGCACCCACCAAAACCATTCGGACTTTGACATAATAATTCACATGCCAACCTTTAAGGCCATGGGTTGGGGGCACGTGGCAGCCCTTGGTTGCGCCACGTGGGGTATCCCCATTGGCCCAATAATTCAACAATTAAAATAATAATCATGCACCATTAATAATAAAATTCACCCTTAGACTTAGGATAAAAAAAAAAAATTCACTTTCTAGTCATCATCGGTGAATCCAGCTGGAACACTTGGCACATTGTCATTGGCTGAATTTGGAGAATATTCTTTGAGAAGCTGAATATAATTGCCACATCATCCCTATACCCGTTTTGCTCATTTTTTACCTGTTTTGGAAAGTGAACAATAGACCTTAACTTACTGATACGAACTCAGATTTTGATGAAACGAGTTGCGCCAGAATCCTGGCGATGAACTATATCTAATCGTTTAGGTCTGAAGAATTTCTGAGCACTTTGAATTTTTAGCTAACATACTGATCCCTGATCATTCCTCCCAGGTAGAATACTTTTAGACCCCAAAATATCTCTTGATTAATGATTATGAAGATTAGGGAATTGTTCCCTCACTCTTCCAGTCTTTATCCATTGAAATTTTCCCGATTTCATCATTTTGATCTTTTCATAAAAAGACAAATTTCTCCTTGATTCTGACGACCATCTATTGTTGTATTTGACACTTTCATGCTGCAATATTTCTAAATTTTCATAACAACAATCTAATTTTGCAGAAAAAATCATGTTTCTACCTTGGTCAACAATCAAAGGAAACTTGGAATCTTTCTCACCTTGTACTTTGTCTCTATGGCGATTTTTAGCTGCTTTTGCCTTAAACTTCTTTCGACTCTTGACCAAGTATATTCGCCATTGTAATGTGCCTTTAGGAAATCAACAATGAAAATTTGTGAAACCTATGCCTTCTTTGCCAAGCTGCTTTGTCCTCTCTTTGACCTCTACAACTTCTTGCAGCGACACCTTGTTTTCAACACCGTTCAACACCAATGTTGACTGCTGCAAATGTTTTTCACCTTATTTCAAAGACAACCTGTTATCAATCTGAAACAACTCATTACACATATCAACATTTGTTTGAAAAGTATGATGCAAAACTTCTTGTCATTTGATCATCATCAATGTCAAGTTTTGGCTTGCATTGAATAACCTCTGCATTTTCCCTGCATTAAGTAAAGAAGTATTTAGTTTCTTGCGATGATCTCTCACAATATACTCCACTCCATCCTTAAACAAACGATACTTGTTCTCATGGCGATAAAACACCGCTTTCTTTTCATACAAATATGGAATTCCCAAGATAATCCCGGAAATTTCAAGTAGGATTACATCTAACTCGATTTCATCAACAACGTTTGTAGTAATAAAAAATATAAAAGTGCATTCCTTGTAACTTGTAAATTAGCATTCTTAACTATCCATCCCAAAGGGTATGGTTTATGATGTGGTATGGTTTCAAGGTTAATCTTTTTGATTAAATCTTCTAAAATAAAGTTTGCATGTGATCCTGTATCAAATAATGAATCAATATTTGTATAATTAGAAATCACTCTAATATGGAACAATTCTTCTATATGTCTTCATTTGGAGTGTTGTTGTGACTATTTGAGGAACTAGTACATTCAACATGTTTCCCTTTCAAACCCATAACAATAATTTTTGTCTCATCTCCTAAATCCGACCCTAAGTATTTTTCGGCTATAGCAACATTTTTTCCTTTCTCTTTGGCTTTCAATCTATCTAGTTTCAATTATGGATGAAGTTGCCAGTGGTGGTCTTCATCATGGCTAGTATTTGAACAGTTTTTGCAAATTAGTTTTTCATTCTCTTTCTTGATACTTGCATTCTTCTTTCCCTTCCATTTTCCTCCCTTCTCTTTTTGCTTACCCTCACTTTCACCTTTCTCCTCTATGTTTTGTTTTACCCTTGACTCCAAGTGTGTGGCTTTTTCACAAACTTCATATAAATTTCTTGGGTTAAAAATAAGGATAGTATGATTCAAATAGAAATGCAAAAATCCTATGAATTTCTAAACTCTTGTGTGTACTCTTGAATAGTTTGGCCCTTGATCTGCCTAAAATTTTTCCAACTCATAATTTATTTTTGCATATAGGCTAATGGATAAAACTATGTTTTAATGGAATAAATAAAATCAACCCAAGAAATGGAAATCTTACCATGGATTCGAATTTCCTCTTGTGTCTTTGCCTCCCACCAAACTAGTGATGCTCCTTCTAGCCTTAATGAAGCCAACTAGATCTTTATGTCGTCTTATTGTAAATTCGGAATTATGAAGTATACTTCCAATTTACGAATCCAATTGTCTAATTTCTCTACATTAACCTCTCCATTGTATGTGGGAAGTTCAAAATTGATGTCCAACTTGAGTAATGGAGTCTTTCCTTTTGGGATCTAGGAATGAGTGTGGGTGTTGAACCTTAAGAAACAATTCTTTTGTTGTGAAAAAGAATATGTGCTTAAGACATTATCTAATTCTGTCACAAATGATTATATTTTGTCTCTGTATTAAAAACCTTTAAACATTGATCCTGTAACCTTCAAATATCAAACCCATACATGCTTTTGCAATGCCATATCCCACTTATGTTGAAATGAATGAATGGAAGAAAACGAGAAGAGGATTTTAAACTAACATGTTGTTTAAAACAGAATCTACCATTTTAAAACCCAGAAGAATTATGTAAAGATAAAGTTAAAATAGAGGAGAACATATTAAGGTTTGTTTAACTCTTAAATGCACATGCATGAAGAGACCTGCTGCTCAAATTACTCTATTTCATTCACATACATGAAAACATTAAGTAAACTGGATAAACTTTCAACATAAACAGAATAATGGAAACTTGCATACTTCTTTCATTGATTTTCAATTCTTCAATACAAAATTTTGCTTTCAGGCTCCCAAGACTCGGAACCTTCATCTTTCTTGAAATTGTCTTTAAATACAGTATCACAAGACAATTTCCAGTAATGAAACTGATTCTAACTGCCCTAACTAATTCTAACTACTTAAACTACTGACTGTTACGGAGGCACATGCCTCAAAAAAGGTTCTATTACATTTACATGATTTTGAGAAATAATATAATGAGAATTTGAAAACTTCTAATCTATGAGAACAGCTGCTCCTGAAGCGGTTGTTGAATCAACGACTACTTTTGGTTGAGCCGTTGAGACCTCCTTTGTTGAGTCCATTGAAAATTTCTTGCACTTCTTCCACAGCTCATTTTGATTTGTTGAGGAATTTTTGAAACTTTGATATTCTATCCTGAATGCCACAATTTGAATGTGTGTAGGCTTTCCTGTAAAGAGAGTCTTCACCATCCATAGCAAATTGAAATGCCTATGTAAGAAGTTAAACACAGTTTCTCCTTTTAAGATCTGTGTCTTTTCGTGCCTATTATCTGCCTTACTTTTTGCTAATGTCAACTGATCTTCATAAAAATTCCATGACATGATATTTCCTTTCTTAGTCCAGCATGAAGGTAAACCTATTCTGGTCAATTTTTCAAATGATATATCAAACTTCTTTACAGACTCCTTGATTCCCAGTAACCTTTTCTTTGCAACCTTCCGAAGATCATTCTTAACTATCATCTTATTAACTTCCTCGGCATAAAAATATCTGTCTTGTATTCCAATATCTTCTAATTCTTCGTCTGATTTGGAATTGATAAAATTTATAAACTTCCTAGTCCAATTTTCTCTTTTCATGGCTGTCTGTTTTTCAGATAATATCTCCTCTTCATGTTCTAAGATGAGGCCTTTCTCTTTAGCAACTATACTCAGGGAATTCCAGTTTGACTTCATTTCTAAAATAATCTCACTCCAAATGATATCTTTAGCTTTTATGAGTGAGATATTACCCTTTAACTTCTCCTTGAGATCTTTAATTTCATCCTCAGCCTTTTCTAAATTCTGCTTATTCTCATTCGCTTCATTCCCTAGTGCCTGTATGACTCTGGTGGACGATTCTAACTCTGATTGAGCTCGCTTGAGATCTCCTTCTGCCATCTTCATCTCTGTGCTGAGTTGCGCAATTTGTGCTTGAGGATCTGCATCACCTGTAGGGAAAACAAAAGTACAAGTGTGATTTTCAATATGGTTTTGTAACGAAATAACAGTCTGCTTCACTTTAGTCAATTCTTCCTCCTTCCGCAACAATTGCTGACGCAATTCTTCTTTCTCTTTTTCCACCTCTGCTACTTCTGCAGCCATTGAATGTTCTGCAGCAGGTAACTTCAGCTTTCTTTTTAGGGTGGATATCTCTATTTCTGCACTCTTCATGAGCTTCTGCACTGCAGCCTTGTCATTCGGATCCACACCAATCTTCATGATAATCTTTTTTAAATCTTTGTTTTGAACTGATAAGGCCCTTGAATTGGCCTTCTCCATCTTGAACTGTTTGATCACTTTTGCAAGCATGTTTTCAGCTTTAACCGCTATGGCATTGGTCTTGGTTAAATCATTTACAATTAACTACCCAGTCTGCATATGAAGATTCATTTTATCCCACAGTGGGATCTTTTTAACATCCATAGTTATGTTTACCTCATTAAAATTGCTGGAGGATCCAAGGGACATCCCTGCTGGATGTGTTAGAGCCATTCTGAATTGATCCTTTTCAAGTTCCATTATAGTCAACAACCTAGTCTGATCGACAGCTATGTGATGCTCTGCCTGAGCTTCTACATTAGCTTTTATTCTTTGATTTATTTCTTCAATCTGTGTAAATATTTGTTTGACTGAAGCCATCTTCTCTAAGTAAAGTTCGTGGCCTCTAGGAGAAGAGGGGACATTTTGTTCTTCATTGATATGGAAGGTGAAACCAGGCGAGTTTGAAGAATTATCTTCAGCTAATTTGGTTCTCTTTTCCTTTCTAGGCTCTTCATCGTCTACTTCAACAGCATCATCCCTACCTCTTTTATTTGACCTTTCAGTTATAACAGGTGTTTGAATGCTCCTTTTTGATGTATTTATTTGGCCTGGGTTTTCCAGCTTCTCCTGATCAGGTCTGCTTACATGAGAAAATGCAGAATATCCATTCTCAATTCTTCTCTGGGAAATTACTCCATGCGGATCATAAGACCAATTTTCTCCTAATAGCAAATGTGTCTCTTCCAAAATTTTAGAAACTTCATCAAAAGCTTGCCTTATATTGACCACGAAAGGTCCCACACTCATAGGCAATTTATACATAAAACCTTTCTTCATGGGAAGAAAGTGCACCTGATCCACATTAAGGCTATGTCTTATGAATTCCAAGGCGAAAATCCGCATGGGTACAAAAGTTGGGAGCCTATAGGGCTCGATGTTAGCTCCATACAACCTTATCTCTGAAAATCCCGGGCTTTTGGTAGAAAACATGGAGGAGGAACTCCATTCAAAATTCTATAAGCAATAGACATATAATGACTAGCAAACTCAAATAGCCCTGATTCATTTCCTTCTTTTCTAGTCATGTCAGTCCAGAATAAAACTGATTGCTTTTGCTTATTGACATCAACTATATTCAATCCCAAGCTCATGAATTCTTCGACATTTTGATATAAAAATAAGTAAACAATCAATGAAGAGAATTTAAAGAAAACTGTAAGAGGAAAGGCCATCAACTGAGAATTTACAATCTCCTGCCAAAAGGATGGAATGTCAAGAACAACCCCTGGTTTCATCATTAGCGCGAACATTCCCAAGACTGATTTATCAACTGTATGGACATTGTCTTTACCCAAAATCTCTGCAATGCAACTTAGAATTGGTCTATACTCATCATCGAACACTTCCAAACTAAATTCTTCTCCTTCTAGTTGAGCTTTCTATGAATTTGATCTCAAGTACGACATACATTGACTAAATTCTTCATTTGAAAGGTCCTCAAAATAACGAGCCAATGAATCTTCAGAGAATTGCAGTGGTGACTCATTTTCGGGAAATCACAATGCTTGGCGAATTAATTGCGTCGATACCTGCAGAACGTTTTCTCCCTGCGAGTTCATTATGAAACACTTACCAGGGTACATTGAAGAGACCAGCCATGAGATAAACTCGAGAAAGAAGTGGGCTTTTGGAATACAGGCGGACAAGACACCGGAATTATTCATGGTGGAAGACATGGTATCCTGGACGTCTTTTTCACTGTCCATAAGGGAATTGAGGTTTGATGAACCAGACAGAGAAACTCACTTTGCCATGGCGTAACGAACAACAGGAGGCAAATGGAAAGGTGGTGGTGAAATAGCTCGAGAGGGGAAAATTACAACAAATGATTTTGAAAACGGGATAAACCCTTTAAACAGCGGTTTAAACCCACATTAAATGCCAAAAATGATGTGTACAGGTGGCTGACATGGAGTATAGCTGTCAAACTCTTCACATGACGTCATTGCGGGGGGATGCTGTAGTACGACGACAAGTTTTGAGTTGCCCCCCCGCAATGCATCCACACCGTCGATCTTCGTTTACATCACGGTCAACGAGTCAACTGCGGGGGCACCGAATTGAATAATGTGCGAGCTCTTTGTGCCCCCGTAGTTGATCACCCAATTACGATCGTCAACACTGTCCACTTCCGCTTTAAAACTTGCTCAACACTTAAACGTCAACTTATAATACAAAGCCAAATAAAGTTTAATAATAAACTTAATTGGTTACGAACTTTGAAAATACTTCATAACATACTTTTTTTTTTGCGAATTTCAGATTTTTTTGTTATTTTGTGATATTCAAAATAAAAATTGAAAAGGATATGCAGATGATCCACAACATCTGGCTCCACCTGGGGATAGTGTTTTTGCCACGAAACACTAAGAACCTGCAGATCAGTGCCTTCACTTCGGGCATGGAGTCAAACATCGCTTGATGGAAATGTACAATGATCACACCGGATATACACAATGATGGTCAAACAGCTCTTAATGTCAGAAATAATGCTTTAGATATTGCCCATTCACAGGCATATCTAGTACTTCTCCTTCAATATTTTCCAGCATGAAAGTATTATTCATTCAGACTTCATTGATTTTGAATGGACCATACCACAAGGGATCAAATTTTCCGTGTTTCCCTTTGTCTTCCCTTCGGGTATCCCACCTCAATACCAGGTCTCCCATCTGAAACATGATTTCTTTTGCTTTCCTGTCAAATATTTTCTTCATTTTCTGCTGATAAGTAAGCAAATTTTCCCGAACTTTATTTCTGTTTTCATTTAACTCCATTACATTATTCATTCTTCTAATCATGGAATTAGGTTCCTCTTGAGCGTCTTGAAGGAAAGAAATCACAGGCTTCACCAACTGGGTGGGAAACAATGCTTGAGTCCCATATACTAGCTCATAAGGTGACTTACCAGTGGATCTTCTGGTGGTCATCCTCGTTGCCCATAGTGCAAAAATTAGCTTTGAATCCCAGTTCTTTTGATTTTCATTTATTGTCTTCTTCAGAATTCTTACCAATGTTTTGTTAGAAGACATCGCCAATCCATTCCTTTGTGGATGATAAGCTGTAGAATGAGACAATATCACATTGTAAGTCTAACATAAATTAATAAACCTGATTGAGTTGAAAACCTGTGCATTATCTGTCACAATCTTTACTGGACATCCAAATCTGCTAAAGATATTTTCTTCTAGAAACTTCATAACAACCAAATCATTTTCCTTTCTGGTAGGGATTGCCTCCACCCACTTTGTAAAATAATCTGTAGCAGTAAGGATCCACTTAAATTTCCCACTAGATGGTGGATTGATTTCTCCAATAAAATCCAATCCCCATTGTCTGAAAGGTTCTTCAATAAAAACAGGGAGAAGAGGTAAAGGGGCTAACTTTTTCTTTTCTGCAAACACCTGGCATTTTTGACAACTTCTGACTGTTTTATATACATCAGCAAATACAGAGGGCCAATAGAAACCTGATTTGAGAATTTTATGAGCAGTTACCTTCCAACTGTAGTGACCCCCGCTCTGTCAAACATAACAATAACACCCCAGCAGGGTCTTTTCAATATAGCTTTGCTTCAATTATAACATAAGGTTGAGCTTTGAGTTTTAAAGCTCTGTATTTAGCTCTATTTATTGAAGGAGGACAAGAAAGAAAGCATAAATAATGAACAATATCTTTGTACCAATCTGAACATAGAAATTTATATTTAATCGCTGACTTCGACTCAACATCACCTGTTTCTTCATTGACTTCCTCTACAGGCGCCAATAAATTAATTCCCAGTGCTTGGAAATTTGACTCTGTTAATAATTTTGCCAGCCCCAATCCTTTAATCAACTTTGTTGGTTTAACATCTAGGTCATATTCTTGGATTTTTGCAATCCATTTGCCCCTTGTCCCGTCCACATCACTCTGTACTAAAACCTCTTTTACAGCAGAATTAGGAACATATGCTAAAATTTGGGAATGAAGAACATAGGTTCTGAATGCTTTTAATGCTTTCACTAGAGCATATACTTGTTTCTACAATATATTATATTTCAATTCTGCATCTTGGAGCACCTTACTGAAATATGCTACAGGTTGTTCACAGTTTTCTTCATTTCTCTGTAATAACACGGCAGCAATTGTTGAGGAAGACGCAAATGAGAAAATTTGAAATGGCTTCAGATAATCTGGACTTATTAAAACAGGTGCTTCCTTCAGGGCTTCTTTAATTCTTTGAAAAGATTTTCTCGCTTCTTTTTCCCACTTCACCTCAGCATCATTTTTCAACATGTCTGTTATTTTCTTGACAATCTCTGCATAATTAGGAACAAATCTTCTCAGAAAATTAATTTTCCCAAGGAATCTCTGAATATCTTTCTTACTTCTGGGCAGTGGAATCGACTGTATTGCTTCGACTCTTGCTGGATCAATCTTTACTCCTTGTTTAGAAACAATATGTCCCAGCAATTTACCCTCCTCCAGAGCAAACAAAGATTTTTTAGGATTCAGCGATAAACCATACTTCCTACACTTCAAGAAATCTTTCTGTAAATGTTGTAGATGCTCCTCATCAGAATTTGAAAAAATTGTGACATCATCCAGATAAACCACCACAAATTCATCTCCTACAAATGTAATATCCATTGCTCTTTGGAATGTAGCCCCTGCATTCATTAAGCCAAATGGCATCCTGGCATACATGAATGTTCCCCAGGGTGTGGTGAAAGAAGTCTTCTTTTGATCTTCCTTCTCCACAACAACCTGGTTATATCCTGAAAAACCATCTACCATTGATAACCTGTACGCTCCAGTCACTTTTTGCAAGACAAATTCCATCTTTGGAAAAGGATAATTATCCTTCAATGAAGCCCTATTCAAGTTCCTGAAATCTACACATAGCCTTATCTCTCCATTTTTCTTTCTGACTGGTACAAGATTGGAAACCCAATCAGAATATCTCAGAGGAACAATTATTTTAGCCTGCAGCAATTTTTTTACCTCCTTTTCGATCGGGGCCAATAGTAATGGATTGATTTGTTGAAGTTTCTGTTTATGTGGTTTGACTCCATCTTTCAATGGAATTTTATGTTGAATAATACTCTTATCATAAGTCTTCAGGTCATCATATGACCAGGCAAATACATCCTCAAATTGTTTGAACAGATCTATGTACCTTTCTTTATAGTCCTTCGGGACTCCTTTGAACAATTTGATCATTTTAGGCTCATGTTGAGTTCCTAAATTACAATCTTCCACATTCTCATCTTAGTTTGCTTTCTTCTGATTCACTGCCACATCATTTGCATCAAACAGTCTTTCGAGAGGCACCAAGCCTCTTGGCAAAACATTGTCTTTCAACTGAATAATCTCCTGACCACCAATCTTCCTTTTCATAGTCTTACCATCCAACTCATCTTCATCAGTTTCCAAATCAATCTGACGATCTTCAAAATCTTCAATCATCAACAAAAATTGCTTAATTTGTTCATCATCCTCAAAGACTTGCCAATGTTTGACATTGTCAGGAATTGAAGGTCTATATCTCATCTCAATTTCATATCTTAGTCTCGGATTGATCAGAGGCTTGAATGTACTGGCTGCAACTACTAAAGAATCAACCATTCTATTCTCTTCCCTTGGAACAAACTGTAAGTTGAAAGCTTCAAAGTAGTTTTCAATTAAATCCCAAACCTCATTCCTAAATGCCCTTAATCTGGGTTGTTTGGTTTGACACAAATTCTTTATTTGTCTTATGATTAATTTAGAATCACCAAACATGGTCATAGACTAAATTCCCATTTGCTTAGCTGTCTGCAGACTAATGATTAATGCTTCATATTCCGCTACATTATTAGTGGACTCAAACTCCAATTTGAAAGAAAAAGGTACAAGGTTACCTTCCGGAGATACAAAAATGAATCCAGATCCAGTGCCTTCTTTAGAATACGCACCATCAAAGTAACACTTCCAGAGTCTGTTCGAATGCAGCTCCTTATGTACAATAGCTGAAGGGAGCTGCCCTTGTGTTTCTTCAGCAAATTCTGCATATTCATGCAGCATGAAACAAGAGAGGTCATCCTTTTCCTGGCCATAAATAGGTGAATTACCTGCATCATTCTTGGTAGCAGTTTTTTGAAACCTAGTTTCTCTATACAACCTCCTTTCTTCCCCATTAAAAACATGAATAATAGCATATGTAAAATCTAGCTTCAAAACTCCTCCCAGCTTTGCCCCCCAAGATCTTGATAATAACATACCAAATCTAGCTGGAATGTCTGCTACTACCACATCCATCATAATGCTCTTGGCTGGGATTTGAGCCAATGAAACAACCATATCCTTAATAAGACCCACACACTTCACCTTTTTTGAATCAAAAGAATAAAGATCTTTGTATGGCTTGGCGATTTGCAAATTCAACTCTTTCATTACACACAGTGGCATCAGATTGTGGGATGCGCCAGAATCTAGCATACAATTATGCAAAACAAAATCATGTAGCAGAAGTGATATATAAAAAGGAGGGATGGATGAATCTACCTCTTCAACATGAGGCCCAAAGGTAACCACTGGTTTTTCTTCTTGCAGATTTACGATATCGCCAATCTCATCAGACTGAGATAAATTGATAAATTCAGCAATTTCCTTCTTATAACCAGGTGTTTTCATTAACTCAAGAAGAGGTATTTGAATTTTCACTTTCTCCAACTCTTTCGACAAACTGAAAGTTTGATTTTGTTTTGTCAACTTTTCAGGTTCTTCTTGATCTTTCTTTGAATTTAGACTTTGATTAGGAACAGTAACAACTTTCAGGTTCTTCTTGATCTTTCTTTGAATTTAGACTTTGATTAGGAACAGTAACAACTTTCTCCAAAACATTAGAATCTTTGATCTTTGTTTGAGAAGCCTCAACTTGCTGTTTTTCCTTTTCCTGTTCTTCATTCCTGGGCTGCTTCCCCTTTTCTGACTTTTTGATCTGGTTTTTCCCCAATGGAGTCGCCATTGGAGTAGCTGATTCTGATTCTTTTTCCCCATCATCTTGAGTTCTTAACCTTTTCTTTGACCTCAAATCGTATTTTTTATGCAATTCTGATTGCATGAAGTCCGTAAACTGCTTGCAATAATCATCCATCTCTTCTTGGTCAAACGAAAGCTCAGTTTCTTCATTTTCTTCTTCTGTTTCATCATCTTCCATGTAAATAGCAGAAATTCGAGCATCATCTTCTTTTTCATCATCTTCATCTGCTGAACAGGATGGAGCTGCCTCTATATACAAAGGTGCTTGCACCTGATCTTGATCTTTTCTTTCTCTTTGTAGAATCTGCAGGAGCTGCTTTTTGAACTGGGGATTAAAAACCCCTCTATTCTGTCTTGGAGGCTTATTATTGTCTATTTCCAATTTCACCAACTTATTAGACAAATTTTTTATGACCTTAGTCATATCGTCAATTCTCTGGTCATGAGCTGAAGCTTCTTCTTTAGCTTTTCCTTTATCTTGAACTTTACCAGCAGCAGACATATTAGCCTCAATCTCCAGAGCATCAGTCTGAATCTGCTCCAAAGTAGGAGACCTTCTTTCTCTCAATGTGAAACTGAACTCTGGTTCAAATGCACCAGCAAAAACGACCCTTGCTCCAACATGAGGGGGTTTCATTTCAACGGGAAAACTATTATACAATTTATTAAATCTCTTCACAAAATCATTCATATTTTCATCAGATTTCTTCTTTATTGCATTAAATTCTGTCAAAGAATAACCATGGTCCCTTTTTTCACCCCATCTCTCGGTGAAACGTCTTTCTAGGGCATCCCAATCATTTATGGAACCATTAGGAAATCCTTTAAACCATTTCCTTGCCTCTCCACTTAGAGACTGAACAAAAAGTCTCATTACAACGTCCAAATGTTCAACATTTAAATTCTCAGCAAATGTGCAAAACAGGGGCAAGTGTTGTTCTGCAGTTATTTCATCTTCACCAGTAAATCTAGGGAGTAACTTGAGATACTCCTGAGGCATATCATGCAGTGGTTGGGGTATATTTAATGGTGCATATCTATTCATCAAGAAAGCAGGGGCTGCCATGTTTATGCCTGGGTTAACTGCTCCTTGAGCGGGGGTGAAATGAATACTAGTTGTAGATGGGGGTGAATGAGGTGGAACAATTGATATAGGAACTGGTGTATGAACGATTTCAGAAGAGCTAGCAACTGTATGAGATGGAGTTTCTGTAAGAGGGAAAGACACAAACTCTAAAGATTGCTCTTCTAATGTAGGTTCTTGAAATGAAATGGGTGATGGTGAGGATTCTTTTTCCGAGAAAATGAGTTTCTTGGAAATATTCTTGGATGAGAGAGTGCGTGAATTGCTGCCTGGTGCAAGCAGTGTAGCATCAGGTGTATCAAATATCTTTAACCTTTGGCCCTTCTTTGAAACAAACTTCTCAGGATCAGACAAAACAGGAACTCTTTGCTGAGAGGTATCTGACCTCGTATGAGGTTTCTTAGGAGCCAGAGCTATTTTAAAACAAACACAGCTTATTATTTCCTCCTCTCTGAACAAACAGAGGAAATATCAAACAAAACCCAGGGAAAATCTTTGAATCTTCGATCCCCGGCAACGGCGCCAATTAATGTTGAACCTTAAGAAACAATTCTTTTGCTGTGAAAAAGAATCTGTGCTTAAGACATTATCTAATTCTGTCACAAATGATTATATTTTGTCTCTGTATTAAAAACCTTTAAACATTGATCCTGTAACCTTCAAATATCAAACCCATACATGCTTCTGCAATTCCATATCCCACTTATGCTGAAATGAATGAATGGAAGAAAACGAGAAGAGGATTTTAAACTGACATGATGTTTAAAATAGAATCTACCATTTTAAAACCCAGAGGAATTATGTAAAGATAAAGTTAAAATAGAGGAGCCATATTAAGGTTTGTTTAACTCTTAAATGCACATGCATGAAGAGACCTACTGCTCAAATTACTCTATTTCATTCACAGACATGAAAACATTAAGTAAACTGGATAAACTTTCAGCATAAACAGAATAATGGAAACTTGCATAATTCTTTCATTGATTTTCAATTCTTCAATACAAAATTTTGCTTTCAGGCTCCCAAAACTCTGAACCTTCATCTTTCTTGAAATTGTCTTTAAATACAGTATCACAAGACAATTTCCAGAAATGAAACTGATTCTAACTGCCCTAACTAATTCTAACTACTTAAACTACTGATTGTTACGGAGGCACATGCCTCAAAAAAGGTTCTATTACATTTACATGATTTTGAGAAATAATATAATGATAATTTGAAAACTTCAAATCTATGAGAACAACTTCTCCTGAAGCGGTTGTTGAATCAACGGCTACTTTTGGTTGAGTCGTTGAGACCTCTTTTGTTGAGTCCATTGAAAATTTCTTGCACTTCTTCCACAGCTCATTTTGAGTTGTTGAGGAATTTTTGAAACTTTTATATTCTATCCTGAACACCACAATTTGACTGTGTGTAGGCTTTCCTGTAAAGAGAGTCTTCACCATCCATAGCAAATTGAAATGCCTATGTAAGAAGTTAAACACAGTTTCTCCTTTTAAGATCTGTGTCTTTTCGTGCCTATTATCTGCCTTACTTTTTGCTAATGTCAACTGATCTTCATAAAACTTCCATGACATGATATTTCCTTTCTCAGTCCAGCATGAAGGTAAACCTGTTCTGGTCAATTTGTCAAATGATATATCAAACTTCTTTACAGACTCCTTGATTCCCAGTAACCTTTTCTCTGCAACCTTCCGAAGATCATTCTTAACTATCATCTTATTAACTTCCTTGGCATAAAAATATCTGTCTTGTATTCCAATATCTTCTAATTCTTCGTTTGATTTGGAATTTATAAAATTTATAAACTTCCTAGCCCAATTTTCTCTTTTCATGGCTGTCTATTTTTCAGATAATATCTCCTCTTCATGTTCTAAGATGAGGCCTTTCTCTTTAGCAACTATATTCAGGGAATTCCAGTTTGACTTCATTTCTGAAATAATCTCACTCCAAATGATATCTTTAGCTTTTATGAGTGAGATATTACCCTTTAACTTCTCCTTGAGATCTTTAATTTCATCCTCAGCCTTTTGTAATTTCTGCTTATTATCATTCGCTTCATTCCCTAGTGCTTGTATGACTCTGGTGGCCGATTCTAACTCTGATTGAGCTCGCTAGAGATCTCCTTCTGCCATCTTCATCTCAGTGCTGAGCTGCGCAATTTGTGCTTGAGGATCTGCATCACCTGTAGGGAAAAAAAAAGTACAAGTGTGATTTTCAATATGGTTTTGTAACGAAATAGTAGTCTGCTTCACTTTAGTCAATTCTTCCTCCTTCCGCAACAATTGCTGACGCAATTCTTCTTTCTCTTTTTCCACCTCTGCTACTTCTGCAGCCATTGAATGTTCTGCAGAAGGTAACTTCAGCTTTCTTCTTAGGGTGGATATCTCTATTTCTGCACTCTTCATGAGCTTCGGCACTGCAGCCTTTTCATTCGGATCCACACCAATCTTCATGATAATCTTTTTTAACTCTTCGTTTTGAACTGATAAGGCCCTTGAATTGGCCTTCTCCATCTTGAACTGTTTGATCACTTTTGCAAGCATGTTTTCAACTTTAACCGTTGTGGCATTGGTCTTGGTTAAATCATTCACAATCAACTGCCCAGTCTGCATATGAAGATTCATTTTATCCCATAGTGGGATCTTTTTAACATCCATAGTTATGTTTACCTCATTAAAACTGCTGGAAGATCCAAGGGACATCCCTGTTGGATGTGTTAGAGCCATTCTGAATTGATCCTTTTCAAGATCCATTACAATCAACAACCTAGTCTGATCGGAAACTATGTGATGCTCTTCCTGAGCTTCTACATTAGCTTTTATTCTCTGATTTCTTTCTTCAATCTGTGTAAATATTTGTTTGACTGAAGGCATATTCTCTGAGTAAAGTTCGTGGCCTCTAGGAGAAGAGGGGACATTTTGTTCTTCATTGATATGGAAGGTGAAACCAGACGAGTTTGAAGAATGATCTTCAGCCAATTTGGTTCTCTTTTCCTTACTAGGCTCTTCATCGTCTACTTCAACAACATCATCCCTACCTCTTTTATTTGCCCTTTCAGTTATAACAGGTGTTTGAATGCTCGTTTTTTATGTATTTATTTCACCTGGGTTTGCCAGCTTCTCCTGATCAGGTCTGCTTACATGAGAAAACGAAAAATATCGATTCTCAATTCTTATCTGGGAAATTACTCCATGCAGATCATAAGACAAATTTTCTCCTAATAGCAAATGTGTCTCTTCCAACATTTTAGAAACTTCATCAAAAGCTTGCCTGATATTGACCACGAAAGGTCCCACACTCATAGGCAATTTATACACAAAACCTTTCTTCATGGGAAGAAAGTGCCCCTGATCCACATTAAGGCTCTGTCTTATGAATTCCAAGGCGAAAAGCCGCATGGGTACAAAATTTGGGAGCCTATAGGGCTTGATGCTAGCTCCATACAACCTTATCTCTGAATACTCTTCAAACACAAACCGATCTCCGAATCTGCAACTCGGTCCTAGCTGTAGAAACTCCCAGGCTTTTGGTAGAAAACATGGAGGAGGAACTCCATTCAAAATTCTATAAGCAATAGACATATAATGACTAGCAAACTCAAATAGCCCTACTTCATTTCCTTCTTTTCTAGTCATGTCAGTCCAGAATAAAACTGATTTCTTTTGCCTATTGACATCAACTATATTCAATCCCAAGCTCATGAATTCTTCGACATTCTGATATAAAAATAAGTAAACAATCAATGACGGGAATTTAAAGAAACCTGTAAGAGGAAAGGCCATCAACTGAGAATTTACAATATCCTGCCAAAAGGATGGAATGTCGAGAACAACCCCTAGTTTCATCATTAGCGTGAACATTCCCAAGACTGATTTATCTACTGTATGGACATTGTCTTTACCCAAAATCTCTGCAATGCAACTTAGAATTGGTCTATACTTAGCATCGAACACTTCCAAACTAAATTCTTCTCCTTCTAGTTGAGCTTTCTCTGAATTTGATCTCAAGTACGACATACATTGACTAAATTCTTCATTTGAAAGGTCCTCAAAATAACGAGCCAATGAATCTTCAGAGAATTGCAGTGGTGACTCATTTTTGGGAAAGCACAATGCTTGGAGAATTAATTGTGTCGATACCTGCAGAATGTTTTCTCCCTGCGAGTTCATTATGAAACACTTACCAGGGTACATTGAAGAGACCAGCCATGAGATAAACTTGGGAAAGAAGTGGGCTTTTGGAATACAGGCGGACAAGACACCGGAATTCTTCATGGTGGAAAATACTGGGGATTTTTCAGCGTTTAGGGTCACTTGATGATACAATAAGCAATGGTTAACAGAAGACATGGTATCCTGGACGTCTTTTTCACTGTCCATAAGGGAATTGAGTTTTGATAAACCAGACAAAGAAACTCACTTTGCCACGGCATAACGGACAACAGGAGGCGAACGGAAAGGTGGTGGTGAAATAGCTCGAGAGGGGAAAATGACAGCAAATGATTTTGAAAACGGGATAAACCCTTTAAAATGCGATTTAAATCCACATTAAATGCCAAAAATGACGTGTACAGGTGGCTGACATGGAGTATAGCTGTCAAACTCTTCACATGACGTCATTGCGGGGGGCTGTTGTAGTACGACGACAAGTTTTGAGTTGCCCCCCTGCAATGCATCCACACCGTCGATCTTCGTTTACATCACGGTCAACGAGTCAATTGCGGGGGCGCCGAATTGAATAATGTATGAGCTATTTGTGCCCCCGTAGTTGATCACCCAATTACGATCGTCAACACTTGCCGCTTCCGCTTTAAAACTTGCTCAACACTTAAACGTCAACTTATAATACAAAGCCAAATAAACTTTAATAATAAACTTAATTGGTTACGAACTTTGAAAATACTTCATAACATACTTTTTTTTTGCGAATTTCAGATTTTTTTGTTATTTTGTGATATTAAAAATAAAAATTGAAAAGGATATGCAGATGATCCACAACAGTGGGTATGAGTTTTTGTGGTGGATGTAGAAGATGAAGATGCTAATGAGGATGAGTAATACGAGGATGGTGGAGAGGGAGGTGGCTTTCCTCCACTACCTTTTGAGCTCTTCTCTTCATCCTTCTTACTGTTTGAAAATCCTTCTCCATGAGGATGTTTTGAACCTTCTCCAGCATCCTTTTCCATGAAAGCTTCATACACAACTTTCACAATTCTTTGCATCTCTTTGAATTCTCTCTTAACATCCTCTTCTTCAGAATGTTCATGAATCTCTTCATAGCCTGAAATTTTGTCTTTGGATTCAAGCTCAACCTTTGTAGCTTGTACCTATTCAATCACTTCAGCATCTTGTACAATTTGTACCTCTTCAATCTCAACTGATGGACATGGAATTTGAGGTGCTTCGGGTGTTGCTTTGAGTGGTCCTTTGGGTGAGGATGACGCTTTATTAGCCTTATTTCTTCTTGTCCTAATCTCAAGACTAGCTACCAATAGCTTCCCTTCTCCTCTCTGCAATCTCAACCTTGTAAGCATCACAAAAAATGCAACTATTAAAACCCTTCAATAAAAAAAAGCAAGCAAAATTGTGATCTGATACCAACTTGATCTGAAATGATTGATAGTTATTGTTGTGCTAGTATGATTTCTAGATATAAATTTCAGTTTTCTTTGGTTTTCTTATTCATCAAGAGTTTTTCCATCAGCATTTGATTGTCAATTCAATTTACTTAGAAAATTATATCATTTGTCATAAAATTAAAAGCATGATTTTAAATGATTAAACAACAACGAATATACACACAACAAACACACATAACAGAGCTCAATACATATAATTTTGTTCAAGGAGTTCACCCCTCCTGGGCTACATATTCTTGTTCCAACTTCATAGTGTGGGCCTTTGTATTAGCTTCAAGTGTGCTCAAATTGATGTTAAAAGCTTCAAATTATATTGGAACCTATTCCAATGAGTTTAAAATATCAAAATCTACCAGAAATGATTGTTTTTTTGGTCAATTTGGCTCCTGGATGCTCTGGAAATGCCTCCAACACTTGGTGGCCCTAGGCTTCAAAAATATTCAAATGCGTAAAAACACCTATAGATGACCTCTTCTGCCTCTCCAACCTGCTTCATTTTCCTAGCATGTGAATTAGCCAAGAATTCCTCTTTCTGAGCTCTGTTTGGGAAAAAATTGCCTCAGTTATGGAAAAAACTGTATTTCTCCCAATTTATCCACTATTTCTGGAAGAATTCCAGTTAGGACTACTGAAAATAGCGAGCTCTGCTAAAATCTTGCCAAATTATCGCGCTTAGATTAGTGATGTTAGTCATTAGTAATTTTTGCAGATATCAAAAGATGACTAAATTATGATCCTAGATTTCTAGAAACAAGATTTGAGAAATATTGTGAGTTCTAGAAATCTCACTGCCTTCATTATCCTAAAGGCCTAACAGTTTCACTAAATTTCTTCATTTTTGCCTTCTCAAAATTTACCCTAATGCTCCAAGAAGACTTCATTTTTGGGCCTACTGATATCATTTTTTTACTCTCCTAACACTCTCATTCATCCCCTTTCTTTCCTTTGAAAAATCCATTTTCTTTTCCCCTAAAACACTCATAAAACCCTTCATTCATCATCTTCCTTCTATAAATATTAAACAATGTAAAGAATTCCCTTTTTTACATTGTTTTTACCAAAACTATAGCCTTTCGGGTATCCCTCTTTTTACATAAAAAACCCTATTTTAATGTTAAAACCCGCCCCTTTTCAAAATACAGGTCTTAAGCCCTTTTTCTTATAAATCCTCATCCACTTTCCCCATGAGACCCTGACCTTCCGCTTATAAAACATATCTCCGCCCTTTCCATTACCTCTGCCCCTTTCATTTTATTTAACCCCCTCAACCTTATTATAAATGCCCCCAAACCTTCGAAATATTAAAGGGTGGGCCCATCTCTCATTAACACCCAACGTCCCCCCATTAAACCTTAAAATATTAACGCATTTCGTTAATATTTCAAAATCTCGGGCCCCCTTTCCACTCACCTCGCCATCCAATCATAGCCTGACACCTGTCTTCCACTCCGCTCCCACCACTTGCTCACCGCTCTCCCAAATCATTCCGCACCGTCAATCTCATTCCCCGAGATCCCATGACCCAGGATGTATATCACATAAAAAGTTGTGATGGGTTTAATGATTCACGACCCACACGAAATATGCAGTTTCTGCTTTCCACGCATCGATCTCCCAGTGGTATCGCGTGTCCATTTCCTTAAACCACTTACTGCCTTCTACCTGCGCGATAAACCACTTCGGTTTATCAAAACTACTTTTCACCTCTGCGCCAAATTCAAGGTTCTTCCCACCTCTGTTTGAATTCATCCTGGTTCCATCACCGGAACCTTGCCCCTGCACCCTCTCCTCCTCTGCAAAACACCTTCCGACCACCCCAAAACCCCTAAAAACACAGTCAAGCCCACTTCCTCATGGTTTTAACTAAAGGTTTGCGTTTTGTATAGGTTTTAATGGCAGAAAAGGGCCACCATACCCTCCCACAATCCAAAAATTTGGGTTAAAAGCTGGGTGACGATCTAGTTGTTTTATTCAAAATAAAAGGGACAGAGGCCCTACATGAAGATCAATCATCGATGAAACATGATCATCACTGGATCGAATGAACCTCCAGCTGCAAAGAGCGGCCTCCCCTGCACACAGAAAACACAAACAGTCAGAGTAACAACAAAGGAAGAAAGTAGAAGAGTTAAAAGGGCTAATAATTAAAAGGCAAAACAAAAGGGTTAGCTAATTAAAATAGAAGATTAAAGAAAAGGCAGATTGATGAAGGTCAAAGAAAGAAAGCAGACAATGAAAATACAAAAATAATAAAGGCAAAGGATCAAAATAAACAAGTCAAAGATCAAAGGAACAGAACAGAAAGATCGAACAGATTGAAGAAAAAATGATAAAAAGAAGAAATTAAAAGATAAAGACAAAGTTTTAAAGCCTAAAATAACAAAGATAAAGGTTAAACAAAGGGCGGATTTACTCAAACAAATTCGAATGACTCAGCCTATGGTAGTTGCTTCCCTCAAAAAGATATTTTTTTCCACCTATTGCTTTGTTTCCTTCAACAAAGCACTAAGCAATTATTGAACTAAGTCAGAGATATTTATATCTTCCAGACAGTTATTGTAAACAGTTATGAAAAGGCCTTAAATTCAAACATTTCTCCTATTTTTCCTTAGGAGTTAAGATAGAAGTTATTATTTAGAGAAATATCTGCAAATATTCCTGCCTTGAGCCTTGCATGGTCTTCAAGGTTAGGAATGCATTAACTCTATAATAAATGACACTCAAACCTATATTAGCTTCACCTCCTCATTTGTAGCATAAATACTGCATCTGAACTCATTATCTTGTTGGCATTTGATGACTCTTTTAAGTAATACATAGTCTCTTGGAAGCTGAAAAGAAATTAAAGTCTTGGAACTTATGGATGCCTTGATTTGTTTGTTGTTGGAGGAGGCTAGATCATTGGATCCCTGAGCTTGGTTGTTGGTGAAGTGCTTCTAACCTTTTATTGTTATTTCCTGTTTTCATTATGTTTCCACCTTTCTATGTTGTAGTAGAATAAAAGTTTTAGGCTAAGAAATGTTTTATGAAAGCACCTTAGTTCTGTTTATTCTTCACTGCCTTAATGTTTTCTTCTGCTAGGACATTCTAGAGAATTCTTAATTGCTCTCTAGACCCCCTAAGCCTGTTTATTTCATAAATAGTTGAATAC
Source organism: Pinus albicaulis (assembly GCA_034641835.2). Classification (NCBI taxonomy): domain Eukaryota; kingdom Viridiplantae; phylum Streptophyta; class Pinopsida; order Pinales; family Pinaceae; genus Pinus; species Pinus albicaulis. The sequence continues at coordinate 1,154,618,406 of CM076578.1, forward strand.
AATTGGTATCAAGCATGATTTATGGTTTTCCCTACTTACTCGCTGCCACTTAAAAACTGTTTTTTGAAGTCTCTATCTAAAGTACCATTCTTTAAAGTTTGCCAAAGAGGTTTTGTTTCGATCATGCCCTTTGTACTTGCTTAACTAATTGTTTTAGAGATATTAATAGCTATAATCAAAGATGTTTAAGAGTTCCCTCTTCTTTTATTACAGTTATATGTCTGTCTTAAGTGTTTTCTATCCTTGAAGGTGAAATCACTAGAAGTTAAATGAGTTTCTCGCCTTCTATGTGGATTGTAGAATTTATGGTTTGCCTTGTCTATTGATTGCCTCTTCATGTTTTGTGATATTTAAGTCCCTTTGTTGAGAAGTACATATGATAAAGGATTCTTAATTGCCCTTTACCCTACTTTTCATTCTTACAATTGATGTCCATCTCATTACCCTTAAAACTTGAAGATCCACTGGCCAAGTTAGATTTTCCCTATGATACTCTCGATCCATTGATGAAATTATTATGAATTCCATCAGACTCCATTGCCCAATGACTTAGATATTTTCTCATTCTACCTATGCTTCTTGATCTTATACCCAACCAAAACAAACAACAAAACCTCACACTTTAACTAGCCTAAAATCAACCCTACAAAGCAAACAAGTTCATATCCTTTGCAAACAAATAGAGAGATCCCTCTCTGAGTCCAGGAAGGCTAGGTCCTAGGGTTCCAAAGACTGGTTCCATGTTGCCTTGTCATTTGGTATGCCAATCTTACAAATCACGGGACACCAACATTCTAGCAATCACGATGGGACCTTCTAAGTTAGTGACAAACTAAGTACACCTTAGGACTCGAGAAACCATTACCAAATCATAGAAAACTCAGTTGATAGCCATATAGTATACTTTTTTGTTTCACCATCTTAGCTAAATGATGATTCAGGTATAGGGCACTCTTACAAACCTTAGGACTACATAAAAAACTCAGAAAACCCCAAAAAAATCCCTAGATTGGTTTTTTTGTCAATTATTGGTGGTGGACCATACACATTTACCTTCAAAATAGCTAAAAATTTCCACCTGGAGACTCCACTAGCCCTAGTAGGCCTATTACTTCAATAGTTCTTTTAGATTCCCTTAAGATTGTATCAAATCAGTCCTAAAGAAGTTTAGAAGCCTAGTCCCATATTTTAGAAGTTTTCTAGACACTGTGAGAGGTTAACCTTCTGAAAACAGTCCCAAAACTTTCAGCCTCTCCAAAAAATTTTAGTTTCAAATCTGGCTTCACATAGGATCAATACCAGATCTCATCTAGACCCTAATCCTCCTACTATATTAGATGATCCAGAAAATATTTTGGGGCAAACTTCTAAAGCTGGAGATTTAACTACTAATAGGATTATACAAAGAACAAGATCTATCCCTGAAAAATTTACAGTCTTGAAAGATCCTCACTTTGACTTATACCATTCAAAGAACTTATTTAGAACCAAGTCACACAGTGATATTGACCAATCTGACCTTGAGCCCACAAATTTGCAGCAGAGTTTTAGCAGAGAAGCATCTCCTTCCACTCCTCCTGATTTTCAGCTTCTCCACCACTTTAGCTCCTTTCATAACAAATCTGCTCATAATCAGTTTGCTGGTCCAAGTACTTCCACCACACCCATCTACACATCCACTATTCAAAACGTTCCATTTCATACCACTTTCCCTTCCACAAATTTGTCTCTTGTAAATCTCCCATTCACTCCTATCATGGCAACATGGTATGCTCCCTTAGTATTACCACAATCTCTGGTTTCTTTACCAAATGATTATCAATCCAGAATTCCCCATTTCACTGGAAATGAATCTACTACTGCTCAACATCATGTAGATAAAATGGATGATGCCTTTGATTAATGGAAATAGAAGAAGAGACCATTAAGATGAGAATATTTGCCCAAATTTTAGGAGGAGAAGCCAAAAAATGGTTTAAAAGCTTAACTCCTAATAGCATAAATGATCTCCCTTCTTTATACCAAACATTCAAAAAAAAAATGGGAGATTAAAAATAATCCTCTCCAAATCCTTTTAGAATATAGCAACCTTAAAAGAAATGCTGGGGAAAGTGTCCAAGATTACTGCACTAGATTCAATAGTGTTTACAATGCACTTCCCCCAAACATGAAACCTCCACTAGGCTTAGCTTTAGCAAAATTTCTATAAGGCTTTGACCCAGATATGGCCTATCTGCTAAGAGAAAGAGACCCCTTAACTTTAGAAGATATGTAGAGGGGAGCTATAGGTGTAGAAGCAAATCTGATTGAGAAAAGAGCTAGGTTGAAATCAGAAAAAAAAAATGTTACATACAAGGATGAAACATTGGCCTCAACCTCATCATCTGATGCCAAAATTGATAACTTAGTAAGGGTAATAAAAAGAATGCTGGAGAAGATAAACTTAACTAATAGAGTACCTCCTAGAGAGAACCAAGGGAATCCCCAAAAAAGAAATAGAAATCCAAATTTCAGAAGAGATCCTATTCAAAATAGACAAAGAGATAATGACCAACAAATTAGGCCTCCTTTCCAGGAAAAATATGTAAATGAAGAGGAAGAAAGGGAGACAGAAAGGTTGGAAGAAAATCATGTGAATTTGATAGGATCTGATAGTGAGGGTGATGCTTTCCTCATTGAAGAAGAACAAGGATTATTCTCCTAAGAACAAACTGAAAACAATCACGAGGATTCTGAAGATTACCAATTGGGGTTTGGAAATTCTATAATGAAGGTCCACAAACAATACAATCTTAGGAGAAAAAAGAATCAAGAGATCTCCAAGAATAAAAACTCAGAAACTGCTATTAGGAATACCTCAGAAAATATTCCTAAAAAGACAACAAACAGTTCTAACAATGTGGCTAGAAAAACGGATCTAAACAAAGAAAAAAACCAGTCAGCCAAGTGTTGACCCAAGCTGCCCTAGTACTTCTGCTAGTGGCCCTGAGAAATTTGTCCAAAATAACAGTCCTAATAAAATTCAGCAAAATAGAATTTCTGAAAAGACTATGTTTGATAAATAAGATGTAACCATGTCAAACAAAGTAGTCCCATTCAGCCTTGAGGGGGAAATTTCTAAGATCAAAATTAGCATACCCTTAGCTGAACTAGTAACCCAGGATGTATATAAAAATCAAGTTTTGAAAGCTTTGAATATAGGAAATTATACTGATATTTTAAACTTGACAGATGATAAACCATAATTGTTGTTTGGTCCTGAAGTAGAATGAAAATACCAAGAAGGAGCCATCCCTCCATTCTATGTTAACTTAAATATACATGATAAGATCTTACACAATGCCATGCTAGACTTTGATTCCTCTCACAATCTCATGCCAAAAGCAGTGATGGAGAGATTAGGCCTAGAAATTACCAAACCTTAGAAAGACCTGTATTCCTTTGATTCAAGAAAAGTCAAATGTTTAGGTATGATCAAGGATTTATGTGTCAATCTGGCACAAATTATTGCTAAGGGTCTAGTTATGGACATAATTGTTGCTGACATTCCCCCAAAGTATGGCATGCTTTTATCCAGATCATGGGGAGCCAAACTTTAGGGGAGCCTTCAAATGGACATGCATTATGCTACCATTCCAGTTTTTAACCAAACAAGAAGGTTATACAGGAAATCTCATATGAAATATATGGTAAGCAACATAGATAGGCCAAACACCACTCCTGTTTATTCCATTCATTCACATCTTGATTCATTTATCTTGTTTAATGAAGATGAAATCAACACACAAGAAAATGAAAATAAGAAGGAGTTAAGCCCACTTGAACAACCAAATATGCCCTCAAATGAAAAACACAACAGCCCAAACTTTAGCAGCCCTGAACAACAAAATGAGGATGAATATGAGATAGAAACACTTTGGAACATGAGATTTGATGGCTCTTGTAGCAAATCTGGTTCTGGAGCTGGTGTATGGATACATAATACAAGCAAAGGACATTCCTAGAAACTTTATTTCCAATGCACTAATAACATTGCAGAATATGAAGCTCTCCTTCTTAGCCTACATTTGCTCAAAGATTTAGGAGCTAAGAAAATATCAATCCAAGGAGATTCGGAGCGGATTATTAGGAAAATAAAAGGGGAGTATTAAGCCAAAAACCCAAGATTAAGAGAATATGGGAATTATGCCCTAGATCTCCTGAAAACTTTTGAAAAATATGAACTCACTTTCATCCCTAGAGCTCAAAATAACCTTGCAAATGAGCTTGCCTTTGCTGCCAGCAATTGTCAAATACCCCATGTAAATGAACTGTTTAATGTCAAAGTAAAAAACAGGCCTACAGTCCCAGACAATGAAAACTATGGGAAAGTTTTTGAGGGAGATAAACACATTGATGATTTTCTGCAATCTGAAAATGATTTTACTATACCAACTCCTAGTTCAATCCATAAAGAAGATTGTTTTGATGAAAGACAAGTCCCTGAAACACAACTACCCTCTACTGCTGATATAAATCAATTTGAACATCTTTATAAGGAAGAATTACTTGACAACTTAGATCAAAAGGACCTTGAGGTTTTACAATGCAAAAATGACTCAATATCAAGAGGTCTTACACCATTAGAAGAGCTTTTTGACTTCAATGATGTAGCTAAAAAATCAAATATGGAACCTACATAAACTAATGTAGAAGAGCATAACATAAGCAACATGAATGAACCCAAAATGATCAAGTTATATAGCACTCTTCCTATTCATATAAAACAGTAATATATTGCACTTTTTAAAGGGTTTGGAGATGTGTTTGCATGGGGATACAAAGATCTGAAATCATATGATACTAGCATTATTCAACACAAAATTCCTCTTAATGAAAATCAAAAACCTTTCAAACAAAAAATAAGAAGGATAAACCCTGTTTTGTTACCTTTAGTTGAGAAAGAGATAAAAAAGATGTATGATGTTGGGATCATAGTCCCCCTTAGATTTTCGCAGTGGGTTTCCAACCTTGTATCTGTTAGGAAGAAGATCGAGGAAATTAGGCTTTGCATTGACTTTAGAAATCTGAACAAAGCCTCCCTGAAAGATAATTATCCCTTGCCTAAGATGGATCACATACTTCAAAAGGTGGTTGGATCTAAGAGAATATCACTCTTGGATGGTTTTTCAGGATACAACCAAGTGCTAGTACTCCCAAGTGATCAACACAAAAATTCTTTCACCACACCTTGGGGTACATTCATGTATGTTAAAATGCCATTTGGTTTGATGAATGCAGTGGCCACCTTCAAAAGGGCCATGGATATAGATTTTTCAGAAGACATAGGCTATTTCATAATCATTTACCTTGATGACATCACTATTTTCTCCAAAACTGACAAAGAACACTTAGTCCATTTGAGAAATTTTTTTGAGAAATGTAGGAAATATGGATTATGTTTGAATCCAAAGAAAACACTATTTGGCCTCCAGGAAGGAAAAATCCTTGGCCATATAATTTCTGAAGAAGGAATCAAAGTAGATCCCAAAAGGATCGAAGGCATATTGAAAATCAGCCATCCTAGAAACCTCAAAGAATTGCAATCTTTCATAGGGAAGATCAACTTTTTTAAAAGGTTCATCCCTAACCTTGCTGAAATTTTGAGAAATATCACAAACATGCTCAAAAAGGAAACATGAGTTAAATGGACTTTAGAATCCAAACATTAATTTGAACTGGTAAAACAATCTCTCACTCAAACACCAGTTCTTATCAACTCTGATTTCACAAAGGATTTCTAAATTTTTTCATTTGCATCTGAACACACCATTGCTGAAGTGTTGTTGCCAAAGAATAACATGGGCCAAGAACAACAATATCCTTTTTCAGTAGAGCCTTAAGAGATGCTCCACTCAAATATAACATAATGTAGAAACAAGCATTAGCCTTGATAAAAGCATTGAAAGATTTCCGAGTCTACATTTTACACTCACATATCATTGCTTTTGTCCCACATAAAGTTGTCAAGGACATTATATATCAAGACCCTGATGGTAAAAGGGGAAAATGGATTGCTATTATTTTAGAATATGATTTAAAAATCAGGCCTACCAAGCTGATTAAAGGACAGGGATTAGCAAAAATTATGGCATAATCAAATTTTCAAGCATCATATATGAATATGGTTGATGTTTTAGAAGAACAGGAATAATTCACTGCCCCGTAAATTAAAGAAATTTTTTTGAATTCATCTTGATATGCTGATATCATATATGTGCTTCTTTATCTCAATACTCCTCCCTCTTTATCAAAAACTAAAGCTAGATTCTTGAAATAAAAAGTTTTAAATTACTGCATTCTAGACGGAGTGTTGTATTAGAAAAATGTTGTTGGCATATTGCTTAAATGTTTGCTTGAGAATGATGCAGGAAAAATCATGCATGAATTACATGAGGGAGAGTGTGGAGGATACCTTTACTGGAAAGCAACATCAAACACAATTCTTCTAGCTAGCTATTACTGGCCCACCCTTTTCCTGATACTAAAAAACTAGTCATGACTTGCCATAAATACCAAATTTTTGATGGCAAGAGAAGACTCCTACCTTTACCTTTGTATCCCATCAGTATTGAGGCTCCCTTTCAGCAATGGGTTTTCCCTTTCAGCAATGGGGTTTAGACTTTGTTGGATAAATTCACCCAACCTCATCTGCCCAACATAAGTGGATTCTTACTGCCACAGATTATTTTACCAAGTGGATAGAGGCCATCCCTTATAGGAATGCTACTAACTCAGTCATTATTAAGTTCCTTGAGACCAACATATTATCTATATTTGGTTTTCCTAGAAATATCATTACAGATAATGCTACTGCCTTCGAATCCAAAAGAATGGTTGATTTCTGCTATAAATATCATATCACATTGGGGCATTCCACAACTTACTACCCTCAGGGAAATGGCCTTGCTGAATCCTCCAACAAAAGCCTGATCAACATTATCAAAATACTGTTGGAACAAAATCAGAAATCATGGCATAATAAGCTAGTTCATGCTTTATGGGCTGACAGACTAACCACCAAGAAATCCATCAATATGTCTCCCTATCAGTTTGTATATGGCATGGATGCAGTCTTCCCAACATTCTTGTGAGTCCCGGTCATGAAACTTCTCCAAGAAGTGCAAGCAGAAGAAAATGACATGCAAAGAAGGCTAAATCAGACCATTCATTTGCAGCAGAAAAGAGAGGAAGTGTACAAAAGGACACAAATAGTTCAAAAGAGCATCAAGAAGATCTTTGACAAAAGAACTAAAGCTAATAATTTCCAAGTTGGAGATACAGTTTTGAAATGGGATTCTAGAAGGGAAGACATGGGTAAACATGGAAAATTTGAGAATTTCTGGAAAGGGCCTTACATCATTCATTCAATTAGGGGACCTTTTTACAAGGTTTGAATGGAGAAGAATTATTTGGAGGTCTTGCCAATGGCAGGATGCTCAAACACTATTTCTGTCAAGAGTCTTAGCTTCAAAAATTTCATTCTTTGTACATAAACATTGCATGAGAAAATATTGAGAACAAAAATACAAAAACACTGAAAGAAAGAAAAATAGGGCACATTCAAAAGAGGTATAGCCCCATACCCAAAAAATAGTACTGCTGAAAGTGTGCAAGCCTAAATGCCACTACTAATTCAAAATGACATCTTGTTCAGTCATCTAGCCTAATCATGGTTGAACATGCTTTAAATTTATGTTGATAAGTTAGTGAAAACAATGATTGTCAAGATTATTTCAAACTTGACTTATCAAGAAAGATAGATTAGGGAATATCATATATTGGTTCCACATGCTCAAAATAGAACCAAAGAGAAAGATGAGGATGCGTTTTCAAATAATAAATCACAACCCTTGTATTTCTATTTTACTGTTATGAAAAATAATGATTGTGTACAACTTGTTCCAATGCCACAACCATGGTAAGTTAGACTACCTAATCCTGATTTGAACCATGTTTTAAAATTTCATGTCAATAGTTCAGAGAATCAGGACTGCCAAACAATTTAATCTTGGCAGTCAAGTAGTTTAGGGAGAGAATAAAAAGAGTTCACTAGTTTAATCTGAACTCTTGGAAGCAATAAGGATAGAAGTAGATAGTTTATTTCTGTTTTCAAAAATAAAATTTCAAGAGTTTTCCAGTTCAAGTGCACTCAACGAAGAAAAATGTTAGGACAAGTTGGATTGGGTAGGTTGAAATGTTGTTAAAAGAATCATATGTTGCAGATTGTTAAGAATATCACTTCAAAGAAATATCAACAAGTGAAAAGAAGGGAAATATGCCCAATGGAAGAGACACTAGTATGCAAAAACTCATAGATTAGAAAAACTGAAAGTTCTGTACACCTCCAAAAAGCCTGCTTCCCTCCCCAAGTGGAGCCATTGTTAGTCATCAGTAATTTTTGCTGATATCAAAAGATGACTAAATTATGATCCTAGATTTCTAGAAACAAGATTTGAGAAATATTGCGAGTTCTAGAAATCTCACTGCCTTCATTATCCTAAAGGCCTAACTGTTTCACTAAATTTCTTCATCTTTGCCGTCTCAAAATTTACCCTAATGCTCCAAGAAGAATTCATTTTTAGGCCTAATGATCTCATTTTATTACCCTCCTATCACTCTCATTCATCCCCTTTCTTTCCTCTGAAAAACCCATTTTCTTTTCCCCTAAAACCCTCATAAACCCCTTCATTCATCATCTTCCTTCTATAAATATTAAACAATGTAAAAAATTCTCTTTTTTACATTGTTTTTACCAAAACTATAGCCTTTCAGGTATCCCTCTTTTTACATAAAAAATCCTGTTTTCATGTTAAAACCCACCCCTTTTCAAAATACAGGCCTTAAGCCCTTTTTCTTATAAACCCCCAGCCCTTTTCCCGATGAGACCCCGACCTTTTGCTTATAAACCATATCTCTTCCCTTTCCATTAACTCCGCCCCTTTAATTTTATATAACCCCACTCAACCTTATTATAAATGCCCCCAAAACTTTGAAATATTAAAGGGCAGGCCCACTTCTCATTAACACCCAACGTCCCCCCCTTAAACCTTAAAATATTAACGCATTTCGTTAATATTTCGAAATCCCGGGCCCCACTTTCCACTCACCCCGCCATCCAATCATAGCCCGACACTTATCTTCAACTCCACTCTTACCACTTGCTCACCGCTCTCCCAAATCATTCCACACCGTCGATCTCATTCCCCGAGATCTGATGGCCCAGGATGTATATCACATAAAAAGTCGCGATGGGTTTAATGATTCACGACCCATGCGAAATAGGCAGTTTCCGCCTGCCACGCGTTGATCGCCCAGTGGTATCGCGCGCCCATCTCCTTAAACCACTTATTGCCTTCTACCCGCGTGATAAACTACTCCGGTTTATCAAAACCAATTTTCACCTCCGTGCCAAATTCAAAGTTCTTCCTGCCTCCATTTGAATTCTTCTCGGTTCCATCACTAGAACCCATCCCCTACACCCTCTCCTCCTCTGCAAAATGCCTTCCAACCACCCCGAAACCCCTGAAAACGTATTCAAGCCCGCTCCCGCATGGTTTTAACTAAAGGTTTTTGTTTTGTGCAGGTTTTAATGGAAGAAAAGGGCCACCATACCCTCCCACAGTCCAAAAAGTTGGGTTAAAGGCTGGGTGACGATCTAGTTGTTTTATTCAAAATAAAAGAGACAGAGGCCCTACATTAAAATCAACCATCGATGAAACATGATCATCGCTGTATCAAATGAACCTCCAGCTACAAAGAGCAGCCTCCCCTGCACACAGAAAACACAAAGAGTCAGAGAAATAACAAAGGAAGAAAGTAAAAGAGTTAAAAGGGCTAATCCTAATTAAAAGACAAAAAAAAAGGGTTAGCTAATTAAAATAGAAGATTAAAGAAAAGGCAGATTGATGAAGTTCAAAGAAAGAAAGTAGACAGTGAAAAGAAAAAAAGAATAAAGGTAAAGGATCAAAAGAAACAAGTCAAAGATCAAAGGAATAGAACAAAAAGATCAAACAAATTGAAGAAAAAATGATAAAAAGAAGAAAGTAAAAGATAAAGATAAAGTTTTAAAGCCTAAAATAACAAAGATAAAGGTCAAACAAAGGGCGGATTTACTCAAACAAATTTGAATGACTCAGCCTATGGTAATTGCTTCCCTCAAAAAGATACTTTTTGCCACCTAGTGCTTTGTTTCCTTCAATAAAGCACTAAGCAGTTATTGAACTAAGTCAGAGATATTTATATCTGCCAGATAGTTGTTGTAAACAATTATGAAAAGGCCTTAAAGTCAAACATTTCAACTATTTTCCTTTATGAATTAAGATAGAAGTTATTATTCAAAGAAATATTTGCAGATATTCCTGCATTGAGCCTTGCATGGTCTTCAAGGTTAGGAATGCATTAACTCTATAACAAATGACACTCAAACCCTAGATTAGCTTCACCTCCTCACTTGCAGCATAATTACTACATCTGAACTCATTATCTTGTTGGAATTTGATGACACTTTGAAGTAATACATAGTCTCTTGGAAGTTGAAAAGAAATTGAAGTCTTGGAACTTGTGGATGCCTTGATTTGTTTGTTGATGGAGGAGGCTAGACCACTATATCCCTGAGCTTCATTGTTGGTGAAGTGCTTCTAATCTATTATTTTTATTTCCTGTTTTCATTATGTTTCCACCTTTCTATGTTGCAGTAGAATAAAATTTTTAGGCTAAGAAATGTCTTCTGAAAGCACCTTAGTTCTGTTTATTCTTCACTTCCTTAATGTTTTCTTCTGCTAGGACATTATAGAGAATTCTTAATTTCTCCCTAGACCCCCTAAGCCTATTTATTTCATAAATAGTTGAATACAGTTGGTATCAAGCATGATTTATGGTTTTTCCTGCTTAATTGCTACCACTTAAACACCATTTTTTGAAGTCTGTCTCTAAAGTACCATTCTTTAAAGTCTGCCAAAGAGGTTTTGTTTTGATCATACCCTTTGTACTTTCTTAACTAATTGTTTTAGAGATCTTCATAACTATAATCAAGGATGTTTAGGAGTTCCTTCTTCTCTGATTATAGTTATATGTGTGTCTTAAGTGTTTTCTGTCCTTGAAGGTGAAATCACTAGAAATTAAATGAGTTTCTTGCCTTCTATATTTCATTGGAAATGTTTGTCTTAAATTATTATTTGCTGAAGTGTGGATTGTAGAATTTATGGTTTGCCCTGTCTATTGATTGCCTCTTCATGTTTTGTGATATTTAAGTCCCTTTGTTGAGAAGTACATATGATAAAGGATTCTTAATTTCCCTTTACCCTACTTTTCATTCTTATAATTGATGTCCATCTCATTAGCCTTAAAACTAAAGATCCACTGGACAAGTTAGATTTTCCTTATGATACTCCTCGATCCATTGATGAACTTATTATGACTTCTATCAGACTCAATTGCCCAATGACTTAGAGATTTCCTCATTCTACCTATGCTTCTTGATCATTATACCCAACCAAAACAAACAACAAAACCTCATACTTAATAACTAGCCTAAAATCAACCCTACAAAGCAAAAAAGTTCATATCCTTTGCAAACAAATAAAGAGATCCATCTCTAAGTCCAGGAAGGCTAGGTCCTCGGGCTCCAAAGACTGGTTCCATGTTGCCTTGTCATTTGGTATGCCAATCTTCCAAATCACAAGACTAAGTGTGAATTAAACATAAGATAAGTGCTCTTAACAATAAGTGCACTTAGCGCAAATGATGTTTTAAATCATTAGGGGAATTTTGAGGTCTAAAATGGGCCTCCTAAGGAAATTATAAAATAATGGTGGAAAAAATCTAATAAGATTTGATGACATCATCAAATTTTAGAGGGAAAAATGAAAAAACTACTTTTTCAATTCATATTTTCAACTTAGCTCCCAAAGTTTTTACTCAAATTTCGAGCGGGAGTACTCGTTGGATGCGGAATTTAATTCCCCATCCAAGGAGTACCCATGTTGCATACTTTCGATGGGTCCTACTACACGAAAAATGAGAAATACATAAAAAAAAACGTGATTACAATCACGTTTTTTATGTATTTCTCATTTTTCGTGTAGAAGTGTTCCCGCTCGAAATTTGAGTAAAAATTTTGAGAGATAAGTTTAAAATACGAGTTGAAAAAGTAGTTTTATTATTTTATTATTTTTTAATATTTTTACTTTTTTACTCCAAAAATGGTGAATCATCCATTATGGATGACATCATCATCTTGAATCCTATTGGTTGTTATAAAGTTTATTTTTGTTGTACATTTTTCTTATGAGGCCCATTTTAGACCTCAAAATTCCCCTAATGTGTGGCTTACTCATAATTAAGTGCAGATTAACCATCATAATCTTTCTGCTGGTTTTTTTCCCTTAGCTCCTGGTTCCAGGCACTTGAGCGTATGGGGAGGGGGCTGGCCCCCTTCGAACCTTGACTGTCAGCACGTTACAAACTTAAATATGTGCAGCAACCTTTAGTTGTTAAGACCTGTAGTGTGGACGGAGCGGTAGAGCGGTAGCGTGATGTGGGGTAGGTCGGGGGTTCGACCCCGACCCCAACCATAAATTTTTTTAAACGTATAACCATTTCTTCCAACATAGTTGGCTCCGCTCCACCAAACTTAACCTCCTGCTAATCTGATGTAGCATCCCTCCAAACGTAGATGTGTCTGCTAGTTGAAAGGTTTAAGACTTAGGTTATCATATATATATATATATACACACACCATATGATATATATATATATATATATATATATATATATATATATATATATATATATGCAAAATCTCCGTAGTTCCAACCTAGAGTTAATATAATATGTGCTCACCAAAACCATTCGGACTTTGACATAATAATTCACATGCCAACCTTAAAGGCCATGGGGTGGTGGCATGTGGCAGCCCCTGGCTGCGCCATGTGGCCTATCCCCATTGGCCCCATAATTCAACAATTAAAATAATAATCCTACACCATTAATAATAAAATTCACCCTTAGGCTTAGGATAAAAAAAAATCACTTCCTAGTCATCATCGGAAAATCCAGCTGGAACACTTGGCATGTTTTCATTCACTGTATCTAGAGAATATTCTCTTAGAAGCTGATTGTACTTGTCAAATCATCCGTGTCCCTGTTCTTCTCATTTTTTAAATGTTTTGGAAAGTGAAAAACAGACCATAATTTACTCATACGAACTCGTATTTTGACAAAATGAGTTGCGCCGGAAACCTGGTGACGAACTCTATTCGGTCATTCAGGTCTGAAGCATTTCTGAGCACTTTGAATTTTTTGCTGAAATACTGATCCCTGATCAATGATTGTTGGAGTAATGTGAGATACATTATCAGAATCAATAATGTATCATCACAGAGGGAGCAATATATGGTGATTCCCATGGATGGTTTGGTAATTCAAATTGTTTATATTTATGACAGTGCATTTGATGTGACAACAGAAGACAGGTAAAAGTGGTACAAGTTCAGGGGGAGATGGAGAGGGATATGTGAAATTTTTAGTATTTCACTTTTGGTACGCAGGTTGCATAATCTAAATACGTGTATATACGCGAGTTCTGCTGGTGTCATAGCACATATTTAGGGGGAGCATTATCCTTGCTGAGAATAATGCATTGTTGGAATTATGTTGGTTGCTAAATTATAATCTCTCTCTTGAGGTCCTTTGGCATTGGTTATAAAAGCTATATCTGTAATTTGATGTAAGGGTCATGTTGAGACCTATGATGTAAACATTTTCATATTTAGTCATGTAGGGACACTTTTTCAAATTTATAAACCCACTTGGCTGGGTAGTTGAGTCATAAAGTAATGTATTCTATTTGAAAATCTCAAGACTCAGCATGTGCTCAGGGGGAACATGGTAAGTTTATTGCAGATCAGATCTTCAAAGTCCTTGTATCTACAAGGAAAGAGAATCCTTGTTTCAACATTGGTCTGCCCTTTCCGCTTGATGTCAAAGGGGGAGAGTAACTTAGTGTTTGAATAATGCTTATGATTGATGTGTCTATCAGGTATCTACAAGTTGTGGTGATCAAACACCAATATGTTTTCCATAAAGTCCAAAGGGGGAGATTGTTGGAATTATGATGTAATATGTTGTCCCTGATGGAAACCTACTCGACGATTTTCCCTTTGATAGAAACTTATTTGTTGAAGATGTAAAAGTGATATATCTATAGGTTAGTTTAGATGTGACAGAGAAATGAATTCCAATCAGTGATAGAGGAATGATGAATTAAAGTTTCCAGATGTATACGCAAGTTTGATGAAGTGAAATCATCTATACCCGCAGGCTCAATAAAGCCAAGTCGAGTATACATCCATAATTAGTGTTTATGAATTTTTGGTGAATAAAAGTCGCGTATACACGCGGGTACAATGAAGCAAATCCATGTATGTGTTGGTGCACTAATTTTAACCATATGAAGGGTCTTTACCATGATATTAGCCCACAATATTGAGCACAATAACGACTACTTGATCTCGTCCAAGTATACCATCGACACTTGTGTGGTTTTTGGCCCATGGTATTGGCTAAGGCTAAAACTATATAAGGAGGAGAAGATAATAGTGCAAGTGTGTGCATGTGTATGGGTATTGAATGAATACTTCACTCTGAAGTATATCTGCATGGAATGAGTTACATTTTTTTAATAGATATGAAATAATGATGCACCTATGAATATAATGATGGATCATGATCTCTAGACCTGAAATGACTATGTATTTTCTTGATTTGTTTGTGAGATGTTTATATCTGTGATCAAGCGCATGTTTGCTGAAGTGAAGGGTATGATCTGAGTAAGTTTGTTGATATGAAGTGTTACGCAGTCCTGAATATATACATATCTATATGCAAGTTCAATTCAAGGAAGTTTCATATACACACTAGTGCAGTTCAACAAAGGCGCGTATATATTCAGTAAATATATACACATTATTGTTTCAGAAGAAGCACGTATAGTCACAGATTTGTCTTATTGAAGAAGCGTATGTAAGCAAGGGTTTTGATGAAGAATGATGAAGGAAATGTCTGATCAGTTTTATTGTGTTTATGCTATCTTTCAATGATGTCTTCATATAGATCTAGGTTGTTTGAGTACTGATTATGCTGCTTGTTGACTGTGATTAAAGATCAATGATTGGTTGGTTGATTGATGATTCAGTGAATGTTTTGATACAGTTATGAGTTTCAATTTGATCTATGTTCTTTGGGCTTAAATGAGTGGAGTGGGTCCAGTCTGAAAATATGATGAAAAGAGGCCTACAAGTTGGGTTGTGCTGAAGCTATTGGAACTAGTGTGAAAATTTATGAAACGTGGTCTGCGGTGGTGCTGAGGGTTGGAGCCTTTAGTAAGGAAGTCGAAGCTTCCTACTAGTAGGAGATGGTGATCGTTTTAGGGGGTTGTAGCTCCCTTCCAGGAATAGTTGGTAAATGAGAGCAGGGGGTCATAGCTCCCTTCCAGTGGTAGCTCATAAACGAAATCAGGGGGTTGGAACTCCCTTCCAGTAGTAGCTGGAGAACGAGAGAAGGTTGTAGCCTTCTGTAGGTGGGTTCCTGCGTGTTGGTATGAGTCTGCGCTAGTACAATATTGTAAGCAGTTTTATTTATAATAAATATTGAAGACAAAGATGATAACAACGATGGTTTTTTCCCCGCTTGGGTTTCCACCTTAAATCCTAGTGTTCATGTGTGTTTCTTATGTATGACGATTTATTCTGTTCTTATTGCACATGTTTACTGCTTATTAAATTTCTGGGCTAAGTAAAGTTTCTGAAGATTTATTTGTCTAATAAGCTCATTGGAATACACAGGTTTATTTTAAGAAAGTCGCAGGTATACACAAGTTGAATTAATTAAAGTCGCGTATAGAAATCATTAAAAGTAAGGAAAAATTTTTGTGAGTCTCTAAATATTGATTCACCTCCCCCCACCTCTCAGTATTTTTCCCCACAGCATTTAGAGTGATTAAATGATTTAAGGGGGACCAGTTGTAGTTATTTTTGAGTTGTAATTAGTTAACTCAATTAATTGAGTTAAAATCAGTTTAACTAGTTCTAAATGAGAGATAAGCTAGTGAGAGGTCCAGTGAATTAAATCCGATTTAATTCACATCCAGTGATCAATTAGATAGCTGAAAAATCACTATAAATAGTTGTTGCATTTCCGTTCTAAGGAAGGCCTAGTTGAGATTTGAGTTAAAGTGAAGTGTACTATTAGTTGTATAATCATCCAAATTGTATAGGTGTTGCATGCAATCAAGAGAAGGCCTAAACCAAAACATTCCTTAATTGGAGAAAATTTTCTTAAAAAGGAGTCCATTAAGACACATTTAATCATTGTTTTGGTGAGCACGAGTTGGTGAGACCAAGAAATGAGAAGCACAAGTTTAAGCGTGGAGCTTGTGAGAGAAAGGTGTGCAAGAGAATCTTGTGCATAGGTCGGTAGAGTGAGACAATCAACAAAGTGTAGAGGTTTCTTAGGAAGGGAAATATCATTGTATTTTTTCATGGTCTTGACTTTATGAAATATACATATAGTGGGGTTTTGAGCAGTTCCTTCCCCATATACATATTGTGTTGTGCGATTGATTTTTTCTTTCCCTTACTTTCTTATATGTGATTGTGCGATCGTGTTTTGTTTCCACAAATTGTAGGAAGGATTTAGTATCTTGTTTTAGTAAATTATAAGATCAGATTGAATCCTATTGGTAGATTTTCTACATAGACAACACTAAAGACAAAAGGATGATAGAAACCAAAGAGTAACAAACATCAAGCAAACACCTAGTGCAATGGTGCCAAGTGTAAACTAACTATTCTATGAGCTACTCTAATTCAAGTAAGCACATCCTTTCAAAATAAAAATAACCTCTAGCATAAAGGTGATCTAAATCCTCAAACAATCCTATATTTTAATGTTTTATATGACCTTTCACGCAGAAAGGTAAGGTAGAGAACCAACTCTTCCCACAACCAGTCCTATAAGGAGTTTTCCTAAGATTTACCACTAAGGTTACCTTCATCCCACGAGGGTGATCGAGTCTTGAGATTCTTGGTAAATCAGATAACACACGGAATTCCTTACCACGGGTTGGGTAGTCCCAAGGAGAAATTCTCGCACAATGTCCCAACCTAACCCCCTCTGAAATGGGTTTTTGATGCACTCCGGCTTTGACTGCAGGATGGTGAATGATTTTAAGCTCCCTATTAACTAAAATTTCTATGTATAAATGTATGCGATCGATGGGTGTTATTGGAAGCCTATCCCACCGATCCTACAACTAACTACAAATATTGTTTGGCCCTGATGTCCATGTGAGTTTTATCTATGTGAGTTAGATTTATTAAGTGGCGCGTTTAAGTCTTGTCTTGGCGGTTTGAACCAATATATCGTTCGCTTTAGGTGTGAGTGTGTGAAAATAAGTGTGTATTGTGGATGCGTTAATTAAGCTTGTTTTATGATGATGCTAAAGTACTACTGAAATAAAATGTTGAAAACTATAAATGAAACTAAAATAATGAAAGTAAAATAAACAATAAATCAAGTGTCAACCCCACTCAAAACAATTATCTCAAACAAAGAAACCAGGAGAGGCTAACAAGAAACTAAAAAAACACTAAAAAGGGTCATGATATATAATTTCTATGGGACTAGGATTAAATGACTCTATACTTCTGAAAATGTCGCAGAAAACAATAAGAAACCATAGGGGGAAAATGTTACAAAAGATAAGGAATAAGCTTTAAAAGCTAGGGAAAACAATGGGAACCTAAAGGGGGAGTACAAAAATAACTCAAGAGGGAGTTTTGAATGTTAAAACAACCTATCTTAAAGGTCTTAAAAAAGAATGGATCATACCCTGAAACAATCGATGAAAGTACTGAAAATCTCAGACTACCTACTTAGCTGAACTCTTTCTAAAAAGGTGGAAGTATACTAAAACCCTAGGGGGATTGCTTCTACTTCAAAGATAGAAACTGAGCATATATAGGCCTAATATTGGCTGAAAAAGAGGTCAAACAACCCAAAATAGTGCTCTTGGAAAACCCTGAAAATTTCAGAAAAAAAATCCCGAAAAAAATTCTGAAGTGCAGGTCATGACTTGAAACAGGTGGATACTGCAGTTTTTGGCCCAAAAAGGGTGATATGGAGGTGAAAACACAGGTTTGGGGCTAAAAAGTGTGATTTTTCCACCTTGATTCTCAGGCAGTAGTTTCAGACAGATTTGTCGTCTCTTGCTGTGACCTGCGAAAAACACCATAAAATTATCAGAACTTGGAATTTTAACTAAATAAGGGAATAAAATCTGGAAGTGAACATCAAGAGACTGAAAGCCAACTAAAGAAAAACCCTGATTGCTGAAGCTTTTTATCACCTAGGAATTAGAATTACACCATCAGAGTCTCCATTTTTTAGCATATAATATTTTGGAAGGTGTACCAAAAAGGATTTACTGAAGCCACAAGTGACTGATGGCCCTAAGAAAAGATATTTCCATCTAATTCTTCAGATACACAAAAAAAGTTATAAGAAAATTGCAAAATAATGGATTTGTGCAACAAAAGATATTAAACAGCAAAGATAATTAACTAATGTAAAACACCATACCATGGACAAAGAAATTTAAAAGAATGAATGTTATTATTATCACTGTGTTACACCTGGTGAAGGAGAGTCATATGATGGTTATAGGTCCCCCTCAAATGGGATTGGTCCTTTGGTTGTCCTCTATGCTTCAATATTATGGATATTTCTCTTTCTTGGATGTGTGAAAGCCAAAAACATGAGTTGAACTCATATGGTAGCTCAATTGCAAAAAGAAGATAATAACGACGATGATAGTGATCATGGTGAGGAATGGATGGAAAACACTCTTATTTATAACAAAATATTGGGTTATTCTCGAAAATGGAAAACAATAAAATATTATTAACCATAATCTACATCTAACCACTTTGAATATTTTATTATATGTTTTGGAGGGAAAAGATATTTAAATTGGTTAAATAGATTTATTTAGAAATAGTAAAAAAACAATTGATTTATTTACTATTTCAAGGAAGCAGTTAAGAAATAATAAACAAATAATGATTTGTTTAATTATTCCTGAGTGATTTAGTCAAAATTGACGAGGAATTTTAACTAAATAACGAGTTAATTAATTATTCCTAGAGAAAAATCAAATAAACAATTATTCATTTAAGTATTTCTCATGATTGGGTCAAATGTGACAAGGAATATTAACTAAACAATGATTTAATTAATTATTCCTAGAGGAAAATCAAATAAATAATGATTTATTTATTTATTTATCATGGGATTTCTAGTTTTAATCATAAATAATTTAATAAAATATGGTTTATCAAATTACTTCCTATAGTGATAGCAATTTTAGTATGGTAAAATTGGTATTACATGGTGTATTTTGATCCACTTAGTTAGAAAAGGATAAGTGATCATTTTTTGGTGATAACATTTTCTACTCATATATTGAACAAAATGTACTAAAATAGAAGAAAACCCCTTTTCCTCCTAATGGCTTGGTTATAACACAACCTGATAGCCTCCTAGTAGTTAAGTTTGACTCCAAATCTCAACTAGAGTTACAATATGGACTCTTTCAAAGTATTCTCCATCAAGATCGTATGGCTAGCCCCTTTTTCTTGAATAATGGGGGATGATGTAGCATCCTTTCAAATCACTGTGGTCAAAATAGGAAGGTCAACTTCTGGGTGGTATAATTTTTTCATACAAACTTCGATTGAGTTGATTCTTGTACCATTAGAAAGATATTTGTGTGTATAATAACACATGTGTGACAAAGTTTCACCCCCAAAGAATGCCTCAAACTTCTTTGAAAGGTTTATGTCCCCAATTCAACAAATTGGGACTTACTAGTAAAAAATGGCTCTGTGAGTTTATTCCTTGACCTTTTCCACTCTAAAAGCATCAATATGGATGAAAAATAATAGAATAATCCAATATGGATCATACTTCTCCATATTGGGATTTTTTGATCCTCAAAAGCTTCTACTGAATGAGGTGAGAATTTTTTTCCTCCACCTTCTCCTAGGTGTACCATTTAACCTTGTCTGGAAGTTGTCCTTTCCACCAAATATGGAAAGGGTTATATAGCCTCTATCTTGTAGTTGTAGACCGCTTTTGCAAAAATGTATTTGTTGGGAGCATATGATGCTAAATTCTATACATAAGGTAGGACCTATTCTTCTTCCTGATCTAACATGAAAGGGTCATACAAATTTAGATTCTCTTTACTAACCATTAAGTAAATGTGCATATATGGGGGTAGACTAAGTCTAAGGAATTATCTCCCACTGTTGAGATTCAACAAGATGATGATCCTAGTGAAAATTAAGCACCTACACTAGGATGGAGCCTTAGGCTATTTTTAGGTGGAAGTCTATTTTTAGAATGCATGAAATTTTTTTATTTATAGATGGTGTTCTATTTTTAGATGCATGTGCGAAGTCTATTTATAGATCGCATGTCTATTTATAGAATGCATGTCGATTATTATTATCTCTTAATAATAGTTGGACAATAAACATTAATCTATTCTCAATGAGCACTTGTAAATAGTTAACTGAAGTTCTAAATCAATTAGCTAAGTGAATTTTGAGTTGAGTGGTTGGTTGGTGGGACATGCAAGTGGACTTCATTGTAACTGAGTGATTCGAAGTTGTAACAGAGTTGGATGTGTAGTTATGTGAGTTGTAAAATATTTTAACTCACTTAAACTTAGTTGTTCTAGTTGTAATTGAACATACACTAGTGAGATATCAGTAAATTAATTATTTAATTAATTCACAATCAATGGTCGCACATGAAACTAAATATTTACTACTGTTAACTACATGCATGTCAGATCTAGTGGAGACCCAATTGAGAGATAGGTGAAAGGGACATTTTGACTATCATTTGTGACATTAGTGGGTGCACTCATGCCACCACACACACATTGGATATGCCCATGAGGATTGCATAGTCAAGGAAAACAGGATCTCATTCTTTCAGGGACTGTGCAGTGGAGGTAGGCTGTCAGGAGGCAGTAAATTGGCACATGTATTTGCCAATTTTTGTATGACAGTCTAAGATGATTGTATATTGTACTGAGAGCTCTTGGATTATATTTTTGTATGAGATTGTTTCATGATCCATGATATATACATAATATATGATAGTGGGGTTTTTAGCTTTATGATTTCCCGGGTAAAAAAATCTTTGTTATGTGTGATTGATCTTCTTCATATGTTTGCAATTGGCGATCGTGTTTTTAATTTTCACAAGATTTTTTTATAGAAGCAATTCTGTAATTAACAATGTCATATAATTGTTAGATTAGGAAAATCCAGAAAATACAGAATTGTATTAAAATTTCTACATGGTATCGGAGCACGGAAGATTGTAATTTTGAAGCAGTAGCTGAGTTTGTTGGTGGAAATAATTCGAATTTGCTGCAAGAATTTCTTGGTGCGATAGTTGAGTAAACATCAAAATGGATTTCAATGGCTTGCGGCTAGAGTATGCACTCGAGGGCAACTCAAACTACATTTCCTGGAAGGACAGGATGGAGGAGGTGCTTGAAGATAATGGCTTGAAGGAATTCATCGACAGTGATGTTCCTAAGCCCACTTCGATGGATGCTGCATTACTTGATGCATGGCAAAAGAAAGTAGCGAAGGTGAGAAGGATTTTATTTGAAGGTGTACGAGACCACATTGTCTCAAGCCTTCAGGGGAAAGCCACTCCATATGCTATGTGTAAGGCTTTGATGGATCTTTTCCAAAGCAGCAATGACCATAGGAAATTGGCATTGAAAGATAAACTCAGAAATATCAAGATGGAGAAGGGCGACAACATTCTAAAGTATCTCACAAAGTTTGTCTAATGTCGGGATGAACTGGGGAGTGTGGGAATCACTGTTTCTGATGATGATTTGGTGAGCTTGGCTCTCTTTGGAATTCCTAAGAGTTGGCACAGTTATGAAGACTTTGTCAACGACCGGGAAAAACTGCTGGATTGGGAATGACTGTGGTTGGATCTAGTGTAGGAGGAGTTCAAGCAAAACACCAGAGATGGCTCTTCATCAAATCATGATGATGAGGAGGATTGTGATTTGGATGCCAAGGAAAGGAAAGGGAAGGAGAAGAAATTTCATTCAAAATATGAGTCTAAAGGCAAGAAGCTGGATTTGTCCAAGGTGAGGTGTTTTCATTGTCACGAACATGGGCATCTCGCCACTAACTGCCCACAGAAAAAGAAGAACAAGAAGGCTGCTGGAGCTACAACTAGTGAGGCCCTTGCCTTGCAATTTGAACTTTATTTCTCTTTGATCACATGCTTGGTGTCAAACGCATTGGGACCTGTGTGGTATCTTGATAGTGGTGCTTCCTTCCACATGACGGGAGATAAGGAGCTTTTCAGTGACTTGGAGGAGAAATATCTCCAAATCCATATAGAGATGGGTGACGATGGATGATACAATGCGACTGGAATTGGTTCCATTACCTTTGAGAGGGAGTAAGGTAAACCATTTCAATTGAAAGATGTTATAAATTTTTCAGGTCTGAAGAAAAACATGGTCTCAGTCGCGATGTTGGAGGACATAGGCTATGACATTGTTTTCAGCGATGGAAAAGCTTAACTGTGACATAAAACAATGGGTAAAGCCAAGAGGACAAGGATTTGAGTCAAGAATATCTACAAGCTAGAGGTAGATGGCTGCGTTTCCATGATGGGAAAGGAAAAAAAAGTGGTGAGCCAGGATGAGGGCGAATTATGGCACAGGCGATTGGGCCATCATCATCATGGAGCCTTGAAAGTCATGCAACAAATATCTACTGGACTTCCAATGGGAACACTTGCTCAGTTAGATGAGTGCAAGGGTTGCACCATGGGGAAGTATGCAAATTCCACCTTTCATGAAAAGGAGAATTGTGCTTCAGTGATCTTGGAGAAGTTCACATAGACGTGCGTGGACCATTCTTGGTTGCTTAAAAAACAAAACACAGGTATTATGTTATATTTTTTGATGACTTTTCTCGTAAATGTTGGATCTTATTCATGCAGAATAAGGATAAAAAATTCTCAAAGTTCAGTGAGTTTAAGGCATTGGTGGAGAAAGAGTCAGGGAAGCAAGTGAAGGCTCTCAGGAGCGATAATGGTGGAGAATACATCTCTAAATAATTCAAAGACTTCTGCGGCAAAGAAGGAATTCGAAGAGAACTCATAGCGCCTCATAACCCACAACAAAATGGGGTCGCGGAGAGGAAGAACATAATGATCATGGGTGCAACACGAGCGATGTTGCATGATCAGGGCCTACCAATGCATTTGTGGGCGGTAGCATGCAACACTGTGGTTTATGTGCAAAACTGTTGTCCTCACAGAGTACTTAGCATGAGTACACCTGAAGAAGCTTTCACTGGTAAGAAACCAGATGTTTCTCACTTTAAGATTTTTGGGTCATCTGTTTCTGTGCATGTGACCAAGAACGCTAGGAAGAAGTTGGAGTCGACTGTTGAAGTTGGGATATTTTTGTGGTACACAGAAACACCACATAATTATCATGTGAATTTTCCTAACAGTAAGATGACTGTTATGCGACGAGATATAAAATTTGATGAGTGGAAAGCCATGTGGTTGTCGCTTGAGAGGGAGATAGACTTGCATGCAGAGGAGGAACTGTTGGTTCCCAAAGATGAGTCTCTAGATATGGATCAACCACAGGAGGAGGTTCATGGAGTGGAGGAGTCCACTCACGCAGAGACAAACATCAGAATTGGTAGGTGTACGAAAAAATCTGATAGGCTGAGACTTGATGCTGCGTAGAATGTAGGATCCCATACTTCACAACGCAGACAAAGATAGTCTCCTAACTGATTTACTGGATACATGGCTCTCATGAGCAAATTTATTGTGACTGAGCTATCTTCCTTTCAGGAAGGAGTGCAGGAGCCCACATGGGTAGATGCAATGGTGGAGGAGTATGACTCCATTTTCAGAAATAGTGCTTGGGAAATTGTTCCAAGGCTGGTTGATAAATCATTGGTAGGTTCGAGATGGATCTACAAGGTAAAGCAAGCTGCTGATGGGAGTGTTGAGAAATGCAAGGCTAGATTTGTGGCCTAGGGCTTCTCACAGATCGAGGGGATTGATTATGAAGAAACCTTTGCACCTATCGCACAATATTATTCCATAAGGACCATCCTTGCTCTCTCAGAGCAGATGGGTTGGCACATTCATCATATGGATGTGAAGACTGCATTTTTCAATGGGATCATTGAGGAAGAAGTGTACATTGAGCATCGACGTGAAGGATTTGAGATCTTCAGCAGTGAGTCGCATGTGTGCAGACTCAAAAGAGCATTGTATGGGTTGAAGCAAGCACCCCGTGCTTGGTACACTCAGATAGACAACTATTTCACCGGATTTGGCTTCACCAATAGTGAGGCAAATGCAAACCTATACCAAATTGTGGTGGAGGGTAAGATTTTAATCATTGTTCTTTATGTTGATGATTTAATACTGACTGGTGATGAGCAGCTGATACACTCATGCGAGGAGGACCTTTCAAAGGAGTTCGAGATGAAGGATATGGGCCTCCTTCATTATTTCCTTGGATTGGAAATATGGCAGTGAATTGGTGAAATTTTATGTCTCAAGGAAACTATGCAAGGGAGATATTGGGTAATTTTCACATGGAGTGTTGCAAACCCATGGATAATCCTCTTCCAGGAAACTGGAGGAAAGAGGATGCTACGTCTGGAGAGGTAGTGGATGCTACTGTCTATCGACAATTGGTGAGTTCGCTAATGTATTTAGTGAATACAAGACCAGACATATGCTATGCGGTGAACCAGCTTAGTCAAGTGATGGTTAAGCCTACCAAGCTCTTTTGGAAGGTGAGCAAGCATATCTTGAGATACCTGAGGGGCACATCTAAGTATGGCTTGTGGTATAGATAGATAGATGAGGTGAAGTTGCATGGCTTCATGGATGCAGATTGGGCGGGAAACCCAATAGATAGAAAGAGAATGCCAGGGGGGATCTTTCGTATCGGATCTACAACTATTTCTTGGTACAACATAAAACAAAGATCCGTGGCACTCAGTTCAGCGGATGCAGAATACATGGAAGCAAGTCAAGCTGCATGTGAGGCTATCTAGATGAGAAAGATCCTAGTTGGTTTTTTTGGTTCTCATTTAGATCTGACAGTGATTCATTTTGATAATTAGAGTTGCATTAAACTCTTGATTATTCCTGTGTTTCATGATAGATCTAAGCATACATATATCTGATATCATCATATCAGAGATTGTGTGCAGTGAAAGATCATATGCTTTATTACATTTCTATAGAAGATTAGGATGCCGATATTCTGACGAAGGCGCTCACCAGGAGAAAATTCGAATACCATAAAGACAGGATCAGGGTGAAGGATAATCCCTTTCTTGTTGAGAGGGAGTGTTGAGATTCAACAACATGATGATCCTAGTGAAAATTAAGCACCTACACTAGGATGGAGCCTCAGGTTATTTTTAGGTGGAAGTATATTTTTAGAATGCATGAGAAAATTATATTTATAGATGATATCTATTTATATATGGTGAGAAAATTCTATTTATAGATGATGTTATATTTTTAGATGCATGTGTGAAGTCTATTTATAGATCGCATGTCTATTTATAGAATGCATGTCGAATATTATTATCTCTTAATAATAGTTGGACAAAAAACATTAATATATTCTCAATGATCACTTGGAAATAGTTAACTGAAGTGTCAAATCAGTTAGCTAAGTTAATTTTGAGTTGAATGGTTGGTTGGTGGGACATAAAAGTGGAATTAGTTGTAACTGAGTGTTTCGAAGTTGTAACAGAGTTGGATGTGTAGTTATGTGAGTTGTAAAATAGTTTAACTCGGTTAAGTGACTTAAACTCAATTGTGCTAGTTATAACTAAACATACACTAGTGATAGGTCAATGAATTAATTATTTAATTAACTCAAAACCAGTGGTCTCATATGCAACTGAAGATTTACTATTTTTAACTACATGCATGTCAGATCCAGTGGAGACCTAGTTGATAGATAGGTGAAAGGGAAAGTTTGACTATTAGTTGTGACATTAGTGGGTGCACCACACATGCATTGGATGTGCCCATGAGGATTGCGTAATCAAGGCAAGCAGGATCTCATTCTTTTAGGTATTGCGCAATGGAGGCATGCTGTATAGGAGGTAGTAAATTGGTGCATGTATTTGCCAATTTTTGTATGACAGTGTGAGACGATTGTATATTGTATTTAAATTTGTAATGAGAGCTCTTGGATTAGAGTTTTGTATGAGATTGTTTGATGATCCATGATATATACATAATATATTATAGTGGGGTTTTTAGCTTTATTCTTTCTCGGTAAAAACATATTTATTATGTGTGATTGATCTTCTTCATGTGTTTGCAATTGGTGATCGTGTTTTAAATTTCTGCAATAATTTTTTGTAGAAGAGATTCTATATTTAACAGTGGCATATAATTTTTAGATCAGAATAATCCAGGAAATACATAATTGTATTAAAATTTCTACACCCACCTCCTCTATTATCTCAAATTTACCATATGATAGAGCCTTTATTTTCTTACTAGGACCCTGTAGTCTCTCATTTTTTAGCTATAACCATACTCTGCCTCCCACCTTCCATAGGCCAAATAGAATGAATAACCACCCATAGAAACCTTGGTTGGTTTTGAAGATGTCTTCAAAGTATCTTCTTCTTTGACCTGAACTTAGTAATATCATGATTTTCAATGAAATTTGATGAAGCATTTGGCTTGTTGCAACTAATCCGCCAAGTCTCATCCTTCTCTGGCTTAATGCTGATGGGCGACCCACATGGTGAGGTAATTGGTAAAATTACACCATGTTCTAGTAGTCGTTTAAAATTATTCTTCATGTCATTTTTCTCTATAAAAAATCTACCTGCATATCCTAATGGGTTGGAAATAGAAAGTCTGAAAAAAGCTAGATCTCATGCTCCAATTTCCTCTTGGGCAATAGCCCTTTGCCTATAGAAACTCTTCTAGTTGTGTTTTTTATTCCTTAGTACATCCCTCCACAAATGACTTAGTTCTTATGGACTGATCCAGGTGGATCCTCATGAATAAAAACAAACGAAACAACAAACAAAATCTTCAAATGTTAATGAAAGGGTTGTCATTTCAAAGAGCTCATTGAGTGATTTCCAACTTCACTTGAACAAAGTCAAATGGATGTCATATGAAGAAGTTATGACATTCTGAATTTTTTGACAAATAGGAAAAATTTTGGTAGGGTGTCTGACATGGCATCCCCATAGGAGGACACGTGGAAGTATGGATAGTACGCATGTTGAGAGGTGGACCAATAAAATGTGACACATGGAAGCCCCACAGGAGGACACATAGAAGTATGGATAATACACATGTTGACAAGTGAACCAATCAAAGTGTGACACATGGTAGGGTATGTTGACAAGGCTGATAGGTGGCAGATATTGAGCAGGAAATTTAGCAATAGTGACGTGGCCTTGGTGATGTGGGCCAAAATGGAATGATGACTTAGTAGCATTATGTGGAAATTTGACTGTGTATGACGTGGGCCAATTGGAGGCTACCATGTGGAAGCCTATAACTGGCTAATATTATTCCTAAGTTGTTGTGGAAATGGGTCGGTGGGGAAATTCGAACCCCCAACCTCAGCGAAACATATTTAACAGCATACTAGTATGCTAATCATTTCCATTATTAACCCTATCAATCAATAATGATTTAAAGTTTTCCATTTGACTTAGTTTTCAAAAGCAGAGGTCTGCAAGCTTGACCTCGTGACCTCAGAGTTGTTGTGACAATGACTTAACCACTAAGCCATCCAATGCACTTATGTGGCAATGCAGGGTTTGCATATTGAAAATTTGTTGGAACTATAGAACTTAAACATGGAAATTTCACAGGTTTGAACCCGTGATTTCCTTGTTGTAGACTCAATATATTAACCAATGCACCAAATTCATTTGTTGTAATATAAAAATGGAATATTTCATTTGAATTGGTTGTAAACAAATTTTCCTAAAAAATCCCAACAGACTGTGGGATCAAACATGAAACCCGACTATTTCAACCCAAATGCTTTCACCACTATGCTAACGATGAGGCTTATAAAATACTGTCAAGAAAAGTTCTTTTAAGTTGTGGTTAAATTTGTGTAACTTGAGAAATAGTGGTTTTTGGAGCCTTGTTTTGGTTGTCCAAGGAGGAAGAAGTGGTTTTTTGTAGACCACCATCTATGTAGTAAACCAGAGGAAACGATTTGTGTAGGTTGAAGACTTGGTGATTGGAAATTTTATGCTCTACATCACTTAATAAAGTGGTCATTCATTGGCATTTGTCTTGGAGACGTAGCCCACACTAGGTGAACTTCATTAACAACCTGATTTCTCCTTATCTATTTCTTTTTTGTCTTTTTTTCTTCAAGTACAATCTTTATTTCGCTTATTAAGCTAACCACACTTAACAAGCCATAATGGACTGAAAAAATTTTAGACAAGGTAAGGGACAGAGTGTTAAGAGTTACGCTAAGGAGTTTAGGAAGAAATAATTGATTTTTGGAATTATGT
The DNA here is from genome assembly GCA_034641835.2 of Pinus albicaulis. Lineage (NCBI taxonomy): Eukaryota > Viridiplantae > Streptophyta > Pinopsida > Pinales > Pinaceae > Pinus > Pinus albicaulis. Next base: position 1,154,647,151 of record CM076578.1, read on the forward strand.
TATATACACAAGAAAAAATTCTCAAGTATATTAGTGGTTTGCATAGTTATCTTCTACATACTATCCTTATGTTCAATTCTATTGACTTGGATGAAGTTTGTGTTCAAGCTACTCATCTTGAACCTAGGGGGAAGAATGTTCATGATGATTCCTCAAATAATCCATCTAAATCTACTAAATATAAGTTGAGAGGTAAAGGAAAAGGAAAGGAAAAAAATACGATCAAGAAAGAGGGTGAAAATCCTACATGTACTCATTGTACGGAACAAAGACATGATGAGGCTAATTGTTGGAATTTGCATTTGGAACTGTGACCAACTAATTTCATAACTAAATGAAACTTAAAATATTGTTGCCACAATTCAACAATATCTCGGATTTGACTTAGGTGATGAAACAAAGATCACAACTCTAGGTGTATAAGGTATAGCATCTTCTCATGTTTGTTCTATATCTACTATTTAACCTCAAAATTCTAAAATCAAATATGATGAAAGGAAAATAAGTGATATTTTCCAAATTAGAGTCATGAAAAACGTACTAAAGTAGACACACTTTTTGGTAGTGGTTCCCAAGTAAATCTGATATCTAAAGAAATTTAAACATAAAAATTCTTTTGGAAAATCACATCATAATTTTATAGGGCCGATGTGTTTCAAGAATTTGTCAAGAATTTAGGCTTGGAAACAAAACCTCACGTAAAACCTTACCCTTTGGGATGGATGTGTGATGAGTAAAAACTACAAGTAACTAAACAATGTAAACACTAATTTTCAATCACTTCTAACTTTATCGATGAGATTGAATTATTGGATCTAGTGTCACTTGACATATGCGGAATTTTGTTTGGAAGCCAGTATCTTTATGATTGAAAATCCATATTCTACAAAGAGGAAAGAAAATACTACCTCTTCAAAGATGGAATTGAATGCATTGTGAGATTTCATTGCATGAAGATCAACCTACCTCTTTTTAGCATAGGGAAAATGAAGAGACCAATCTAAATCCCTTTAGCTATATCATTTCAATTATAGTGTGGTTATCCACTTGATTGATATCAGTTTCGATTTTCCTTGCAACATCAACTCTTCCCCATCCTTGTAGAGGCATTCAATTGATTTACTAAAGCAATCAACTTTTGTCATGTTCATAACCAACCAATCCATTCCGACGAGGATGCGATACACACCAAAACATAATAAATTTAAATCCACCATTAGGGACATATTGCTTAGCGTGATTGGGAACAATATTTCCATGGACTCAACTCTTTTCTTCGTCCCTATGGCTAAGTGGACTAGCCACAATTCCTCATGTGCTTTCCTTTGTAATGCATATTTCCTAGCAATTCAATGGCTTACATAACTAAAATACGAACTAAGATCAATTAAAATCAAAATAGTATAGTTGTTTATCATGCCTTCCATCTCAATAACTAATGTTTAGTGCTCAATCTATCTATTAACAAAGTTACCAACTTAATGAGAATTGTACTAAGTTGTCGTTTTTTTAGAGGTTGTAAAAAATCATGATTTTCATGCTGATTTTGAATAGTTTTGATGCAACGTCAACCTTTTTTTCAGCATATTTTTTACACTTTCAATTTTTCTTATGTATCAAGTATGGACTTTTTTATAAAAATATCAGTGATTTTCACGCCAATTTTGAAAAGCGTTGATGCAACATCAACCTTTTTTTTTTTTTTTTTTTTTTTTGCGGGGTGCGGGGGGGCTTATTTTTGACACATTAAATTTTATTATGTATTAGGTATAGATAATTTTTTTTAAATGTTGGTGATTTTCATGTTGATTATGAAAAGCATTGATGCATCATCATTTTTTTTTTTTTTTTTGGGAGGAGGGGGGGGTGGTGGTGCAAGTTTTTGACACTTTAAATTCTCTTATGACCTAAATATGCACATTTTTTTTTTAAATGTTGGCTATTTAACCATTTTCAAGTTTTTTTTTCTTCTTCTTCTTTCTTCCTTAGATGTTTGATTTTCAAGGGTTTTTCAAGTTAGAGCTTTTTGTTTTTCTTTGAAATGCTTTTTTAATGAAAATTTCAACTTTTTTTTTGCAAAGTTAAGAAATAAAACAATTAATATTTTGAAGTTGGGATTTTTTATATATTTATATATCGTTAATTAATATTTCAATACACAAAATAATTGTCGCAAAAGAAATGTAAATGAAAAAAATACACACTTCATGACTTTTTTACTAAAAATGACATGTCAAATAAAGGATTTTTATGGAAAAATAAGAAGTGAAAAATAACAATTTTTATGAAATTATTAGGAATTAAAAAATAAAATTAAACTTAAAAAAAATAAAAATGAATGGTTTTAAATTAAAAATAAATAAATGAGTGAATGAAAAAAAAATTAAAAACATTAAAAACATTTTTTTTTTAATTAAGCATTTAAAAAAATTAAAAGAAATAATTAAAACAATATCCTTCAAAAATAAGAAAGAATAAAAACATAAAAAATAAAAACATTTGTAAAAAAACACGTAGAACAAAATTATATATATATATATATATATATATATAACTTAAAAAAACTATTAAAACAAAAAAATTAAATTTTTTAATAAAATATATAATATATTACAAATTAATTTAAAAAATAAACATTCAAAATATAGAAAAAATTTGGGGGGGGGGGAGGTGGGGGTAGGAGTCGATATGTCACTTGTTCTGGTGCTAAATGAGTGTGTGCATGGTAGTATGTCGATTCCTAGAACAAAAACAAATGTGGGCAAGCCATCGATTGTAGGAATTGATGGGTTGCCTTGCCCCGCTGCGAAAGGGTTACATGCAAGGGAAACTCATAGACCTTTCACGATGGGGTGGGGAGAGAAAAAAAATTAAATAACTTTTAAATATGTTGCACAATTTTTCAATTTTTTTAACATTTTTAAAAATTATTTTTAAATTGGTTTGATTATTATTTGCTTTTATTTTTTAATTTGATTTGATTTAATTATTTTTTTTAATTATTTTTAAATGTTAAATTTTTTGTGAGATATTTTTTGTTTTTCATTTTATAAATATGTTTTTTTTGCCTTTTTTAAAAACCTTTTTGGTTTTGAAATTTTCTTTTTAATGGGTTATTTTGGTTTTTTTTTTCAATTTTTTTTATGTTTAATTTTTTTTTAGATTTTTTTGTTTTGTTTTTAATGTGTGTGTGTGTGTTTTGTCCTTTTAATTTTTTTGCAACACTTTTTTTGAATTAGGTTTTAAGATTATTTTTGTTGTTGGTCAAAATCTTTTCATTAATACATGAAGAAGATACAAGAGATATACATGAAGCTCATTGTTGTCGTGGCTTCAGTATGACTAGATTTATTAGCCAGGAGAGTGGTCCAAAAACTGAGTAGAGGATGCCACTTTTTACATGATCCCCAGAGGAAAAAAAGTCAGCTAGCCCAAAAAACATGAAGAACAAGAAGAAAGTCAGCAGATAACATAGATCAAGGGTGAAGATATGGTGCATGAGCAACACCTGGGGCCATAGGAGGGACTAAGATCCCTATGAGCATGAAATTCCACATGAGCGAGGGACACCTCCATCTTGTCAAGACGTTCATTAGCTCTCATTGGCTTTGACACAAAGATGTCAGGTCGTTAAGAATATCCCACTTACTGTACTAAAGTTCGTTTAGGAGTGCAATAACCTCATTCATGTCTTTGTATTATTGTTGTCGCATGTCCTCTGAGATGGCTGATATGTTTTGTAGTTGCTTAGCTAGAAACTCCATCGTGGGCCTGGTCTTGGGCCACTTCCCCCACCACATTAGCACCTACAACCACATCTTCATTCGTTTCCTTCACTCGACTAGCCCTCTCCCCTGGCTAGCCCCAAGACCCCACTCCTAGCAGCGCTCATCCATGCTATGATAACATGACTAGTAAGGTTCTAGGACACCAGGAATGAGACTTCGATGTAAGTAGAGTGAATTTATCACACCTACACACCCTTCTGTTCCACCCCCCTGGAGAAAGAAAAAGCACGCAATAATTCCAATTCCAGCTTACATGCCCAACAAACCAAAATTGACCATTCTCCTTAAGGTGAGTCGAATTATAGATGACTTCAAAATAGGGATTCCCTAAGAAATACAAAAGAATAAAAGGACACCCAATTATTTCCCTCCTATGCCTCATGTCAAATATTCACCACAAAACAACACTCTCTCGGGGTAAGAACAAAAAAAAACACACCTACCATGTCTCTGACATAGAAACAAAGTAAGAATTAAACGGAACATGAAGAATAGAGGTTATCGTGTCACCATATTGGGTTTGAAGAATTAGGAAAGGCTAAGCTCTGTAAATTCAACCAGTGTAGTAGAAACTCTATCGCACATTTCAGACAAGCACTTTGTTCATCCATAGACCCTCTCCCCTGGATCCCTCGCCACCCTAACAATCATTCGAGCATAAACAATCCTAGGAAATTTATACTAGCCACTAGTGCCATACAAAGCAAAGCTTCCCAAAAAAACGCGAATGAAAAGGTTGACAACCTGTTCATACTCAACATTGGTAAAACCACCCTCCATATTTTGCATGCCAATAAACCAAAAATGAATGAAACTGTTGAGCATCCATAGAATATATCGCACCTTCGGCTTCCCGAGAATTCCATATTTTTGACATCACTTATTGTGGTTTCTGCTCATCTTCATTGCACACGTCATTCACAATTATCCTATACACCTCAAGCCAGGCTCCGTATCCTATGTTCATCCAACCCCATCGATGTTATTATTCTTATTATTATTATTTTGTTTCTATATATTTTTATATATATATATAGATGATTTAATTTAATTTCTCTTTTGTTTTTATTTACTTGTCTAAGATTTTAAAAAAGTTACACTTTTAACATTTTAAAAAAGAAAAAAAATACTTTTGGTATAATGACTCTTTGATTTAGGTATTCATTTTTAAGGTTTATTTTATTCATGATTTTTGGTTTTAATTCGATGACCAAAAAACGTCCAAATTTTAAGGTTTTTTGAAGTTGTGATATTTTATCTTTAACCCCATGGTTCAAAAAAGTTAAAATTTTAAGGTTTTTTGGAGTCATGATATTTACCTTTAATGCCATGGTTGAAAATCATTGAAATATTTAGGTTTTTTGGAGTCATGATATTTTATCTTTAATGTTATTGTTGAAAACTATTGGAATTTTAAGGTTTTTAGAGTCACGATATTTTATTTTTAATGCCATCACTTAAAAATGTTGGAATTTCAACAAAAAAAAGGTTGATGCAACATCAACGCTTTTTCAATTTGGGATGTTTTTCATGTTTATTACACAAAAGTTTTAGTTTTTAATTCCATTGTTAAAAAATGTAATTTTAACTCAAGAAAAAAAGGTATTGATGAAACATCAACAATTTTCACTTTTGAGGTGTTTTTTCATGTTTATTGTATAATTTTTTTTTTTAAATTGTTTCTTAAACAAATTTGAATTTTAACCTAAAAAAATGATGCAACATCAACACGTTTCATTTTTGGGGTGTTTTTTCATGTTTTTTGCGCAAAATAGACGTTTTTTGTGCTACAATTATCATTTTAAGGTTATAGTTCTTGTTCAGTTGGTAACTTTGTTTATTTTCCATTGTTGTGTAGTTGTACGATATACTCTAGACCACATCATTCACTGTATTTGCTTCTTGCACATTCTATAATCATGAATGGTTCCTTTGCATATAAGAGAAATCCTCTGTAAATAATCTTCTCCACATTTCCAAAACTCTATGCATTTTCTCCTAGACTTGCATGTGTACTCTCTTGCAGATTTAGAGAGTTGGCCTTGATTAGCAGTACTGGGTTATTTATTAAACTCACCTTTCATAGAAGTGGTGAACCTCACACATCCACCTTGTTGTCACTTTGATCCAGGTGGACATGAGTGGCCACCTGCATATTCCACTTGGACGCCCACCATTGTTTCTTTCAGTTTTTCAGTTTCCTTAATTGTGGCCCAATTTACGTTTTTTGGGTCCTAAAGAAGTTTTTAGGAAAAATGGAGAGAATGGAAAAGTCCCAACCCCAATAATTAGTTTGTTTTCAGCCTCCTCTTCAATATCTTCGAAATGAGGTATTATGAAATCCAAATGAAGATCGTATGAAAATTTACGACCCCAAGAAGTTGATGTTCCAACTTACCCCAACAGGGCCCCCAAGCTTTTGGCACTTCATCTCCTAGGGTTAGGTTTCTGGATTTTTAGGGGTTCCCATTGTTTCTCAATGATAAAAATTCCATCGAGCCTCATTGTAACATAGTTCAGAGGCATTTATCCACCACATATCTTCTCATAAATAAGCTACCATCACCCGAGCTAGTTTATTTCCATTCTTTATGTAAGCATATTTCAGTTCTTTGATATTAATGAAATGAAGTTTTATTTCTGTTGCAATTATGTGTTTATGTTTATATATGTATTCTATTGAGTTCTTGCATAATTTCAGATTAGTGGTATCAGAGCAATGTGCTCTTTCTCGGTTTTTATTTGCATGTACCCAATGAGGTCAGGGTATAAGGAGTTAGGGCTCGATCTGGTGGAATATTTGCAAGATCAGCCTCATAAGCCTCGACAACCTATCATGGAGGACGAAAAGAAAGTTGAGGTAGCAGGAGATCATTTCAAAGTATTTCTCAAGGAGGCCCTCGAGAAACAGAGGAATGCGATGATGGATAACTTTTCCCAAATCCTTCAACAACTACCCACAGGCTACACATATTCATCCTGCATCCACTATAGAGGCACATGCCTTTTAAGGTACAAGCTAACTTTGAAATTCTCATATTTGAAGTCTAGATAGATGTGGATGATGTAGATAAATGGTTAAATATGTTGGAAGGATATTTTTAGTTCATGACTTTTCCAATCGGGAAAATATTACTTTTTCACTCCTGAAGGATGCCCCCCATGTCAAGGACTAGCAAGAAACCTACTGTGAGTACAAGGACGAGGGGGAACCCTCATAGTTCTTAGTCGCATTCAATTAGAATTATTTTCGAGAAGCCATCAAAGAATAGTATTACCTTGTAAGTAGCTATGAAAAAGAATACATAAAGTGGACCACATTGCGAAAGGGAAGGGAAAAAGATGTGCCAGATTTCACAAGTGGTTTCATGCCCTTCTCGAGAAGCCGGGCATCAAGGATTTCGATCGGCATTTGGTACTCAGGCACTGCGACTGTTTGCATAAGTACATCTAGAATGAAATGGATTTCTGGACATATCCTCACTTGGTTATGCCTATCGATATGATGTCAAGATCGAGCATAAGTTTAAACATAATAAGCGAGACTTTGGATCTGCAAATCCGAAGCAAGGGAAAGGTACCCCCAAACCAAAAAAAAGGGCAGAGCAAAAGCGGGGTGACCGATGACAACCCTAGAAGCCACAAGAAAATAAAAACACAATGAAGATAAAGAATGACATGGGAAAGTGGTGTGAGTTACATAAGAGATCCACTCACAACACGAGTGAGTGCTGAGCCAAGAAACCACTGGTGGCTGAGCTGAAGGCTTATGAATCAAATACATGCTCTGACTCTAAGCCAGAACCCAATAAGGGGAATGAAAAAGGGAAGCATATTATTAATGTGGATCCCAATTCCATCATTTCCACCACCAAGATCCAGAAGGATGATCCCAAAGACACAAAGGAGGGGGAGTGCCTATTTCACTCACAGATGTGGGTGAATGGTTCTCTGCTGCAGTTCACTGTTAACAGCGAGAGCAAAAATAACCTAATTTCAGCAGAGGTTGTGAAATGGTTAGGCATACTGACCAAAACACACCCGCAATCATACACCATAAGTTGGCTTCACCAAGGACGAGATCTCTCCGTCAGCCAGTAGTGTCACCTTCCCTCACACATCAAGCCCTTCACGGATGAGATACTGTGTGATGATGCTCCTCTCAAAATTTGCGATGTATTATTAGGTAAACCATACTTTTGGAAGCGACATGTTATGTATGAATCTAGGCCTCACATGGTTATCATTACTTTGGGAAATAAGTTGTACATGATACTAGAGGTAGCACCACCTACTTCCATCTATTTGATCACTGTGAAACAATGAGAAAGATCAACTCCCAGACCAGGAAATTTGTTTTCATTCTGATTCTCCCTCAGGGCCAGAGGAATATTGTGGCCACAACCTCCAGACATGGTTCCTCTACACAACAACAACATATGGAAAAGGTCATGGAGGAGTACAAGGACATTTTCACCCCTCCCGTAGGGATACCTCTACATTTTCAGGTCAATCACTCCATCAATCTGACCCCGGGCATGCTGCTACGTAATAGGTCCATATATCGATGTTTTTCTTTGGAGAACGATGAGATCAAGAGGTAGATTCAAGAGCTACTATAGAAAGGGCACATTAGGCCAAGTTCATCACCATGTGGGAACCCGATTGTGTTGGTACAAAAGAAGGACGTGACCTAGAGACTTTGTAATAACTATCACATGTTGAACAATATTACTGTCTAGAATAGGTATCTGATTCCACGAATTGATGACCTGCTAGACCAATTCAAGGGGTCCAAATATTTTAGCAATATTAAATTGAAGTCTAGTTATCACCAGGTACCAATCAAACCATCTTATGTGTGGAATATTTTCTTCAAATCCAAGGAGGGCCTTTTTAAATGGTTGTTCATGCATTTCAAGTTGACAAATGCCCCCGCAACCTTCATGAGTTTGATGGATGAAATTTTGCGACCTTTCACCAACTCATTCGTTGTGGTGTACTTGGATGATAGCCTTATCTTTATCTAGAGTTACTTATCTTTAGCTAGATTTAGGAAGAGCACCTCCACCACATTCGATAGGTCCTCCAAACACCGTAGTAACACAAGTTGTGTTATAATTTGGAGAAATACACTTTTGGAATGACCCAATTTCAATATATGGGGTACATCATCGATGAGAGGTGTGTGCATGTGGACCCAACCAAGATATAGGTCGTTCGGGATTGGCCAACCCCAGCCACTCTAACAGAGCTCCAAAAATTTCTGTTTCTTTCCAACTTCTACTATAAGTTTGTGTTGGGCTTCTCTAATATCGCTTAGCCTTTGAGTCAAGACACTAAGGGAGGGGAGACAGAAAATTTATTTTGGTATGAATCCCAATAGAAGGCATTTTCTGAGTTAAATCATTGACTCTGATTTACACCTTTGATCACATTACCAAATCTGTAGCAACCATTTGAGATAGAGAGATATGCCTCCGACTATGCTATTGGTGCAGTTCTTACTCAGTAGGAGAATCCAGTGGCATATCACAGTGAGACACTTTAAAAATAGTTTTAAAGTATCCGACCTATGAAAAAGAGATGTATTCCATTGTGCAGGTTTGCCGATAATGGAAGCATTAAATTACGGGGAAGGAAGCAGTCATCAACACAGACCACCGACCCCTACAATTCATACAAACACAAGGGAAGTTGTAGAACGATCACCATAAAAAATACATACCTACAACAATTCCATTTGAAAATTAAGTACAAGAAGGGAAACACTAACAATGTTGCAGACTGCCTCAGTCGACCTCCAGTCATGACGCTGACCACTGTGCTCGAATCTTGCGGGCACAGGACTTTGGGGTGGCTGACTCTTTACAAGAGTGATTAAGAATTCAGTAACACATACCAGATGCTTCTGGAAGGGAAGAAAGTTCTAAATTATCACCTCCAGGATGCACTGTTATCCCACCTAGAACACCTTTGTGTTCCTTCAAGTGAGCTTTCCAAGATGATTTCGGAAGTGCACTACAGCCAGATAGCTAGAAACTTCAGGGTAGAGAAAACAGTGGCAGTACTACATAAGTATTTTTATTGTCTAAACCTTCGACAAGATGTTGGGAAGTACATCAGATCCTGCACTTCATGTGTCATTCCCAAACCAACCATAAAGAAATAAGGGAATCCATCTCCATGGATTACATGTTGGGCCTTCCTTGTAATGCATGGGAATGACTATTTTTTCGTGGTCGTCGACAGATTCTCTAAGATGGAAATTCTGGAAGCCTGCAAGAAGAGTATCACAACTGAATTCATTGCTAAAATCTTATTTGAACGAGTGTGGTTTTACTTTGGGATCCCACTGACGATTATCTCAGAATGGGAAAACATGTTCCTAAGTACATTTTGGTCAATTATTTGGTCGATGCTGGATAACAGGCTCACTAAGTCCACTTTTTTCCACCCCCAAACTGATGGCCAAACAAAGGTCGTCAATAGGATGATCATGCACATTCTATGCATGTACAACTCCAAGAATCCTCGTACATGGGATGGAATCCTTCCCTATGTCCATCACAACTACAATCGAGCTCTCCATAGCTCAACTAGCCATAGCCCCTTTCAGGTGAGATTAGGATTCCAACCACTACACCCCATTTATGTGGCCATACAATTGAGCACATTCATCACGTTATCCAATAGGTCCATGACATATTAGATAGATCTAATGTTAAGTACAAGCAACGACATGATTAACATCAAGTTCCACACAAGTTCCAGGTGGGCGACAAAGTTTGGATACATTTGTAGAAGGAGTGCCTAGTTGGGCCCCAACACAAGCTTTTCTCACTCTGATATGGGCCATAAACCATTACCAAGGTTGTAGGAGACAATGTATTTGAGCTTAGCATTCCACCATTCGTTGGACTACACCAGTGTTTTATGTGGACCTACTTTAGCCATACTTTCCACCATTACTAGACACATCTGACATTGGAGAACAACTCACAACAACATATCTAAACCCCAACTGCATGGAATGAGCCACAACTGATTGGATCATGGACATGTAGATCAAGAACACTCGCCAGCAGAGGATCCAACTATATCACATTCTCAAAGTTGGAAAAATCCTACACCATGGTACATGGCTCACTAGGGACCGATTTTAGGAAAATTTTCCCCATCTCATGCAGGCACTCAACGCAATGGGGACCATTTATTCCCAAGGAGGGAGGACAGATCCAGGTGGATATTGGTGACCACCCTCCTATTCCAATTGGACACCCACCAGAGTTTCTTTCGGTTTTTAGTTTCCTTAATGATATAACAATTTACTATTTTTTGCAGTTTTTTGGGTCCTAAACTTCTAGAGTCGGTTTGAGGGTATAAAATACGTTTTTAGGAAAAACGAAGACACCAAATAAATCCAAAATTGGTTTCCCAATTTTTTTTGGCCTCCTCTTCTATATCTTCGAAACGAGGTGTTATAATAGCCAAATGAATATCATATGCCAAGGTTACAACCCCAAAAATTTGATGTTCCAACTTACTCCAACGAGGCCCACATGCTTTTGGCGCTTCATCCCTTAGGGTTGGGTTTTTGGGTTTTTAGGGGATATCATTGTTTCTTAATGATAAAAAGGCCACTGAGCCTCATTGTAACATAGTTCAGAGGCATGTATCCACCACATCTCTTCTCAAAGATAAACTACCATTGCCTGAGGTAGTTTATTCCATTATGTATGTAAGCATATTTCAGTTCTTTGATATTAAGGAAATTAAGTTTTATTTCTGCTGCACTTCTATGTTTATGTTTATATATGTATTCTATTGTGTTCCTGCATAAGTTCGGATTAGTGGTATCATGGCGGACTACTCTTTCTTGGTTTTCTTTGCATGTCCCTAATGAGGTAAGGGCATAAAGAGTTAGGGATCGATCTGGTGGAACCTTTGCGGGATTAGCCTCACAAACCCCAATGACCTACCATGGAAGAAGAAAATAAATTCAAGGTAGAAGGATATCCTTTCAAAATATTACTCGATGAGGTCCTCGAGAAACATAGGGATGCGATGATGGACAACTTTTCCCAAATCCTTCGACGACTACCCTCAGGCGGCGCATCTTCATCCAGCAGCCACTTTGGAGGCACCACACATTTTAAGGTACATGTTAACTTTTACATTCCCATATTTGAAGGCCAGATAGATGAAAATGTTGTAGATAAATGGTTAAATCTATTGGAAGGATATTTTTCAGTTGATGACTTTTCCATCCAAGAAAAGATTACTTTTTCACTCTTGAAGGCCACCCCCCATGTGAGGAAAAGGAAACCTACTGTGAGGAAAAGGAAGAGGGGGAACCCTCATTGTTCTCAACCGCACCCACTTAGAATTATTTCCGAGATACCATCAAGGAATAATATTACATTTTTGATAGATATGAAGACAAATACATAAAGTGGACCACGTTGTGGTAAAGAAGGGACCAAGATGTGCCAAAGTTCACAAATGGTTTTTAGGCCCTGCGCACGAAGCTGGGCATCAAGGATTCCGAGCAGCATTTGGTACTAAATTATTGCGATTTTGTTCATGGGTACATCTAAGATTAAATATATTTCCTAGAAATCTCCTTTCTTAGTCTCTCATATCGATATGATTTCAAGATTGGCTAGAAATTTAAAGAGAATAACTAGGATTTTGGATCTGTGAATCCGAAGCAAGGGAAAGGTGTCCCCAAACCATAGAATAAAGGGTAGAGGCAAGGCGGGGTGACCTAGGTCAACCCATCGAATTTGCAGGCAAAGAAAAACACAACGAAGAGAAATAAGGACATGAGAAAGTGGTGTGAGTTCCATCACAGCTCCACTCACAACACGAGTGACTGTCATGCCAAGAAATCATTAGTGTCTGAGTTGAAGGCTTAAAAATCATATGCATGCTCTAACTCTAAGCCAAAACCTGATAAGGGGAATGAAAAATGGAATCATGTTATTGATACGAAGCCTAGTGCCACTGTTACCACCACCAAGATCCCAAAGGATGAGCCCAAAGATCCAGAGGAGGGGGAGCACCTCTTCCACTCTCATATGTGGATGAAGGGTTCTTCGTTGCAGTTCATTGTTCGCACCGGGAGCCAAAATATCCTAATATCAGCAGAGGTTGTGAAGTGGCTAGGCCTACCAACCACAACACACCCACAACCATACACCATCAGTCGGCTTCACCAAGGACGAGATCTACGTGCTTGAAAACAATGTCGCCTTCCCTACAGTATTAAGCCCTTCACAGATGAGGTATTGTGTGATGTTACTCCTCTCAAATTTTGTGACATATTATTATGCCAACCATACTTGTGGAAGCGACATGTTGTGTATGTATCTATGACTCACACTATTATCATTACTTTGGGAAATAAGTTGTACAGGTTACTAGAGGTAGCACCACCTACCACTATCTCTTTGATCACTACGAATGAATGCAGCAAGATCATCTCCCAGTCTAGGAAAAAAAATTTCCTTATGATTTTCCCTCAGGGCCAGAAGAAGATTTTTTCCACGGCCTCTAGACAGGGCTCCTTTGCATGGAAACAATAGATGGAAAAGGTCGTGTACTAGTAAAAGGATATATTCACCTCTCTCGTGCGCGTACCTCTACACTGTCAGTTCAAGAACTCCATCGATATGACCTTGGGTACGCTGCTACCCAATAGGACGATATATTGACATTATGTTTAGGAGAACGATGAGGCCAAGAGGTAGATTCAAGGGCTGTTGTAGAAAGGGCACGTTAGGAAAAGTTCATCACCCTGTGGGAGCCCAATCATGTTGGTACAGAAGAAGGACGAGACCTGGAGACTCTGTATTGAATATCCGACGCTAAACAAGATTACTGACCAGAATAGGTATCTAATTCCACATATTAATGACCTTTTGGACCAACTCAACGGGGCCATATATTTTAGCAATATTGACTTGAAGTTCAGTTATCACTAGTTACCAATCCAACCATCCATTGTGTGGAAGTATACCTTCAAATCCAAGGAGGGAATTTTTGAATGGTTGGTCATGCATTTCAGGTTGATGAATGCCCCGAAACCTTCATGAGGCTGATGGATGACATTTTGTGACCTTTCACCGATTCATTCATGGTGGTGTATTTGGATGACATCCCGATCTTCAACCATAGTTGGGAAGAGAACCTCCACCACATTCGACAGGTCCTCCAAACACCACGGTAACACAAGTTTTGTGCTAATTTGGAGAAATGCATTTTTCACATGACTCAGGTTCAATATCTGGGGTACAACATTGATGATTGGGGTGTTCATTTGGACCGAGCCAAGATACATGTCATTTAGGATTGGGCAACCCCAACCACTCTAAAAAAGCTCTGCAGCTTTCTGGGTCTTTCCATCTTCTACCGTAGGTTCATGTTGGGCTTCTCTCATATCACTTGGCCTTTGAGTCAATTCACTAAGGGAAGGGCGAAAGAAAATTTCTTTTGGTCTGAATCCCAACAAAAGGCATTTTCCTAGTTGAAGCATCGAATCTTCTCTGCACTAATGCTCATATTACCAGACTTGCAACAACCATTTGAGATCGAGACAAATGCCTTTGATTATGCTATTAGTGCAGGTCTTACTTAGTAGGGTCATCCAGTGGCATATAAAAGTGAGACACTTTCAAAATAGTCCAAAATTATCCCACCTATAACAAAGAGATGTATTCCATTGTGCAGTCCTACCAACAATGGAAGCATTACATTATGGGGAATGAAATGATCATCCACATAGACCATCGACCATTGTAGTTCATTCAGACACAAGGGAAGTTTCAGAACAATAGCCATCAGAAATGGTCCACATACCTACAATAGTTCCATTTGAACATTAAGTACAAGAATAGTAGCACCAACAATGTTGCAGGCTGCCTCAACCAACCACCGGTCATGGCATTGCTCACTTTGCTCTACTCTTGTGGGCACGAGACTTCGGGTTGGATGACTCTTTACAAGAGTGATCTAGAATTCACCAACACATACGAGATGCTCCTAGAAGGCAAGAAAGTTCCAAATTATCACCTCTAGGATGCACTGTTATGCCACCTAGGACATCTTTTTGTTCCTTCAAGTGAGCATGGAAAGATGATTTGGGAAGCACACTACAACCGGATTGTTGGGTATTTCGGTGTAGAGAAAATGGTGGTAGTACTGCAGAAGTGCTTTTATTTCCCACCTTCGACTAGATGTTGGGAAGTTCATCAAATCCTAAACTGCCCGTGTCATTGAAAAATCGACCATCAAGAAGCAAGGCATATATACTCCTATGACTACTCCTATTCGACCTTGGGAATCCATCTCCATGGATGACATGTCAGGCCATCCTTCTATTAAGCATGGCAATGACTGTGTTTTCGTGGTCGTCGACAGATTCTCTAAGATGGACATTATGGCGGCTTGCAATAAGAGTATCACAACAGAAGCCATTGGTAAACTTTTCTTTGAAAGAGTGTGGGTGCACTTTGGGATCCCACAGTCCATTATCTCAGATCAGGATAGCAGGTTACTAAGTAAATTTTGCTCAAGTCTCTGGTTGATGTTGGATACTAAGCTCACTAAGGCCATGACTTTCCACCCCCAAGATGATGGCCAAACAGAGGTAATCAAAAGGATGATCGTGCACATTCTATGCATGTACAACTCAAAGCACCCTTGTACATGGGATGAAAGCCTTCCCTATTTCCAACACAGCTACAACTGAGCTCTCCATAACTCAAATACCCACAACTCCCTTCAGGTGGGATTGGGATTCCAACCACTATGACCCATTGATGTGGCCATAAAATTTGCAGCTACTCAGGTAGATTCAGGTCGTGTCCAATCCGAAGCTACAAGGAAAAAAACTGCATTGAGCACATTCAACACATCCACCAGTAGGTCCATGACATACTAGAAAGATCCAATGCTAAGAATAAGTAGCGACATGATCAACAACGAGTGCCACACAAATTCTAGGTGGACACAAAATTTTGGATACACTTGCAGAAGGAGTGCCTATTTGGACCCAACTGCAAGCTTCAGTTGCTCCGATATGGGCCATACACCATCACCAAGGATGTATGAGACAATGCATTCAAGCTCAAAATTCCAACATTCCTTGGCCTGCACCCAGTGTTCAATGTGGTCCACCTTTGGCCATACTTTCCACCATTATTAGACACATATGGCATTGTAGAAAAACTCACAGCAACAGAGCTAAAACCTAACTTCATGGAATAGGCCACAACTGATCAGATCATAGACACACAGATCATGAACAATCGCTAGCAGAATATCCAGCTGTATCGGGTCGTCAAATCAAGCCAACTCCTACACCAAGGCAAGTGGCTCCCTAGGGAGTCACTCAGGGTAATGGGGACCATTGCTTCCTAAGGGGGGAGGAATGATCTAGGTGGATATTTGTGGCCACCTACATTTTCCACCTAGACCCCCACCATTGTTTTTGTCAGTTTTTCAATTTCGTTAATTGTAGCAAAATTTAATATTTTTGGAACTTTTTGGGTCCTAAACTTTTGGAGCTGTTTTGAGGGACTAAAATACATTTCTAGGAAAAAACAAGACATCAGAAAAGACCAAAAATAATTTTTAGATTTTTTTCGGCCTCATATTTGATATCTTCAAAACTAGGTATTATCATAGCCAAACAGAGATCATATGCCAAATTTACGACCTTAGGAAGTTGGCGTTCCAACTTACCACAACGGGGCCCACAAGATTTTGGTGCTTCATCTCCTAGGGTTATGTTTTTGAATTTAGGGGTTCTCATTGTTTCTTAAAGATAAAAAGGCCACTGAGCCTCATTATAACACAATTCACAGGCATGTAGCTACCATGACTCTTCTCAGAGATAAGCTACCATCGCCCCAACTAGTTTATTTCCATTCTGTATGTAAGCATATTTCAGTTCTTTGATATTAATGAAATGAAGTTTGATTCTACTACACTTATGTGTTTATTATTATATATGTATTCTATCGTGTTCCTGCATAATTTTGGATTAGTGTTATCAGAGCTTTCTGCTCTTTCTCGGTATTTATTTGCATGTCCCCAACGAGGTCAAGGTATAAGGACTTAGGGCACGATCTGGAGGAACATTTATAAGATCAACCTTGCAAACCATGATGGCCTCCCATGGCAGAAGAAAAGAAAGGCGAGGGAGCAGGATATCCTTAAAAAATATTGCTAGAGGAGACCGTCGAGAAACATAAGAATGCGATGATGGATAACTTTGCCCAAATTCTTCGACGGCTACCTGTAGGGGACACATATTCATCCGAAAAACACTCTGGAGGCACCACACCTTTTAAGGTACAAGTTAATTTTCACATTCCCATATTTGAAGGCCACGTAGATTCAGATGCCATAGAAAAATAGTTAAATCTATTGGAAGAATATTTTTCAGATCATGACTTTTCAAATCAGGAAATAATTACTTTTACACTCTTGAAGGTCATCTCCATGTCAAGGACTAGTGGGAAACACATTGTGTGCAAAAGGAAAAGGAGGAACCCTCATTGTCCTGAGCTGCACCCTCTTGGAATTATTTCCGAGATTCCATCAAGGAACATTATTACCTCTTCGGTAGTTATGGATACAAATACTTATAGTGGACCATGTTACTGTAGGGAAGGGGCCAAGATGTGCTAGAGTTCACAAATGGTTTTCATGCCATTCACACAAAGCTGCGCACCAAGTATTATAAATGAAAGTTGGTACTCAGGTATCGTGACTGTTTACATAAGTACACCCAAGATGAAATGGAGTTCCTTGACATATCCCACTCGGTTCTGCCTATCGATATGCTCTCAAGATCGAGCAAAAGTTTAAACAGAATAAGCAGGACTTTGGTTATGTGAATCTTAAGCAAGGGAAAGGTGCCCCCAAACCATAGAATAAAGGGAAAAAAAAAGGTGGGGATCCCTAGGACAACCCATCGAAGCCACAAGAAAATAACAACACCATGAAGACAAATAAGGACACGAGAAAGTGGTGTGAGTTCCGTAAGAGTTCCACTCACAACACAAGTGATTTTCAAGCCAAGCAGTCACCAGTACAGTATCAAGCCCTTCACAAATGAGGTACACTTTGATGTTGCTCCTCTCAAAGTTTGTGATGTATTATAATGCTAGCCATACTTTTGGAAGTGACATGTTGTGTATGAATCTAGGCCTCACATTGTTATCATTACTTTGGGCAATAATTTGTACATGATACTGGAGGTAGCAATGTCTACTACCATCTCTCTAATCACTATGAACCAATGCAGAAATATTATCACCCAGACCAGGAAATTTTTTTTCCTTATAATTCGCCCTCAAGGCTAGAAGAATATTGTGGCCATGGGCTCCAGACAGGGTTCCTCCGAATGGAAACAATAGATGGACAAGATAATGGAGGAGTACAAAGACATTTTCACCATTCCCATAGGGGTATCTCTAGATTGTGAGGTCAAGCACTCGATTGATCTGACCACGAGCACCCCACTACCCAATGGGAGGATCTATAGATGCTCTATTCTGGAGAAAAATGAGATCAAGAGGAATATTCAAGAGATGATGCAGAAAGGGCACATTAGGCCAATTTCGTCGCCTTTTCGGAGCTCAATCATGTTGGTACAGAAGAAGGACAGGACTTGGAGACTCTGTATTGACTATCGAGCATTGAACAAGATTAATATCTGGAATAGGTATCTGATTCCATGGATTGATGACATGTTGGACCAACTCAAAGGGGCCAAATATTTCATCAAGATTGACTTGAATTTTTGTTATCACCAGGTACCAATCGAACCATCTGATGTATGGAAGACTACCTTCAAATCCAAGCAGGGAATTTTTGAATGGTTGGTCATGCCTTTTTGGTTGAAGAATTCCCCCACAACCTTCATGAGGTTGTTGGATGACATTTTGTGACCTTTCACCAACTCATTCGTGGTGGTGTATTTGGATGACATATTGATCTTTATCTAGAGTTTGGAAGAGCACCACCATCACATTTGACACGTCCTCCAAACACTGCGGTAACAAAAGTTGTGTGATAATTTGGAGAAATGAACTTTTGGAATGAACCATGTTCAATATATGGGGTACATTATCGATGAGTGAGGTGTGCATGTGGACCCAACCAAGATACATTTATTTCAGGATTGGCCAACCCCAACCACTGTAACAGAACTCCGCAAATTTCTGGGTCTTGCAACTTCTACCGCAGTTTTGTGTTGGGCTTCTCTCATATCACTTGGCCTTTGATTCAAGTCACCAAGGGAGGGTCAAAATCAAATTTATTTTGTTCCAAATCCCAACAGAATACGTTTTCCTATTTGAAGCATCAACTCTGGTTTGCACCAATGCTCACATTACCAAACCTACAAAAATCATTTGAGATCGAGACAAATGCCTCAAACTATGATATTGGTGTAGTCTTACTTAGCAGGGGCATCCAGTCACATATCACACTCAGACACTTTCAGAATAGTATGAAAGTATCACACCTATGACAAAGATATGTATTCCATTATGCAGCACTACCAAAAATGGAAGCATTACATTATGGGGAAGGAAATGGTCATCTACAGAGACAACTGAGCCTTGTAGTTCATATAGACACAAGGGACATTGTAGAATTATCACCATCATAAAGGGTACACATACCTACAACAGTTCCATTTGAACATTAAGCATAAGAAGGGCAACACCAAAAATGTTGCAGACTGCCTCATCTGACCGTTGTTCAAGGAGTTGACCATTGTGCTCGATTCTAACCGACACGAGACTTTTGGGTGGCCGATTGTTTACAAGAGTGATCCAAAATTTGGAAACACATACCAGATGCTCCTCGAAGGCAAGAAAAATCCAAATTATCATCTTCGGGATGCATTGCTATGCCACCTGGGACACCTTTATTTTCCTTCAAGGGAGTGTGACAAGATGATTTGGGAAGCACACTATAGCTAGCTCGCTGGACATTTCGAGGTAGAGAAACCAGTGGCAGCACTGTAGAAGTATTTTTGTTGGTTGAACCTTCGACAAGATGTTGGAAAGTACATCAGATCCTGAACTACCTTCGCCATTTCCAAACCGAACATCAAGAATTAAGGCCTATATACTCCTCTGGCTACTCCTATTCGTCCTTGGAAATCCATCTTCGTGGATTATGTTTCGGTCCTTCCTTCTACTAAGCATGGAAATGAATATGTTGTTGTGATCATTGACAAATTCTCTAATATGGCCATTATGGCGGCTTGCAAGAATAGTATCACAGTAGAAGCAACTGCTAAGCTCTTCTTTGAATGAGTGCAGCTGCACTTTTGGATCCCATAGTCCATTATATGAGATCAGGACAACAGGTTCCTAAGTACATTTTGGTCAAGACTCTGGTCGATGCTACATACAAATCTCACTAAGTCCACGACTTTCAATCCCAAAATTGATGGCCATATAGAGGTCGTCAATAAGATGATCATGCACGTTCATCGCATGTACAACTTGAATCATCCTTGTACATGGGATGAAAGCCTTCCCTATGTCCAACATAACTACAATTGAGCTCTCCATAGATCAACTCGCCACAACCCCTTTCAGGTGGGATTGGGATTCAAGCCACTATGCCCCATTGATATGGGCATACAATTTGTAGCTACTCAGGCAGATTAGACTCATGTCCAATCTGAAGTTGACATGACAAATAACTTCATTGAGTGCATTCAACACATCCTCTAGTAGGTCCATGACATATTGGACAGATCCAGTGCTAACTAGAAGCAGAGACACGATCAACATTGAGTCCCACACAATTTTCAGGTGGGAAACAAAGTTTGCCTACATTTCTAGAAGGAGCAGTTAGCTGGATCCCACAAAAAGTTTCGCCTGATCCGATATAGGTCATACACCATCACCAAGGCTATATGAGAAAATTCATTCGAGCTCAAAATTCCATTTTTCCTAGGCCTACACCTAGTGTACAATGTGGACCACCTTCGGCCATACTTTCCAGGATTACTGGACACATCTAACGTTACAGAAAAACTCAGCAAGAGAGCTAAAACCTGACTATATTGAACATGCCACAACTGATCGGATCATGGAATCACAGATCAAGAACACTCGCCAACAGAAGATACAACTATATCGGGTTATCAAATTTGTACAACTCCTGCACCAAGGCAGGTGGCTCACTAGGGACCAAGTTCAGTATAAGTTTCCCCATCTCATGGTGTTAGGTCCATATATTACTAGTGTAGTCCATTATTTTTGTTAGCTTAGCCCCCTTATTATTGTTTTTGTACCCCTGTAGTCCTAATATTGTTATTATTGTGCCCCATAAAATGCCACTATTGTTATTGTTGTGCCCATACATTATTATTGTTAGGTCGACTAGGATTATATTGTGACCCCATGGACTCCTATATATAGAAAGGGGCCTTTTTCATTTTAATAATCCAAGAATTTTTCATTTATGTAATGTAAAGGAGGTTCCCCCATCATAGAGGTTGATTTCCAAGTCGTTGATCTCTCTTTTCTTCTATTTTGTGAGTTGGTTTCATAATATTTGGCATTAGAGCTTTGGATTCTAGGGTTTTGCTGCTTCAGATAGGTCATCATTGAATTTTCCCTATAAATTGTTTTTTAAAAAGGTTCATAAGCTAAAAAACCCCATTTGTGAAGAAATCCTAAGGAACTTTTCAAATCTTGGTTCTGAATATTTTCAGAGATATGATCTATGGAGGTTAGGATTTTTGCAGGCTCCCGAATTTCATCTCAAAGAGGTGACCTTGGGAAAATATTCATAACTCTATCTCTGAGCATCATATTGGAATTCTATAAAATGTGGCTGAAAGTACATGGAATTTAGTTTCCTTTATATTAATTTTAGAGCCGAAGGAAGAAATAGTGACACACGGCATGTTGTACAAGTTAGCTCTTCTGAACAAGTCCATAATTAAGTCATTGTGGGAGATAGAGCATACATTTGTCTAGAAGAATCCAAATCATGTTAGACATGTGGAATTTGAAATAAGATTCATAGGGTTACTAAAGGACTAAAGATAAAATCTTGGGGATCCAAAATTACAGAGCTACATTAGTTTCAATATCTAGCTCCTCAAAAGAAAGAAAAATGTGTGTATTTTTTTTTTGAAATTGCATAAGTCTTGTTTGAAAAAATAGTTTGAAGTGATTCCAAGGGAATATTGAAGCATAGATATCAGTATTGGGTTGTAAAATTTCCCCTAAGAATAATTCAACTCCCATTAAGCCCTCAGAAGGCTCTACTACGAATCACGAAGAGGAAGAAGTGCAACATGATATATCAAAATTACAAGGCCAAGTGAAACAAATTTCGCTCTCGCAAAGAGTAACAAAAAATGAAATGGAAGCTAAGATGGATGTTTGAAGAAATACGTGGAAGCTAATATGGATGGTTTGAATAAAGGCGTGGAAGCTAAGATGGATGGTTTGAAGAATGACATGGAAGCTAAGATGGTTGGCATGGAAAATAAGATGGATGGAATCAATGAAAAAATGAAAGGAAACATGAAAGACATGAAAAATGATCTAAAACTAGACATGGAAGGTTTGAAGGAAGTTTTGACAAACTTGATACAAGAAATGATTCCTAATGGAGAAAAGTTAGTAGAAGAATCTCATGATGAGAAAAAAATAAATCTTAATTGTGATTTCATACACTCTAATGTTGGATTGAATACCCACCATATTTCAAAGATCGATATGAGGAATTTTTATGGAAATGATCCTATAACATGGATACTACAGATGGAGCAATATTTGTATCTCCATAATGTGAAAAACACACAAAATTTACATTGAAACTTTATATTTAGAACAAAATACATTTGTATGGTATCGATGGATTTTCTCTCGTAAAAAAATTGTGGCTTGGTTAATTTTTACGAAGGAAATGATAGCACATTATGATGATACAAAGAGAAAAACCTTCTTTATCCAATTGATAAATCTAAAAAAAAAAAGGATTCAATGGTAGAACACATTTAGGATTTCCAAAAATTGAATATAAGGGTAACTGATATTCTAAAGGAACACAAGATTGATGTCTTCATAGGGAATTTAAAGGATACCATCCAACATGAGGTTCACCTTTGGGAACATGATTCATTGGAGCAAGAATTCAGGTTGGCAAGAAGATGTTAAAGTAAAATTATGGTGAAAAGGAAACCTACCACTCACATCTATAAATATGTTGCTACTCATAGACTTCCACAACCTACAAGATTGACACCACAACAATTAGAAGCAAAAAAAGAAAAAGGTCTTTGCTACAGTTGTGATAGAAAATACACTAAAGGTCATAAGTGTGCTGAGAAAAAACTATTTTACATAGATTGTGAAGAGGAGGAAGAAGTTGATCAAGAAACTTCAAAAGAAGAGGATATACACCAAGAACCAACCCTAGAGAAAGAAGAAATGAGTCTGACCATATCCTATAATGCATTGGCAAGAATTAAAATTCTTGAAACTCGCAAGATAGAAGGACATATCAAGAAGAAACATGTAGTAGTCTTGATTGATTCAGGTAGTACCCATAATTTTATTCATTTTAAGGTATTCGAGGAATTGAATTTCTTCCTATACCCAGCACCAGAGTGTCGAGTGATGCTTGTAAATGGAGGAACTATAAATTTCCTTGGAAAGTGCCATAATATCAAGCTAACCATGGGGGTATATGTATTTAATAGTCCAATTCTTTCCATTCCAGTGAGAGATGTTGATGTTGTACTAGGAGTAAAATGGTTACAATCTTTGGGGACGGTAGCTTTTAATTTTCAAGAAGTTCAGAAAGAAAGGAAGTTGAATTACGGGGTATCACTAGAAAGCCGGTAAATATAATAAGCTCTAATGTCATGAAAAAGATTCTGAATAAAGAACAATGAGGCGTAATTGCAAAATTATGCCCACTATAAGTTGAAACATCAAAATCACTTATTTCTCCAGATCTACAAAAAGTATTGGAAAATTATTCCAAGGTGTTTGAAACTCCCAAAGGACTCCTGCCTATTAATGATCATGATCATGCTATTCATTTGATTCCAAGAAGTGTTCCTCCAAACATTAGGCCTTACAGATATCATTATCTCCAAACGAGTGAAATTGAACGTATGATTGCAGAAATATTAGAGGCTGGTATAATTCAACCCAGTCAAAGTTATTTATCTCCTTCACTAGTATTAGTGCACAAGAAGGATGGATCATGGCGCATGTGTCCGGATTTTAGGGAGATCAATAAAGATCACTATTAAAGATAAATTTCCCATTCCTATGATTGATCAATTATTGGATGAATTACATGGAGCAATTTATTTTACCAATTTGGATCTTCGTTTAGGATATCATCAAATTAGAATGAAGACTGATGATATTCTGAAAACAACATTTCGAACTCATGAGGGTCATTATGAATTTTTGGTAATGGATTTTTGCCTTACCAATGCACCTTATAAATTTCAAGGGTTGATGAATTCCATTTCAAACCTTCCTTAGCAAATTTGTGTTAATATTTTTTTATGATATACTAATCTACAACGGGTCTTGGAAGGATCATGTTCAACATGCTGACAGGGTGCTTAAACTATTGGAGGAAAAACAATTATATGAAAAAACCTCCAAATGTTTCTTTGGAGTACAAGAGGTGGAATGTCTAGGTCATATTGTATCTCAAGAGGGCGTTAATGTAGACCCTAACAAAATTAAAGCCATTAAGGAATGGAAAATCCCCACAACCATAAAACAATTGCATGGATTTCTTGGGTTAATAGGGTATTATTGCAAGTTTGTTAAGAATGATGGGAGAATAACAGCACGTCTAACAACATTATTAAAGAAATATGCATTTTCATGGACTCCTGAAGCAACTAAGGCCTTTGAACATCTTAAAGAGGCAATGTGCCAAGCACTTGTCTTAGATATGCTAGACTTCACAAAAAACTTTATTATGGAATGTGATGCATCAGGAAATGGAATTGGTGTTAGTTTAATGCAAGAAGGAAGACCCATTGCTTTTTAAATTCGTCTAATGAAAGGAAAGTATTTACAGAAAGCTATTTATGAGAAGGAAATATTGGCAATCCTACATGCACTAAAGAAATGGAGACCTTACCTAATGGGAAGAAACTTCAAGGTAACAAATGATCATGATAGTCTTAAATAATTTTTGAAACAAATACTATCTTCAGAAGAGCAACAAAAATGGGTCACAAATATGTTGGGTTATGACTTTGAAATCATCTACAAAAAAGAGAAGCTAAATGTTGTTGAATATGCACTCTCAAAAAATGATGAGGAGGTGGAAGCATTGCTTTTTTCCATTTCTATTATCCAACCAGATTGGATAACCAAATCAAGAGAGGAATGGAAGAATGGCGAAAAAGTGTGGATACTCATTCAAAATTTGCAGCAAGATCCTAGTACATATGATACATTTAGTTGGAAAAATGATTCCTTATGGTACAAATATTGCTTATATCTTTGTAAGAATCCCCAACTAAAACAAAATATTATTTTGGAATTGTACACCTCTCCCCTAGGAGGACACTTAGGATTTTTAAAAACTTACCACAGGGTGAAGAAAGAATTGTTTTGGGATGGCCTTCAATATGATTTTCAAAATTTTGTGGTGGAATGTTTGGTTTTCTAGAAAAATAAAGCTAATACAATTAAGACCCTGGGTCTACTACAACTTTTATCCATTCCAAGTCAACAATGGGAGGAGGTTTCAATGGATTTTATCACAAGTTTGCCTAAGTCCAAAGGAAAGAGTGTCATCATGGTGGTAGTTGATAGAGTTACCAAGTATGCACATTTTTGTGCATTATCTCATCCATTTAAAGCAAGTATAGTTGCTACTGAATTTATGGAAACAATTCAAAAGCTACATGGAAACCCAAATATTACTATAAGCGACATGGATCCCATTTTCACTAGAAATTTTTGGACAGAATTATTTTTTTCTTTGGGTACTCAAAAAGCTCATAGCACATCTTATCATCCTTAATCCGATGGGAAAAATGAGATAGTGAACAAATGTTTGGAAGGATATCTTCATTTTTTTGTATCTAATAAACAAGCACAATGGGTCAAGTAGTTACCTCTGGCTGAATGGTGGTATAACACTTCCTTAAATACTGCAGTGAAAATGACCCCATTTATGGCACTAGATATCATCCACCATCCATCACATAATATTTAAGAGAAAATTATAAGGTTCAATCAACGGAATATCACATCGAGCATTAACAACAAGTACTCCAAATCTTAAAGGATAACCTATTTTTGGCACAAAATCGAATGAAACAACCGGAAGATCAACATCACAACGAGAGAAGTTTTGATTTAGGAGACTTGGTATTTTTACGACTACAACCATACAAACAAATGTCCCTCAAGCAAGCTAAGAAGGATAATAAATTATCGCCAAAGTACTATGGTCCTTACAAGGTGTTGCAAAATATTTTTAATATGGCATACAAACTGGAGCTTCCTACTTCTTCCCGAGTGCACCCAGTTTTCCATGTTTCATGCTTAAAGAATGTTATAGGTGACAAAGCACGAGGATGAACCCTCATTGTTCTTAGCCGCATCTTCTTTGAATTCTTTCCGAGATGACATCAAGGAACATAATTACCCCATCGGTAGCTATGGAGACAAATACGAAAAAGTGGACCACACTACGACAGGGGAGGGGCCAAGATGTGTTATAATTCACAAATTGTTTTCACGCACTTCGCACGAAGTTGGGAACCAAGGATTATGAGCGGAAGTTGGTAATCAAGTACCGCGACTGTTTACATAAGTACATCCAGGATGAAATGGAATTCCTCGAGATATTCACTTGGTTTAGCCTATCGATATGCTCTCAAGATCGAGCATAAGTTTCAATAGAATAAGAAGGACTTTGGTTCTGTTAATCTAAAGCAAGGGAAACTGCCCCCAAACCATAGAATAAAAGGAAGAACCAAAGTGGGGAGACCTAGTACAACCCATTGAAGCCACAAGAAAATAACAACACCACATAGACAAATAAGGACACAAGAAAGTGGTGTGATTTCCATAACAGCTCCACTCACAATACGAGTGACTATCAAGCCAAGAAGTGACTGGTGACCGAGTTGAAGGCTTCTGAATTATATGAATGCTCTCAATATCAGCCATAACCTAATAAGGGGAATGGAAAATGGAAACATATTTTTAATGTGGATACTAACAACCGTTACCACCACCAATATCCAGAAGGATGATCTTGAAGATCTAGAGGAGGGGGGGTGCCTCTTCCACTCACAGATGTGGGTGAAGGGTTCTCTGCTGCAGTTCATTGTCTACAATGGGAGACAAAAGACCAAAATATTAGCAGAGGTTGTGAATTGGCTAGGCCTACCAACCATAACACACCCACAACCATACATCATCAGTTGGCTTCACCAAGGACGAGATATCCGCGTCAGCCAACAGTGTTGTCTTCCCTATAATATCAAGCCCTTCACGGATGAGGTACAATGTGATGTTTCTCCTCTCAAAGTTTTGATGTATTATTAGGCCAACCATACTTGTGGAAATGACATGTTGTGTATGAATCTAGGCCTCACATTGTTATCATTACTTTGGGAAACAAGTTGTACAGGATACTGGAGGTACACCGCCTACTGCCATCTCTCTGATTACTGCGAAGCAATGTAGAAATATCATCGCCTGGACCAAGAAGTTGTTTTCCTTGTGAATTTCCCTCAGGGATAGAATAATATTGTGGCCACGACCTCTAGTAAGGGCTCCTCTAGATGGAAACAATATATGGACAAGATCATGGACTGGTATAAGGACATTTTCTTCTCTCCTGCAGGGGTATCTCTAGTTTGTGAGGTCAAGCACTCCATCGATATGACCTCGAGAACACTGGCTTCAAATCCAATGATAACCTTTTTGAATGGTCATTCGTGCCTTTTGGGTTGAATAATTCCCCCACAACCTTCATGAGGCTGATGGATGAAATTTTGTGAACTTTCACCAAATCATTCGTGGTGGTGTAATTGGATGACACCCTGATATTAGCCAGAGTTGGGAAGAGCACCTCCACCACATTCGACAGGTCCTCCAAACAATGTGGTAACACAAGTTGTGTGCTAATTTGGAGAAATGAAGTTTTTGAATGAACCAGGTTTAATATCTAGGGTACATTATTGATGAGAGGGATGTGGATGTGAACCCAGCCAAGATACATTTCATTTGGGATTGGCCAACCTAACAATTGTAACAAAGTTCCACAACTTTCTGGGTCTTTCCAACTTCTACCGTAGATTCATGTTGGGCTTCTCTCATATCACTTGGCCTTTGATTCAAGTCACCAAGGGAGGGGGAAATAAAATTTATTTTGGTCTGAATCCCAATGGAATACATTTTTCGTGTTGAATCATCGACTCTCTTCTGCGCCAATGCTCACATTACCAGTCCTACAACAACCATTTGAGATTGAGATAGATGCCTATGACTATGCTATTGGTGCAGTTCTTATGCAGCAAGGGCATCCAGTGGCATATCACACTAAGACACTTTAAGAACATTCTTAAAGTATCCACCTATGACAAAGATCTGTATTCCATTATGCAGGACTGCTAAGAATGGAAGCATTACATTATGGGGAAGGAAATGGTCATCCACAAAGACGACCGACCCCTACAATTCATACAGACACAAGGGAAGTTGCAAAATGATCGCCATCAGAAAGGGTACACATAACTGCAAAAATTCCATTTGAAAATTAAGCACAAGAACAGAAACACCAAAAATGTTGTAGACTGCCTCATCTAACCGTCGTTCATGGCGCTAACCATTGTGCTTGACTCTAACCAACACGAGACTTCAAGGTGGCCAACTATTTACAAGGGTGATCTATAATTCGACAACACATAGTAGACACTCCTGGAAGGCAAGAAAATTCCAAATTATCACCTCCGGGATGCATTGTTATGTCACCTGGGACACCTTTTTTTTCCTTCAAGCGAGTGTGACAAAATGATTTGGGAAGCACACTATAGCTGGGTCACTGGACATTTCAGGGTAGAGAAAACAGTGGCAGTACTGCAGAATTATTTTTGTTGGTTGAACCTTTGACAAGATGTTGGGAAGTACATCAAATCCTAAAATACCTTCGCCATTTCCAAACTAACCATTAAGAATCAAGGCCTATATACTCCTTTGGCTACTCATATTCGGCCTTGGGAATCCATCTCCGTGGATTACATGTTGGGCCTTCCTTCTACTAAGCATGGAAACGAGTGTGTTTTCGTGGTCATCGAAAAATTCTATAAGATGGCCATTATGGTGGCATGCAAGAAGAGTATTACAGTAGAAGGCACTGTTAAACTCTTCTTTGAACGAGTTTGGGTGCACTTTGAGATCCCATAGTCCATTATCTGAGATCAGCACAAAGGTTCCTAGGTACATTTTGGTCAAGACTCTGGTCAATGGTAGATACCAAGATCACTAATTCCATGACTTTAAATCCCCAAACTGATGGCCATATAGAGGTCGTCAACAAGATGATCATTCACATTCATTGCATGTACAACTCGATGCATCCTCATACATTGGATGAAAGCCTTCCCTATGTCCAACAAAACTACAACTGATCTCTCGGTAGCTCAATTGGCCACAACCCCTTTCAGGTGGGACTAGGATTTGAGCCACTATGCCCCATTGATATGGCCATACAATTTGCAGCTACAAAGACAGATTCAACTCATGTCCAATCTAAAGATGGCATGAAAAGAAACTTCATTGAGCGCATTCAACACATATGCTAGTAGGTCCATGACATATTGGACATATCCAATGCTAAGTATAAGCAGTGAAAAGATCAACATCGAGTGCCAAACAATTTTTAGGTGGGAAATTTTTGTTGGCTACATCTGTATAAGGAGTTCTTAGTTGGATCCCACAAAAATTTTTGCCTGATTCGATATGGGCCATACACCATCACCAAGGCTATAGGAGGCAATGCATTCGAGCTCAACATTCTATTTTTCCTTGGCCTGCACCTAGTGTTCAATGTGGACCACCTTCGGCCATACTTTCCAGTATTACTGGACACATATAACATTGTAGAACAACTCACAACAAGAGATATAAGATCAGAAAATATGGAATAGGACACAACTGATCATATCATGGACACACATATCAATAGCACTCGCCAGGAGAATATCCAACTGTATCAGGTTATCAAAGTTGGACAACTCCTGCACCAAGGCAAGTGGCTCACTAGGGACCAAGTTCAGCAGAAATTTCCCCATCTCATGGTGTGAGGTCCCTATATTACTAGTGTATACCCTTATTCTTGTTAGTGCAACCCCCTTATTATTATTTTTGTACCCATGTAGTCCCCATATTGTTATTATTATTCCGAATAAAATTCCACTATTATTATTGTTGTGTCCTTACATTATTAATGTTAGGTTGGCTAGGATTATATTGTGACCCCATCGACTCTATATATAGAAAGGAGTTTTTGTCATTTGAATCATCCAAGAATTGTTAATTTATGTAATGTAAAGGAGGTTTCCCCATCGAAGAGGTTGATTTCCAAGTCTTTGATCTCTCTTTTCTTCTATTTTTTGAGTTGGTTTGATAACATTTGGTATCAGAGCTTTGGATTCTAGGGTTTCACTGCTTCAGACAGGTCATCATGGAATTTTCTCTATAAAAAAATTTCTACGAAGGTTCCAAAGCTAAAAGAAAAAACCATTTGCGAATAAATCCTGAAGAACTTCTTGTGAACATTTCAGATTTAGTTCGCAATAATTTTGGAGATATGATTTATGGAAGTAAGGATTTTTGCAGGTTCCCAAATTTCATCTCAAAGAGGTGACCTTGGGAAAATCATCATAACTCTCTCTTTGAGCATCAGATAGGAATTCTGTAAAAGGTGGCCAAAATTACATGGACGGTAATTTCCTTTATATTGATTTTAGAGCCGAAGGAGGAAATAGTGACACATGGAATTCTGTACAAATTTTCTCTACTGAACCAATCCATAATTAGGTCATTGTGGGAGATTAAGAATAACTTTGTCTTGAACAATCCAAATCAGGTCAGACCTGTGGCATTGGAAATAATATTTAGAGGGATACTAAAGGACAGAAGATAAAATATTAGGGATCTAAAATTGCAGAGATACATCAATTTCAATATTGAGCTCCTCAAAAGCAAGAAAAAGGTGTGCATTTGTTTTTAAAAATTACATGTTTTTTAAAAAGAAAATAGTTTGAAGTGATTCCAAGTGCATATTGAAGCATAGATATCAGTATTGGGTTGTAAAATGGCCCCTAAAAATAATTCAACTCCCATTAATCCCACAGAAGTCTCTACTATGACTCATGAAGAGGAATAAGTGCAACAAATTTCACTCTCGCAAAGAGGAAAAAAAACTGAAATGGAAGCTAAGATGGATGGTTTGAAGAAAGACATGAAAGCTAAGATGGATGGTTTGAAGAAAGGCATGGAAGCTAAGATGGATGGTTTGAAGAATGGAATGGAAGCTACGATGGATGGGATGGAAGCTAAGATGGATGGAATCGATGAAAAAATGAAAGGCAACATGGAAGACATGAAGAATGATCTAAAAGCAGACATGGAATTTTTTAAGGAAGGTTTGACAAAGTTGATACAAGAAATGATTCCTAATGGAGAAAAGGTAGTAGAGGAAACTCATGATGAGAAAAAAATAAATCTTAATCGTGATTTCATAAACTCTAATGTTAGATTCAAGACCCGCCATATTACAAAGATTGATATGAGGAAGTTTGATGGAAAGGATCCTGTAACATGGATACTATAGATGGAGAAATATTTTTATTTCCATAATGTGCAAAACACACAAAAGGTATGCATTGCAACTTTATATTTAGAAAAAAATACAATTGTATGGTATCGATGGCTTTTCTCTCGTAAAACAATTGTGATTTGGTCAATTTTTACGGAGGAAATGATAGCACATTATGAGTATATAAAAAGCAATATGTTCTTTATAAAATTGATAAATCTCAAACAAAAGGGTTCAATGGTGGAGCACATTGAGGACTTCCAAAAATTGAATATAAGGGTAGTTGATATTCCAGAGGAACACGAGATTGATGTCTTCATAGCCAATTTAAAGGATAACATCCAACATGAGGTTCGCCTTTGGGAACCTGATTCATTGGAGAAGGCATTTAGGTTGGCAAGAAAAATTGAAAGTAAAATTATGGTGACAAGGAAGCCTACCACTCACATCTATAAAGATAGAAGTGTTGCTACTCCTAGACTTCCACAACCTACAAGGTTGACACCACAAAAATTGGAAGAAAAAAGAGAAAAAGGGCTTTGCTACAGTTGTGATAGCAAATACACTAAAGGTCATAAGTGTGTTGAGAAGAATTTATTTTACATAGATTTTGAAGAGGAGGAAGAAGATCAACAAGAAACTTCAAAATAAGAGGATATACACTAGGAACCAACCCTAGAGAAAGAAGAAATGGGTCTGACCATATCCTGTAATGAATTGGGAGGAATTAAAACTCTTCAAACTCTTAATATAGAAGGACATATCAAGAAGAAAATGTAATAGTGTTGATTGATTCGGGTAATACTCATAATTTTATTCATTGTAAGGTAGCCAAGGAATTGAGTTTCTTCCTATACCTAGCACCAGAGTGTCGAGTGATGATTGCGAATGGAGGAAATATAAATTGATCTGGAAAGTGCCATAATATCAAGCTAACCATGGGGGAATATGTATTCAATAGTTCAATGCTTTTCATTCCAATGGGAGGTGCTAATGTTGTACTAGGAGTACAATGGTTACAATATTTTGGGGAAGGTAGCTTTTAATTTTCAAGAATTTTTCTTGAATTTTTTTCAGAAGGAAAGGAAGTTGAATTATGGGGTATTGCAGGAAAGTCGCAAAAGATAATAAGCTCTAATTTCATGACAAATATTTTGAAGAAATGAAATGAGACGTAATTGCACAAGTATGCTCACTAGAAGATCCAACATCAAAATCATTTATTTCTCCAGATCTCCAAAAATTCTTGGACAATCATTCCAAGGTGTTTGAAACTTCCAAAGGACTCCCACCTATTTGTGATCATGATCATGTTATTCATTTGATTCCAGGAAGTGTTCTTCCAAACATTAGGCCTTACAGATATCCTTGTGTCCAAAAGAGAGAAATTGAATGTATGATTGCAGAAATGTTAGAGGTTGGTATAATTCAACCTAGTCAAATTTCTTTCTCTGCTCCAGTAGTATTGGTGCAAACGAAGGATGGATCAGGGCGCATGTGTCTGGATTATAGGGAGCTCAATAAGTTCACTATTAAAGATAAATTTCCTATCCTTGATATTGATGAATTATTGGATGAATTACATGGAGCAATTTATTTTACCAATTTGGATCATTGTTCATGATATCATCAAATTAGAATGAACACTGAAGATATTCCAAAAAAAACATTTCGAACTCATGAGGGTCATTATGAATTTTTGGTCATGCCTTTTGGCCTTACCAATGCACCTTATACATTTCAAGGGTTGATGAATTCTATTTTCAAACCCTTCCTTAGAAAATTTTTGTTAGTATTTTTTGATGATATACTAATCTACAATAGGTCTTGGAAGGATCATGTTCAACATGTTGATAGGGTGCTCAAACTATTTGAGGAAAAACAATTATATGCAAAAACCTCCAAATGTTTCTTTGGAGTACAAGAGGTGGAATATCTGGGTCATATTGTATCTCAGGAGGGTGTTAAGGTATACCATAACAAAAATTAAAGCCATTAAGGAATGGAAAGTCCCCGCAACCATAAAGCAATTGCGAGGATTTCCCGGGTTAACAAGGTATTATTGCAAGTTTGTTAATAATTATGGGAGAATAGCAACACCTCTAACAACATTATTGAAGAAAGATGTTTTTTCATGGCCTCCTAAAACAAATAAGTCCTTTTGACATCTTAAAGAGGCAATTTTCCAAGCACTAGTCTTAGCTACACCAGACTTCACAAACATCTTTATTGTGGATTGT
The DNA here is from genome assembly GCA_034641835.2 of Pinus albicaulis. Lineage (NCBI taxonomy): Eukaryota > Viridiplantae > Streptophyta > Pinopsida > Pinales > Pinaceae > Pinus > Pinus albicaulis. The sequence continues at coordinate 1,154,681,073 of CM076578.1, forward strand.
GATGCCTCGGGAAATGGAATTGGTGTTGTTTTAATGCAAGAATGAAGACCCATTTATTTTGAAAGTTGTCCAATCAAAGGAAAGTATTTACAGAAATCTATTTATCAGAAGGAAATGTTGGCAATACTACATGCACTAAAGAAATGGTGACCTTACCTAATGGGAAGACACTTCAAGTTAAAAACTGATCATGATAGTCTTAAATACTTTTTGGAACAAATAAATCTTCAAAAGAGCAACAAAAATGCGTCACAAATATGTTGGGTTATGACTTTGAAATCATCTACAAAAAAGGGAAGCTAAATGTTGTTGTAGATGCGCTCTCAAGAAAGGATGAGGAGGTGAAAGCATTGCTTTGTGCCATTTCTATTATCCAACCAGATTGGATAACCGAAGAAAGGGAGGAATGGAATAATGATGAAGAAGTGTGGACACTCATTCAAAATTTGCAGCAAGATCCCAATACATCTGATACATTTAGTTGGAAAAATTATTCCTTATGGTACAAAGATCGCTTATATATTTTAAAGAATTCCAACTAAAACAAAAGATTATTTTTGAATTACACACCACTCCCATAGGAGGACACTCGAGATTTTTTAAAACTTACCATAGGGTGAGGAAAGAGTTTTTTTTGGGATGGCGTTAAATTTGATATTCAAAATTTTGTGGCGAAATGTTTCGTTTTCCAACAAAATAAAGTTGAGACAATTAAGACCTTGGGGTATGTTACAGCCTTTATTCATTCCAAGTCAACTTTGGGAGGAGGTTTCAATGAATTTTATCGCAAGTTTACCTAAGTCCAAAGGAAAGAGTGTCATCATAGTGGTAGTTGATAGACTGAGCAAGTATGCACACTTTTGTGCATTATCTCATCAATTTAAAGCAAGTATAATTTCTACTACATTTATGGAAACAATTCAAAAGATACATGGAAACCCGAATATTATTGTAAGCGACAAAGATCCCAATTGCAATGGAAATATTTGGACAAAATTATTTTCTTTTTTGGATACTCAACAAGCTCATAGCTCATCTTATCATCCTCATTCCGATGGGAAAACTAAGATAGGGAAAAAAAGTTTGGAATGATATCTTCATTTTTTTTGTATCTGATAAAAAAACACAATGGGTCAAATGGTTACCTTTGGTTGAATGGTGGTATAACACTTCCTTCCATACTGCAGTAAAAATGACCCCATTTATGGAACTTTATGGATATTATCCACTGTCCATTGCATCATCTTTAAGAGAAAATTCTAAGGTTCAAGAAGTGGAGGATCAAATCAAGCATCAACAACAAGTTATCCAACCCTTAAAGGATAGCCTAAATTTGGCACAAAATCAAATGAAACAACAAGAAGATCAACATCACAGAGATAATTTTTGATGTAGGAGACTGGGTATTTTTGTGGCTACAACCATACAAACAAATTTCCCTCAAGCAAGCTAAGAAGGACAATAAATTATCGCCAAACTACTATGGTCCTTACAAGGTGTTGCAAAATGTTGGTACTATGGCATACAAATTGGAGATTCTCGCTTCTTCCTGAGTGCACCGAGTTCTCCATGTTTCATGCCTAAAGAAGGTTATAGTTCATGGAAACAAGAACTCGACAGCTACGAAATCGATCAATTTCAGAGTTTCTCATTAAGTGGAAGAAATTACCCACTGAAGATTCCACATGGGAGGATGAGAATTTTATACAGAAGCATCCAGAACTACTCAAGCATTGAGGACAACATTTGTTTGAAGGAGAGGGGCATGTTAGGTCCCTATATTACTAGTGTAGTCCCTTATTGTTGTTAGTGTATCCCCCTTATTGTTATTGTTGTACCCTTGTGGTCCCCATATGTTATTATTGTGCCCCATAAAAGCCCACTAGTATTATTGTTGTGCCCTTACATTATTATTGTTGGGTTGCCTAGGATTATATTATGACCCCATGGATTCCTATATGTAGAAAGGAGGTTTTGTCATTTGGATCATCCAATAATTGTTCATTTATGTAATTTAAATGAGGTTTCCCCCTCGAAGAGGCTGATTTCCAAGTCATTGATCTCTCTTTTCTTATATTTTGTGAGTTGGTTTCATAACACATGGAGAAACTCAACGTAATGGGGACCATTTCTACCTAAGGGGTGAGGACTGATCCAGGTGGATATTGGTGGCCACCTGCCTATTCCACTTGGACACCCACCATTTTTTATTTTAGGTTTTCAGTTTTCTTATTTGTAGCACAATTTACTATTTTTGGTGGCTTTTCAAGTCCTAAAGTTCTGGAGCCATTTTGAGTGACTAAAATACCTTTTTAGGAAAATGGCAGATCTCAAAAAGTCCCAAACTAGTTTGATGGGTTTTTTTTTTTTGGATGCCTCTTTGATATCTTCAAAACAAGGTATTACAATAGCCAACCGTAGATCGTATGCCAAAGTTACGACCCTGGGAAGTTAACGTTCCATCTTACCCCAACAGGGCCCACAAGATTTGGGTGCTTCATCTCCTAGGGTTAGGTTTTTGGATGTTTAGGGGTTCACATTATTTCTCAATGATAAAAATTCCACCGAGCCTCATTGTAACATAGTTCAGAGGCATGTAGCTACCACATCTCTTCTCATAGATAAGCTATCATCCCCCGAGCTAGTTTATTTCCATTTTGTATGTAATCATATTTAGTTCTTTAATGATATTAATGAAATGAAATTTTATTTCTTTTGCACTTTTATGTTTATGTTTACATATTTATTCTATTTCGTTCCTACATAAGTTCAGATTAGTCGTATCGGGGTGGTCTACTCTTTCACGATTTTTTATTGCATGTGCCCAACAAGGTCAGGGTATAAGGAGTTAGGGGTCGATATGGTGGAAAATTTGCAATATTAGCCTTACAAACCCCAACGACCGCCCATGGGGAAAGAAAATAAAGACGAGGTAGGAAGATATCCTTTCAAAATATTACTCGAGGAGGTCATCAGGAAAGAGAGGAATGCGATGATGGTAAATTTTCCCAAATCCTTCGACAACTACCTACCCGCTACGCATCTTCATCCAGCAGCTACTCTGAAGGTGCATGCCATTTAAGGTACAAGTTAACTTTGACATTCCCATATTTGAATTCTAGATAGACGCGAATGCCGTCGATAAATGGTTAAATCTGTTGGAAGCATATTTTTTAGTTCATGAATTTTCCAACCAAGAAAATATTACTTTTGCACTCTTGAAGGCTGCCTCCCATGTCAAGGACTAGTGGGAAACCTACTCTGAGTAAAGGGACGAGGGGGAACCCTCATTGTTCTTAGCTGCACCCACTTGGAATTATTTTTGAGGCACCATCAAGGAACAATATTACCCTGTGGGTACCTATGAAGACAAATACATAAACTGGACCACGTTGTAGAAGGGAAGGTACCAAGATGTGCCAAAGTTCACAAATGGTTTTAATGCCCATTGCATAAAATTGGGCATCAAGGATTCTGAGTGTAATTTGGTACTCAAGTACCATGATTGTTTTCATAAGTACACCGAGGAAGAAATGGATTTTCTGGATATCTCCTTGCTCGGTTCTGCCTATTGATATGTTGTTAAGATAGAGCAGAAATTTAAATAGAATAAGCGGGACTTTGGATCCACAAATCCAAAGCAAGGGAAAGGAACCCCCAAACCATAGAACAAAGAGAATAACCAAGGCAGGGTGACCCATGACAATCCATCGAAGCTACAAGCAAATAAAAACACCATGAAGACAAATAAGGACACGTGAAAGTGATGTGAGTTCCATAGGACCTCCACTCACAACATGATTGAGTGTCGAGACAAGTAGTCATTGGTTGCCAAGATGAAGGCTTCCGAATCAGATGCATGCTCTGACTCTGAGCCATGACCTGATAACAGGAATGACAAAGTGAAGTATATTATTGATGTAGAGCCCAGTGCCATATTTTCCACCACCAATATACAGAAGGATGTGCCCGAAGATCGAGAGGAGGGGGAGCACCTCTTCCACTCATATATGTGGGTGAACAGTTCTTTGCTGCAGTTCATTATCAACAACGGGTGCTATTGTAACATTATTTAGCTTTGATAAGTTAGCATGAATAGTCAAAATAAATTCAAAAAATGCTAAAATAGGATACGAATGGAATAAAAATAAATTAAAAAATGTTTGGCTTATTGTGTGTTTTATACATCCATATCAAGATAAAATATTAGGTTAGTTTGCCCTAAAGAAAGGAGGAAAAATAAAAAATAAAATGTTAGGTTAGATTTCCCTAAAGGAAGGAGGCAAAATAAAAAATAAAATTTTAGGATGCCAAATAAAAATGAAGGCTTTAGCGTACAAAAATGAAAAATATATGGCTGCAAGCTCAAATGCGCCTTTTCATAAATTTATAAGTTAATTATGATTAATTTCTTTAAAAATGGGATTAATTTTTTATTAAATTATAAACATTCAAAACTAAATTTTATAGTGCATAAATTGTTTGAATCCTAAAGTCACTCCGCGCTTTGACCGTTTGCCTACCACATTACCATGTTTCATTGGTGGACCCACCTTGCCTTTGCACATTAGGCTATCGCAAATTTCGTTGCCAAACATTTTTGACATAACCTCCGGTCCCTGAAATGCGATAAGTCCAGAAAGCCCCGAAATGAGATAAATCTACATTCTCAGTTGGTACAACAGCTTTGTCTTTCCACTTTACTCGTATCGCAATTGCATATCGCAGTTTCATAATGCATGTTGTAATTGCCATATCCCACAAACCCCCTAGTGCAATAACACTTCCATTTTGTGTTGCGCCCGTTTAGCCTCAAAACATTTGAAAACCCTTATATGCTTCGAGCCGCTTATATATTTATTTACTTAGGCGCATTTCCATTTCTGCTTTAAACTTTTGAAAGGGACACACCTTACCTTTTGCATCGTTATATTGTAAATTTCATTGTTCCCACTTACCTCTGCCTTCCTGATTCTTCGATTGCGATTATAGTGGGGCCCTTACCTATTACGTAAGATGTCATTGATTGCATATCGCAATTCCTCCATGCCATTAATTCATATCGCTCACCCCGATCCCTGATATGCGATTTTCGATACCGACCCCTTTCCCCGATTTCAATATAAAGTGGGACCATTTCTCTCTGCCACATCATCTCTTCCCCCATTTCCCATCGCATAGCTCATTATCCAATTCCCAAATGATATGTTTTTTGTTCCGACTCACTGATATATGATCTGCAATAAGCCTTTTGACCTCCCGATTTGCAATAAGTCTCGAAAGCTCCCGGTTATGATTTGCGATGCGATTAGTAGGTCCTACCACTTATTACCTCCGCTATTATATCTGCTCCACATGAATATTATGATGATTTCAAAAATGTTAAAATTATTTCCTCAGTTATCGAATGGCTCCGTAATCCGAGACAAACCCATGGAAAAAAAATTAGTATGTATGTACAATAGATATTTACTAGCACATGGAAGCCCTATTGGGCCAAGTGCTAGCAAATAACCATGAAGCTCACAAGCAGAACTCTATGTAACTCAATGAAATTATAGTGGAGAATCAAAATTGTTATAAAGAAATATGATTTGACCACACGATTGGGATGTCTCGAAGCCATCCTCCTTGAAGAAAAATGATCTACTTCACCAAGGACACCTACAACTCTGATTGACATATCCACATCAACATGAATTTTATATTGAATTCAAAAATACTATAGGATTTCTATTCAATAGTTTATTTTCATAGTTTTTGTCACTATCTTCTATATGCAACACAATTTCTTCTAGTATTAACAAACACTTACTTTGTTTTAGTTATCCAGTTGGCTGCAATAGGCTTATGATGAGGACAAAACAATTTAAAAACCTTGTTATCTTTTGGTCAAAAATCCTCTTCTTCCGTAGTTGGTCTTGTTTCCTAAGTGGAAAACTGTGGATGTAACTGATTCTTCATGGTTGTAATTGATGACTTATTTTGAAAGATCAATAAAATTTAGAAACTTCCAAAATAAATAAATAAAGTATTAATTTATAATTTAGTAAAGTTTTAAGATTCTTTTAATTTTAGTTGATGAACCTTAGTAGGGGTTCAAAATGTGTCGACCATAAATGATCAATGTGTTTTATCCAGAAAAGTTTTGCTTAAAATATGATATGTATCATGAAGTAAGTATTTTGATGCTATCAATATTTACCAACAATTTATATTATATGGCTAAGCTAGTTTTATTTAAGGTGATTGAAATAACTTATTTATGACCAACACTAAAATATTTATTGTTGTTGTTGTTGTTGTTGCACTTTTCAATTCCATTATTGAGCATTGAAGGAATTGCACAAATCCCTCTTACCTAGTTGCAAAAAACGCATTTCCATTATACACATATAATTGATATTAAATTATTTTATTTATGGTTTACATTGAAATGTTATTTTTATTTTTTAAATGTCATGTACCCACTAGATAGCCACCATGGACTTCATATCGGACCCCTGGAATACAAAAGGGAGGCTATCCCTCTTGCATCAATCAATTCATACTTATTGGACACTTAAATGTGTTTTAGCGAAGGCCAGGAATAGTATGCATAAAACGGAAGGAAACCCTAATGTGGTTTCAGTTTTGCAAAAAATCAAACAAGAAATCCAAGAAATTGGCATGTCTTAGTATCATACCATGGCAAGAATAGGGAGAATTGAACGACAGCTTCAAGCAATGTAGCAAGTAGATATGCCAGGTTCCACTACAAAAGACCCAACTCCTATTGACTCTTTTGATGGGTGACATTTGACTTTAACAATTTTTAATGATTTTTGTGGCAAGTCTTTACTGCTTTTGGTTAAAATTTAACTTTTTTTTTTCTAAGTTGGACTAAATTCTATTAATATAACATAATATACAGGATGAGCCGGGCCTCCGGATTTGCTGTACTAGCCAATTCTGGAGGCATTATAAGTCAAAAAAATAAAATAATGACCGCCCTAGATGGGGAAACTGGTCATGATATAGCTGCCCTCAAAGGGGAAACCAACTTCAGACAATAAAGACTTAAAAGTTGAAAAAAGGTTCTGGAAATACATTTTAACATGGAAAATAAACATAGCAGTAAAATAAGACCTCTCCATGCTAGGTGTCATTCTGTTGAGGTGGCGGTTCCTCCACAATGAGGCACCTGTACTCGTCATAGGAGTCATCAGCATGCGTCGCTTGATCGGAAACTAGTTCAGGTGTTGTTTCGGTGCGAATTACACTGGCACTGCCCTTCCTGAAATCTTCAATCGACCATTCTGGACTCCCACTACCACTGCTGCCGCTACCATTACTGCTAGAGGAATTGGTAGCGGGCTTAGCAGGTAGGGCCTTGGACTTCCTTGAGAGCTGCAGAGGCTCTATGGAAATGGTGGATTTTCTAGGTCTCTTCCTGGTGTTGTGTTCTGCAAACAAGGAGGCTTCTTCCTAGAAACTGATGGTGATGGTGGCAGTAAGACGGGGTCTATCTAGAGCACATTTGTAATGAAATTGTACAGAATTCTCCTCAGGCGGCGTTGGACGAGCCTCCAAGTGAATTGACTGCTGAGGATGAGAAGCCCGACTTCGTCCTCTGCCTCGGCTTGTGGAGTGGTACTGGCCAGGAGTTTCAACAGGCGGCAAGGCGCAAGGTTTAGGATGAACATCAAGAGGCAGTTGCGAAGCTTGACCTCTACCTCTGCCTCGGCGAGTGGAAGGAGAATGGGTGGAAATCTCTTCAGGAGGCGGAGAAAGAGACTCTGAGTGAATGGACAGAGGTGGGCGAGACGCTCAACCCTGACCACTACCACGGCGACAACGCATTCTGTTTCATCTGGGCATGTTGGAGTTGTTAGAATCGAATGGGAGGCAGGGTAGCAAAGGTGTGGTGATAGTGCGAGTGGAGGGATTTAAATATTGAGGCGGAGGAGCGAAAATGAGGCTGCAGTAAAGACTGTGAGAGAAATGGAGGTTAGGAGCAATCGTAAGGCAGCAATGAAGGCTACACCACCTCCCTGTGTGCGTTCGAGAGCTCGGCTCTAAGACCGCAGAGGGGCAGATACATCGGGAGGGCAATGGAGGGATGGTGAAATGTGAAGCCATTATGTGGAGAGTTGAATGGAACTTCAATCTGAGTGCATTAAAGGTGGAGGGAGGCGAGCCGTTGGCTGAGTTAAATGCAACCGGACAGAGCCCATGTGTGGCCATGTGGTGCACGCTAGGCTTGCTGTCCACCTCCAGCATTTATACACCCACATCTAGGAGGTTAAACTTTAACTTTGATGGACATAGTAAAGTAAATATAGCGGCAAGTAGAAGGAAGAAACAATTCCAATACTGGTTGGCTTTTAATTCACTCAAGTGGCCAACAAACCTGGTTTCCTTCGGGCAGGTTGAGGCCACTAACTACATCAATATATGTATAGCAATATGCTTTTTTGATAAATAGAAAATGGTAAGGCTCTACAAAATTTACACAAAAAAAAAAAAAAAATTAATGAAGAGATCACAAATATCTCACATAGAAGATGAAAGGCAATTATATAGATCTTAGTGAATGTTTATCATCATCATCATCATTGTGGTCATTATCATTATATACAAAATATGACTTTTTTTTTAATTTATATTTGATTATTTTATTTATCTTTATATAAAAGTTGATATAAAATTATGTTTCCTAAAATAGACATTGAAATATTTTATTTACATTTATTATTGAAATATTATTTTGTTAAACATAAAAGAACTTACACTAATTTTATTAATTTACCAGTTTTTTTTTAAATAGGCCCAATGTTGCAATAAAATGCATTCTCATATTATATTTATCGTTATATTTCACACATATATATGTACATACATAAAGTTACATTTATCGTCAAAAATTTAAAATATAAGTGATTAGTAATATCAATGATCCAGGTGGATATTGGTGGTCACCCACCTATTCCACTTGGGGCCCCACCATTGTCTCTTTTAGTTTTACAGTTTCGGCACAAATTACTATTTTTAGCATTTTTTCAGGTCCTGAACTTTCAGAGCCGTTTTGAGGCCTTAAATGACGTTTTTTGGGAAAACGAAGAGAAACATGTGTCCATGGACCGATGTTGCTCGTTCAAAATTTGTAGTCCTCGGATAGATATTTCTAACGAGGTATGGTACGCATCAAACGAAGATCGTATGCCAAAGTTATGCCCCTGGGAAGTTGAAACACCAATTTACCCAAACGGGGCCCATAGTTTTGGCGCTTCATCTCCTAGGGTTAGGGTTTTGGCTGTTTAGGATTTCCCATTGTTTCTAAATAATAAATAGGCCCTCGAGCCTCATTGTAATCGAGTTCAAGAGGTTTGTAGCCACCACATTCTTCGCAGATAGCGCGCCGCCGCCTTAGCTAGTTTTATTTCCATTCGTCCGTAAGCAAATTTCATTTTCGATGATAATGAAATGAAGTGTTATTTCCGCCGTATCTTTGTATTTATGGTTATATGTTTATTCTCATATGCCTCGCATAAATCCGGACAAGCAGATTTTTCTCGATCTTTTCGCATGTCCCCAACGAGGTCGGGGTATAAGGAGTTAGGGCTCGATCTGGTGGAACCTTTGCAAGATCAGCCTCATAAACCCCGATAGACACCCATGGGGGACGAAAAGAAAGATGAGGGTGCAGGAAATCCTATCAAAATATTGCTTGAGGAGGCCCTCGAAAAACAAAGGAACGCGATGATGGATAACTTTGCCCAGATCCTTCAACGGCTGCCCACCGGCAGTGCATCTGCATCCAGCAGCCACTTTGGAGGTGCGACTCCTTTTAAGGTACAAGTAAATTTTGACATTCCCATATTTGAGGGTAAAATAGATGCAGATGTCGTAGATAGATGGTTGAATCTATTAGAAGGATATTTCTCGGTTCATGACTTTTCCGACAGGGAGAAGATTATTTTTGCACTCCTCAAAGCTGCCCCCCATGTCAAGGACTGGTGGGAAACCCACTATGAGAAAAAGGACGAGACAAAACCCTCTCTGTTCTCGACCATACCCACTTGGAATTCTTTCCGAGACGCCATCAAGGAAAAATACTATCCCATGGGGAGCTATGATGACAAGTACATACAATGGACCATGCTGCGACAACAAAGGGATCAAGATGTGCATGAGTTGACGAATCTGTTCCATACCCTGCGCACCAATTTTGGTATCAAATATTTAGAGAAACATCTGGTGCTAAAGTATCGCAGTTGTATGCACAGATAAATTCAGGAGGAAATGGAGTTCCTCGACATCTCCTCGCTTGGTACGACATACCGGTATGTTGCCAAGATTGAGCAGAAATTCAAGCAGAAGAAGCGAGACTTTGGATCTGCGAATCAAAATCAAGGGAAGGGTGCTCCCAAACCGCAGAACAAAGGACAGAGCCAAGGCATGGCGACTCAAGACAACCTGTCGAAGCCACAAGCAAAGAACAACACCGCAAATCCAAATAAGGACACGAGAAAGTGATGTGAGTTCCATAAGAGCTCCACTCACAACCTAAGTGAGTGTCGGGCCAAGCAGTCGTTGATGGCCGAGATGAGGGCTTCTGAGTCAGATGCATGCTCCGTCTCTGAATCAGAACCTGATAAGGGGAATGATAAAGGGAAACAGATTATTGATGCGGAGCCCAACGCCACTGTTGCCACTACAAAGTTCTATAAGGAGGAACCGGAAGATCCAGAGGAGGAGGAACGTCTCTTCCACTCCCAGATGTGGGTAAAGCGCTCCCCAGTATGGTTCATTGTCGACAATGGGAGCCAAAAGAACCTCATTTCAGCAGACGTCGTGAAGCAGTTAGGCTTGTTGACCACAGCTCACCCACATCCATACACCATCGGGTGGCTTCACCAAGGACGAGATCTTCACGTCATCCAGTAGTGTCGCCTTCCCTATAGCATGAAGCCCTTCACGGATGAGGTATTATGTGATGTTGCTCCTATTGATGTTTCTGATGTATTATTAGGACAACCATACTTGTGGAAGCGTCATGCTATGTATGAGTCTCAGCTCGCACTGTTATTGTTACTTTGGGAAATAAGTTGTACAGGATACCAGAGGTACCACCTCCTGCCGCTATCTCTTCGGTTACTCCAAAACAATGCAGTAAGCTCATATCCCAAACCAGAAAAAAAATTTCCCTGATGATCTGCCCCTAGGGAAAGAAGAAGACTGTGGCCACGACCTCCAGACAGGGCTCCTCTGCACGAAAACTACAAATGGATAAGGTTGTGGAGGAATACGGGGACATCTTCACCTCACCCACAGGCGTTCCTATGCACTATCAGGTCAAGAACCCGATTGATCTGACCCTAGGTGTGCCGCTACCTAATGGACCAATCTATCAGCGCTCTGTTCTGGAGAACGATGAAATCAAGAGGAAAATTCAGGAGCTACTGCAGAAAGGTCACATCCGACCAAGTTCATCGCCCTGTGGGAGCCCGATCATGTTGGTATAGAAGAAGGATGGGACGTGAAGACTCTGTATTGACTATCGGGCGCTAAACAAGATCACTGTCTGGAATAGGTACCTGATCCCATGGATTGATGACCTTCTGGACCAACTCAAAGGTGAAAAATATTTCAGCAAGATCAACTTGAATTCTGGGTATCACTAGGTACCAATTGAACCCTCCGATGTGTGGAAGACTACCTTCAAAGCTAAGGAAGGCCTTTTTGAATGGCTGGTCATGCCTTTCGGGTTGACGAATGCTCCCGCAACCTTCATGAGGATGATGGACGACATCTTGCGGCCATTCACCAACTCATTCGTAGTGGTGTACTTGGATGACATTCTGATCTTTAGCAAGACTTGGGAAGAGCACCTTCATCACATCCGACAAGTCCTCCAAACACCGCGGCAACACAAGTTGTGTGCCAATTTGGAGAAGTGCACGTTTGGCATGACCCAGGTTCAATATCTGGGATACATTATTGATGAAAGGGGGGTGCATGTGGATCCAGCCAAGATCCAAGTCATTCGGGATTGGCCAGCCCCAACCACTATAACATAGCTTCGCAGCTTTCTGGGTCTTGCTAATTTCTATCGGAGGTTTGTGTTGGGATTCTCTCATATCACTTGGCCCTTGAGTCAAGTCACTAAGGGAGGAGCGAGAGCAAAATTTTTTTGGTCGGAACCTCAACAGAAGGCGTTCACAGAACTGAAAAACCGCCTCTGTTCTGCCCCAGTGCTCACTTTACCAGACTTGCAACAGCCATTTGAGATCGAGACAGATGCCTCCGACTATGCTATTGGGGCAGTTCTTACTCAACAGGGACATCCAGTGGCATATCACAGTGAGACATTGTCTGAGACAGTTCGCAAGTATCCCACCTATGACAAAGAAATTTATTCCATTGTGCAAGCCTGTCGACAATGGAAGCATTACATTTTGGGGAAGGAAACAATCATCCACACAGACCACCGGCCCCTGCAGTTCATACAGACACAAGGGAAGTTGCAGAATGATCGCCATCAGAAGTGGTCCACATATCCGCAACAGTTTCATTTGAACATCAAGTACAAGAAGGGTAGCACCAATAATGTTGCAGACTGCCTCAGCCGACCACCGATCGTGGCGCTCACCACCGTGCTCAACTCTTGTGGGCACGAGACTTCGGATTGGCCGCTTCTCTATGAGAGTGACCCAGAATTCAGCCACACTTACAAGGCACTCTTGGGGGGCACGCAAGTTCCAAATTTTCACCTCCAAGATGCACTTTTATGTCACTTGGGACACCTTTGTGTTCCTTCAAGCGAGCGTGCCAAGATGATATGGGAAGCACACTACAGTCGAGTCGCTGGGCATTTCGGGGTCGAGAAAACAGTGGCAATACTACAGAAGTATTTCTATTGGCCGAACCTTCGCAAGGATGTCGAGAAGCACATCAGATCCTGCACTGCTTGTGCCATTGCCAAACCGACCATCAAGAAGCAAGGCCTATATACTCCACTACCTACCCCTAGTCGACCGTGGGAATCCATCTCCATGGATTACATGTCGGGCCTGCCCTCTACTAAGAATGGCAATGACTGTGTTTTCGTGGTCGTTTACAGATTCTCGAAGATGGCCATTATGGCGGCCTGTAAGAAGAATATCACAGCAGAAGCTACTGCTAAACTCTTCTTTGAACGAGTATGGGTGCACTTTGGGATCCCACAATCTATCATATCAGATCGAGATAGCAGGTTCCTCAGCACATTTTGGTCCAGCCTCTGGTCGATGTTGGATACCAAGCTCACCAAGTCCACAGCTTTCCATCCCCAAACAGATGGCCAGACAGAGGTCGTCAACAGAATGATTGTACACATTATGTGCATGTACAATTCAAAGCATCCACGCACATGGGACGAGAGCCTCCCCTATGTACAACATAGTTATAATCGGGCTCTCCACAGTTCAATCGGCCATAACCCCTTTCAGGTGGGCTTGGGATTCCAGCCACTATGTCCCATTGATGTAGCCATGCCATTTGCGGTTACTCAAGCCAATTCGGCTCATGTCCAGTCTAAAGTTGACAAAGCAAATAGCTTCATCGAGCGCATTCAACACATCTGCCAACAGGTTCATGAAATATTGGACAGAGCCAATGCTAAGTACAAGCAACGCCATGATCAACATCGGGTGCCACACAACTTCCAGGTGGCGATAAAGTATGGCTACATTTGCAGAAGGAGTGCCTCACTGGACCCCACCGCAAGCTTCGCCTGCTCCGATACAGGTCATACACCATCACCAAGGTTGTAGGGAACAATGCCTTCGAGCTCAGTATTCCGCCATTCCTTGGTCTGCACCTAGTATTCAATGTGGACCACCTTCGTCCTTACTTCGCACCTCTACTGAACACCTCTGACATTGCAGAACAACTCACACCAACAGAGTTAAACCCAGACTGCATGGAACAAGCCACCATAGATTGTATCATGGACATGCAAATCAAGAACACTCGCCAACAGAAGATCCAACTGTATCGGGTTGTCAAAGCTGGCCAACTCCTGCACCAAGGAAAGTGGTTCACCAGGGACCAAGTTCAACAGAAATTTCCTCATCTCATGGAGGAACTTAACGTAATGGGGACCATTGCTTCCTAAGGGGGGAGGAATGATCTAGGTGGATATTGGTGGTCACCCGCTTATTCCACTTGGGGCTCCACCATTGTCTCTTTCAGTTTTATAGTTTTGGCACAACTTACTATTTTTAGCAGTTTTTCGGGTCCTGAACTTCCAGAGCCGTTTTGAGGCCCTAAACAATGTTTTTTGGGAAAAATAAGAGCACCATGGGTCCATGGGTCCATGGACCAATGTTGCTTGTTCAAAATTTGTAGTCCTCGAATAGATCTTTCTAACGAGGTATGGTACGCGTCAAACGGAGATCGTATGCCAAAGTTACGCCCCTGGGAAGTTGAAACACCAATTTACCCAAACAGGGCCCATATTTTTGGCGCTTCATCTCCTAGGGTTAGGGTTTTGGCTGTTTAGGATTTCCCATTGTTTCTAAATAATAAATAGGCCCTCGAGCCTCATTGTAACTGAGTTGAGAGGCCTGTAGCCACCACATCTCTTCTTAGAGATAGCTACTAGCGCCCTAGTTAGTTTTATTTCCATTCTGTCTGTAAGCAAATTTCAGTTCTTTGATATTAATGAAATGAAGTGTTATTTCCGTTGCATTTTTGTATTTATGGTTATATTTTTATTCTGTTGCGTTCCTGCATAAATCCGGATCAATCAAAGAAATATTAGCAAACTTTAAAAAAAAACATGACAAAAATATTTACTTTATTTTTAAACATGTGAAATAACAACAACAAATAAATAAAAAATTAATGTTTAAGCCATATAAAGTATAAAAGAAAAATACATCACAAATACATCATCTTTTTAAATAGTAAGAAACTCTATCATAACCCAGTTGTCAAACTAATATTGGGAACAACTAAATGCACTTTGATTCATTATTGTCATTCAAAGAAAACCACCCCACTCAAATTACTCACTAGTGGTCCTTAAGGGGGCAAACTTTTAGTCTTGTACCTCTAGATCTTGAGTCTTAACCTATCGTAAGAAGACTAGATCTTAACAAAGCAAGAAACAATTTTAGAACTAAAATTGTTTCTTGCTTTGTTAAGATCTAGTCTTCTTACGATAGGTTAAGACTCAAGATCTAGAGGTACAAGACTAAAAGTTTGCCCCCTTAAGGACCACTAGTGAGTAATTTGAGTGGGGTGGTATATATATATATTAATTATTACTATTTTAGATGAACTAGATTTTCTTTATTTATATTTATTATAAAGATATGAAACATGTTAACTAGTGGACAAAGTCAATTTTTATATTCATTTTATATGGCTTATATGTTAATTTATTTATTTATTTGGCGTTGTGGTTTTAAATATTTAAAAATAAAACAATTTTTTTTGTTTTTTTTAAGTTGGTTAACATTTCTTTCTTTGATATTACTAATAAATTATATTTTTAAGTAATAAATGTAATTTATGTAAGTATGTATATGTATGTGAGAAATATAATATGAGAAAGTATATTGTAATATATTTTATTTAATCAAGAGAAATTTAGAATTAAGATTAGGCACTTAAAGATTATAGTAATAGATGTCACACTAATAGAGACTAAGTATAGACCAATTCAGTTACACATTTCTTGAAATATTAAAAAAACAAAAAAAAAAAACAAAAATACATTTATTTCATTCTTATTTTTATAATAATTGTAAATAAAAAAAATAAAACCACATAAAACAATTTAATAACATTAATACATAATACATCATAAAACTTTGAAAAATTAAGTTTATATATTATGTTATATGAATATTAATAAAATAAAATTTATATTTATATTTATATAACTCAAATTAAGAGAAAATCTAAAAAAAAATTCTCTCTATTTTAAATTATTAATAAATATATAAATAAATTAAATTTATATACTTGTTTGTTTACATAAATCCTAATCAGATAATTTTGTTGTTTATATTTATATAATTCAAATTTAGAGAAAATCTAACAAAATCTTTCTTTCTATTTTAAATGGTCTTTTTGGCTTCTATCTACATGATAATACATAATACATCATAAAACTTTAAAAATTTAAGTTTATATATTTATGTTATATGAATATTAGTAAAATAAAATTTATATTTATATTTATATAACTCAAATTAAGCTAAAATCTAAAAACTTTTTCTCTCTATTTTAAATTATTGATAAATATATAAATAAATTAAATTTATATACTTGTTTGTTTACATAAATCCTAATCAGATAATTTTGTTGTTTATCTTTATATAATTCAAATCTAGAGAAAATCTAACAAAATCTTTCTTTCTATTTTAAATGGTCTTTTTGGCTTCTAGTTATATGATAAAATCCCAGAAAGAAATTTTAAATGATAACTTAAAAATAACAGTATATAATTTAGTTTTTTAAAGTGTTCTGATTATGTCAAAGTGTTACAAGGTTGTGTTAACATTTAATGGTTATGTAAATGCAACGTATTTTTTATAATTTTTTATGTTTTTATATTATGGTCAATTGGTAATTTATTAGAGTAATTTGGGCACACTAAGAATATATTTAACAGCCTATAAATTAAATGTATCAAAAATTTATGATTTAGCAAAAGCCAAAATTCCACAAAAATGAAAATCTTTATCACAATTGGCCAAAAATATTTTCTATAAAATTTGCAACCAATTCAAAATAATAACATCCCATTATACTACTGACTGAGTCATATAAAATTAGCTAATTATACTAACAACTGAGTCATATAAAATTAGCTACTAACTACAGACCATTGATAAAAAGATAGAAAACATACCATTGATAAACGATAGAAAAATTTAAAAATTAACTACAGGCAATTGATGAAAGATAAGAGACTTTAAAAATTAACTACAGACAAGACAATTGATGAAAGAAAAGAAAATTATTAAGGGAAAATGTGTGAGATTCACCGCCTTTCGAAAAATGTACGACAACTGTTCCTCTTTTATACACGCTTATTCTGAGATGAAATTCATTGAAAATCCTGACAGTTAATTACGCAGGCATGACATAAGCTCTCAAAATAAAGTGGGTCACGTATACGTGACATAAGCTCATGTGTAAGATTAATACAGATATTTCTTTACATTAGCCAGTTTAAAAAACGGTGAACCCATCAAAGTAATGAATCTAGCTGGGTCCCTTTTTCATTATTGACAGAGTAAATGGCTTAACATTAAAGTCATAAATGGATATGAAATTCAGGTGACTTTGGTGATGGAAAACTTTGTACTGTGAAGGTAGTAGTAATGGTTTCTAAAGCAACTATGTATTATTATATATATTTATGAGATTGAGGGTGACTGCACATGGTATAAGACTTTAAATTATAGGTTAATTAGCTTAATAAGAATCAATATCCTGCAGCAATCAAAATATAATTGATTAAAAAATCAAATATTTGATTAAAGAATCAAAGTCAATGGGTGGGTTGTCTAATCTCCTATTGAATCCATAAAAATCATTTTAAAAAATGGAGGAATTCCCATTTTGAATGGGTAGCTGTTAGCTGTTCTGCTAATTTGTGCTCACATCAGAGTGACGGTGGAATGATATCAGCAAAACGAGGTAAATATGACTTCTAGATAGGAGGAGTACTGACACGAAATTGCAATCCATGGTGGACAAGGAATTGGCATGAGAAAGACCCACATGGTTGTTTGCTTATTTACACCTAGTCCCACAATTGGGGATTCCAACGGCATCCAGAATCAAAAGGACATGGGCACCCCTGATTACTATAAAATGCCAAGTGGAACAAGCCATTCGAATCAGAGAAAGAGTTTCCCTGGCCACAGGTCTCACTTCAAACCAAGGATACCCATTATTTTTATCGTTTGCCTGTCGTTTCTCATGCTCGTTTCCACACCATTTTTCCTGCTGAACAGAATTGCCTCAAACCTTGCTGTTAATTCTAAGTCCAGGATAGGACTTTCATTCTCAAATTCAGGAGCCGCTGAGCCTAAGAATACTGTTCCATTCAAGATGACCAACCATGAGATCACCCCATTTGAAAGGCCTCGCCTGGTAGAGAGAAAATTGCTTTCCAAGTCGCAGCCTGAAGGAGATGGTGCAGTTGTTAGACGAAGCATTGGAAGGTAATATTTCTGGAAATCTTTAGGTTTTTTCTTTTTCTTCTCAGAGGTCTGGTGTTTCGATTTCATCAAATTTTCGGATATCGATTTGCATGCAGGCCTGAATTGAAGAATTTTGATCCTTTCCTTTTGCTGGACGAATTTTCAGGTTAGTTCTCTTATTTAACGAATTTGCAAGTAAATTGATCCCAATTCGCTTAGCATGTAGATGATGAGATTCGAAGTCTTTCCCTTCTCGTGTAAGAAATTCCTCTGAGCTTTCTTGGGCTACAGTTGGGTTACGATAGAGATGATGGGTATTGATCGGATCACAACATAAGCTGCCGACTTTGAGTTGAATTTTTGTCATTTTGCTATTGTGGTTTGTCAAAAGAACTGTCTGTTTAACGGTGAATTTCATTTGGCTTGCAGTTTCTCCTCCTGCTGGCTTTCCGGACCATCCTCACAGAGGTACAATCTTTTTCCAATTTAAAAACTCAATAACACTTTGATTTTTGTATTGGCTGTGTGTAGTATCCTATCGAAGCCTAGGTCCTTTTCTTTTTTCTTTTGCTGAAAACTAATTGTATTTTCCTTCCTTTTGTTGTTCAGGTTTCGAGACTGTCACATACATGCTCAAGGTAAACCCATCTTAGATAAGAATCATCTGCCAATACTTGGGCCTTTCATGGTTTCAACTGTTTATGTATCAGACATGAATATATTGCTTCTGTCTGTTTTGGAAGAGGAAACGGTTGCCTTCTGCGTTGAGCTGATGGGGCAAGCACCAATACATTTTGTCGGTGACTGGATTATTTCAATAATCATGCTTATTGTCGTGCTCTGCTAAAATTTCTTGATGGGAAGGGACTTTATAACATCATAGTTGAATAAAACCGGTTCCATTTGGAATGTTTGATGGTTTGTGTGGTTTGAGAGCCAACTTTGTCAAATAACTTACAGGATATGGTTTGTCTGCAGGGAGCTTTTACACATCAAGATTTTGCAGGACACAAGGGTACCATTAAAGCTGGTGATCTGCAGGTTGGACAATTTTATTCTATTGTGATTTTGGTGAAGTTTCCTTTAAGGCCAACCAATATTGATCTGAGCACTGCGTTTTAGACCAAGGTAATTGGGATCTGTAATAACATTGAGTAAAAATTTATTGGTTTGTGCAGTGGATGACAGCTGGGAGAGGTATAGTCCACTGTGAAATGCCAGCAAGCAAAGGGGCCCAGAATGGCTTGCAACTTTGGGTAAATCTTTCATCAAAAGACAAAATGTAAGTACCTCTGTTTCTAACAAGATAAGATATTTAAGATTTCCTATTTCTAACTCAGTTACCGACTTACAAGGCATTGGTTTTCTGTATCATGATCAGGATTGAACCTGCATATCAAGAATTGGAAGGTAAAGACATACCAAAGGTTGAGAAAGACGGTGTTAGAGCAGTTGTTATAGCTGGAGAAGCCTTGGGCATTAAGTCCCCTGTATACACACGAACTCCAACAATGTTCTTGGATTTCACATTGAAGCCAGGTGCTGTTCTTCATCAGCCTGTTCCAGAGGGTTGGAATGCATTTGCCTATGTTTTAGAAGGCGATGCAATTTTTGGAGATCTTAGTTCATCAGCTATTGGTGCTCACCATACTGTTCAATTGAGCTCTGGCAATGGATTGAGTATTTGGAACAAGTCAAACAGTCCCTGCAGATTCGTCCTAATTGGGGGGCAGCCATTGAATGAACCAGTCGTTCAATATGGTCCATTTGTTATGAACAATAAACAGGAAATAATTCAGGCTATTGAAGACTATCAGCGTTCCAGAAATGGATTTGAAAGAGCTGTTGGCTGGCGTTCTGATCCTGTTGGGCTTAGTGATGCTGAATAGAGCGCATATTGAATTCAAAATTATGATACCAAAATCACTGTTGTTGACATGCCTCCCAGAGGATCGCATATAAGGCTTTAGAAGTACATTCACAAAGTTGTTTCCATATATTGTTTTGTCTCAGTTTGTTTCTTGTTGAATTCTTTCATTACTTTTTCAACCAGAATCAAATATTCCGCATTGTTATCATGTTATTATAATAGTAAATTGTTTCTAGTAGAATGATTTTGGAAATTAACTCCAAGGTTCTTTCATAGCATATGATTTTGGAAATTAACTCCAAGGTTCTTTCATAGCATACTTCTCATTGCATAACTGTCTGTTATTGTTAATAGATTGCTGAATTGCAAAGTCCTCTTTCTATATAGATTTTTTCTAATGTTATTCGAACTTTTGTTTATCGTGGACCACTGTTGCAGACAATGACTCACATAACATGCTGTAGTTTGTAGTTTATTTTTTTATTGTGTAAGAACTGAAATGCATTGATCCTGAAATACTGGTGGAGTTTAAAATTTGGAATTTAACAAGAAACAATAGGAGTCTGTTAGAAAAGGATATCACTAATCAGCTGGAACAAGTTTGTGGGGAAATCCAAGGAATGCTTTCCATGTCAGCATAGATTGATTCCCCTAAAACAACGGAATTCAAACTAACCTATCAGCAAGGAACTAATCAAATTTCAAGTAACATTGACAACAGTTGATTGAGTTAACCCCTTGGGCTATTTCCTGAGGTCATTCAGCCCTAGTTTTTAAAATGTTTAAAAATAAAAATAAGATATAACATAAAACCTCCTCATCATTCAGAGGGAACATTAGTGGATGGAAGGCATTAGAAATGAGCAGTACCTTTTTATCAGGCTTGTAATGTGATGGTCATCTATGCCTGTTCAGCTATTAATTGATGGTGGTTTTACAACATAAAATATAACCCTAAATATTGATCCATCACTGTACAATGAAGACACAAAGTATGCCATTGATATTATGCATTCAATTGTCTCATTTAAGAAAATTTTGAGACCAGGGAGGGAATGAGTTAGATTGGTTCGCAGTCACAATGCTTGATTTATTGGACTATAGATGTTTATGGTTGAGACAAGGGAGGGAATGAGTTAAATTGGTTCGCAGTCACAATGCTTCATTTATTGGACTATAGATGTTTATGGTTGAGACAAGGAAGGGAATGAGTCAGATTGGTTCGCAGTCACAATGCTTGATTTATGGTTTTGTTTATGGTTTCAAGCCCATAATATCCGCTGTGTGGAATTTTGGACAGGTTATTCTTGAGTTACACTACTATGCAGGTCCTTTTTGGATAGATGTGGACTACTGAGAACAAAGGATAGAAAGTGTATTAGCTTGTACAGAGTCCACACAAAGTTTTATCAATGTAAATTTGGTTTTCTTATAATATAAATGTTACCATGTAACTATTAAAAAAAATGTTATTCTTATAATATAAATATTACCATCTAGCTTAAAAAAAAATAGTATTGGTTTGCAGTTGCAATGTCAAAAAAATTAAAATGTTGGATACTGTCAAATTATGGTGACCCAAATTTGTACTTTTGTTATAATTTGAGCCAAACTTGTACTTCAATTATTGCATGTGCCAACAGCGGATGAAGTTCGAGAAACCTTCAAATTTTAATCCAACATGAAGAGTATGTATACGATATATTTGACTCATGAGCGGTAGATTAGTTGCTTTATATGGAGTTTAGTTTATATCAGGTTTTGGGTTCAAATTTTATAGAGAGGGGTTGAGGGTGACAACCAACTACCCAAAAGACGTCCAAACATGATCCATTCTCGCACAATCCTACAGCATTTTATTAATGGGCAGATTGTTCTTTCACTCAACATTAACTCAGCATTAAAGTTTGCTTTGGCCTAAGCTCTGGGCGAGCCTTATTTCCACTGCCATAGGCCCATAAATGCGCCCAGGCAGGAAATGCCCGCCGTCAGATCAAAACTGTAGATCATCGTGCGGTCTGTAGATCATCGTGCGGTGAGCATTCCCTGCCTGGGCACATTTATGGGCCTATGGCAGTGGAAATGAGGCTCGCCCAAGCTCTGTTTAGCCGAAAAAATAAAATAAAAATATAATATATTTAGTTGAAATTTGAAAACATGTATATGCAATATCATAATGCACTGATTGGCAATTAAGATATTTAGGAATTTCCTCCCACCATCTAGTCTCACGGGTGAGACTCTCAAAAAAAAATTATTGAACATCAACATGGTTGTTCTGAAAAATGTCAGCTTGTTCATATGTACATTTTTAGAAAAGAAGTGCCCAGTTTGTATGGTCAAAATATACTACCGGGTACACCTGGTGGGAATGTTTCCAAAAATTTATTGGACATCAACATGGCAGTTTTGATAAAGTCTGGTTGTTAGTACGAGCATTATTTAAAATCATCAATATAGATCAGCCTCCAGTCAAAATCATCAATACAGACAAGTAGACATCAACTTCCAAGCCTGCAATTGACTCGTCAATTTTATTGTACAATTAGTGACCTTGTATGACACATATTATGGGAATCGTATATATAAGATTTTCCACCATCAATCAAAAAATATATATATATATATATACTTTTCAGACTGTAGGCAACCAATACTCTCTGTTAAAATTTTAATAGATATTAGATTATGTGTTTTGATTTTGAATTGGTTATGCTTAGAGCTAATATATAACTCCATTGCATATGCTTATTAGGTACTTGGAAGTTGGAAAGTCCACACTAGCCACTTTGAGAATTCTGAATAATCATGATGTAGATGTCTATGATGTTTCTCATGAGTGTAATTTTATATAAAAAGTTTAGTTGGTTTCCACGCCATTAACAGCTCAGACATTAGTTAAACGACACTTTTTTTAGTATTAAATATGCAGGATTCAGGGCTGGAAGAGATTTGGTCAATTTTCCTTCCATTGAATTTGTCACTTTGCCCTTAAAACACGCACGCGCAAAAACATATCGAGACACCACCAGGCCCTGGTTGTTACAGTATTGGGATTTTGAAATGCCACACACCTGCAATTTCTCCCCCTTCATGTCAACCTAGATGATGTATTCATGGTATCATCAGAAGATTCCAGGATCTATAAATATGCTCTAAGTCTTTTTTTCGAATTTTTTTCATATTTTTCAGTTAAATTTGTGGGATGTTTAAATTTTTTAATTAAAATCATTGATTTCTGCATAATCAGAATGCCCAATTTATTAAAATCACCGAACTCTGCACCATCAGAATGCCCAAGAGTTTTTCAAAGTGCTGCACCATTTATGCATTGAAAAAAAAAGATAAATGTCTTATTATCCTTGAATACAACATATCTCCTCAAAATTATACAAAAATGGCGGTGCTTGAGCGTATCTTCCCCTAAAAACTAGTAGTCTGGTAATGATCTCATTAACACATCATGGAAAATTGTACACATAAGCTGTAAACATCATCAAAACGGTGCAGATAAGGGCGAATAGGTCAACGGTAGTCCCCAATTTTTCACTCAACCTCAAATTTATTGCGATATGGTGGTGTTTTGTCTGAGAGGGATTGAATGATAATTACCCTGGCCCTGCCATTGTAATATGTATATGATTTGATCTGTAAAATGATTTGATTCACCACCAAACAATTTCCTTATTGCTGTGAATGAGAGATTGTAAACTCAACTACTCCCACTCATCCAGAAAACCCCAAACAACCAACATCCTTATCATGGAAGGCAAAGAGCTTCTTTCATTGCCAGAATTATGATTTATGATCATCCACATGAAGGAAAGGGAAAGACAAGGAGTGCCTTTCCCATTTTAATGATGATCTGTTATTATATTGTAGTTGAGTGGGTCCAATGATGAGTTTGTTAAGCAAATGAGATTGCTGTAATTTGCATTGTGCTCATGAGTGGCATGTAGTTGTATATGAATATTGATTGGGATTTTGAAGATGCATTTGATTTAGGATTACTGTCAGCTCATTATTGCTTTTATTGAGAATTTATTCAGTTTAAATTCATCATATCATTATTAGTTGTATTGAGAGATTTAAAGAAATTAATTCCCAGTTGCAAAAGTCATCATTAATTGAATTAAGAATTGCAGGATAGGATTTGGGGATAATAAGATTTGAAAGAATTAATTGCAAATGGTTGGTTTTAATGTATAAAGAAAAATAGTATAATAATATTTAAGTGATTTTGAATGATAGTAGTAAATTAATAGTTAGCTTAATTATTAAAGTTTTTTTATTTCAAAAATTATAATTAATAATATTTGTGATTTAAAATGGCTTAAATTTGTAGTCACACAATTTTATGTAGCATTATAATTTATAGAAATTTATTTGTGAGATTTAAGTAGAAATTTTGGGTTTTTTTTTTCATTTATTATTTTATTTTAAATAAAAGAGTTATAATCTTAAAAATAAATAGGAAACAATAGGATTATAAAATCAATCAATCAAAATTTTAATAAGAAGTGTAAATTATTATAAGTTTTTTATTTAATTAATTTTGTTTAAAAATCAATTAAATTTGGTGAAAAGCATAATTAAAAATTATATATAAAGATATTTATATGTAAATATATTTTATTTTGAATAATTAATACTTACAAGGATTTAGTTTGTAAAAATATTCTCTTTCTCCATAGAAACATTATATATTTGAAAGTCAAAATCTTGTCAATACAAAAGTTTTGAGAAAAAATTATTCAAATGAAAAGTTAACAAAAATGACTTGAGCACTATTTAACTAGCAATTGCACCACATGTTTTAAAGGAAACGCCTTAAGGTTGTGGTATAGGAAAGAATAGCATATAAGAAAGAAAAGGTAATAGGAACTTTCTCGGCTCTAACTGATCTTCCAGAATAGGGGGTGGAGAATTATGTTTACTGGACCTCAAATCAAAATATCCATATTGAGTAATTGATGTGGAACAACTTTTTTGTTATTAATTGCATGTAAGATGTTTTTTTTCATAATGGACGAGACATTTTGGCCAAAGTACTCAAGACCTCTATATGACGAAATCTGCATGTTTATTTATTTTTTTTCTGCATGAAGGATGCACTTGGATTTTATGGCCAATTTGGGCAGACTTCAGCCTTCCACGAAATTATTTGCTTCTATCACATTCACAATGTTGAAATCTTATAGTACTACTCCTAGAACTCTGACTCTGCTGTACAGCTAGAATTATTTAATGGAATAAAAACTTATCACTATGATATGTCTTACTTCATAAGAGACTACTAAGAAGCTTAAGTATGGTAAATCCACCTTCACTTGTCATTTGAATATAGAGCATAGAGCTATCTTAATCCTCAATTTTATGGATAAGAGACATTTGGGCCCTTTTTAACCCTTGAGGATGATTAATTAATCTCAGTTCATATAATTTATAGTAACAAATTATTTACAATCATATTTCCAATATTCCACTTCTTTGGAACTTTTCACCTCAGTCAAAATATCAAACATCATGAAGACCCAAAATTAAGAAGAAAAAATCAGCTCATAATCAGGGAATCTAGCTACTTCTTTAAGGATCATAATTCAACCCTTTAGTGCCTTTTAAAGATAATTATTTTCCCGTTAAATAAAAAGCAACAATCAAATTTTGTAGTGACAAGAATGGGAACAAATTTTAAATGTAATAACTCCCTTCCCTAGTGATAGTACATTTTTGTTTTGAAATGAAATTATTTTCCCGATCTTTTAAATAATAGATTCCTCCTCAAGTGACCCTTTAGAGATACTTTTTTTTTTCAACTGATTGCAATAGGTAAGTGTCTTTTGTCTAGTATTTTCTGAGTCATTGAATTTAAGGGCAGAGGTAAGAGACTACTAGACAAAAAAGAGCAGAGTGACTAAATGTCAAATGAAAATAACATTGAGGAATCTCTTCTAATTTTCTCATGTGGGCCTTCTTCAATTGATGAGGTAGTAGGAACTTTCTCCTCCAGAATAAGCGATGGAGAATCATGTTGAGTGAATTACTACTCATGTAATTTTGACTCCTCCTTACAATTGGAATGTTTCTCTTCCCATAACTCTATCTTGGGTTATAATTCTAGCTTTCTCTTGTTTATGAATAAATTGTCTCTATATCACTATTGTATATCTCTTTTTGAGCACTTTCTTGAATCAGTTGTAGAAATTATATGCACTAAGCATGCATATGTCCAAAATCCACCTGATCTCACACTATTTAACTTTATGCAAGATACTGAATCTATTCCACTTGTTAATCTTTTGTGGAAAAATTAATTGCACACACATGTGAAGCATAAACAAAAATATTCAATCGCACATAACACAATTTTTAACCGGGAAAGCCTGAAGCTGAAAACCCCAACTATATATTATGTAACATGGAGATCATATGACAATCTCATACAAACATACAAAGCTTATCACAAGCTCTCAGTACAGTACAATTGTCATACACTATACAAGCCTAATCTTGCAAATCCATGCACCGATCTTTGCCACCTGCTAGCCTGCCTCCACTGCGCAATCTCTGAAGAAGAATAGCTCTGAATGAATTCAAATTATTCTTGGATTGACTGTGCAATCCTCATTGGCATCTCCACTGTGTGTTGGATGTAATCAATGCATCACTAATAGTCACAACAAATAGTCTATCTTGCCCTTTCACCTATCTCTCCATTGGTCTCCACTGAACTGCCATGCACTATAGTTAACTGATGTATTGTTCAGTTGATTAATGAGTTATTATTTGTGAATTAATTAACTAATTAAGTCACTCTACTCTCACTAGTGTATCAATCAGTTAGACTAGATACAACTAACTCAACTGAGTCTAACTGAGTTAAACTAAATACAACTCCATAACTACTTCTTCCAACTGTGTCATAACTCTGCCACTTGAGTTCTAATTGAGTCCTCCATGCATTAGCTCCAGTAAACCCTCAGGAATAGCGTAATTCCTTCTGTCAGTTGCTGTGCCACATCTGTGCACTGAACTGAAGTGCTCCAAGAGAATAAGTTGTTGTTTAGAGTTTGATTATTATTAAGAGCTAATAATAATCGACATGCATCTATTTTTTAGATTGACGATCTATAATTTAATAGACTTCGCCCAATATTCTAAAGATAGAATTTCATCTATTTTTCCAACTTGATCAACCATCCAAAAATAGCATCCTACAACTTTTGAAATATGATTGACATGTCTAAAAATAGACTTGTGCCAAAAATAGCTTGCGGGCCCACTTAGTGAATGCGACTCTTTTCACTAAGCTCATCATCCTGTTGAATCTCAACACTCCCTCTCAACAAGATAGGGATTATCCTTCACCCCGATCCTGCCTCTATGGTATTCAAATTTTCTCCTGGTGAGCGCCTTCGCTAGAATATCTGCATCCTGATCCTCCGTAGGAATGTACTGAAGCAACATGATCTTCCGCTGCACACAATCTCTGATATGATGATATCGGATATCAATATGTTTAGATCTATCATGAAACACAGGATTAACCAAGAGTTTAATGCAACTCTGATTATCACAATGAATCACCATGGGATCTAAATGTGAACCGAACAAACCAACAAGAATCTTCCTCATCTAGATAGCCTCACATGCAGCTAAAATTGCTGCCATGTATTCTTCTTCCGCTGAACTGAGTGCCACAAATCTTTGTTTCCTGCTGTACCAAGAAATTGTCGTAGATTCGATACTAAAAATCCCTCCTGATGTGCTCTTTCTGTCTGTTGGGCTTCCTGCCCAATCTGCATCCATGAAGCCATGCAACTTCACCTCATCCATCTGTCTGTACCATAAACCATACTCAGATGTGCCCCTAAGATATCTCAGGACATGCTTGCCTGCCCTCCAAAAGAGCTTGGTAGGCTTAACCATCGCTTGTGAATGCTAGTTCACCACATAGCATATGTCCGATCTTGTATTGACTAAATACATGAGTGAGCCCACCAACTGTCGATAAATAGTGGCCATTATGGAAATTTTGAGGTCTAAAATGGGCCTCCTAAGGAAATAATAAAATAGTAGCTAAATCAATAAAATAATATTTATGAATTTTCAATTCACTTTTTGCACCACAATCCATGTAACCATAGTTAAATTCAATTCAAAAGTTGTACCAAAATAAAAAAAATAAAAAAAGTGTATTGATGTGACTATAAATAAGAATGAGCTTTTCAAGAAAAAGTCATTATCATTGAACACCTAATGCATTTGTCTTTTGTACTTAAATAATTTAAAATAAAATATAAATATAAATTTATAAATTCTTAATTATATTATATGCTATTAATTAAAATTTATATTATTTAAATTGTATAATAACATGTAATTAATATACATATAAAAATAATATAATATAATATAATAAATGTATAGGGATATGCATTGTTTCTTTCAAGAAATATGAAATGACAATAATATATTTTTATTCAAAAAGTGTGAAATGACATTTATTATGAGTACTTTACTTTGACTTTTAAATTACTTAGAGCACTACTATGGTTAACCATGAGTTCTTATCCACCACTAAGAATGTGACAAGTAAGTACCTTTAACTCAAGAAATGCCACCTCAACCATTAGGGATGATGTCATCCCCTAAAGTGTGATTGGTTCTCATAAAGTGAATTTTGATTGTACATTTTCCTTAGGAAGCCCATTTTAGACCTCAAAATTCCCCTAACGCATCCACTACCTCTGCCGATGTAGCATCCTCTTTCTTCCAATTTCCTGGAAGAGGAGTGTCGATAGGCTTGCAACCTTGCATGTGAAACTTCTCCAGTATCTCCCGGGCATACTTGCCTTGAGACACAAACAATTCACCTTCCTACTACCATATTTCCAATCCAAGGAAATAATGAAGGAGGCCTAAATCCTTCATCTCAAACTCCTTTGCAAGATTAGCCTTGCATGAGTGTATCAAATGCTTATCACCTGTTAGTATCAAATCATCAACATAAAGTACAATGATCAAAAGATTACCCTCAACCACAATCTGATACAGGTTTGCATCTGCCTCACTCTTGTTGAAGCCAAGTCTAGTGAAGTAGCTGTCGATCCGAGTGTACCAAGAACGGGGTGCTTGTTTCAGCCCATACAACACTCTTTTGAGTCTGCACACATGCAACTCGCTGCTGAAGATCTCAAATCCTTCAGGCTGCTCAATGTACACCTCTTCCTCAATGATCCCATTAAGGAACGCAGTCTTCACATCCATCTGATGAATGTGCCAACCCATCTACGCTGAGAGAGCAAGGATAGTCCGTATGGAAGAATACTGTGCGACAAGTGCAAAGGTTTCTTCATAGTCAATCCCCTCAATCTGTGAGAAGCCCCATGCAACAAATCTTGCCTTATACTTCTCGACGCTCCCATCAACAGCTTTCTTTACCTTGTAGATCCATTTTGATCCTACAACCGATTTTCCCACTGGCCTTGGAACAATCTCCCAAGCATTGTTTCTGACAATGGAGTCATACTCCTCCACCATGGCATCTACCCATGTGGGCTCCTGCGCTGATTCTTCAAAAGAATATGGCTCTGTCACAATACACTTGCTCATAAGAGCCATGTATCCAGTATATCAATCAGGTGACTGTCTCTGTCTGCGTTGTGATGTAGGAACTCCTACATTCTGTGCCGCATCCACCTTCGCATCTCGTGAGAATGCAGCAAGATGATGGAGCTTAGTGAAATGAAGTCGCCTTCACTAAGTGGGCCCGCAGGCAAATTCTGGCGCAAAGTCTATTTTTACACTATGTCTATTTTTAGACATACGGAGCATAATTTGGGAATTCTACTTGGAGATTCTTGAAGTATGCGACATGTCGGTAAAAATAGATGAGACCCTTATTTTTAGGACCCGGGCTATTTTTAGACTGATCTCCTAAAAATATGGAAGCCAAATATTATTTACCCTTAATAATATTTTGACTATAAACAACAGTTTACTCTCTTGGCGCACTTCAGTTTGAGTCATGGAGGTGACTCATGCAACTGACACAAGGAATCACGTGGTTCCTAGGGTTTGATGGCATCTTTCATGGTTGGCTTCAGTTAGACTTCAGTGGCAGGAGTTTTGGAGGAGTTAACGGGACAGATAGTGGAGTTGTGTTCTGTTTGTTTTAGTTGAACTAGTTGGGATTAGTTAACTAACTAATCAACTAGATATGAGTGGAGTAAATTAAATAATATTTAATTTACTAAATATTAAATCATTAGTCAACTCAAGAACACTTCAGTTCACTACAGTGCATGATCAGTTCAGTGGAGACCAGTGGAAGAGGTAGATGAAAGGGTGAGTAAAGCTATCAGTTGGTAGATTGTTTTGCATGAGATTTGCATTACACTTGGAGGAATTGTCCATGACAATTGCGCAGTCAAGGCAAGGGGATTCGAACCTTGAACCTCTTCATATACAGGCCATGATTGCGCAATAGAGGCAAGGCAGTTAGTGGTGTGTTTTGAACCCAAGACTTGTTCAAAACCAAGCTAGATTGTGAGTAATTTCATGAGAGAGTACTGAGTACTTGTGAGGAGTATTGTACTTGTTTGGTTACTTGATTTCTCCATTATAATATACACAATAGCTGCGGGGTTTTCAGCTATAGGCTTTCCCCATACATATTGAGTTAATGTGTGATTGAATTGATGTGAGATTGCTTCTGTTATTTCCGCATGTGACAATTAATCGTAGAAGAAGGTTATGTGTTATGTATGCAATTCGAAATTGATATATGACCAGGTTAATCTTCAGTGAATAAGTGATTTATTCAGCTAATTTCTACATGGTATCGGAGCAAGATTAATTGTCGAAGTCTATTACGGTGATTGCAAACTTATTTCCTCGGACAGAGTCTGCATGCGGGCCAGGTAGCCTCCGGAATATTCATCCTTTGTAAGGTGAAAGATCTGGTGAATGCCCTTTGCAGTCAATCTCTGATTTGGAAATAATTTGTTTTTCAAGTATAGATCGGAAGCGATAGAGCTTGGAGTTTGGAATTCGAATTTTGCAGAAGGTTGTTCTTCTTGGTGCCGGTGTCGAAAGATGTCTTCTTTCAACGGTTTGCGACTCGAATATGCTCTTGAAGGCAGTTCGAATTATGTTGCATGGAAGGATCGCATGGAAGCAGTGTTAGAAGATAATCGTCTGAAGGAGTTCGTGGATGCGGATGTCCCAAAGCCCACCGATGTGCCCCTCTGGTCGATGCATGGCAAAGAAGATCGCGAAATGTCGTATGATCCTGTTGGATCTTGCTGGAGGGCGTCAAGGATCATATCAGATTCACCGCATGGAGTGGCTACTCCATATTTAATGTGGTGCTGACGGATCTATTCTGTGAGTAAGAGGACCAGCTGGAAGCCGGCGCTCAAAGACAAGCTCAGGAACATCAAGATGGGGAGAAGCAGCACAGCATCGCCAACACTCACAAAGTTCACTCAATGCAGAGATGAACTGTGAAGTGTGGGAGTTACTGTCGATGAAGAGGATATGGTCGACCCGGCTCTCCTTGGTCTTCCGAAGGCTTGGCACTCATATCAAGATAGTGTCAATGGTCGGGAGAAGCTGCCGGGATGGGAGCGCCTTTGGGTGGATCTCATGCAGGAGGAGATAAAGAGGACTACTCGAGATGGATCTTCATCAAAGGGAGCTGATGAAGAAAACTGCGCTTTGGTTGCCAAAGCAAAGAAGGGGAAGGGTAAGAAAACCTCTCATTCTGGTGCAAAGGGCAAGAAGCGGGATATGGCGAAAGTGAAGTGTTTTCACTGCCATGATCACAGACATTATGCTACCAATTGTCCAAAGAAGAAGAAGAACAAGCAAGTGGGAAGATCTGCAGATGGAGAAGCTTTGGCTTCACAGTTCGAGCTTGACTTTTCACTGATTGCATGCTTGGTTTCAAGTGTGCTGGGATCGGTGTGGTTCTTGGACAGCGGTGCGTCATTTCATATGACAGGAGATCGGGAGTTGTTCTCAGATCTGGAGGACAAAGATTTGGGTATGCACATCGAGATGGGCGATGACGGTAGATACAGTGCGACTGGTATCGGTACCGTATCCTTTCAGAGGGAGTCTGGTAAACCCTTTGTCTTGAAGGACGTCATGCATGTACCTGGATTGAAGAAGAACCTGATTTCAGTAGCGATGTTGGAGGATAAGGGGTATGATGTGGTCTTCAGCGAAGGAAAAGCCTTCCTGCGCAGTATGGTCTTCAACGAAGGAAAAGCTTTCCTGCGCAGTAAGACTACTGGAGAGACCCGGAAGATAGGGGTTCGAACTCAGAACCTTTATCAGTTGCAGGTAGATGACTGCGCAGCTATGGCATGCAAGGCGGGAGAAGTGGTGAGCCGGGATGATGAGGGCGAACTATGGCACAGGAGATTGGGCCATCTTCACCATGGAGCTTTGAATATTCTGCAGCAGATTTCTACTGGACTTCCTAAGGGCACCCTTGCGCAGTCAGATCAGTGCAAGGGGTGTACTTTAGGGAAGTATGTGAAAGCCACCTTTCACGAGAAGGATAGTCGCGCCACGACGATCCTTGAGAGAGTTCACACAGACGTGTGTGGTCCTTTCTCATTTGCTTCGACAACAAAGCACAAGTATTATGTGATCTTTGTTGATGATTTCTCTCGAAAGTGCTGGATCTTCTTCATGCAGAAGAAGAGCGATACATTCGCGAAGTTCTGTGAGTTTAAAGCACTGGTCGAGAAGGAGTCTGGGAAGAAGGTGATTGCTCTAAGGAGTGATAACGGTGGTGAATTCATCTCGGCTGAATTCAAGGAGTTCTGCAGCGCAGAAGGGATTCGGAGAGAGCTCATCTCACCCCATAACCCACAGCAGAACGGGGTGGCTGAGCGGAAGAACAGAACGATCGTGGGTGCTGCACGGGCGATGTTGCATGATCAGGGCCTACCCCTTCACTTGTGGGCCGAGGCATGCAATATAGCAGTGTATGTGCAGAACCGTTGTCCTCACAAGGTTCTTGGCATGAGTACACCAGAGGAGGCTTATTCTGGCAAGAGGCCTGATATTTCCCATTTGCGGATTTTCGGATCTCCTGTCTACATGCATGTAACGAAGGATGCGAGAAGGAAGTTGGATCCAACTGCTGAAGTTGGAATATTTGTGGGGTACACTGATACACCTCATAACTATCGAGTGTATGTGCCAGACAGTCGCAAGACTGTTGTGCGACGGGATATAAAATCTCAGGAGGAGAAAGCCATGCAGTGTTCGCTTGAGAGGGAGCTACACTTGCATGCAGATGAGGAGCTGTTAGTTCCTAAGGAGGAGCTTCCGGATGTGGATCAGCCACAAGAGGAGGTTCAAGAGGTGGAAGAAACCACCCAGGCAGCGCCAACCATCAGAGGGCGCATGCGCACTACAGAAGCTGAGCGACTGGCTCGGGATGCAGAGAAGGCTGTAGGACCACCTACAGCACAGCGCAGACAGAGACAGTCACCGGATCGGTACACTGGATACATGGCTCTTGTGAGTCAATGTGTTGTGACGGAGCCATCCTCTTTTGAGGAAGCCGTGGAGGAACCCGCATGGGTTGATGCCATGATCAAAGAATATGATTCGATCATCAGGAACAGTGCATGGGAGATTGTCCCAAGACTGGTTGGGAAATCAGTGGTGGGTTCGCGATGGATCTAAAAGGTGAAGCAGGCGGCTGACGGGAGTGTGGAGAAGTACAAGGCGAGATTTGTCGCCCGTGGCTTCTCACAGATCGAGGGGATTGACTATGAGGAGACTTTTGCACCCGTCGCAAGGTACTCTTCCATACGGACGATCCTTGCTCTCTCAGCGCAGATGGGGTGGCACATTCATCAGATGGATGTGAAGACTGCGTTCCTCAATGGAGTTATTGAGGAAGAGGTGTACATAGAACAGCCTGAAGGTTTTGAGATCTTCAGCAGTGAGTCGCATGTGTGCCGACTCAAGAGAGCACTGTATGGGCTGAAGCAAGCACCTCGTGCTTGGTACACTCGGATAGACAGCTACTTCACCGGGCTTGGATTCTCCAAGAGTGAGGCTGATCCAAACCTGTACCAGATTGTGGTGGAGGGGAAGTTGTTGATCATCGTACTGTATGTAGATGATCTGATTTTGACTGGCGACGAGCAGTTGATACTTTCATGCAAGGAGGATCTTGCACGAGAGTTTGAGATGAAGGACCTGGGCATCCTTCATTATTTCCTGGGATTGGAGATTTGGCAGCGCAGCGGAGGACTGTTTGTTTCTCAGGGCAAGTATGCCCGGGAGATTCTGGAGAGGTTCAACATGCAAGGCTGCAAGCCTGTTGATACCCCTCTTCCTGGTGGATGGAGGAAGGGAGATGCTACTTCGGAGGAGGTAGTGGATGCCACCGTCTATCGACAGTTGGTGGGGTCGTTGATGTATCTGGTCAATACTCGACCCGATATATGCTATGCAGTTAACCAGCTTTCGCAAGCTATGGTTAAGCCTACCAAGCTCTTCGGGGAAGGCTTTAGACATACTCTGAGTATAATTTGGGAATTCTACTTGGAGATTCCAAGTGTATGCGACATGCTCAGTAAAACTAGGTTGAGACCCTAATTTTTGAGACTCAAAGGCTTTTAGACTGATCTCCTAAAAATATGGAAGTCACATATTATTTACCCTTAATAATATTTTGACTATAAACAACAGTTTACTCTCTTGGCGCACTTCAGTTTGAGTCATGGAGGTGGCTCATGCAACTGACACAAGGAATCACGTGGTTCCTAGGGCTTGATGGCATCTTGCATGGTTGGCTTCAGTTAGACTTCAGTGGCAGAAGTTTTGGAGGAGTTAACGGGACAGATAGTGGAGTTGTGTTCTGTTTGTTTTAGTTGAACTAGTTAACTAACTAATCAACTAGATATGAGTGGAGTAAATTAAATAATATTTAATTTACTAAATATTAACTCATTAGTCAACTCAAGAACACTTCAGCTCACTACAGTGCATGATCAGTTCAGTGGAGACCAGTGGAAGAGGTAGATGAAAGGGTGAGTAAAGCTATCAGTTGGAGGATTAGTTTTGCATGGGATTTGCATTACACTTGGAGGAATTGTCCATGACAATTGCGCAGTCAAGCCAAGGGGATTTGAACCTTGGATCTCTTCATATACAGGCAATGATTGCGCAATAGAGGCAAGGCAGTCAGCAGTGAGTTTTGAACCCGAGACTTGTTCAAAACTGAGTTAGATTGTGTGTGACTTTATGAGAAAGTACTGAGTACTTGTGAGGAGTATTGTACTTGTTTGGTTACATGATTTCTCCATTATAATATACACAATAGCTGCGGGGTTTTCAGCTATAGGCTTTCCCCATACATACTGAGTTAATGTGTGATTGATTTGATGTGAGATTGCTTCTGTTATTTCCGCATATGACAATTAATTGTAGAAGGAGGTTATGTGTTATGCATGCAATCTGAAATTGATGTATGATCTAATTTAATTCCTTATCGAATAAGTGTTTTATTCAAATAATTTTCACAACATCCAAAGATAGGCAACAAAAAAGTCACCGTTGACTTAGTTGCTACTCTTTCAGATCGTGGGAGGCTTGTTCCAAGTTCATGCGACTCCAATAAATTGTTCTTGAAACGAAGAGGAGCTTATTCAGGTATGTTTTGAAATTTTCAACATATGTTCTAACATTATCATAAGAATGCATCTTAGAGTAAAAAATACTACATCAATTACTTGTATTTATTGTATAGATAATGATGTATTTTGATTGACTTGGAAGTGCAGGTACAAATCCTCTTGCATCATGAGAAATACAACTTGTCAACCAGGGTCATGTCCAGGATATTTTTTCTTGTGTGCTTGACAAGGTTCGTAATGTCACATTTTGTAAGTTCCTTTACAGTTCATAATTCAATATTAAGCTTGTTCATGATTATTATCTAGGTTTTTTGTATGTGTTTTTTCATCTATTTGATTGTAAGCAACTCTGCATGTTTCCTGTTGTTCACTATGATTTCTCCCATTACCACTCCTAGGATGAATCCAAATTTATTGTTACATAGGTTATTTTATTGTTACTATGATTTCTCCATTTACGATTTCATAGGTTACATCATGTAAAGTTGTCAATCTCAGGTTGGTGATGAGCTTTAGTTCTCCAGATTTGGGGATTTTCTGATATTTTCTCCCTCATGTCATTCTTGCATCACCTCGTTGTTTGAGCATGCCAATTGTCTACCACTTGTACCAATTGGCACATGTCAATCTCTGAGTGGTGCCACATTTCACCTATTTTTCAGTGAGAGTTTAGGGTTTCTCTAACATAGCTTCAGAAATCCGATTCAGTGCCTGCTTGAATATTGTCACATAATACTTATGGTTTGGATTGATGAGCATGTTCCGAATGGTTGGTTGATTCATAAGAACCACCCATATAGTCATCTTGAGATATTTCAGAAGGTTTCTCGGGTTTCCTTTTTCACCGTTTCTAGTGGGTGGGATGGTGTGGGTGATCCATCAATACTGGTGCTCTTGTAGTAGGGAATTTGTTTTTGGGGATATAAAGGAGCATTTGATGTAGATATCCCATTGGATGCATTCATATATGGGCACGAGAGGTCAAGAATTTAAATTAAAAATATGCAACCTCTAGCATGGCAACCTGAAGGCCACGAGAGACACTGGTTAAAGATTGTTTTGTGCTGGCCTTAATATAGTCGTGATTTATTTCTATTATCTTAATGCAAATATATATTCTGGTCTCATTAAAATAAGGATTGTGGTTGTATTTATCTTTGGTTGTTTCTCTCTTAATGCTCCAGAAGTTTCCAAAAGTTGCGATAGTTGTTTAGTTTTCCTGTTACAACTTAAAAGTGGTTTTTAGCAATGGGAGTCATGTTTTTTAAGGTTCATACTAATATGAAGATCTTGTAATTCTATATTTAGCATAAGAGAATATGGCCTCTGCTTTGGGCGATATGACAACAATTGCCACATCTACCTCATTGGGTAACAATGGAAAGGGGAAGAAGTTGGGTGCAATGTTTGATAATTATGGCAGACAATTGTCTTCTCTTTCAGTTTTTTCACCCATTCCCTTTAATCGCTCAAGCAGAAGAGGGACTCTGAGATTACACGACAGAGAGAAGGTAGTTAATACAAGAGCTATGGAAAAGGAGTTGTACTTCAACAAGGATGGCTCAGTGACAAAAAAATTGCAGGTCAGAGAAAAATTTATGTTTAAAGGAAGGTCACCTGCACGTGAAACTTCACTGCGGTGGATCTTTCCTTGTCCACTTATATTTGATTTTAATGTGTTATTTTAATTTTTCATGGAGGGTTGTTTTGGGATATGGTCTGGCATTCAATTTCACACTTACTGAAAGCATTGTCAATTTGTCTTGCAGGCGGTGTGAACAAAATTTTTGATCTTGTTGGAGTCACCTTTGGGGCGAAGGGAAAATTTTTGTCTTGGAGAGCAAGCATGGTTCTCCGAAAATAGTTAATGATGGTATGACAGTAGCTAAGGAGGTAATTTGTAGATGTGTGCTCTGATTTTCTTTTTAACGTTGTATTAGTTTCCCCTCTTAAATGTCTTAGATTTGGTAGGCATAATTTGAAAACTCAAAGGTGAAAGGAAACATATTTGTTACCCAGTGGTCTACTTGGCCTATGGACTAGCCACATTATAGTAATGCATAAATCTTTTCACAACAATAAAAGGAAATGGTTATGGCTGAGTCAAATTTTATTGTTATTAACAGTGTAATGAAATGTATCTCAATGCTATGGTTTTGGCCTTTTTATTGGTTGAATTAGAGGACCCAGTTGAAAATATTGGGGCCAAGTTGGTAAGGCAAGCTGCGGCAAAGACAAATGATTTAGCCGGGGATGGAACCACAACATCTATTGTTCTTGCACATGTTGGAATATTGAAAAATTCCAGAACAATGAATGGAGAATAAATCTCCCTTCCTCTAACACAGAGAAAATAAAAATTTCTTTGACAGGAGACAGAGTTTCAATAATTTGAAAAAAAACTTCTATTCCCTTCAATAACTCAAAAAAAAACTATTACACTTCTTCCTCACTGAGAGGGATTACAAAATTATGACTGCTACAAAACGCAGTGCATAAAACCAACTCACTGTCTGTTCAAAACAAACATACTCCGTCTCTAAAACACTCTGCTGTGTTTTTCCCTTTCGCACTGCTGTGCATACACACTTAAAAATTTACACTCAGTCTTTCACTTTTTACACACTGCTGTGTAATAAAAAATTTACGTACTGTCTATAAAAAAAACTACCAAGCTTTTTCAACCTTTTTATTTTTATATGCCGTAACATATAAAACATATTATAATAAACCCTCTTTTAAAAAAATAAAATTAAAACTAAATTCTATGGCCCACCTTTCATTTCGCATATGATATATATATATAACATATGTTTAAAACATATGTATATATTAAAGCATACATAAAATTAAACTATCAAAACATTAAAGAACCCTTTCCGTCGGACTTCAAACGTCTAAATAGATTGAATTTCAAACCAAATTCACATTCCAAAATGGGATGCTGACGTCTGCCTAATTTGTAACGTGAATTCTCAATCCAATGTGCCTTATAAAAAATTCGAGTCCAGTTTTCAGGTTTTCAGATTCCCTTCAATTTCATGCGATCCAATATTAATGCTCCACGTGTCCTCCTTTTGAATTTACAAAAATGGGGTAAATTTCCGTTTGTTTAATTTTTGGTTGGTGAATTGCGTTAATGCTGGTTGTTGTGTTTAAATACAATCCTGTACAGAAATATCTCTGCAGCCGTCTACAAAAAAAACTTGCAGGAATTTTAAATGCTGAATTAAATTTCTGGATGGTGTGCAAGCAACCTCCAAAAAAAAATGTTGTTGTTGCATCCGTCCTTCTGCTGCAGCAATTGAAGTTAAAATTCAACAGCACAGGGTTTAATAAGTGAGGGTGTAAAGGTAACTTTTTGTCGATAGTACTGGATTAAGATCATCTATTCATTTTTGTAGGGTCTTATGGTGTTTGGTTTTTTAGTTTTGGGTTGGGATTATTGAGTCTAAGATAGTTTTTGAGTGAAAAAATTGATATTAGGTATTAAAAAATTTTGGTTCTTTTGTCAAAATTTATGAGCTTGTTAGGAAATACAAAACTGAAAATGGTTGTATCTTAAATTTGTGGAAAATAATTTGAAATGAAACCTTTTTGTTTAGGTTGTTGCAGCAGGTGCAAACCCCATTCAAATTACTAGGGGCATTTACAAGACAATAAAGGCCCTTGTTTCGAAACTCAAAATTTTGTCAAAGGAGGTAAACGCTTGCCTTTTGAGTAGGTTGGTTTTCCTTTTTGCTAATGGTTTGGTGTATCTAATTGAATTAGTTGCCTAAGGTATTTTTGGTTGCAAACTCCTTTTCATTTTTCATACAGTATTGGCCTTGTGGAGTACATTTGATTGTGTGGTCTTGTTAGATCTACAACATTTGTAGTTGTTTAGTATTATGGCCGAGGTGCACTTTTATTATGGAAATAGTTGATGCAATATTGTCATTTAATCCTTACTGCAGGGTATCATGTTGAGAAGTTTCTTGTGAAACATTTGGTATTCAAAATGACACTTTATCCTATACATCATCATGCACTTGACTTCAAAATTCATATTCAAAGTGTGCCAGACAATTCTTGCAAAATTTCAAATATTTATGTTGTTTTAAACCATTATATTTTTCATGTATTGGATGCTGAAAATGAGAAAAAGACTTTGGTATGAAACCAACTGGTGAATAATTTCCAGCAAAACAACCACTTCCAAGACATGATTTAGAAGTAGAACATATGTACTTATGAAGCATAGAAATATATCCTTGATCCATTTTCAATGTTTGGATAGGGTTATTTTTGGAGAAAATAACTCCTTATTCCTATAATAGTGATCTTCAATACAAGTAAATGCCAGAGAAGAGAGATCATCGTGTGACATAAACCTATTAACAAAATTGAACATGGAATGATTATTAATTATGGCATACTAAGTTGTCAGTGATTTTGACTATTTGTCTTTAACATGTAAAAATGTTAAATTCCAAACTTACATCATCATGGTTTGGCATCATGAGCTTGACTAATTGTCCACCATGCTCATAGTTTCATTGTTGTCTTCATATCTATAAACAACGTTTCAAATAATAATAATAAAGTTCTATAAGAAAAATCCAGACCTCCATGTTGCTGCTCCTTGTGAGACAAAGTCAAAATTGCATTACACAATCTGACACATAAGAATCTCCTATATCCCGGTGGTATGTATCCAAATTCTTATAATAGTGTCTTCAAGACTTATGTAGACATTGCCAATGAGACATTTAAGAAATGAAAGATGGAGCCTTCTTCATTGTTGTATATGTTACAGTCTTTTATTAATATAAAGATTGATGGTTTTGTCTTTCTGAAAATGAAATGTAAAAATAATTTATTGTGGTCAATTGAAAAGTTTTTTTTTTAAAGCTTTTCATTATGGAAGCGCGACATAGATATATGCCCTTCTAATTGAAATTCGGACCTGCCCCTTCAAATTTGATCACTGTGTGGGACCTTAACAAAAAATAAAATTGTTCTGTCGTGCGTTATATAAAACATATAACAAAACCTTTGTCAAAACTTCAAACGAACCCTTTAGCCGTGGGTATTTCATCACAAATTGATCATTTTACCATGTACCTTCTTCTATAGGAATATTCTTCCACTTGATTAGGTACTTCATAATGGTTATATGTCAAAGAGATACAGAATGTTTATCTATAACTTTTTGTGGTTCAAGAATCAACTTTCATTCTTCATCTAATTTTGGAAGTTCTATTTACATTGGCATATTTTTTCCCAAAACCTTTTTTAAGAAAGATACATGAAAAACCTTATGAATGCAAGAAGAAGGAAAATATAACTTCTATACCACTTGTGCAATCCTATGAATAATTATTTAGGGCCATAACAGTTATGATTTTTGAGCTAATTCTTTATTCTTCTTTTTCTTGAATGAAGATTGCTTATAATGCTATAATCTAAAAAATACCCAATTACCCTCCTCAAATTATCTTTC
Organism: Pinus albicaulis; assembly: GCA_034641835.2. Classification (NCBI taxonomy): domain Eukaryota; kingdom Viridiplantae; phylum Streptophyta; class Pinopsida; order Pinales; family Pinaceae; genus Pinus; species Pinus albicaulis. The sequence goes on from CM076578.1 coordinate 1,154,722,302, forward strand.
ACTTCATTGTTGTTCCCCTTGTTGTTTTATCATGTTTCATGTCATTTGAAGGTTTTCCATAATAATTTTCAAAGTTTCTTTAGTATTTTCCATATGTGACTCTGTTTCCTGTACTTTGGACTTATCTTGCAAAAAGTATGAGATACTAGGAGTTGGATATCCATAAAGGGCCTTAAATGGGGAAATTTTAGTAGATGTGTGATAGGTAGTATGATAGTATCATATTACCATTCTTTCTTGAGGAACCCACTTCATCCATTAAGATTGCTTTTCTAAAGAGTAACATTGTAGATAACCTTAAAAACATTTGTTAACTATTTTTGTTTGACCATTTGATTGTGTTTGATATGTAGAACTCATGGAAACTAGTGTTTCTCCACTCATATTAAATAATTATTTCCAAAAGTTTCTTGTTACTATTACTTTAGGAAAACCATGAAGACTATGAATTTCTTTCACGGACACTTCTGCCACTTGGATTGTTGTTTATGTACTTTGAGCTCTACAAAAAAAATCTACAAAATTTGTCTATATAAATGACCACAAAAATGTAATACTTACCTTTATATTTCAGTAACCCCGTAATAAAGTCTATTGATATATCTTCTAGTATTTGAATATGTATGTGGAATGGTTGAAGTAACCCTAGAGATTTTACTATCTCTCTTTTATTTATTATGCAAACCTGACCTTCTCTTACAAAATTTTGAATATCTTTCTTCATTCCTTCCAAAAATATATTTTTTGATCCTTTGAGATGTTTTAAGGAACCCTGCGTCCTACCATCAAAGAGACATGGGACTCCCTTAATATTTGTTTATTCAATATGCTTGTGTGCATAAAAATATTCTACATTTGCACCAAAGTATATATCTCTTTCACTCCCAATGCTCCATAGAGTTCATCCCATCCTTTATAAATTTTAGTTTTTGTTTAGTACTATTGTCATTTTTCCATTATGGCAAGCTTCTTCTAGCCACCTAGCTAGGAATAGAAAATGTAATTGGATATAAATTTGAGGCCTATTCTATTTTAGAAAGAGCATCATGTACTAAATTTTCCTTACCCTTTTTGCAGATTATCTCAAAATTAAAAAATTTCATTTTTTCTCCTCATTTTTGTTAATCTTCTAATAAAAATCATAGCTTCAAAAAATAATTTATGCTATCATGGTATATCTTGACTTTAAAGTACCTCCCAATGATATACTATCCCCATTTTTTATTTCATGTAATATTGCTTCCATTTATTTTTCATACGTAATTCACCAAATATTTTCTTTGAATTCCTTGCTTTTAAAAGCCATTGATATCCCTTATTGTGTTAATGTTACGTAAATTCCTTCGCCTAGTGCCTCACACTCTACTATGAATGTTTTAAAATTAGGTGCAGATGTTGATGTAGAAGACATGGCATCCATTAAAGAGAATGCCAAAGTAGCCTCATCATTCCATATAAATGATATTTTCTTCAAGAGATATGTGAAGGTGGTTTCAGAAATGCATGCATAATTCTTAACAAATGATCAATAATATCATAGCAAGTCTAAAATGTCAAACCTTGATTTTCTTAGGAATAGGTCATTTTGTAATAGCTTGCATCTTTTGAGGCTCCAACTTCACTCCTTCCTTTAAAACAATATGAACCAAATACTCGAATTCTTATTTCCCAAAAGCTGTTTGGATATTTTTACATAAAATGATTGTTCTAAATAATTTATATAACTTTCACATGTTTGAGTGAGTATTCCCATGATTTTATTATAAATATGTGTATTGTAAAGAAAACCAACACAAATTTTATAAGATGGGATCAAACAAATTGTTCTTAAGTCGAGCCCATTTGAGCCCAAATGGCGATAAGCCATAATTCAAAACCAAATTCACGTTCCAAAAATAAGCACTGTGACGTCGGCCAATTTTTGTGCCAGCAAATGAATTCACGCCCTAATCTTTTCGGGTCCCGAAATTGGGCTGGCGTGAGGAGGGAGAGTTGTTGACGCGAATTTCTTGTCAAATTCACCTAATCTTTTTCGGTCAGTTTTGCTAATGACGCTCCAAAAAAGATCCGCTCCAATCAATTTCCGCACGTGTCCTCAATAAAAAATTGCTGCAACGCTCTCGTGCAGTGCATTCGATGGTGTTTGGGCGATGGGACATGGATGTGGCGATTTCATATCAATCGCATTAGTTTAACGTTGTTCAATTAAGTTCAAAGTTTTCCATTCAAAACCACATTAATTAAGTTTTAACAACATTCCGAATCGGACCTCCACTCTTGTTAGCGATTTCGCATGCTCCAATATGATGCGACCTTCGGCTCACTCATCGTGATCGAGAGATTAATTATGACGGGAATCCTTCGATTGCATTACTTGGAAGTTGGAGTCGATAAAGTAGCATTTCTATGGTTTTTAGAACAATAGGTTCTTTGAGTTTATTTACTTTTAACTCATTGTGACGAGAAAGGAGAGAAAGTAGCACGGTAGAATTAACACTTAGACCTTGATGCATATACGCATTTCTCTCGGTCTCGTCTGTATCTACATCTTCCTACATTTCTTGGGTCTGCTTCTCTGTCTCTTGTGCCCACGCACAAGTGAGGGCCCACGCCCATGCACCTGGGCTCAAAGGATGTGTTGCCGCGAAGGGGAGCACTGAAGGTCGACCCACATGGCTCCCTCCAACCCCTCAATCGAGTCGTCTTCGACGTTCCGGTGATTATTAAATGGTGTTATCCAAATACTAGGAGTGGGCGAGGTCGGGTTGTAGGATGCGGCCACCGTGTGGATTCCCACATATCGTTTCCCCACCACTAGTTCACATTCTCCCATGACGGCACATGTACCACGCAATTTTCTTTCCAATTTCTCTCAAAACTGCCCATGAATCACGGCAGTCCTTGTGGTTTCCGCGAGAGGCCCAACAGAGAGAAGAATGTGCCGTCCGGCGGAGTACGAGCTCAGAAAAATCGATAGCATTCGAAGACGCCCGGGAGGGGAGTCGTGGCATGAATGTGGAGGTAGCACCTAGCGATCTGGGACCTTCCAAAGGATGGTGCCGAATCGTCGAGGAGTCGGAGGAGTAGTTTGGTTAATTTTTTTTTCTTGTACATTGCATTTATGGTGCATTTGCTTTAGATTATTTTCTCTTGTCTTTGGACCTTTGTAATATTTTTTGAATTCTATAAATTAAATGTTCAATGCGGTTTCCCAGTATGGGGGCAATATTCTTAATTTTTTATTTTTGATGACAAATTTGCCATGAGTCGAGGCAATGATTTTGACTTCGTGTAATTTTATTCCCTTTATTAATAGATTAACTTTACTTAGAAAAAAAATACTTTGTTTGTTTCTATTTTAAGCTTTGTTTTTTGAAATACGAGCCATGTTTATATGGTCTACATTTATACTCTTTCTCTGTATTTCTACAGGGGCTTATTTTGCTATGAACGAGGTGGATACTGTAGCGGGCTACTAATGAAACAACGACACAGACCTTACATCTCGGATGCAACATATAGTTACCAATTTTAGGTCAGCGGGCATGAATGCTACAATGACTTTGAGTTTCTATGAATGGTTTTATTTAAGAACAATGACGAACATACAATCAACACTGAGTTTATACATATTTTTTATCTATCATGGATGCCTTTTGTATGAGGTCTATATCAACAGTGTATGTCTACGCATTTTCTGTCTGCTTTGTAATCTTATTTTGCTCTTGAAGGTTATCACTGCGCTAAAACTAGTGATCTTTAGTTTATTGATATGGTCGATGGTCTTTTTATATTTTGGACATATGCCACTCCTCTCATACATGAATCAGCATTTTTCTGTTCAAAGTTTTAGTGCCCTAATTTGTGTTGCAGGAACAATGAACGTCGGTACTCTGTCATTGCTTTACTATTCTACATCTTGCTATTTCACTTTCTTATAGATGCCTCGGGCATATTTGGATGCTTTCTCAGATTTTTCGATAATCTCCCATTAGCAGCCCGTTCTGGGTTTTCTCTTATGTCTTATGTGAAATGGGGTATTTTCTATCTCTGTTCTCCACAGGGTGTGACTTCCCTTTTGGATGGATATTTGGGTTTAATCTTCAGATGTGAAAATGTGACTTGCTTCTGTGGGTATTTTTACTTGCTAGCCTGTTCAAAACAACGTTTTTCTCTTGTGAAAAAAAATGATTAATGTTTATCACTTTGCCTTCAAACTAGCGATCTTTGGTCTATGTTACTGGTTTATTGATATGGTCACAGTGGTCTTCTTATATTTTGGACATATCACCTCCTCTGTGATTGACGTTTCTCTGTTGAGGATTTGGGTACTTTAATTTGTATTTGGAACGATGGGCCATTGATGTACTCTATTTGTTGCTTTACTATTCTACCTCTTGCTATTTCACTTTCTTATAGATGCCTAGGGCATATTTGGATGCTTTCTTAGATTGTCAATAATCTCCATGTGAATGGGTGGGTTTTATGTCAGTCCTGTATGTGACATGGGGTATTTTTCTATCCTTGTACGGGGTGGGACTTCCACTTTTACGGATGAGATATTTGGGGTTCAATCGGATGTGAAAATGTAATAACTTCATAGTTGTTTTACTTCATATAATATATTCAAAATGACGTTTTCTCTTGTGAAAAAAAAATGATTAATGTTTATCACTGCGCAACAGAAACTAGCGTCTTTGGTTTATTGATATGTTACAATGGTCTTTTTATATTTTGGACATATCACACTCCTCACGGGATCGGCATTTTTCTTGTTCAAGTTTTGGGTACTTTAATTTGTATTTGGAACAATGGACGTCGGTACTCTCTCACATTCTTTACTATTCTACATCTTTGCTATATCACTTTCTTATAGATGCCTTGGGCATATTGGATGCTTTCAGTTGTCGATAATCTCCATGTGGACCGTTACGGAGTTTTATATATCATGTTCTTGTATGTAACAAGGTATTTTCCTATCATTATCGGGGTGGGACTTCCACTTTTAGGATGAATCTTGGGTTCTAATCTTGAGGATGTGAAAATGTAATGACTTCATGGTGTTTACTTCTTACAACTATATTTCAAGCAAAAACGTTTTCTCTTGTGAAAAAAAAATAGTGTGTTTATCACTCTTTTGCCTTCAAAACTAAAAGTCTTTGGTCTATGTTCTTTGGTTATTGATATATGGTCGATGGTCTTTATATTTTGGACATATCACCTCCTCACATGATTAGAATTTTCCTACATTCCAAGGATTTTGGGTACTTTAATTTGTATTTGGAACAGTGAATGATCGGTACTCTATACATTTGCTTTACTATTCTACATAATGCTATTTTTCACTTTCTTATAGATACCTCGAACAATTTGATTCTTTCTCGGTGTCGATAATATCCATGTGGACCGTTACGGTTTATATCATGTCCACCAATATGTGACATGGGGTATTTTTCTATCATTATGCAATTTGGTTTCACTTTACGGATGGATATTTGGGTTCCAATCTTCAGATGTGAAAATGTAATGACTTCATGAAACATTTTTTACTTCATATAATATATTCAAAATAGTGTTTTCCTCTTTTAAGTTTCAATTTTTTTATTTAAATTGAACTGCCGTCATTATCACAAGCCTTGTAAGCGTCGGAATTGCGATAGCTTAAAAGCGTCGGAAAACAGCGATATAAGCGGCCGGATGCATTTTTGAAGTGCGGCAAATTTACAAGCGTTGGAAGAGTAGGCGTTCAAAATGTCCGGACCACATTACGTCGAAGGCGAAAGTTTACAAACGTCGGAAGAAGCACAGCGTTCAAAACATGTCCGGACCACATTGCATCCGAATTGCGACGGTTCTTGGCGTGAGGAAGAAGCGGCGTCCAAAGCGTCCCGGAACCACATTCGTCGGTGCAACCGTTTACAAACATGGGAAGAAGCGTTAAGTATGGAACCATTTAAATGAAGTCTGACCGTTACAAACGTCGAGAAGCGGCAGTTGAAGCGTCAGCGACACTTGTTTGGAGGCGACGGAAAAAGTGTCAATAGTCACGACACTTTTTGAGGAGTACGTGAACTATGACGGTATGGAAAACACGTTTTCAGCCTCAATGTCATCTTCGCGGCGACTAATATGTGGAATCGCAATAATTAGTAGTCGAGAAAATTCTATAAATTTTCTAGTGACTAGTTATTATTGATTTTTGATGGTGAACAACAACAAACCTTGGCGATAAATCGCTGCTTGGTGACTCCATTGGTATTGTGGAAAACTAGCGGCGCCACTAGTTTTCCTAAGACTCCTTTGTGAAATTATTTTATCCTTCGAACATCATTCCAAACCTGGTTAAGAAGACTTTGAGGATTGAGTTTTTCTTTGAAAAATATTAGTTAGCCTTTAAAAGGCTGTCATACTTAAAAATTTTCTCATCATTAGGTCTAAAAACACCACATAGTGGCTTAGAAAAATTTATACTGAAACTATCACGACCCAAATCCTCTGAGATAGTTGATAATCCGGAAAGTATCACTTAGGAAATATCTTGAATCGAAGACTTTAATTTTTGTCGAGGCCAGAGTTCATAGAGCTAATTAAATATTTTAATCTCTCCAACTTTCTGCAAGATACCTAAGTTGACTCACTCGTAAGAAACCCATCGAGAACTAAGTCACTTAGTGATATAGATCAGAATATATTTAGTCCCACACTCACCCCAACATAGTGGTGAACATGCGATAGTAGATAAACCACTTCACACGATCTTCATTTCATTCATAACTTTGAGTTTCTCTCTAGATTGCTTGCTCAACGGTCTCTTGATGATCCAAGAACTTCTATTATCCATACGGCCAGCATTGTCTCCATTCCATCACTCCCCTCCACTGTAAACCCTCCACTTGTAAAAGCCCCCATTTATCACAAGTTCCTATCCCTTTGGCAACATGGTATGCTCCTCTAGTCCTTCCCTTTACCTTTAATCGATTTTCATAGGACTATCAGTCCAAATTTCCCATTTCATCGGAAATGAACCCACTCACTTTTTACTCAACAACATGTAGAAAAGGTTAACGATGCTTTTGATTATATGAAATAAGTGAAGACCGATAATATGATAATATTTTCCCAAATTTTAGGAGGAGAAGCCCAGTGGTTTAAGGGTTTAACTCCTAATAGTATAAATGATCTCCCTTCTTTACATCAAACATTCATAAACAAATGAAGTAGGAAAGAACCACTCTCCAAATACTTTCAAATTACAACAACCTCGAGAAAACAACGAGGAAAGTGTTGAAGTATTACTAGATTTAATAGTGTTTGTAACTACTACCCGAGATTTAGGAAACCTCCCATAGGAACTGGGCGGCCAAATTCACGAAAGATTTGACCTCGAAATGGCCTGTCAGCTAAGAGAAATGGATCCATAACTTTACAGAAGACTGTACGAAAAGGGAGCTCTTGGTGTGGCTGGAAGAAAAATACGAGTTGAGAAGAGGGATTAGGTTGAGAATGAAGAAAAGAGTGACATATAAAGATAAAACTATGAGCTGCTTCTTCATCTGAAATGAGTTGACGACCTAATTGAGGGTAATGGAAGAATGATGGAAAGAATAAATTTAAATAAGAAAAACTCCTCCTAGAGAAAACTAAACCACTCACTCAAAATGAAAACCAATCCCGGAATTAAAATCGAAGAATTTAGGAGAAATCACTTTCGAGCAGACAAAGAGATGTTGATGTTCGATCAGTTGCCTTTTCAAAGAAAATTATGTTAATGAAGATGGAGAAACAAATGAAAAAATAGAGGATGATAACATAAACATGTTAGGGAGTAAGCGATAAGTTACGATTTCTCATGAAGAAAACAAGTTCTATATACACCTATGATGATACAAGACTAGAAGCTGAATACTATGAACAAGATTTAGGAATTCCATCCTTAGGAGCACCCGAACAATATGAACTAAGAAGAAAAATACAAAGCTCTCCCCCAAAAGAAAACCTCTTGATAATTCTACCAAAAATAGCCCTATAAATACTTCCAAAAAGACAACGGAAAATCTTAAAAACAATGGCTAAGGTTCGATCAAAACAAGCAAAAAAACACCCAAATCAATGAAAAACGAAGGTAAAGATGGCAACTGTGACTCTTACTTGTTACAAACTAATGTCTAAAAGAAAACCATTTTTATTGTAGTAAATAGTAGATATCAAAGACGGATTTCTTTGAAAAAGATGACTATAGGGTTGAATCAAACATTTAAAACGATTCCCTTTAGCCTAGAGAATGAAATTGCTAAAATCAAAATCTTTGTCCTTCTCATTGAATTGGTCACTCAAAATGTATGCAGATGTCAAGTTTTGAAAGCTTTGAACATAAGAATATTTTCATGAAATTGTTAAACAAGTGATGATAAGCGAGCTCCCATTTGGACCAAAGATTAGAGAAGAGTTACGAAAGATACCCCTCCATTCTACATCGGTTTGAATATCCATGATAAGATGTTGCACGATGCCATGCTTGATTCGGGAGCATCACATAACCTCCTGCAGATAATAATGGAGAAGATTAGTAATGAAGGTAAGCAGACCATACAAAAATTTATATTAACTTTGATTCAAGTAAAATTAAGTACCTAGGCTATTAAAAGATCTGTGTGTTAACTTACCTAATACAGTCTAAAAGCTGGATGGTTTTAGTGAACACAGCACTACCTAATATCTGCATATATACTTTCTAAGATGCTGGGGTTGCCAGTTTGCAAGATTATACAGATGGATACAGATACAGCACCATCCTGTCTTCGTCATACAAAGAAAGGCACTGTAGAAACACATGAAATAAATGAGTGAGTATTAGAAAATAGAAAATCCCCCTCTCTATTCTCTTCATATACTATTCTGATCATTCATTCTTTATATTCTGAGATTTATAATGAAAAAGGATTAATCGATGACATCAACCAATATAAAGTATACCTCCATCCCCAAACATAGTGGCGGCCATAGATGAAGAGGAAAAAGAAGGAGAAAAGTAAAAAAAAAAGTTTGCTAGTTCGAAAATCATAGCAAGCAGTCACGAGGTCTTAGACATCGAAACAATCATGAACATGAACACCAATCAAGAAAATCAAGGCAAAGCCTCCTGACATTGAAATCCAGAGCAAGAAATAAATACAAACACGGTGGATCTGGAACAACACGATGACATATTAGGCAAACAAAACAAAGAGGACAACAATAAAATGAATGACAAATGCGAAAACAATCCCACTCTTTGGAGTACTTAATTTTTGATGGGTGTACTCCTATTTGGTCAGGAGCGAGGCATATGGGTACACAACACTAAAAACAATGTCTTGAGGTCATTCTTATAAATTAAACTTTTCAATGCACAAAATAACATAGCGATGTAGAAGCTCTCCTTTTAGGCACAACGTTTATTGAAAAAATTGAGGGCAGAAGAAAACAATTCATGGAGATTCGAGTTGATAATTAGGCAAGTAAAAGGAATACACTAGAAAGCATCCTAGACTTAGAGCCTATAGAGATGATGCCATGGAATTGTTAAAAACATTGTAAATTCCAACTTACCTTTGTCCCAAAATGAACCAAAAGAATATATTTGCCAATGGATTGACGCTGCTGTATGGTACTTGTCTAAGACTAACATAAGAGCAAACAATACACTATCTAAGTAAAAATATAGGCAGGCTATACGGATGACTGAAAAATGTTGGCAAGTGTTTGAAGGAGATAAACAAATAGAAGACTTCCTACGGGTCAAAAATGAATTTGACCTCAAACTTAGATTCGGAGTATGAAAAATTTATCCATCTGAGAAAAATCGCATATAAAGAAGAAAAATCTCCACAGTTATTTGAGATAAATACGGTAACTAATGAACCCAAACATAGTAAGCACTTACCAGTTGAAAAGAAGACTTAGAAGTCTTTCTTGATCTAAAATTAAGCTTGCCAAAAGGATTGGTCCCATTAGAGAAAGGAGAATTGTTTGACTTGAATGATGTTTCCAAAAAGAAAAAAATGGGGCTATTGAAGCTGAAGTGGAAGAATAGCATGAGAGGCGGTGAGGAAAAGCCAAACCAGTCAATTATCACATTTCTGGTACGTTAGTGAAATACGATAAAAAAAAAATTTGTTTAGATAATTTTCTGATGTAATTTCATGGAGTTATTAAGATCCTAAAATCTTCAGCAAGGCAGAAGATAAATCAGTGTAGATGCCCCTCGAATAGGCTTGAAACATTATAGACAAAAATTACCTGAGAATCAACCTGTTCAGTACCTGCGGTAGAGAAAGAAATTAGGAAGATAATAATGATCTTGGAATCATGGTCAGGTAAGATGTTCGGACTTGGTATCCTGTCTTGTGTCCCATTGGGAAAGAAAAGCAGGGAGAGATAGACTTGCATTTACTTTAGAAGCTTGCAGCAAAGCCTCATTAAAGACCTTTATCCTTGCCCAAAATGGTCCATGTCTGCATAAAGGATAGTTGGTTCTAGAAAGATTTCTTTGCTAGATGGCTTCTCTGATTCTGATCGGAAATGTTAGTACATACTAATGATCAACTTAAAAAACCCTGACCTTTACCTGCTGACATTTTAACATATTTGCAATGCCCTTTAGTTTAATGAATATTTAGTTACCACATTCACAAAGTACGTGAATATTGCATTCTTAGAAGAAATAGATTTGCACTTCACTGAAATGATTTAATTAGATGACATATTTGTATATTTAAAAAGCAGATGAAAGAACACCTAATACACTTGAGAAAATTCTTTGAGAAATGCAGAAAATATGGGTTGTCCTTAAATCCAAAGAAAACATTGTTCGGTCTCCAAGAAGGTAAAGTTCTTGAACATATCATATCAGAAGAGGGAATAAGGATAGAACTAAAGAGGATCGATGGTATATTGCAAATCAACCATCCTAGAAACATCAAGGAACTTCAATCTTTCATTGGAAAGATTAATTTCTTGAGAAGGTTCATACCCAATCTAGCTGAACTCCTTAGAAACATGACAAACATGCTTAAAAGAGAAGAAGGAGTTAAATGGACCTTATAAGCAAAGAAATCATTTGAAATGGTAAAACAAGCACTTACCAAAACACCAGTTCTTATCAGTCCTAATTTTACAAAAGATTTCTTCATATTTTCATTTGCATCAAAACACACAGTAGCTGCTGTCCTATTACAGAAAAACTTGAAGGGACAAGAGCAACCAATTTCATTTTTTAGTAAGGCATTAAGAGATGCACCTCTGAAGTACAACATAATGGAGAAACAAGCCTTTGCCCTGGTCAAAACCTTAAAATACTTCAGAGTTTACATTTTACATTCCCACATTATAGGATTTGTGCCTCATTCAGTGGTAAAGGACATATTGACCCAAGATCCAGATGGCAAAAGAGGAAAGTGGATTGCTGTAATATTGGAATATGACTTAGAGATCAAGCCCACTAAGCTCATAAAGGGTCAAGAATTAGAAAAACTTATGGCTGAATCCAACTTTCAAGCTCTTGATATAAACATGTTTAATGCATTAGATGAATAATAGGAGTTGACAACTCCAATTATTGAAGATCATTTTCTGAATTCATCTTGGTATGCTGATATTTTGTATGTTTTGCTCAATCTTAATACCCCTCCTGGTTTTTCTAAAATAAATTCAATATTCTTAAAGTTGAAGGCTGTAAATTACTACATTTTGAATAAATGTTTATATTGGAAAAATGCTTCTGGATTATTTCTTAAATGTTTGCCTGAGAATGATGCAGATAAGATGAAGCACGAGTTTCATGAAGGAGAATGTGGAGGCCACCTCTACTGGAATTCAACTGCTAACAAAATCCTTAGAGCTGGTTACTACTGGCCCACCCTCTTTCAAGATATCCACAAAATGATTATTTCCTGTCACAAATGCCAAATATTTGAAGGCAAAAGAAATCTACTTCCCTTACCTCTGCAACCAATCACTGTTGAAGCTCCTTTTTAGCAGTGGGGTCTAGAATTTATTGGGGAAATCCATCCTACCTCATTTTCCCAACAGAAATGGATCCTCACAGCAACAGACTATTTTACCAAATGGATAGAAGCCATCCCTTCTAGGAATGCCACATACTCAGTTATCATTTCATTCCTTGAAAACCATATACTGTCTAGATTTGGTTGTCCTAGAAAGATCATAACCGAAAATGCTGCTGCATTTTGGTCTAAAAAATGGTGGAATTCTGTCATAAATATCAGATTATATTGGGTCATTCTACAGCTTATTACCCTCAAGGTAATGGGTTGGCAGAATCCTCAAATAAAAGTTTGGTGAACATGATCAAGAAGTTGTTGGAAGAAAACAAAAAATCATGGCACAACAAGCTAGTACATGCATTATGGGTAGACAGACTAACAATTAAAAAATCAATTGGAATGTCTCCCTACCAGCTAGTTTATGGAACAGATGCAATATTTCCAACCAGTTTAGGAGTGCCAGTCATGAAGTTGATCCAATAAGTATAGTCTGGAGATGATGATATGACAAGAAGAATACACCAGACTATAAATCTACAACAAACCAGAGAGGAGGTATACATCAGAGCACATCAACTACAAGAAAACATCAAGAAGCTGTTTGACAAAAGAACTAAGGAAAGTGACTTTAAAATTGGTGACAAAGTATTGAAATGGGATTCAAGGAGAGAAGATAAGGGCAAACATGGAAAATTTGATCATTTATGGCAAGGCCCTTATCTTATTCAATCTGCTATTGGAAACAATGCATTCTTTCTGCAAGAATTGGATGGAGCTGAATATTTTGGAGGTCCTGTCAATGGTAGGATTCTCAAACATTATTTTTGTTAACTAATATTTTAGTTTCAAAGATTTTTTTTCATTGTATATAACACTACTTTTGAATTTGAAAAAAGAAAAAAATACAAAAACAATAGAAAATGAGAAAAGAGGGCAGATATAAAAGAAGAAAGGTACAACCCCATACCAAAAAAGAAAGGAAAAATCTGAAAGTGTGCAAGCCTAAATGCCACTACTTGAAAAAATACTACTATTTAGTCATATAGCTTAATCATGACTAGATAGATTTCAATTTACTGCTGATAGGTTAGTGAATCAGATTAGCCAAACAATTTAATCTTGGCTTATCAGTAGACTAGATTAGGATAGAAAAACAGAGGTTCAAACAAGCTTAAATCCTGAACCTGTAAGTTTGATGAAGAATGGCTCAAATCAGTCAAAAACTGAGCCAAAGAGAAGAAAAAGAACTGGTTCTAAGATGCTGAAAACTTGAACCAGGTAGAAGAAGAAGACAACTCTAAAAAGATCAAAACCAGAGCTGAAAGAAAGAAAGAAGGATGCTTGTAATTTTCAGATCTTAAGCCTTCACAATTTTTTTTCAATTTTCTGTAAATTTCAGTCTATGTGCAGCTTGTTTTTATGCCATAGTCTTACAACAAATCATACAGCTTAATCCTGGTTTTCCTGTATTTAAATTTATGTTTTAGAATATAGAGAATAATATCTGTCAGACAACTTAATCCTGACAAATAGTAGTTAGGTAGAGAAGTTAATGAGTTAAACTGTTTAAATTGAACTCATGGAAGTTATCAGGGTAGATTTAGATTAGTTTCCTACTTTCAATGAAAGAATATAATGTTGATGTCAAAAGGTTTGCAAGTTCAAGTGCAACTTATGAAGAGAAAATGTTAGGACAAGTAGGCTATGTAGGTAGTTGTTTGGGGAAAAGAAATTTGTTTGCTGATACAAAGTACTGATCATGTTTTTAAGTAGCATGATCAAGTAAGTAAAGGTTGTCAAGTATAAGGCACAGGTCTACATTCCAGAAATAAATTTATGAGGTTCTTGACACCTCCAAGGAGCTGCCATCCCCAAGTGGAGCCACTGTTAGCCATCAATTAAATTTTGTCATAACTGATGATGGTAAAACGGGTCTTTAGTCTTCAAGAAACAAGTTTTAAAGAAAAATTGTGAGCTCTTGAAGCCTTGCTATGGACCTTGGACAAAAGATCCACCTCTTTGATATCTTCACTTCAAAACCTTCAAAGAAAAGCCTTGCTGTCCCAAAGAAAAGATTGTTTTTAGACCCATTTTCCACCATTTTTTCCTTTGAAAAATCCCTCTAAAAACCCCTTCATTTCACCCATTTTTCCCATTTTTAACCCTTTATTTTCCTCAAAATTCCCCTTTAAACCTTGTAAATCCTTTTATTAAGGTTTTTATCCATTTTTTCCCCTTATCGAAATCCTCAAAATCCTTCAAAATTCTTCATTTTTAGTCCAAATCCTTCATTTTTAAATATTAGGCCTTAAGCCCCTTTTGCTTAAGCCCCAGCCCCATTTCCCGCCATGCGAACGACCCCGTGATCGAGCGCTAAGCCCATCGGCGATCGCACGTCGCTCTTTCCAAGTTCTCGATTCCATTTTCCTTTTTCTTTCGATGGTCGATCCTCTGATGAGATCCGGACCATCCATTCCCCAAGATCCGACAACCATTGCCCTCTACGGCTCTTGCTCTATCGGCCATCGCGACACTCCATCACATCAATGCATCGCTCCTCGGCGATCCTAGTTCCCTTGTGATCACAGAGCCCTTTTCCTCGCGTTCCTCCGACCGATCACCTTGGACTATTCATTCTCCCAAATCAACGACGCGAGGTTCTTTGTGGCGACATCCCGACCAAAGTGGCCCTCGGTGCCCCCGCGATTGACTCTTTTGGTAGCGGAGAATCTCGCTATCTGCGGCGGGAATTTGTCGTGAGGCACACCCACGAGATTTGGATCCCGCACCCCAGTTCCCCGTTATGACGTCATCCACTGGTCCCACCACCGAGCACTTTTTGTTTGTGCCATCACACTCCCTCTCCACCGTTGGGTTGGCGGCTCACAGGATCAACGGCTAAAAACTAATTGCGCACCCACTTCCACCTTTTTTCCTTTATATATTCACCCCTACCTTGATTATAACCCTTTATCACTACAATCCAACGGCGCACATTGTTTTACCCAACCTTAAGCCTTCCCACTACGAGACATATTAGCTTACGTCAGCTCGGCCCCACCTCATTCTTCCGCCATGCATCTCCCCTCCCGTCGCATTCATTCTCAGCCTTAGATCTCCAACCCGAAGATCTAATGGCTGTCGCGCCATTTCGCATCTGTTATGCCCCCTCCCCCTGCTGTGCATCTTGAACGCGAAACTGTCGGTTTTGCAGAAGCCATGTGTTGAGAAATGAACTGTATCGCGCCCGATAAACCCATTACCGCTTACCACCCTTTTCTTACGCGAAAACCATTCGTGGTTTTCTGAAACCACCAATGCTTCTTCGTGCCATAATCCATGTTTGAACTCTGTTTACGCCTATCCGCCATGGTTTTCTGCCTCCGCTGCATACACTTCCTCCACAAATTCTCCTCCGCCATGCCAAATCCCTCTGAAGTAGTTTAACCCAAGCATCGTAGGTTTTATTTTATCAATTTGTGTGTGTTGCAGGTTTTCATGGTGGAAAGGATATAAAGTCTTCCCACAGCCAATTACAATGGCTTAGAGTCGAGGGTGACGATCCTCTAAGGCTCAATCAAATACAAAAGGGACCAAAAGGGCTGAACTTCCACGTTTAAATCAATTTATCGCAAATATTGGTTACATAATAAGGTCCTTTAATGCATCACTGCCACCTGTGTAGCTGACGGTGAAGACAAAGATTAAAAAGATTAAAGGATAAAGGTTAAATTCAAAATCCCGAAGATCAAAAGACTTAATCAGGCAGATTATGGATAAAGCGCAGTTTAAGACAAAGAATTAAAAGTCAAAACTGTCATTAAAGGACAAAAAACCACAAAGCAAGACATATCAATGAAAGATTACTTCAGAATGCCAGATCATTGAAGTATTTACTTCCCCAGAAACCAAAAAATGCCACCTACAGGTTTATTTTGCCTCAAAAGCATACAAAGTTAAGGCACAGTCAGAGATATTTTCAAAGACAGCTAAAAAAGTAATTGCCAGCCTACCAAAAGCCTCAAAAGTCAACAAAAGTAACTGAAGTAGATGAAAGTTAATGTAAAAATCAATTACGAGAGTTAAGACATTATAAATATTCTCCATAAGGCTTCCCAAAGGCCAAGAAGCATTTACTCTATATTAATTGAACAAATAACCCTTTCTTTCACTCCACCTCCTCAATTTACCTATAAATGTCATAAGAGGAGCCCATTGTAAATGTTGGTTGAATACTTGTTGAATGTAAATAGTTGCTGAGGTTGCTGAAGCTTTGTTAGTAATTGAAGAAAGATAGGCTGAGAAGAGAAGTTTGAAGCTGTAAAGATCTATTGGACTTGAAGATTGTAACTGGTTTGAACATCAAATATACAAGCTAATTTATGGGATCCTGGTCTATGTCATTGGTGATGTTTTTCTTACTGTAATTGTTGTTTTTATTATGTTTTCATGCTGTCCACTTTCTCTGATAAAGAACAGGAAATATAGATTAGGATTTACTGCAAAGTACCCTATTTATCACTGATAAACTTTATCTCTATGTTTTCTTCTAATTGTTGCTTTGGGAATGATTTCAATAGAGTATAACCAGTCAAGGAATGTTGGTGAGCCCATGTCTTGCTGAGTAAAACCTGAGATGTTGTTCTTGAATGATCTTTTCACTACATGCTAAGTAGAGTCCTAATCAAGGAAGTTTATGGTTAGCCCCGTTCCTTGTTTAGTCTTTAACAGCTGTTTTGAAAGTTTCCCTTGAGAGTATGCCAAAAGCAGGATAAATTCAAAGTTCTTACTTGATCTTAGGCTATTCTTTCATTTATCTTATATGTTTTCTTCTTTTTGAAGGTAATCTGTTAGATTGCTGGATTGTTGTCTGAAAAGTGTGCTTTAGTACAAGTTTGCCCAAAGAGGTCTATGGTTTGCCTTGTCCTTTGGCCTGCTTCAAACAGTTACTTTGAAAGGATTTTCTTGTTCGGTGAAGTTAATAGATTCTTAAATGGTTATTAGCTTTGCTTCTTTCACAACATTTTTAATGTTCCATATCACAAATCAACCTAAACTTTGATATAGATGACTTGCCCCATGGACCACTCTTGAAAATTGTTGTGCAATTAAATCCTTTTGTGACTCCATAACCCAATGGATTGACAACTGTCTCTTACCTATCCTATCATCGAACCATTCTTTCAACTTACTCCCACCTTTACCCTTCAAAGGACTTCCTTTATTTTGATGATATCCTACCCAACCAAAAACCAAAACAAATCTCTTTTTGCTTCATAACTAGCCTAATATCATATCATGAGATTTAAAAGCATATCATTCTAAACACATATATAGAGAGATCCATCTTTGAATCCGGGAGGGCTAGATCCTAGGATTCCAAAGTGGTTACGTTGTAGGCCTGCGAGTGTTTGTTCTTTCCAATATTGCAAACCACGAGGATCCTAACGGGCTGTAATATTCCCAATTAGCCATTGCTAATTGGAATATTATACTTGCTCCATTTTTGCAGCGAGAAGAGTAGAAAGTAAATAAAAACAAATCCCGGTGTGAAAAGGGATCATATTAGAAGGAAAAATAAAGCCACCTTGGTGTGAAAGGGGAATCTTCTCAAGGAAGTCACCTCATCAATGAGTGGGGTCCCGGGGTGAGGAAGCTCAGCAAGGATAAGAAGGAGGAGATAGCGAGAAAGGAAGGTATTCGAGTAATCATATTTGTTTGTTCTTTTGACTAATTGCAAAGCTCCGGCTTTTTAGGCTGTCAGTTGCAACATTGTTTAGTGAAAAAATAATTCTAATGCGGGAATTCCATCTTCACCTTTGGTCTAGCGATTGTGAGATCTAAGGGAAGGTCCTAAGCTTATTTTTCATCATATAACTTGTGGAAATCCATTACGCATCATGTACAACATAGTCACATCTATTAATTGTGTCATTTACAGCGAGAAGCAACGACTCTTTGGGTTAAACCCATCCTATTTTGTGCTTGTTTTGGAGGAGGAGGTGTCTATTTCACTCACGGAAGGTCTATTAAAGAAGGCCTTGGGCCAATTTCTATATTATTCATCTCTTTCAGATCATATTTAGTATTTTTCTAATACGAGTTGTAGAGTGTTGCATTATTTTCTACTGATCTTTGCATTTTGTATTGCTATTTTGTTGGAAACCCTTTAAGGATGTTCGATGTGCTTGTAAAAGAGGTAAAAACCTCTCATTTCTGATTATATGATTAATGAAAGCTCCAGATCCATATTAAATCATATTTTTTCTATATATTCCCTAATAAAAATTACGATGTTGCGGTCTTCAACAACTCTATTTTGTGAAGTTGTGGGATTGGGGATGCTTTTGAGCATATATGAGTGGGAAGATCGTTTAGTGTAGCTAGAATGATTTTTTTTTATGCCATTTCATATTTAAGCTACATACAACATATATAAGAGGATCCAAGTCCTATTGTGCATTTTTTATTGCATGGTTTTTACTTATACATCGTCCTCATTGAAGATATTGCGAGAAATTCCTAAAAAGGACTATTACATTGTTCACTATCACAATTTTCCCATCGAATTGAGGATGCTAAGATGGGTTATGTGCTAGTACGAGTACCCAAACAATAATATAATTCCATCCAAAAAATTTCCAATGAAAATGGGATCTCTATCACTTACAACAATATTTGGGTTTTCCATGTAGCTTTTTGAATTGTTTCCATAAATGCGGTAGGAACTATACTTGCTTTAAATGGATGAGATAATGCAAAAAAAGTGTGCATACGTGGTAATTCTATCAACTACCACCATGGTTATACTCTTTCCTTCGAGACTTAGGTAAACCTATGATAAAATCCATTGAAACTTCCTCGCAATTTTGACTTGGAATGGATAAAGGTTGTAGAAGATTTGGGGTCTTACTTATCTCAACTTTATTTCTCTGGAAAACCTAACACTCGCCTACAAAATTTTGAATATCATATTTAAGGCCATCCAAAAAAAAATATTTCTTCACTCTGTGGTAAGTTTTTAAAAATCATGTGTGTCCTCCTAAGGGAGAGATGTGCAATTCCAAAAGAATATTTTGTTTTAGTTGGGAATTATTAAAAAGACATAAGCAAACTTTGCGCCATAAGGAATCATTTTTCATCTAAATGTATCATATACAACTGTGATATCAACTTTGCAACTTTTGAATGAGTTTCCACACTTCTTCATCATTATTACATTCCTCCCTTTCTTTGGTTATCCAATCCGGTTCGATAATAGAAATGGAACAAAGCAATGCTTCCACCTCCTCATCCTTTCTTGAGATTGCATCTACAACAACATTTAGCTTCCCTTTTTTTGTAGATGATTTCAAAGTGATAACCCAACATATTTCTAACCCATTTTGTTGCTCTTCGAAAATATTCTTTGTTCCAAAAAGTATTTAAGACTATCATGATTAGTTTTTACCTTGAAGTGGCTTCCCATTAGGTAAGGTCACCATGTCTTTAGTGCATGTAGTATTGCCAACATTTCCTTCTCATAAATATCTTTATGTAAATACTTTCTTTTGATTGGATGACTTTCAAAAGTAATGGGTCTTCCTTATTTCATTAAAATAACACCAATTCCATTTCTCGAGCATCACATTACGTAATAAAGGTTTTTTGTGAAGTACGGCTTAGCTAGGGTTGGTTTTTAGGCACATTTCCTCTTTAAGATGTTCAAAGTCCTTAGTTGCTTTGATATTCACGAAAATGCATCTTTTTTTCAATAGTGTTGTTAGAGGTGTTTTTATTCTCCAATAATTCTTAACAAACTTGCAATAATACCATGTTAACCCAAGAAATCCTAACAAATTATTTATGGTTGTGGGGACCTTCCATTCCTTAATGGATTTAATTTTTTTATGGTCTACCTTAACACCCTCTTGAGATAGAATATGACCCGGGATATTCCACCTCTTTTTACTCCAAAGAAACATTTGGAGGTTTTTTCATATAATTGTTTCTCCTCCAATAGTTTGAGCACCACATGTCAACATGTTGAGCACGATCCTTCAAAGACCTGTTGTAGATTAGTATATCATAAAAAAATACTAACAAAAATTTTCTAAGGAAGGGTTTGAAAATGGAATTCATCAACCCCTGAAATGTAGAAGGTGCATTGGTGAGGCCAAAATGCATGACCAAAATTTCATAATGTCCCTCATGAGTTCGAAATGTTGTTTTTTGAATATCTTCACTCTTCATTCTAATTTGATGATATCTGAATGGAGATCCGACTTGGTAAAAAAAAATTCTCCATGTAATTCATCCAATAATTCATCAATCACAAGAATGGGAAATTTATCTTAATAGTGAGCTTATTGAGCTCCCTATAATCTAGACACATGCACCATGATCCATCCTTCTTGTGCACCTATACTACTTTGGAGAAGAGAAAGAACTTTGACTCGATTGAATTATAACAACCTTTAACATTTCTACAATCATACATTAAATGTCGCTCTTTTGGACATAAGGATATCTATAAGGCCTGGTGTTTGGAGGAACACTTCACTGGAATTGAATGAATAGCATGATCATGATCACGAATAGGTGGGAGTCCTTTGGGCGTTTCAAAGACCTTGGAATGATTGTCCAATACTTTTTGGAGATACGGAGAATTATATGGTTTTTGATGTTTAAACTTCTAGTGAGCATAATTGTGCAATTAAGCCTCTTCTTTCTTTCTTCAGAAGCTTTTTCATGACATTAGAGCTTATTATCTTTCCACGATTCCCTACGATATCCCAGTAATTCAACTTCCTTTCCTTCTTAAAAAAAATTCAAGAAACATTATGCAAAATTAAAAGCAACCATCCCCAAATATTGTAACCATTGCACTCCCAATAAAACATCAACACCTCCCATTGGAATGGAAAGAATTGGACTATTCAATACATATCACCCCATGGTTAGATTGATATTATGACATTTACCGAGAGAAATTTATAGTTCCTCCATTCGCAACCATCACTTGACACTCTAGTGCGGTGTATAGGAAAGCAATTCAATTCCTTAGCTACCTTACAATGAATATTATGGGTACTACCCAAATAAATCAACACTATTACATTTTTTCTTCTTGATATGTCAGTCTATATTAAGAGTTTGATGAGTGGTAATTTCTACCAATGCATTACGGGATATAATCGAGTTATTTCCTCCTTCTCTAGGGTTGATTCCTAGAGTATATCCTCTTCTTTTGAATATTATTGTTCATTTTATTCCTCCTCTTCATAATATATGTATAATAATTCCGTCTCGGCAAACTTATGACCTTTCGTGTATTTTCTATCTACAAGCGTAGCAATGCCATTTTTCTCTTTTTTTCTTCCAATTGTTGTGGTGTCAACCACTGTATCTTTGTGGAAGTCTAAGAGTAGTGACACTTACATATTTATATATGTGAGTGGTAGGATTCCTTTTTTCCTATAATTTTACTTTAATTTTTTTCTTGCCAACCTAAAAGCCTTCTCCAATGAATGAGGTTCCAAAACGCGAACCTCATGTTGGATGTTATCCTTTAAAGTACATATAAAGACATCAATCATGTGTTACTTTGGAATATAATTTACCCTTATATTCAATTTTTTGGAAGTCCTCAATGTGCTCTACCATTGAACCCTTTTGTTTGAGATTTATTAATTAGCTAAAGAAGGTGTTTCTCTTTGTATCCTCATAATGTGCTATCATTTCCTCGGTAAAAATTGACCAAGTGATTTTTTTTTAATGAGAGAAAAGCCATCGATACCATAAAAATCTATTTTTTTCTAAATGTAAGGTTTTAATGCGTACCTTTTGTGTGTTTTGAACATTATGGAGATCAAAATATTGCTCTATATTTACTATCCATGTTGCGGGATCGTTACCATCAAACTTTCTCATATCGATCTTTGGAATATGGTGGGTCTTCAATCCAAAATTAGAGTTTATGAAATCACAATTAACATTTAGTTTGTTCTCATCATGAGTTTCCTATACTACCTTTTAGCCATTACGAATCATTTATTGTATCACATTTTTTCAAACCCTCCTTCAAACCTTCCATGTCTACTTTTACATCATTCTTCATGTCTTCCATGTTGTCTTTGATTTTTTTCATCAATATTAGCTTCCATGCCATCCATATTAGCTTTCATGTGATTCTTCAAACCATCCATCTTAGCTTCCATGCCTTTCTTCAAACCATCCATTCAACTTCCACGCCTTTCTTCAAAACTTCCATTTCGAGTTTTTGTTACTCTTTATGAGAGCGAAATTTGTTCCACTGGTCTTGTAATTTTGATATATCAAGTTGTAGTTATTCCTCTTCATGAGTCATAGTAGAGCCTTATGAGGGCTTAATGGGTGTTGAATTTTTTTTGAGGGGGAATTTTAGAACCCAATACTGATATCTATGTTTCAATATTCCCTTGGAATCACTTTAAACTTATTTTTCAAACAAGACTTTTGCAATTTGAAAAAAAAATACACACCTTTTTCTTGCTTTTGAGGAGCTCAATATTGAAATTAATGTATCTCTTTAATTTCATATCCCTAGGGTTTTATATTTGTTCGTTTAATATCTCTCTGAATCTTATTTCCAATGTCGTAAGTCGACCTGATTTGGATTCTTTAAGCCAAAGCCATGCTTAATCTCCCACAATGACCTAATTATGGACTTGTTCGGTGAGAGAAATTGTATGGCGTGCCACGTGTCACTATTTTTTTTGCTTCGGCTATAAAATAGATATAAAGGAAACTATAGTACGTGTACTTTCAACCAAATTTTAATGAATTCCAATATGATTCTTAGAGAGATATTTATGACGATTTTCCCAAGGTCACCTCTTTGAGATGAAATTTGGGAGCACTGCAAAAAACCCTAACTTTCACATATCATATCTCTAAAAAATATTACAAACCAAGATCTGAAATTCTTACATGAAGTTCCTCGGGATTTCTTCACAAAAAAAATGGTTTTTTTAGCTACGAACATTCATAAAAAAAATGTTATAGATAAAATGCCATGATGACCTTTTTGAAGTAGCAAAACCCTAGAATCAAAAACTACGATACCAAATGTTATGAAACCAACTCACAAAATAGAAGAAAAAGATAGATCAACGACTTATAAATCAGCCTCTTTGAGGGGGAACACTCATTTACATTACATAAATGAAAAATTATTGGATGATACAAATGACAAAACCTACATTATATATATAGGAGTCCATGGGGTCACAATATAATCCTCGTTGACCTAATAATAATAATGTAAGGGCACAAAAAATAAAAATAGGGGCCTACATGAGTACAAAAAATAACAATAAAGGGAGCTACACTAACAATAATAAGGGACTACACTAGTAATATAGGGACCTAACATCCCTGACTGCCAATAATCCAACGCGATATAAAAACCAACCTCTATGCTTTGAATGTTTCTCCGGCTAATAGTACCATCTATTGTAGGATTTATATTCTCTTATTTTTTTTCCTATAGTGATCTTGTATAATTGATCCAAAATATTAGGTTATTCTTTTTCATCTAAACACTCTATAAACCTCGATACTTGGTAAGAATATAGTGTTTTTTATGAATCATAATCCATCTACCTAAAAATTCATTGTCTCCTGATTAAGATCAATAACAACATACTTCTCAAATTCCCAATATATCCCCAAAAAATCTGGATACATGTCTTTGTCCTCCATGATATGTATAACTTTAAAAATTTTCATATGTTTTTACCCCTACAATATGAACTTCAACATCCTCAAGAAGTCTAATTGGAATAATAAAATATTGATTAGCCACATGAAATTGGAACAGAGATAGCACCAAATTTGTATTCCCCCAATGCCTCCCAATCTTTTTTTTGACAAGATATTAATATCCAAACCTAAATCTAACAAGGATTCATTGATTTGAAATCCTTCAATTTGAGCATGAGCCTCTTATTACGGTGAACATGCCTAGAGTTCCGTTCAAGAATATTTGTGGAAATTGGAATGTTTTTAAGTTCCTCATCCTTCATAATTTTCTAGAGCTTCTTGCACTGTTTGGAAAATAAATTTCTCATTAATCATAATCTGCAAGAATAATTTAAACTAGTCCATAACGAGTTGAGATGTATCTTAAGAGGATGCGGGAATATTCATTCATACTTGTTCCTATTGTTTCACACGAGTACTATAAGATGAAGCCAACTTCTTCAATATTTCCCTTTGCATCTCTGTAATATTCTTTTTTGCTAATTGGAATCATAGGAATTCTTAGGTGATGCAAGTTTTATAATAGCTTGTTTTTCAAGGGTGTCCATATTTTCTCCGGTCCTTTTTTCCTCCTCTAGTGATTATATTAATATTTTTTTCATTGGAGTTGGTTTAGGATTCTTGGGTTACTGCATTGATTAGATTTTCTCTTGTTTGTCTAGTTACGCTCTTCCCATTAAGCGATTAGCTCGGGAAAATCATCTATTGCATGTGTTTTTGTGCTACAATGAAAACAACAAGGCCTTCTAGGTAATGGATAGTCACGAGAAGCATTCCCATATTGATCAAAGTTATAATAAAAGACCAAACATCTCCCTCTATTTATTCCTTCCATTGAATTTACTCATACTTGTCCTTAAGGAGATTCAAAAAAATATAAATGTGTGATAAAGGAAATTAACTAGAGCATCCAAGGCTCTACATTGATCCATATGATGGGTCGAGGACCCACAAAATTCATAGAACATATTATTTTTGACATTTTAATATTTACGCAAAAATAGGAAAGAGATAAGGTGGGTGGCGATGTAAGTAAGAAAAAATATCTCAATAATTAGTTGTAGGTATACCTTTCTAATTTCGAGAATGCATCAAATTTACTATGTCCTTGATATAGACAATTTGTACAAAGTTTCACAAGCTGTAGTAGTAGTTAGAGGTGGATTCGGTCCCATATGCATAAAGGATGGTCCCATACATCTCAACCTTCGAAATTTTGTTGCATGATTCCCCTAGAAATGAAAATTACTACGACATACCTTAGGACGTAAATATTGTGTTTCATCCATGTCTTTCAACCTTTACATCAAATCAACAATTTGATGTTGTATTCCAACAAGAGGCGAGGGAACACTAGAAGTAGAACCTCCCTTATGATCATGAAGATATCCCACCATGGATTCAATATGTGTAGCTTTCTCAAGTGCATATTGTTACATATCAATATTTCGTTGCATTAAGGGGATTCAAGTTAACGACAAAAAAAGCTCTAATGAACCAATCTTCTTGGTGATTATGATCGATTGGATAACTTAACTTATCAATATCATCCTAAAATTGTTGCATGCACTACCATGTAGTTTTCCCTTTCCCAACTGTTTAATATCCCAAAATTCATATATTCCTTGTTGATTTGTCTAGGGAAGTTTCAATTCCTAAATTAATTATCATTGCACTTTATTAAGAGTAGGGTTCTTATGTAAAGAAAACCACTTAATAAACCATCCGATTTCCCTCTCTTTTAAAGTAGTTTGGAATTAAATAAGCTTAGTATATTTTGGTGTTTGTCTAGCCCTCCATATTTCTTCACACATTATTGTTCCACATCCTTATTCCCTCGTCCTAAAAAATTTAGTGTATTTTGTGAATGATCCTACTATATTACTGGCCATTGTATATTGATAAGGAAATATCGGTATAGATACTTGCAAACCAAGTCACGAAGATCCGAAGGTAATTGATGGGGAAATAATACGAAAACCATTAGAAGTACCGAGTTGTATATGCACTATAAACCTTTTGAATTTTAAATAATTTACTAACTATGAAATAAAACAGGGCGAGGATTCTAATAGGGGGGCTAAACGGAGAGGTTAGGGAAGGAGATACATGTATTATTACTTAGAGAAGCTGTTACTTACGGGGGGATGAATCATATTCATAAAACATTCAACTCATAAAAAAAATTATTTTCACCGAGTGAGCTTTACATGCAAAAAAATCCTCCTTTACCCACACTAAATTATTCTTCCACAACTATGCTTGTTGGAAAATAAATTGTTCAATATTCTCATACCATCAATCCTAAATATATCCTTTAAGGATCCTTGATACCATGGTTTGGATCCCTTTGAAATACTTGAGTCACGACAAGAAAACCATTTGTTAGCGAAAAATTTAATATGGTAGACCCGGGGTTCATACAACTGGGTGCCAATAAAGGATTTTCACCATAGTCTAGTTCATTACTTGACATTTTCACTTCCTAGAAGAGAAGTGTCTCACCCAAGGCATGCCAATACAATAAAGAAGATAAGGGATCATATAATAGAACCAAGGAATAATAGAACATTCAAACTAGTCATGGCACAAATAATACACTCAACTTTACTATGATATCTAATGTTCATTCCATAATTAAACAAAAACACTATGTAGCCGGGAAGCATCATAAGATAAACAAGAGCTGTAATCTCAAAAAAAATTTAAGAGGCCAATTAATTAATCATTCATTATAACACATAGACATAGAATCATTCCCACAACACTTCATTATATTATCAACCATATAATTATAATACGGTGCATATGTTTAGGAGGATATGAGATTACGCATAACTCATAAAGGATATATCATAACCATAACAAAAAGATACGAGTATAGAGAATATAAGCGGCTCACAACCTCACGTCGACAACATCTCAACATACATTGAAATTATTTTTCTTTGAATTATTTCATTTAGCCTTTTCTGAGATATTCATCCTTGATTCGACTTACTTACTTTGGTCCACTTTGAAAAAAATCTAAGTTTTTTTGGTCCTTCTCATCTTTGTTCTTTTCAAAATCTAGTACTGCATGTCCTTTCTTTGTGACATTTGTGAGTCCTAAGGTAATTCTTCTAACTTATTTCCACCACTTCTTTCTTTTTTGTTCTCAACTTCTAGGTTTGGTTTGATCACTTGTCTTGCCATTTCTCGCAATCTTCTCCACGTTTGTTTTTCGACCAAAACATAGTCAAAAGTTTCCAAAACCATTAAATAAACGAAGGACCCAACACGCGCCAATCTATATGGTGATTTTGAGACCCACAAAATTCATAGAGCATGTTTCTTGGAACATTTGAATAGTTTTTAAAAACATGACAAATATGGGGTGGCTATCCATATGTATGATAAATCACACAATATTCATTTGTGTGTTAGTTTTTTGTAGCATCGGTTGTTTTATAGCCACAAAATTTGGTGGAGAGGCTAGAATACGGGAGATCTCCAAAACCCATGAATCGTTTTTGGAAATTCCACATAGAGATTGTTGGGGGTCCTGTGTTTTGATATATTGGAAAATCAAAAGACAAGGCAACATCGGAACCAAACTTTAGAGTTCCGAGGATCTAGCCCTCTTTGTTCTCGGAGAGGGATCTCTCAAAATTACTTTTTTTTGCAAAGGCTTATCTTGTTTGATTTTAGTATTGGTTTTAGACTAGTTATTAAGTGCAAGTGTTTGTCATGTTTGTTTGGTTGAATGACATAGGAGAACATGAAAGGTCTAGGAAAGATAGCTAGAAAGGAGAAATGTTAGATTCATTGGGCAATGGATTCAAGAAGGGGTTTATGAAAAACTCATCAATGGATATGGGATATTAGAGGGAAAATCTAACTTGGCCACGAGGATCCTTTGGTTTTGTGAATGAGATGGACATCAATTATTTGGAAAGAGAAATTGACTTCTCAACAAAGGGAACTTGAAAACATAACTTGAACAATAAAGAGGTATTTGATAGACGGGGGCTAACCATGAATTCTACAAACCACACTTTAAGCAAATAATGACTTCAAGACAACTTTCAAAATGAAATCTAAGATTCGGGGAGCACATCCTATTTCCTCAAATATTTTATTTCAAATGACTTAGAAAACATAAAATATTCACTGATAATTACGATCAGAGAAGAGGAGCACCTAAAAAACATCTATTATCACAACTATAAAGACCTTTAAAACAATTTTTCAAGTAAGTACAAAGGGCATGATCAAAACATACCTCCTTGGCTAACTATAAACAATGTTACTTCAAAAGGGAGACCTCAAAAATAGTTTTCAAGTGGCGACGGACAAGCGGGGAAAACCATAAATCATCTCTGAAACCAACTATTTGAACTATTAGAGAAATAAACAAGAATGAGGACTAAAGAGAGAGATTAAAGACTCTAAAATACCTCGACGAGAAGAAAACATAAAACAATGAAGGATGAACAGGGTCTAAGGTGCTTCTAGGAGTCATTTCTTAGCCTAAGCTTTTCATCCTACTTGTAGTGAGCATTTATGGAACAAAATGAAAATAGGAGAAAACATCAAACGAGTTCTAAATACTTCACCCAAAACCAAGCTCATGGATCCAATGATAGAGCCTTCTCAATAACAAGCATGTTTCAACATCATCAAGCTTCCAAGACTTCAATTTCTTCCTCAACTTCGGATAGACTATGTATTATTTCGGGAGAGTTTCGGTATTACAACTAGTGAGCAATCAACAACTTATCATCTTCTTGAAGTATTTATAGAATAAATGAGGAGGTGCAAGAGTTTTTAGGATTGAAGTGTAATAAATTATGCACTAAATGCAAATCCTAGCCTTGAAAACCATGCAAGGCCTAAGGCGAGAATGTATTTCATCTATAACTACGCTTCATTACTACTGTTTTACTGCTTATTTTTAGGCTTAATGGGAAAAAAAGATTGACTTCGAGGCCTATTTATCTTTTACAATAACTTCATCGACGAGTTTGAAATATCTTATTTTGTTTAAAATAAATATTTAGTTGTCTTTAGTCAAATATCTTACGTTTGGCAATAACTAGGCCTTCTATTGATTTATAAGTGTTGCGGTGGCTCTTACGGTAGATGGGGATTCAATTAGCCCCACGATGTGGCGATAAAGGTCTCCTTTGCTGATATTTTCCTCTGTTTAATCTTAAAACACCTTAATCTGCTTTAGATATCGTGTTTTAGGCCTAATTAGGCCTCGATCTTAGTCTTCGAGTCTTTATTCTCTAATATTAGCTTGGTTTTTTATATCTTTTTATTCCTAAGGATTAAAAGCTGTGATCTTCACTCTTTGGCCTTAATTAATCCCTCTTTAACCACTGATTCTTCATTTGCTAATACAATTTGTTGTTGTTTTACGGTGGCTACAAGCGATATTAGGTCATGGTGGGTTCTACGAGATTGAGGACCGTACTCCAAATGAGTCAAACATGGACTTTAAACTACGAAACTCCTTTTCCTTTGGTTTTATGCCACATAATCATCATTACGAGCATTTTTATCATTTGGATTGTCACTGGGAAGAACACAGAGCAAACATTATCCAAAACCCTACAAAAAACACACAAACTTGTTATAAAATCCTACGAAAATGGTTTAAGACTACGTCAAAGGTTTGGAGAAAGGGGGATGGAACTATGCGAAATGGAGGATTTTGTAGAAAAAAACGGAGAAAAAACCCCTAGCGAAAGAAAAAAAATGGGTGCGAGATGGAGTTTTGGCACCAAAATGAATAAGAGCAGATTGATCTAGAATGATCAACGGTTGAGATTTCTCTGATGAAATATCTTTAGAAGATAATGGAGGGTGAAAAAAAATTTTGGGGGTTAGATCTAATGCGGGGACATGTCGGATTAAAACAATTGATGACCTAGATCGTCTTTGGAGCCTTTGGGGAGAATACATGAGAGGTCAATGAGTTGAAAATGCGAAATAATATCAACTATTTGATTGGAATAACGAACGGTGGAGATCATTTGATCAAGTATTTTGGGAGGATAGAGGAGTAAAAATGGCTTGGGGTTGAGAAGTAATATGAGTCGTTGGATAGCGGTGATGGACGGCAGAGATCGAGCGGTGAAATGTCTTGGGAGAAGAGGTGGGGGGAAAAATACTTGTGATCGGGTTAAGTTAGGACCGTCGGATCGGATCGATCGACGGCTAGGATTTAACGAAGAATTATGTTGTGGAAGAGGGTGGTATAGTAGAAAAAAAACTAGTGGTATTACGCGACATTGGAAGTGGTTTATGGTTTTTCGAAAATTTACGCGATTCCACACGTTGCTTGACACATGGATTTACAATACGCCCTCATCGCATAATTTTTAGGCGTTAAACCTCGGATGAAAAAAAAATGTGAAAACGTGCCATCAAGCTTTGTTGGATCGGGGGGTCAAGATCCGATGGTGTGGAAAAAATTGTGATGGGGTAAGTTGCGGGACGGGGAGATAGTGGGATCCACGCGGCGGTTTGTGAGTGGATGGGAGTTTTACGAGGCGGGGGGGTAGGTCCCAGATGGAATTTGGGCATATCGGGTTGAATCTCGTCCGTTTGATCTAATGAATTGGATGGTCGGATTTAATCTCCGGGGGTAGAGTTATGAAATGAGGAAAGCATGGTAGGAGAGGGATTAGGTTTAACAACAACTGTTGATCTGCACGGATCAATGGTGGATCTTCACCGAAGAAACTAACCATCGAGTTTTATGAAATAACGAAGAAATAAAAGAAATTAGGGTTTATGGAAGTGTTCTAAGACTTTAGCGCACAGTTGCGGGGGCTTATGGTATCATGCGGCGAGAGGGTCTACTAGAGTTAAGCCCTCGGGAGCTAAAGAAAATTATATGCGAGAAAAAGGGTGTTTTTGGCCTAAAAAATAGAGTTTTTGAGCCAATTTAGTGGTTCAGATAAGGGAATGAAGGTATTTTAAAACCAAATAATAGAGAAACATAAGGTTTAAAAAGGGATTTTGGAGTGCTTTTTGAAGGTTGAATGAAGCTTTATGGAGGGATTTTATGAAGAAAAAAGGAGATGACAATGGGGTTATTCATGAGTGAAAGGAGGGGTAAAATGAAGGGAAAAAGTGGGTTTTTAAGCGGTCTTATTTAGGAAAACAACATATTTTTCAGGGTTTATGAGGGAAACGAGTAGTGAAGATTAACTAAAATATTATTTATCTTCATAAAAAAATTCAAAGATGATAGGTTTTCAAAGGGGAATTATCTCTTGAAGTTTTGAAGAACAAAATTAGCCACTTTTTTGGTATAACAAAATTTATTAGTGGCTAAAAATGGCTCCACTTGGGGAAGGCAGTGGTTCTTTAGGTGTCTAGAACCTTAGCTACAAATCTTTGGCCTTCATTAAACTAGTGCCTTAATCCATTGGGCAGCAACATTTCTTTTTGATGATCTACTGCGGCAATTTAAAACAATGGAATTCTATCAAAACAACATGTCTACCTACCCATTCCTAATGATCCTAACATTTTTTCTTCTTTCGGAGTGCATTGAAGTGGCACACTCTCTTCAACAAACATTTTATTCTTTTGAAAAACAAAAAAATAATCTATTTCTAATCTTATTTATCCATGAACTCGGTTTAAATAGTTGAGTTCATATGCTTCTCTACCTAACTACGTACGTCATCGAGATTAGGCATATCGACAAACTTTTATTCTTTAAATTCAAAAAATAGAAATTTAAAAGCGAACAAGCCGAGATTGAGCAGTCTAACTTGTTGCTGATCTATGGCATAAAAACAAGCTACACATAGACTATTATTTTGCAAAAAAAATTAAAAACAAAATGAGAAGGCTTAAGATACGAAAATTAAAACTTCCTTCATTATCTCTTGACTCTCATTTTGAATTTATTTGAAATTTGCCTTTCCTATTTTTCTGGTTCAAGTTTTGAGTATATTAGAACCAGTTCTCTTTCAATATCAAAGGTTCATGATTTGAGCATGTTTGAACCTTCTTTTTTTCTAGCATAATCTATCTTGCTTGATAAGCCAAGATTAAGCTATTTAGAAAATCTAATTCACTAACCTATCAACGATAAATTGAAAAAACTAATTAGTCATGATTAAGTTGTATGACTAACTAGAATTGTGTTTTTTAGGAGTGGCATTTGAGCTTGCACACTTTTTAGACTTTATCTATGTTTTTTTGGTATGGAAAGTTCGTACCTTTGTTGTTTTACAATCTACCCTCTTTTCTCTTTTCTATTGTTTTTGGATTTCCATTTTTCTAACTTTGAATGCAATGTTCAAACAATGATATTTACAATGGAAAACAAAATGCTTTGAAACTCATGATTCTTGGCGAAGTAATGCTAGAGCATCACTGCCATTGACGGAGACATCCATATAAATCCTCTCCATTCAATTCCTTTAGAAAAAAAATGCATTGTGACCCCTCTCGGCATGAATAATATAGGTTCCTTTCCACAAGTTCTCAAAACTTTCCATGTTTTCCCTTCTCTTCTCTTCTTGAATCCCATTTAAGAACAACATTTCCAACTTGGAAATTGTTTGCGTTAGTGCTCTTGTCAAATAGCTTCTTGATATTTTCTTGGACTAATTGTGTTCTCTCATAGATTTCTTCTCTAGTGTCTTGTAAATGAATTGTTTGGTTGATTCTTCTCTGCATATCATTCTCTTCAATACGTACTTCTTGGAGGAGTTTCATGGCTGGAACTCCTAATGATGTTGGGAAAATTTGAATCCATGCCATAAAATAGGCTGATAGGGGGGACATATTTATTGACTTTTTTTGTAGTTAATCTATCGGCCCATAAGGCATGAACCAACTTACTTGTGCCATGATTTATGATTACTGCTCCAACAACTTTTTGATGATATTGATGAGGCTTTTTGTTGGAGGATTTAGCTAATCCATTTTCTTGGGGATAGTAGGCGGTAGAGTTGCCCAAGGTGATGTGGTATTTGTGAAAATAATCAACCATTCTCTTAGACTTGAAGGCAATAACATTATTTGTTATGATTTTTCTAGGATAACCAAATGCGGATAGGATATTTGTTTCAAGGAACTTGATAATGACAGAGTTAGTAGCATTCCTAGGGGGTATAGCTTCTATCCACTTGGTAAAGTAGTCGGTGGTAGTGAGGATCCACTTATGTTGGGCTAATGAAGATGGGTGAATTTCCCCAATGAAGTCCAAGCCCCATTGTTGAAAGGGTGCCTCAACACTAATAGGATGTAAAGGTAAGGGAAGGAGTTTCCTTTTGCCATAAAAAAATTGACACTTATGGCAAGACATGACTAACCAGAGTATCGGGGGGAAAAGGGTGGGCCAATAGTGACCAAATGCGAGGGATTTTGTTTGTTGTGGTCTTCAGTAGAGGTGTCCTCCACATTATCATTCATGCAACTCATGCATTATTTTTCTGCATCATCTTCAAGTAAACATTTAAGCAAAATTCCAACAACATTTTTCCAATACAATACCCCATCTAATATGAAATAGCTCAAAGCTTTCTATTTCAAAAAATATAGCTTTAGTTTTAGACAAAGAATGAGGGGCATTCAAATATAAAAAGCACGAAATGATGTTAGCATACCAAGCGGGAATTCGAAATGTTTCTTCAATGAAAAGGGGCGAGTGAATTCTTCTATTTCTTCCAACACATCCACCATATTCATATCTAGTGTTTGGAAGTTTGATTCAGCCATGAGTATTGCTAGTACTTGCCCTTTAATCGGTTTGGTGGGCCTGATTTCTAAGTCATATTCAAGAATAGTTGCAATCCATTTTCCCCTTTTACCATCGGGGTCTTGACTTAGAATATCCTTGACAACGGTATGTGGAACAAAAGCAATTATGTGAGAGTGTAAAATGTAGATTCTAATGTCCTTTAAAGTTTTTCACTAATGCTAAGGCTTGCTTCTCCATCTTGTTATATTTGAGAGGAGCATCTCTTAAGGCCCTAATAAAGAAGGATATTGGTTGTTCTCGTCCCAAATAATTATTTTGAAGTAAAAGCTGTAGCTATTGTATGTTCGGATGCAAAAGAAAAGATATAAAAGTCTTTGGTGAAATGCTGGACTAATCAAGGCTAGTGTTTGAGCGAGGGCTTGTTTAAGTAGTTCAAATTATTGTTTAGCTTGTAAAGTCCATTTTACACCTACCTCTTTCTTAAGCATGTTTGTAATGTTTCTTAATAGCTCGGCAAGGTTGGGGATAAACCTCCTCAAAAAATTAATCTTTCCAATGAAAGATTGTAATTCTTTGAGGCTTCTTGGATGGATGATTTGAAATATGCCATCTATCCTTTTAGGGTCTACTTTGATTCCCTCTTAGAAATTATGTGACCAAGAAGTTTAACTTCTTGGAGACCAAAAAGTGTCTTCTTGGGATTCAAATATAAGACAAATCTTCTACACTTCTCAAAAAAAATTTCTCAAGTGAATTAAATGCTCTTCATCAATTTTTGAAAAAAAATGGTTATATCATCAAGGTAAATGATTATAAAATAGCCAATATCTTCGAGAGAAGGCTATGTCCATGGCCCTTTGGAAGGTGGCCCTTGCATTCATCAAACCAAATGGAATTTTGACATACATAAAGGTGCCCCAAGGTGTAGAAAAAAGTAGTCTTGTGTTGATCACTTGGGAGTACTAACACCTAATTGTAACACGAGAACCCATCCAACAATGATTTTTTGACCCAACTACCCTCTGAATTATATGGTCCATCTTGGGCAAGGGGTAGTTTTCTTTTAGGGAGGATCTATTTAAGTTTCTAAGGTCAATACAAAGCACTGATTTACCATGTCTTTTTCCCTAACTGAAACTAAGTTTGACACCCACTACTGAATATCTAATAGGTACTATAATACTAGCATCATGCATTTTT
Organism: Pinus albicaulis; assembly: GCA_034641835.2. Taxonomy (NCBI): domain Eukaryota; kingdom Viridiplantae; phylum Streptophyta; class Pinopsida; order Pinales; family Pinaceae; genus Pinus; species Pinus albicaulis. The sequence continues at coordinate 1,154,757,051 of CM076578.1, forward strand.
TTCGGTTTCCGCCTTAACTAAAGGTAATAAAACAAGGTTTATCCTTCTTAGATTTTGTTTGAAATGTTTTTTATTTTCCTTAAGAGGAATTTTGTCTTTGAATGATGGTAGTATCATAAGATTTCGAGATCATTTTATCCCCAAAGCAAACACATCTCTAAATTCCTTGAACAACTTTAGGTATTGCAATTTTATGTGATGCGGGAGAGTGTTGGACAATTTAATCATCTTGGATTACGCTGAAGTTTGCCTATTTTATGTTCTTCTACCTCTGTTTCCCACAGGCTCCATTCTTGGTTCTTTGGCTACATCATTTAAATCAAAGAGGTGTTCTAAAGGTGTGAGACCCCTTGGAATTGTATTATTTTTGCATTGTAAAAATTCCAAGTATTTACAGTACGCATTGTCAAATAATTCTACTTCAAAAGGATTCTCACATTGATTCATATCAGCGGGATATGTCATGTCTATATCACGGGGTTTGTTCATTGTCCAAAAAAAATTTCTTCATGGCATTTGGTTTCTAAGTTTTCTTCATGGGTCTGGTTTCTAATGTTGGTATGACAAAATCATTTTCTAATTTCAGGGAAATCATCTATGTGTTTGTAAGAGTCAAACACTTGCCAATAATCCTCATTATCAAACACGGCGAGACTGTGTTTTACCTTTACATTAAGTTTTTCATTTATATGAGGTACTTGGCAATTCGTTTGGCATTGAAGGCAAGTTCATTTGCTAGATGATTTTGTGCTCTTGGGATGAAAATGAGTTCATATTTTTTCAAAGGTTTTTAATAAATCAAGGGTAGCATTTCGATATTCTCTAAGTATTGGGTTTCTAGCTAAATATTCTCCTTGGATTTGTCTTATGATAAGTTTAGAATCTCTTAGGATTGATATCTTTTGGGCTTGTAATTGTTTAAGCAATTGTAAGCCAAGGAGAAGATGCTTCATATTCAACAATATTGTTTGTGCATGGAAAATCCGAGTTTATATGAATAACTGCGATTTGTATTTTGAATCCATACACCTACCCCCTGCACTTGTTTTATTACAAGATCCATCAAAGTTTATTATCCAAATTATATCTGCCTCATTTTCATTTTCTTGTTGTTGTTAATTGCTAATGTTTTGTGTACTGCTTTGAGGAAAGTTCGATTGTTACGGTAGCTGATTTCCTCTTTGTTTTCCTTTTCTTGTTGGGTGATTTCATCTTCATTGTACAAGATAAAGGAATCTAAGATTGATTGAATGGAATAGATTGGGGAGTAGTTTGGTTTATCTATGTTGCTCACCATGTATTTCATGTGGGATTATCTGTATAATCTTCTGTTTTGGTTAAAAACTAGGATGGTGGCATAAGACATGTCCATTTGAAGGCTTCCCTAAAGTTTGGCTCCCCATGATCTTGATAAAAGCATGCCATATTTTTTGGGGAATGTCGGCTACAACTATGTCCAATACTAGACTCTTAGCATGGATTTGAGATAAGTTAACACATAAATATTTGATTAAACCCAAGCATTTGACTCTATTTGAATCAAAGGAATACAAATCCTTGTATGGTTTAGTAATTTCTAAGCCTAAGCTTTCCATTACTACTTTGGTCATAATATTATGTGAAGCTCGAGTCTAACATGGCATTGTGTAAGATTTTTTAATGTATATTCAAAATAACATAGAAGGGAGGGAAAACTCTTTCTTGGTATTTTCCTTCAACTTTTGGACCAAACAACAAACTCGGGCTTGTCATCTTGTCAAGTTTAATGTGTCGAGATCACTTCCTAAGTTCAAAGCTTTCAAAACTTGGTTTTTGTACACTTCTTGGGTTACTAGTTCGGCTAAAGGTATGGTAATTTTTATCGTTGCAATATCTCCCTCTAGGTTGAAAGGAACAATTGATTTGGTCATATTTACATCTGTTTTTTTCAATTGAATTCATTTCAGCAATTTTGATTTGCTGAAATTTGTTTGGGCTGCTAATTGGGACAATTTTGTTGGGTCCACTAGGCTGAAGTACTAGGGGGTGCTTTGTTCAACATTTGACTAGCTTCTTTTCTCTTTGTTTAAATCTGGTTTCTTAGCCAAAATGTTGGCTTTCTCTGCTGTTTTCTTAGGGTTGATTTTAGCGTTTTTTCTTAACGGTAGTGCTAGTGTTCTTGTCTTTTGAATTGTCTATGTTCCCTTTGCTCCTAAGATCATATTGTTTGTGCACCTCCATGATTTCATTTTCAAACCCCAATCTATAATCATCGGAATTCTCATAGGTGTTTTCATTTTGATCTAGAAAGAAGAAACATTGTTCTTCTTCGATGAGGGAAAACATCATCCCCATTTGTCGATCCAATCAAGTTTACATGACCTTCTCCTAACCTTTCAATCTCTCTTTCCTCCTCATATTGATCTACATAGTTTTGTTGGAAGGGAGGTCTAATACGTTGGTCATTTTCTTTTTGCCTATCTTGATTGTCTTATCTTCTATAATTCTAATTTCTATTTCTATTTTGGTTGTTTTGAGGTTCTCTTGGTGGCACTCTATCATTCAAGTTGATTTTTTTCAAGAATATTCTCCATTACTTTCACTAGGTTGTCAATTTTGGTGTCGAGAAGATGAGGTTGAGGGTGCAATGTCATCTTTATAAGTTACCCTCTTCTACTGATCTCAACCTATTTCTTTTCTCAATTATGTTTGCTTCTACACTCACGGCTCCTTTCTGCATGTCTTCTAGAGTTAAGTAATCTCTCTTCCTTAGTTGATAGGCCATTTCGGCATCAAAACCTTGAGGATATCTTACTAAGGCCATGCCTTGGGGAGGTTTCATGTGAGGTGGAAGAGCATTGTAGATACTATTAAACCTGGTGGAGTAATCATGAACACTCTCCCCTTGATTTCTTTTAAGACTTCTATACTCTGCTAAGATTTGGAGAGGATTCCTTTTTTATTTCCCATCTTTGTTTATGAATTTTTGATGCAAAGCGGGGAGATCATTGATGTTGTTAGGAGTTAGGCTTTTAAACCATTTTTTTACTTCTCCTCCTAAACTTTGGGCAAAGATTCTCATTTTAATAGTATCATAATTTATCTCCATGTAATCAAAAGCATCATTCATTTTGTCTACATTACGTTGAGCTTGATAGTAGGTTCATTTGCGGTGAAATGAGGAATTTTAGATTGATAGTCATTTGGTAAAGGAAAGCGAGAGGTTGTGGTAACACTAATGGGGCATACCATGTTGCCATGGGTTTGGAAAGAAATGTGGATTTACAAGAGGGAAAGTGGGCTGAAATGGAGTGTTTTGAACAATGGTAGTATGGATTGGAGTGGAAGAAACACTTGGGCCGGCAAAGCGGTTTTGAGCGAGTTATTATAAAAGAGGCTAAAGTTGTGAAAAAAGTTTGGGAATCGGGGAGGGAGTAGAAGGTGAAGCTTCTCTACTAAAGCTCTGTTTCCAATCTGCGGTTTAAAGATCAGCTTGGTTTAAATCACCTTGAGTCCTAGTTCTAAAGATGTTCTTTGTATGATGTAAGTCAAAGTGTGAATCCTCCAAGACGACAAGGTTTTTCGAGGGACGGATTTTGTTCTTGGGATGTTCCTATCATTGGGCTGATTTTCAGGACTTAGAATTTTGCCACAAAATTCTTTCTAGATTGTCAACTATTACGGGAGGATTAGGGTGCTGGATTAGATCTAGTGTTGATCCTATGTGAAGCTAGACTTCTTTTCAAAAAATGAGAGAGGTTGAAGTTTTTTAGGAATTTGTTTTTGAAAATTTTGCCTCTCCACAATGTCTTATCTAGTATGGGACTAGGCTTATAAACTTCCTCGAGGTTGGTTAACACGGTCCTAAGAAAATATGGAGACCTAGATGAGTAATAAGCCTCACTGGGGCCAATGGAGTCGCCACGTGGAAAAATTTTAGCTTCTATGAAGGTAAAATATTGGATGGTTCCACTACCATGTTTATTATGAAGCCAAAGCGAGCTATTTTTTTTGGGGTTTTTTACGAGTTTTTTTAGTCCTATGGGTTATGAGAGTGTCCTAAATCCGATTCAACACTTAGCTAAGGTGTTTAAAACATACAAAGTTCACTCTTATGGCTTCGTAGCTGATTCCTTCAAGGTTTGATAAGGTTCTATGATAATCCTAAGGGTTACTTAGTTTGCCATGATTCAAATAAGTCCTATCTCGATTACCATTATGCTTGGTAGTGCTTGAAGAAAGCTACTTATATTGTCTTTGGAAAATGAGTGTTTTGTTTTAAGGAGTTTACTCGGTGTCCCACAGTGATCACCATTATGTTGGGGTCCTTTGTTTTGATAGATTGGCAAATCAAAAGACAAGGCAACATCAAAACCAATCTTTAGAGTTCAAGGATCTAGTCCTCCTATTCTCGAGAGAGAGATCTCTCAAATTTACTTGTTTTGCAAATGTTTATCTTGTTTGCTTTTAGTATTGGTTTTAGACTAGTTATTAAGTGCAAGTGCTTGTTTTTTTTGTTTGGTTTGAATGACATAGGAGAACATGAAAGGTCTAGGAAAGATAGCTAGAAAGGAGAAATGTTAGATTCATTGAGAAATGGAGTCAAGAAGGGGTTTATGACAAAATCATCAATGGATATGGGATATCGAGAGGGAAAATCTAACTTGGCCACGGGATCCTTTGGTTTTGTGAATGAGATGGACATCAATGATTTGGAAAGAGAAATTGAATTCTCAACAAAGGGAACTTGAAAACATAACTTGAACAATAAAGAGGTATTTGATAGACGGAGGCTAACCATGAATTATAAAAAACCACACTTTAAGCAAATAATGACTTCAAGACAACTTTCAAAATGAAATCTAAGATTTGGGAGCACATCCTATTTCCTCAAAGATTTTATTTCAAATGACTTAGAAAAACATAAAATATTCAATGATAATTGCGAGTCATAGAAGAGGAACACCTAAAAACATCTATGATCACAAAATTAAAGACCTTCAAAACAATTGTTCAAGCAAGGACAAAGGGCATGATCAAAACATACCTCCTTGGCTAACTATAAAAAAAATGGTACTTTCAAAGGGAGACTTCAAAAACGAGTTTTCAAGTGGCGGCGGACAAGCGGGGAAAACCATAAATCATGTTGAAACCAACTATTTGAACTATTAGAGAAATAAACAAGCATGAGGACTTAAGAGAGAGATTAAAGACTCTAAAATACCTCGGTAGAAGAAAACATAAAATAGTGAAGGATGAACGGGTCTAAGGTGCTTCTAGGAGTCATTTCTTAGCCTAAGATTTTCATCCTGTTTGTAGTGAGCATTTATGGAACAAAATAAAGAAATAGGAGAAAACATAAAAGCAGTTCAAAACACTTCACCAGCAGCTAAGCTCATGAATCCAATGATAGAGCCTTCTCAAGAACAAGCATGTTTCAACATCATCAAGCTTCCAAGACTTCAATTTCTTCCTCAACTTCAAACGAGACTATGTATTATTTCAAAGATTTTTCGGTATTACAACTAGTGAACAATCAACAACTTCTCATCTTCTTCGGAAGTATTTATAGAAGAAATGAGGAGGTGGAAGAGTTTTAGGATTTAAGTGTAATAAATTCTACACTAAATGAAAATCAAAGCCTTGAAAACCATGCAAGGCCTAAGGCGAGAATTTATTTCATACGTAACTTCTGCTTCATTACTCTGTTTCTACTATTTTTTAGGCTTAATAGGAAAAAAAGATCGACTTCGAGACCTATTTATATTTTACGATAACTTCACTAACGAGTTTGAAATATCTTCTTTTGTTTAAAATAACTATTCAAGCTGTCTTTAGGCAAATATCTTCTATTTTGGCAATAACTAGGCCTTCTTTTGATTTATGAGTCTTTGCGGGTGGCTCTTACGGTAGTTTGAGGGATTCAATTAGCCCCTGTTGTGAGCGATAAAGGTCTCCTTTGCTTTGATATTTTCCTATGTTTAATCTTAAAACACCTTAATCTTCTTTAGATATGTGTTTTAGGCCTAATTAGGCCTCGATCTTATTACGTGAGTCTTTATTCTCTAATATATCCCTCTTTAACCTCTGATTTTTCATTGTTGATACACTTTGTTCTTTGGTTTACGGTGGCACAAAGTGATGTTAGGCCGTGGTGGGTTCTTGAGATTGAGGATCGTACTCCGGATGAGTCAAACATGGATTTTAAACTTTGAAACTCCTTTTCCTTTGGTTTTATGCCACGGAATTGTCATTACGGGCATTTTTTATCACGGGATTGTGAGTCGGGAAGAACACGGAGCAAACATTATCCAAAACCACGCAAAAAACACACAAAATTGTTATAAAATCCTGCGAAAATGGTTTAAAGAGCTGCATGGGAGGTTTGGAGAAGGGGGATGGAACTATGCGGAATGGATGATTTTGCGAGAAAAAAATAGAGAAAAAACCCACGGCGGAAGCAAAAATGGGTGTAGATGGAGTTTGGGCACTAGAGTGAATAAGAACCAGTTGATCTAGAATGATCAATGGTTGATATTTCTCGATGAAATCACTTTATAAGATAATGGAGGGTCAAATTTTTTTTGGGTTAGATCTAATGCGGGCCATCAGATTAAAACAATTGATGGCCTAGATCATCGTTGGAGCATTTGGGGGAGAATACATGAGAGGTCAATGAGTTGAAAATTTGAAATAATATCAACCATCCGATTGGAATAACGAATGGTGGAGATCATTTGATCAAGTATTTTGGGAGGATATAGGAGTAAAAATGGCTTGGGGTTGAGAAGTAATATGAGCCATTGGATGACGAGTGATGGACGGTCGAGATCGAGCGGTGAAATGTCTTGGGAGCATAGGTGGGGGAAAAAATACTTGTGATCGGGTTAAGTTAGGACCGTTAGATCGGATCGATCGACGGCTAGGATTTAACGAATAATTACGTTGTGGAAGAGGGTGGTCTAGCAAAAAAAATCTAGTGGTATTCGCGCGGCGTTGGAAGTGGTTTATGTTTTTCCGAAAATTTACACGATTCCACGCGGCTGCGACACATGGATTTACAATACCGCCCTCATCGCGTAATTTTTAGGCGTTAAACCTCAAATGCAAAAAAAAATGCTAAACGTGCTATCAAGTTTGTGGAATTGGAGGGTCAAGATCCGACGGTGTGGAAAAAAGTGCGATGGGGTAAGTTGCGGGGACGGGGAGATAGTGGGATCCACGTGGCCGGTTTGTGAGTGGACAAGAGTTTTACGAGGCGAGGGGTAGGTCCCAGATGGAATTTGGGCCTATCGGGTTGAATCATGTTCGTTTGATTTGATGAATTGGATGATCGGATTTAATCTTCGAGGGCGGAGTTATGAAATGAGGAAAGCATGGTAGGAGTGAGATCGGGTTTAACGACAGCAGTTGATGCGCAAAGATCAACGGTGGATCTTCACCAAAGAAACTAACCATCGGGTTTTATGAAATAATGAAGAAATAAAGGAAAGGAGGGTTTATGGAGGTGTTCTAAGACTTTAGCGCCTAGTTTCGGGGCTCATGGTCTCATGCAACGGAGGATCTACCAAAGTTAAGCCCTCGGGGGCTAAAGAAAATTCTATGCGAGAAAAGGGTGTTTTTGGCCTAAAAAAGCAGGGTTTTTGAGCCAATTTAGTGGTTCCGATAGGGGAATGAAGGTATTTTTAAACCAAATAACGAGAGAAACATAAGGTTTAAAAGGGATTTTTGGAGTGCTTTTGAAGGTTTAATGAGGCTTATGGAGGGATTTTATGAAGAAAAAAGGGGATGAAAATGGGGTTATTCATGAGTGAAAGGCGGGGGTAAAATGAAGGGAAAAGTGGGTTTTTTTAAGCGAGTCTTCTTTAGGAAAACGGTAGATTTTTTCGAGGTTTATGAGGGAAACAACGGTGAAGATTAACTAAAAGATTATTTATCTTCATAAAAAAATTCAAAGATGATAGGTTTTCAAAGGGGAATGATCTCTTGAAGTTTTGAAGAACAAAATTAGCCACTTTTTGGTATAACATAATTTATTAGTGGCTAACGGGAGATTACTTAATTATATTATTAGCCTATTTTTTAAATATTTCCTAAGTCTAAACTTAGGGAATATGGCTAATTAATAATAATTAATTAATTCAAGGTGAGAATTCTCTAAAAAAATCACATGAATCGATCCATAACTACTATGATCCATCGATTAAAATTGAATATTTGTCGTTCAAGTCCCAACATGAATACATAAGAAGGGATTGATGTGGTGATGGAGAATACACCAAATTCACTTAGAGAATTCAATTTTATACGGTAGGAACGGTCGGCTTCGGAGAGTTAAAGCTTCGGTAAGGAAGCAAAGATAGTGAGCTCCGGGGATAGTGATCTAGAGGAAGTTTTCCGGGATGCGAGAGGAAGCAACAATAGGGATGAGTTATTCTTAGTGAGGAGTGAATATGACTATGAAGTTGCTTCATAGAAGAAGTTCTATGTAGTTGGAGAGAAATTTTTTCTTAGTTCTAGAGGCCGGAGCAAAGGGTCAAGAGTGTTGGAGAGGTGATTTCCCTAGTAGAGATAAGCATAACGACTTCATCGAGAGGTTGCTCAAAGGCTTAATGTCGGAAGGTCTACATAGAGAAGCGAAAATATTGGCACGGAGGGTCCGGGAAGTTGACTTTTATAAAGGAATTTGTGCCAAGATTTCTTGAGGAAGAAAGAGTAATTCCCTTAAAATAAAATTTCCCGGATTTTCATGTTGTTTGGATTGCCATTTTGGCATCCATAGATTGCACCTAGAATCACTACGACATAATAATAAAAACCCTCACTATTGCATCGATTTTCCCAAGTTGGGTTTTTCCAAGGACATTTGTCCAAAAATAAGGGTGTCAATATTTGTGTGTGTGCTAGTATTTTTCTTAGTTTCCATCGGTATTAATTTCTCGGTTAGGATAAATATTACTAGTTGTTGCAATAGGATTTCGAGTTTTGATTTTTTTCACATGGTATCGAGCATAAGTGATTAGTTGGAAGCTCAAAAGTGAAGAGGAAAATTTCCTTTGCTCAAAGGGAGTAGCGGGTTGACATTTATAGAGGCAATGTAGTCCATTTCTAGGCATGTGAAGTTGCTTGGGGAAGTTCTATTTTTTAGAGTAGAGAGGCGAGAAAAATTTGACTTTCTAGTTTGAGTAATTCCAACGAGTAGAGGGAGAAACTCACATTTTTGGTGACCATATTTCTAGTTGGATGCGAGAGGGTTTTGCGGTAGGTTTCTAAAGAAAAACTAGCATCGAGGTGGAAGATAAAAGTACACACATAGAGGGATATATCTCTTAGAGGGTTTCTAGTCAATAAATATTTTTTTCCCAGGGATGCAAATTGGCGGTAGCATCTAGAAGAACAACATATTCAAGGAGGGAGTGTGAGTAGCGAGAGAAACAACAGAAGCGAGAGGAAGAGAGTTTTTTCTAGGTCATATCAGAGATGGCCATAGTGGAGCTTTGGGATCAAGAAATATTGGAGGGTGCCTCCAACTATGTCATACTGGATGGAAAGGATGTTATTCCTTCTAGATGAATATGGTTTAAAACCTTATGTAGAAAGTGTCGTAGAATTTCCCAAGACCACTGATCAAAATAAGGAGTACAAGAAGGAGATGGATAATGCCAAGAGGATGATTTTGGATGGAGTGCGGGATCATTTCTTCTCACATGTGGTAGGATAATAAATAACCAAGGAGATGTGGGATGCCTTGGCGGAGCTACTTTGAGACTTCTTTCAAGCAATGGAATATGTACCTCCAAGATAAGTTGAGGGGCATGAGGATGAAGAAAGGTGAGAGAATATATTCCTTTCTCACTATGATTCGGAAGTCGGAGATCGGATGACGGGTTGTTGGGTCAACACCTCGACAGATAAATTTTGTATGATTTTCATTGAATAGTGTCTGCGAGAGGCTGGTAGGTATTATTCTAGAGTACCTTGGGAAGATATACCTTTCCTAGGTGGGATAGGATGAGGTACTGATCTGCAACGGGGAAGAGTGGAGGAGATCTCTATTTAATATATCCATCGGTGGAAACACTATTAAGGGCATGAAGAGTGAGGAGGAGAATGTGACTCTTACATCCAAGTGTCATGGTCGGACATAGGGGGGATACGAAGAAGAAGAAGCAAAAAGGACTTTTCAAAGGTAAAGTGCCTTAGATGTGGTGATCTTAGTCACTAAAAAATTAAATTTCCTACGAGAAAGAAGGATAAGTTGGAGAAGTAGGACCGGAAGGCGGCTTCAACGAGAGATCAACAAGTTTTCTCCTGGGTTAGAGGAAGATTTCTCTATGATTTACCACATACCTCTCGGGGAGTGAGGTGGGGTGACTTGAAGTTGTAGCCCTAAAGAGCTAAAAATATAGGAAGCATCCACGAGGATTCCACCTCATGGATCATTACACTGGATACAAGGGCCCAAATTTTTTCGGTAACCGGATGGATCAATGGTATTTAATGCAATCATAAAAAATAATTATGGTTTCATATATTGGTAGCGATCGGATGTTGGGGAGCGCAATCCAAAGTTGGCGGCAATGCGGGTGGCATAGTGCATAGTCGGCGACAACACAAAGCCTTTAATGGAAAGAGAAGTAGCTAATAATAGTCGAGAGACTTGGGTGAAAAAATGCATTATACTGAACACGAGTGATTGAATATTTTGGACGTTTTTTAGTTGCGGATGTTGCGATTCTTTACAACAATGGAGTTGTAATGTAGGTGCGGTGTTGAAAGCGATTACAATAGGGTCGATAACAACACAAATGTCACATATTAGTTGCGCGAGTGGTTGGTGGGAAGTGGAAGGAAGTCACAATAGCCGGAAATCAACAATCAGTGGAGATGATATATATACAAGATGTTGTGACATGGTATCCAACACTAGGACACATTCCTTGCTAAGAGTGAGTGTTATTTTTTTTGTGGCATCGGATGTGTTCTAGCTATGAAATTTGGTGGAGGGGCTAGAATACATGAGGTCTCCAAAACCCAAAAACGAGTTTATGTAAATTCCACATAGAGATGAATTAATTATATTATTAGCTAATTTTTTAAATATTTCCTAAGTCTAAACTTAGGGAATATGACTAATTAATCAAAATTAATTAATTCAAGGTGAGAATTCTCCGAGAAACTCACACGGATCGATCCATAAATGATATGGTACATTGATTAAGATTTAATATTTGTCATTGGAGTCCCAAAAGGAAGACATAAGAAGGGATCGAGGTGGTGATGGAGAGTACACAATAGTCACTTGGATAATTCGACTTTACAAAGTAGCAACGGTTAGTTGTTAGAGAGTTCAAGCTTCGGTGAGGCAACAAAGATAGTGAGGGGCAAGGAAAGTAATATGGAGGAATTTTTTCCAAATATGGAGAGGTAGCGAGAAAGAGGGCCGAGTTATGCCCAATGAGGCAATGTGAGGGTTTGCACGATTGCTTTAGAGAAGCGAGTTTGATTTAGCTAGAAAGAAATTTGTTATTAGTTCCAAAGGCTAGGCGGGAGGGTCCAAAGTGCCATAGGGCGATTTCCCCAGGTAGAGAGACACATAATCAATTAATTAGAGGATTATTATATGGTTGAAATCATAGTGTACTGCATGAGAGAAACATGAGGCTAACACAAAGGGACCCGGGGAATCAAGTTTTATGAAGGAAGTTGCGTCGAGATTTCTTGAGGGAGGAAGGGTAATTCCCTAAAAATATTTTTTCTGGATTTTCTAGTTCTTTGGATTTCTAGTTCGGAATCCATATATTATACTCAAAATTCTTTGTTTCATAATAATAAATACCCTCACAGTTGTAGATTTTTCCCATGTTGGTTTTTTGGGGGACATTTTTTCAAAAAATAACATTGTTAATCTATGTGTGTGTGTGCTAGTATTTTTTTGAGTTTTAGCGCTATTTGTTTTCCGAAATTTTTTTATTTGTGAATGGTGTAGTTTGTTTATTTTGATGTTGCCATAATATTAAAGTCTGAGTAATTAATTTATAAGTTAGGAGATATAATACTAGTTCTACTGTAATAGGATTTCAATTTTGAAATTTTCGCATTGTGGAGGTACCTTGTTGATTAGGAAATGCATGATAATGAGTATGTCATTGATACACAACATTTGTAGCAACTTGCACAACACCGGTAGTAGGCGATGGTGGAGTTAGCCCCCATGGGAATAGTAAGAAGTCCCATACCCCCTCAATCGTGGACACTTAGTGGCATGATTCCCTTTAACATGGAAATGAGTGCACCATACTTGAGAAAAAAAAGGTTGTGATGCATGCATATCCTTCAACCTCTCTTTCAAATTAGCAATCTTATGTTGTATTCCAATAATGGAAGGATCATCGGAAGTAGCACCTCGCATGTGCTCATGAGGGTATCGGCTCATTGCTTCAATCTTCATAGGCGGCTTAAGTGCATGCTAGTAGTGTATCAATATTTTGTTTGTGTTAAGGGAATTATGGTTAATGGAGGCAAGGATTTAATGATCCAATATCTTTAATGATTAGGATTGATTATATAACTCAATTTTTCCAATCACATTCGTTGGGTGTGGAGCACGATTATCTGTTTATTTTGTATAACGACATTGGACCCATGTACCTTAATGGGGCGAAAATGCGCCCAGAGTGCATGTTGCTGGGGGGTCCGGGGGAGGGGCGGATGCTGACTTTATGGAGCCCCCCTTGGTAGGGAGTTTTCGAGGGCGGTGCCCCGAAAGCTAAAAGCGGATGTAAAATTGCCTTGTAAAAGTATAATAATTTCTAGTCAATGCTGGGCCGTTCATTAGGTGGATGATCTAATGGTAGAAGTTATGTTTAGTTTAGGGTTTTTTTGCCCTAGAAGGCAACCCCTTGCTTGTATGAGGGTATTTTATTGTGTTTGTGTATTGTATGTGTGTATTCTCAAAGCGAGAAACATATAGGGGAGGCTTGTGAGAGAGAACGAGAGGATATTACCATGATTTGTTGTAGGTTGTGTCTCTTCATTTCTTGGATAATAGAAAGGAAGGAGCGGCTATTCGGGGTGGACGTAGCCCCAAAGCTGGGTGAACCACGTATATCTATGTCTCTACGGGTTTTTATGTGTTTTGTGTGCTTGTGTTTTCCACATATTTTATGTGTTGCATTTCTCTATTATATATAATTTTATAACAAGCTGGTATCGAGCCGAAGGTCTATTTGGGTGATAAACTCATAGGAAAGAAGGGTTCTGGTTCAAGTGGGAGCAATAGCGAAAGATGGTAAGTTTAGGGGTCGAGAAATTTAACGACCAAAAATTCCCCATTTGTGGAAGATGCGGATGGAAGATTATACGTATCGAAATATCATGTACCTACCATTGAGCGAGAAAAAACAAAGAATGCGACAACTATGACGGACGTAGAATGGGATATTCTTGATAGAAAGGCACTCGAAACAATACGGTTGTGCCTTGCGGCGTCGGTAGCCTTCACTATTTTGAAGGAAACAACAACAAAGGGTTTGATTAAGGTGTTAGTGAAATTATATGAAAAAACCCTCGGCCTCAAAAAAGGTATTTCTCATGAAATGCTTATTTAATATGAAGATGTCGGAAGGTGGATACTGTTGAGACCATTTAAATGATTTGAATACGGTTACCGATAAGTTAAGTTACGTAGGGGTAAAATTTTATGATGAAGTTAGGGCTCTTTTATTTACTGTGCTCATTGCCGGGAAAGTTGGAATGGTTTAGTTATGGCCATTAGTAACTACGTCTCTACGGTTCTAGTACTTTAAAGTTTGATGATGTTGTCGGTGCTATCCTTAGTGATGAAATGTGATGGAAAAATGCTGCGGTGATACATCGGGTAATGATTTTAGTGCGGAGTCTAGGGGAAGAAGAATGGAAAGAGGAAAGAGCTCGGGATATTGCAATAAATCAAGGAAAGGTAGATCCAAGTCCAGATTGGGGATAGTGTCTTTGGAAAATGTGGAAAGAAAGGACACCTAAAGAAAGATTGTAGATCTCGGAAGGGAAAAGAAGGAGAAGTGTAGCAAGAAAAAAAATCATGAATAAAATGTGACGGGTGATGTGTTACAAGATGCTTTAATTCTTTCTTTCGAAAATGTTACTAATTCTTGGGTTGTAGATTCGGGGGGTCTCATTCCATGCACACACGATAAGAAATATTTTCATGACTATGTTCACGGGGATTTTGGACAAGTCCATTTCGGTGATAATAAACCATGTAAAATTTTTTGGAATGGGTAAGGTTCTTGTAAAAACAAATAGAATGGAAACCAATGGCTATTAAAGGAGGTAAGGCATGTTCCATATCTGAATAAAAAATCTAATTTCAATAGGGAAAGTTAGGTAGTGGAGGTTGTGTGACAACTTTCACGAGATAAAACTTGGAAGGTCACCAAAGGAGCATGGTAATAGCAAAAAGGCGAAAAGGTTGGTACATTGTATTTATGCAATGGTATTTCTAACTACTGTTAATGCTTTAAATTTCGAAGGAGTAGATGCAACATTATGGCATCATAGGCTCAAACACATGAGTGAGAAGGGGATGAATATTCTTCACTCAAGAAATTTGTTGTCGGGTTTGAAGAATGTTGATTTGGATTTATGTGAGAATTGCATTTATGGAAAACGAGAAGAAAGTCGGATTTCTCGAGAGTTGGGAAAAGAAAAGAAGAGAAAAAAATTAGAGCTTGTGCATACGATTTATGGAGACCTACTTAGGTATCACCTCTTGGTGGCTCTCGTTATTATGTTACTTTTATTGATGATGCAACTAGAAAAACTTGGATTTATTGTATTCGAGAATAAATGCGATGTATTTGATACTTTCAAGATATGGAAAGTTTTGGTTGAGATTGAGACATGAAAGAAGTTGAAGTGTTTCGAAATCGGACAATGGAGGTGAATATTGCGAGAAAAGAGTTTGATGAGTCTTGTTCGGGAGCATGGAATTCGCGAGAGAGAAGACAATTCCAATAATACCACAAGAAAATGGTGTGTTAGAAAGGATGAACATAACAATCATGGAGCATGCAAGGTGCATGAGATTGCATGCAAGATTTCTGTACAATTTTTGGGCATATCTTGTAGATCTGCTTTATGTTTATCTAATAAACAAAGGGCCTTCAAGTTCCTTGGATGGTGGTATTCCACGGGAAGCATGGCCGAGGGTAAAAAGGTAAACTACTCTTTTTAAAGACTTTTTGGTTGTGAGGCCTTTGTCCATATTAATAAAGAAAATAGAACAAAGCTTGAGGAAAAATCAAAGAAATGTACCTTTATTGGCCCATGGTGTTAATGATTTTGGTTATTTACGATATGATTATGAAAATCACAAAATCATTAGGAGAAGAGATGTAATATTCAATGAAAATGTATTGTATAAGAATCCGTTGTAGGAAAAGAAACGAGGAAAAAGAAAACAAAGAATACACGAGTTCTTGATGAGATCACAAGAAAAGTAAAGGTGCTGAAAAATAATAATAATCAACAACCACAACAACAAAAACAATGACCACAATAGCAACATGCACCTCAAACACACAGAAAGTGGTGTCGAGAATATTTACCGGGATAAATAGACCCCCTAAACGATACACTCCTTCATTAAATTATATATTGTTGAATGATTACAGTGGACCCGAATGTTATGAAGAAGAAATGCGAGGTTGAAAGCGAGGAAGAAGTGGGAGCTGCCATGGAAGAAGAGATGGACTCCTTAATGCATAACCCGAGACTTGGGACTTAGTCGGGTTGCTGCACGTAAAACTAAATTTTAGAATAAATGGGTTTACGAAATTTGAAGGAAGAAGATGGAGGAAAACGGAGGTACAAAGCTAGAATTTTGATGAAGGGGTTCGCACAAAAAGAAAGGTATTGATTTTGATGAAATATTTTCTCCTGTTGTTAATATGACTTCAATCAAAACTATTCTAAGTCTTGTAGCAAAAGAAGATTTACATCTTGAACGGTTAGATGTAAAGACAAAAATTTCTCCATGGATATTTGGAGGAAGAGATCTGTGGAGCAACCCGAGAAGGATATGAGGTCAAAGGGAAGGAAAAATTAGTGTATGCGAGTTAAAGAAAGAGCTTGTATGGCTTAAAAAACAAGCTCCAAAGGCGATGGTATCTAAAATTTGATAGGTTTATGTACGAACAAGGTTATACTAGATGTCACTACGATCATTTTGTTTATATGAAAAAAGCAAAATGATGGCAGCTATATTATATTATTATTGTATGTAGATGACATGCTTATTGCGAGGGTCTAACATGCGGGGAAATAAATGTGCTCAAAAGAAAATTGGAAAATTCATTTTCAA
Organism: Pinus albicaulis; assembly: GCA_034641835.2. Taxonomy (NCBI): domain Eukaryota; kingdom Viridiplantae; phylum Streptophyta; class Pinopsida; order Pinales; family Pinaceae; genus Pinus; species Pinus albicaulis. The sequence continues at coordinate 1,154,773,393 of CM076578.1, forward strand.
TGAAGGATTTGGGAGACTGAAAAACAAATCCTTGGTATGAGAATAACTAGAGACGGGAAAAAATCACAAATTAACATTGTCTCGGAATGAGTACATACAAAAGGTGTTGAAAAGATTTAATATGCAAAATGAAAAAACCGGTTAGTACACATTTTTCTAGCCATTTCAAACTTAGTAAGGAGATGTGCCCCAAGACCCGAAGAAATGGAATACATGTCTAAAGTTCCATATGCATCGGTAGTTGGAAGCTTAATGTATGCAATGGTGCCTACAGAGCACGATATTTCACATGCGATGGGAGTTGTAAAGCGAGGTACATGAAAAAATCCGGGAGAAAAGAACATTGGATGGCGATGAAATGGATTCTCGGATATTTGAGAGGTACCACAAATCAAGCATTATGCTTTGGTGATTCAAACATTGATCTACATGGATATGTTGATGCGGATATAGCGGTGTGAGAGATAATAGGAGGGAGCACTACGGGATATGTTTTTCACGTAGGTGGAACAATTGTTAATTGGGTTTCAAAAAATCCAAAGTGTTGTTGCACTTTCAACAACGAAGTATGCTATGTTTAGCTTGCTACGAGAGGCTAGTAAGAAAATGATTTGGTTACAAACGTTTATGGATGAATTGGGTAAGAAGCATGATATGGGCATGTTATACGGTGATAGCCAAAGTTCCATTCATCTTGCAAAGAACTCGGCATTTCATTCCGAGGACTAAACACATACGACTCAAGTACCATTTCATACGGTTAGTATTGGAAGATGGACGAGTTGAAGGCGGGAAAGATACACACTAGCCGAATCCTGTGATATGCTAACAAAAGTTGTAACGAGGAAAAAGCGAGAATGTGCTCGGTTTCAATTGGTCTTCAAGGATGATGATGAAGATGAGAAACAACCAGGTCCAAAGAGGAGTCATTGTCCAAAAAATGAAGTAGCGACGGTCTTTGCTACAATCGATCTCCAAATGGGAGATTCTTGGGTGTGGAGCACTGATTATCTTGTTTATTTTTGTATCACAACGTTGGACCCCGATCACCTTAATGGGGCGGCAACGCCTACGAAAATTAAACACCACGGGGTGTCCGGGGAGGGCGAGGCTGCGACTTTATGGAGCCCCCCTCGAGGGCGGGGGGGGTTTCGAGGGCGGTGCCCCGAGCTAAAAACGGTGTAAAATTGCCTTGTAAAAGTATAGTAATTTCTAGTCAATCTAGTTCGTTCATTTGGGCGGATGATGCGACGGCGAGAAGTTTTGTTTAGTTTAGGGGTTTTTTTTCCCCTAGAAGGAAACCTCTCACTTGTATGAGGGTATCGTATTACGGCTATGTATTGTATTTTTGTATTCTCGGAGCGAGAAATAGAGAGGGAGGTTGTGAGAGAAAACAAGGATATTGCGAGCGGATCTCGTGGGTTGCATCTCTTCATTTTGCTAGATAATATAAAGGAAGGATCTGGTTGTTTGGGGTGGACGTAGCCCAAGTTGGGTGAACCATGTATATACGTATGCATGCGGTTTTTATGTGTTTTTTGTGCTTGTGTTTTTACGCATATTTTATGTGTTGCATTGCTTTGTTCTATACAATTTTCTAACACATTCTTGAATCATTGCATGCACTCCCCATCCAACTTTTCCTTCACACTATTTAATATCCCATATTTAAAATAACCCTTGTTGGTTTCTTTGGGGAAGTTTAAATTCTAGTTCAACTTCATCAATAGTTTAATTTTTGATGTAACATGGACCATTTAATAAACCATTTGAGTGCTCTATCTCTCAATGTAGTTTGTAACTCAATAATCTTAGTAGTGTATCGTGTGTGACTATGCCTACGAAATGGCTTCACATAGATACTAATGTTGTTCTACATCCCCATTCCCTCATCTTGAAAATTCGGGATACGAGAATGAATGAACTTGATATGTTGTTGGCCATGGTATACTAAATAGAAAAAACCAATATAAATACTTGTGAACTAGGTTGCAAAGATCCCGAGGGGAATGTGTTTGGAAATCACTAATGAGCACCATCATTAGGTACATTCTAAGGGGTTAATTGTCACCTTTTTAGCCTAATTATTCTCCCTCTCTCACATTTAATTTCATTTTGTCATGTTTTTTCTTAGTGAGGATGGTGTATTAAGGGTTTTCTTGTTGTGGTTTAAATGCAAGAAAATCATGGGAATAATTCCATTTTTTAGGAAGATTGCAAAATCATGGCTTGGAGTATACAAGAAGGAGTGATTGCGGTAGGGTTTGGCCACCACCTTAACTCCTAAAGGTAGCCAATGGCTCCTCGAAATTCTCCTCCAACAACTTGAAAATAGAGGGAAAAAAAGCAAGTGAAAGATCGAAGGGAGCCAACCTCCACTTCTCTTGAGTTGATCCAAGGAAAAAAAATACCTACTTTTTAGGGAGTTGTTGGTAGCTACCCTTGAGCATAAATAATCCGGAGAAAGAGCTCACTAGGATTCAATTTTTGGATTGTAGCTAGAGCACTCGTTGAGCCTTACAATAGGTATGTATTTACTCTCAAATACTGTATCCTTTTTTCCTCTTCTTCATCCATTTTCGTGCTACAATATAATAATATCATGAATGGACTTTGATAAAAAAATGAATGAAATAGTCTTGATATGGTTTTAGCTTGTCTAAACTAATTCCCATTGATTTTATGATGAAAATAGCGAGATAAAACAATAGTTGTTCCCAAAAAGGAACAACGAGGATCTAATGTGAGGGAAAAAGAAGGCACGTCCAAATCGGGGAAACGAATTAGATAAGAACGACCAAGCTGATCGGAGCAGTGATCTGTTGTGAATCCCTCAAGATCCCTAATCTTGAGGGGTCACATTTTCCTTTTCCTTAGTTATAAAAAGAATGAGAAGAATATGAAGACGAGAATGATATGATGATATAAGAGAAAGTGGAGAATGTAAATATGATGTTGTATCATGTATTATGTTGTGTATCTTTCATTTATGTATCATTTGATAATGAACGGAACATAGTTCGGAAAGAACGAGACTTGCATTGTAATGATTTCGATGATTAATACATAATTGCGTCGATGTTCATTCGATTGTTACGGACAAAATAAGCGATGTTCGTTGGCGGCTAAGGGCCTAGTCTCTGGTGAATTTCGATGTTATTATTTGTGCTATACCTTTCCATTTCTCTTGCCAAGTATATTATGCATTTCTGCACTTACGGTGAATTTCTTTTGATGGTATTATATTTCTATATTTGTTCCTGCGTGTGTGTATTTCCAATTTATCGGTTGTTTGTTAACATAATTGGTTTTGATTACTTAAAGCATAAAATGTTATTTCCATTACTTTCCTTGCGTTCGATAGTTTAGATCCAAGCTGAAAGGAGCTCATTTAATATTTCAGTTCTCTCGGTTGATTGAATTATTTAAATTAAAGAATGAATCACAATTTTGGAATGCATAGATGAATTAATTTCTTTAAAGCTTCGGATTTATGATTGCATACGTTGGCGATATGATGCGAGTGTTGTCCTTGATGGCAACCTTTGAATGAAGATGAAGACATGAGGCTGTTGACATGTGTTGTCTTTGATGGCAAACCACACGATGAAGTTATTCTTGACACGATGGACTTGGTAAATGATGTAAATCTGATATGAAATGATGTTTGCTAGCAATATGATCTTGAGTGTTGTCCTTGAATGGCAACCCACTTGATGAAGATGATGGCAACTTACTTGATGAAGTTGTGCTTGATATAATATGTCTTGATGAACTAAATCTGATGTATCTACGGTGAGTACGAAGGGAATGAAGAAATAAATTCGGTTTGTGCTAGATATATGATGAAAAGAGTATGTCTCAAGGCATACGCGGATTTTCCTAGGAGAAATCACGTATGCACGCGGAAACAACGTGCCAAGTCGCGTACGGGCAAAAGCGCTCATAAAGTGCAAAACCGGGGGTAACCACCATGGTATTGACCCATTGTATTGGGTAATGATTCGTCTAAATGACCCCGTCCGAGAATACCATCGAAGTAATGTGGTTTTGGCTTATGGTATTGAAAAAAGGGTAAACCTATATAAAGAAGAAATTCATTGTGCAAATCATGAGTGTGGGGGCAAGATGTACGAGCTTGAATGAATACTTCTCTACGAAGGATATACGAATGGAAAGGGTTACGAGTTGAATGCTAGATACAGAATGTATGATGCACCAATGATGAAGAAGGGGATCTAGATACTGAAATGTACTTGTATTTGCTAGATACGTTTATGGAATGATTAGATGCGAGATGAGGCGAACATCTGTACGAAGTAAAGGGTAAAAATACGTAGCGAGTGTATACGTACCGAATAATTGCAATGAACTAAATGTACGAAGAACCATACGCTTGTTTTCCGTGGAGGAAGCGCGTATATACGCGACTCGTGTGAAGAGAAAGCGCGTATGCGCAATGAAATTAGATACGTAATATGTACGGAAGTATACGATGGTTTATGTGAACGAAAGCGCGTATATACGCGACATCGGTGAAAGGAAAGCGCGTATGCAAAACTAGGGTTCTTGAAGTACGTAGTAAGAAATGTGCGATTTGTTACTGTTTCGGTTTCTTGATATACGTCGGTGAGTTATATGTATCGAGTTTCATGTTTGGTTGTGCTTAAAAGTAAGGAGTGGGTCCCGAGTCTGAAAATATGATGAAACGTGGCCTACAAGTGGTGTCCTAAAAGGAAGCTTTGGATCCGGTGTGAAAATTGATGAAACGTGGTCCATAGAGTCTTTGAGGGTTGTAGCCTTCGATCGGGGGGGTTGTAGCTCCCTTCCCGAGTGAGGTGGTAAACGAGAGCGAGGGGGTCGTAGCTCCCTTCCAGGGAGAGGTTGGTAAACGAGTCGGGGGGGTTGGAGCTCCCTTCCGGGGGAGAGGGCTGGTAAAGCGAGCGCGGTGGGTGTGCGTCTTTGGTAGGAGTACTGCACCGGCACATATGTTGTAAGATGTTTTCTCTATAATAAAATATTGAAGGGATGAGCAAGCTGCAGGCGGTGGTTTTCTCCAGAGCTTGGGTTTCCACCTAAAAATCCTGGTGTTCATGTGTGATGCTTTGTGTGATGGTTTATTCTGTTGTTACTACACATGTTTACTAGTAACTTAACATCGGATGAATGAATAGTGTAAAGAACTAAGTTAATAAATATATGCATATTTAGATCTCTGCTAATACGCTAGTTGTATGAAGGATATCCACGTATATACGCGAGTTTACTAAAGGAAAGTAGCGTATGGGTTTTAGAAAGAGTGAAAAAAGTAAAAATCTTTGAATATCTTGTAAATACTTGATTCACCCCCCCTCTCGGTATTTTTCCCAACAATTGGTATCGGAGCGGGTTTCTTACTGCGAAGCTTGATCGCTTGAAGGAGATGCGTCGCAATGGGAAGTCAAGAAGGAGTGATGTCTATAAAGCCACCTCTATTCAATGGAAGCAATCTGATATTGGAAAGTACGAACAAAATCATACTCTGCCAAAGTCTTGGTGCGGATGTATGGGCAATCATGGAAGAAGGTTATCGATGTCCAGAGCAGTATTCCCTCGCGATGCGGTGAAAGGAAGAAGTATGAAATCAATGCCAAAGTGGTGAATGTCTTATTAGGAAGCATGTACTGAACCATAATTTTCTAAAGTGATGCGGCTACATTCGGCAAAAGAAATATGGGACAAAATCATTCTAAGTTATGAAGGAGACACAAAGGTAAAAAGTGCAAAACTCCAAACTCTTAGAATTGAATATGAAAAATTTGAAGATGCATAGTGATGAGAGTATTGCTCATTTCTTCTTACGTACGGATGATATTTTAAATCGAATGAGAAATTTGGGTGAAACCATAAGCGATACTACTGCGGTGGAAAAAGTCTTAAGATCGTTGACTTCAAAATTTGACTCTAAAGTTTTGACTATTGAAGAAAGGCAAGATGCTGCCAAACTCTTACTATTGTTCAATTACATGGTATTAGGTGCTTTTGAAATGAGACAAGGAGGTCCTTCTCAAATAAGAGAAACTACTTTTAAGGTATGCTGCAAGAGGAAAAAGAAAAGGAAGTTGTCAAAGAATCCCGAGCTATATATCAGAAGAGAAGAGCGAATTTAGGTGAGAAAACTCCAACTAGATGCTGGAAGATTCAAGGGTAAGCTTCCCTTCAAATGTTTTGAGTGTGGAAAAAGTTGGTCACTATCTTTGCTAAATGTCCTTATAGAGAAAAAACATGGTAAAGGGAAACAATTTGAAAAGAGGAAAGAGTTATTATGAAAATGAAGATGATGATGAAGTGTCCGGTGAAGATGAAGAAGATTCGACTATGATGCGAAAGTGCTCATGGAAAAAAAGAAAAAGAAGAGGCTACTCAAAACAAGAAGATATCTCGGGAAGAAAACATGTATAGCGGAAATTGAAGAAGATGGAATCGAGATAGTGATTGGGGTCCTTTGAATAATCTTCTTTGTGCAAATCAATAGTGAAGATGGTGAAAAGTAAAGTTGTGAATCTAGAAGAAGCTCTCAAGGTTAAAAGGCAAAGAAGAACTACAAAGTTCATCTAAGAAGCAAGAAACTATCAACAAAGATGATCTCTCAAATGGAAAAACAAATAGAAATGCTTTGAATGAACGGGTGGACAAATATCAAAGGTTTCATACTTATGCATCAATCGAATTAAAGAACTAGAAGCAGAAATCAACGATCTAAATGCGGATCTCGAAGAATCACGCAAGAAGAATGAAGGATTTGAAGCTGCACCAGTCATCTCTCTACAAGCATATCTAGAAGCATCAAGTAAGAAGAATGAGGAACCTCTACAACCATTTGAAAAGGAAGGCCTTGAAGCGAGAAATCATCTCTCTCAAGAAAATGCAGGGAAAAAATCAAATAAGAAGAAAGTGAAGAAGATCTGCAACAAACATGTCGAAGAAAACGAAAATTGGTTGAAAGAAGAGATTCTAAATGCAGAAGGATCAAGTAGAAGATGGAAGAAGGAAAAGAAGAAAAGCATGACAAAGCAATGTCAAGCCTTGGAGGTTGAGGTAAACATTCTCGAAGGTAAATTAGAAGAAAAGGTTAAACTTTTGAGGTTTCAAGATAGTACTAATATTTTGGACAATATTACGGAAGTAATCAAAGGTCTCCTTCTATCAAACTTGGTCTTGGTTTCCATGAAAGCTGATTAAAGGAGAATCTAGCTCACAAGGAAGTGCTAAAAATTCGGAGAGGATGTCAATACAAAACTTACGAAGTGTTGAAAGAGACAAAAGATCAACCAACAAATCATGAGATTCTCGAAGGAATTCATTCAAGAACGTTGAATGTTTTAGATGTCATAATTATGGGCATGTTGCAGCAAATTGCGAGAATCAAAACAATTCAGCCACAAAAAAACAGATTCTGCTCAGAAAGGTACTACGAGTAGCTTCAAGGGATATTGTTTTTCATGTAACGGGATATGGACATAAAGCGGGTGATTGTAAAAGGAGGAAGATTAGAAATATTCATTATGATTCTTATGCTTATTTTTTACGGACATATGAGATGTTATTCTTTTAACAAGTATGGACATGTAGAAAAGGAATGCGGGTTGAACGATATGAGAAATTGGATAACTTCCAACACACAAATAGAAAGTTCAAACAAATGCGGAAAAGATGGAGGACCAATCGAGAAACGTGAGGGAGTCAGGCCCTCTGCCGGTCATCAGCACGAAGCTTACTTCTGCGATTGTTGCGGGGAATGATGTGGGATACATTATGAGATTTAGTAATGTATCGTCACAGGGGGAGCAATGTATGATGACTCTCGTCACAGGGGGAGCAATGTGAAAAATTTCTATGCTTCACTTTCCATACGCGGGTTCTATGAACAAAAGTCGCGTATACACGCGAGTTCCAAGAGACACAGTCGTGTATGCATTGATGATAAGAGAGTGGGATGACGGTGAAGATCGGGAGGCAGAGGAGTTCGGGGAGCATCGGTATGATTGTTAATAAGCATGTTATTATTGACTCGGTGTCAGCGCAGTTGCTCGAGTTCTAAATTATGATGATATGATACTTGGTTTCTTATGTTGAAGATTATGGATGAGTCTGTTTGCTTTTTTGATGAAGAGTATTCGATTCTTTGAGATGAAAGTCTTATAATTACGGAGATAAGGAGCGAGTTCATGTAGATTGTTGCTGATGACTTGCTTGATGAATGGATTCGAGGTTGCACAAGTTAAGGAAAACCTTGGTTGGGGAGACGACGAGGTTGAATACTAGTGGTGACATTGTTGGCAATATATTTGTTTATTCTTTGATTATTGGGATACTCATGCCCAAATGATGATGACATGGTATATGGTTTTTATTATGGTGAGATTTTGATCTGTGTTTCTTAAGTATCTTTTTGTGCTCACACATGGATGAGTTGGAAGTCGTTTGATTCAGGAATAAATCATGTAGAGTTTGTTACTATGGTTGAGATCTTTTGCCTACATATGTTACTTCTTGAATATTTTGATGATATTGGACCACATGGATGATTTCTTGACACATATTTGAAGATGTTGTTCTAGTATGATAATATCTCTTGGAAAGATTGCATTGATGCTGCAAAGAATCTGAAGGCTTGGTTACTAATGCGCTTATGCTACAACCATTGGATGACGCTTGAACACCACTTTACCTTTGTTCTATCTATGCAGCCATGGTTCGAAGCATTCAAATATCGCGAAAAGCTAGGTGTGTGCTTTTTCTCACGGAAGAGGATCGAGATGCAGTTAAGATTTAGAAGAAGGTGGCATTGGATACGCGGGTTTCATGAAACATAGTCGCGTATGTCACCTGCAGAGTGCTGCAGGAAACCGTGTATGTCGATTGTTGACAATTTTACGCTAGGGTGTCAGCTCTCTTGACCTCGAAATTGCGATGCGCGTTTGGTATCTCGATCTTTGTTTGCAGTATCTGCGAGTGTTCCGGTTCTGCATAGTCTATTTCTAATGTTTTGATAAAGATGCCTTGATGATTTTTGGTATTAAAAGTGTTGGGGATGCACAAACTAAGGGGAGCCTTAGTCATATGAAAAGAGTTGCTTGGATGCACATATTCGGAGACGCGGTAAAGCTTTCTTTGAGTATCATGCGTTGTTAGCATTATGTTGGTTCTGAAAATATGTTCTCTTTCTTGAGGACTTTCGGTGTTCGGTCTTAAAGTTATATTTGTAGTTTTGATGAAAAGGTCTTGTTGAGACCCATGATGTAAATTTGTAATATTCGGTCATGTAAGGTCTTGATAAATTTGTAAACCACTTGGTTCGGCGTAGCTGGTCAAATTTTGTAAACCTTGGATTTAGGTGCAGGCGAGTCAAATTTGTGACCCCTTGGTTGGGTTGTTAGAGTCTCATCTTGTAAATCCACTTGGATGGATCTTTGATGTAAGTATGAGTCATTGGTGATAGGAAATTCATAGAGTCATTTACTTCATTGGAAAATTTGTTTGAAGATTCAACATGAACTCGGGAGGAGCTTGGTGCTTTCGGTATATATCGGATGCGCACGCATGCTTTCTTCACATGAGGAGAAAAGGGGAGAGTAGTGTGTTGGTTTTGAATCAAAGCCCTTTGCCCTTGATGTCAAAGGGGAGAGTGACATGGTGTTTGGAATGAAGAGAAATAATGGTGTCAAAAATGGAGAGAGTGACATGGTGTCGTTGTATTCTTAATATGGTGTCATTGTGATTACCCAATGTGCCACTGCTCTGACTGGCAAAGCCTTAAAACACCATTTCGTGGTTGCCATCAAGTCCAAAGGGGAGATTGTTGGCAATATGATGCGAGTGTTGTCCTTGATGGCAACCAGCACTTGAAATGAAGATGAAGAGCAGGCCATTTGCTGACATGTGTTGTGTCTTTGATGGAAAACCACTGATGAAGTTATTCTTGACACAGATGGACTTGGTAAATGATGTAAATCTGATGTGAAACGATGTTTTGCTAGCAAATATGATGCTGAGTGTTGTCCTTGAATGGAAACCCAATTGATGAAGATGATGGCAACTTACTTGATGAAGTTGTGCTTGATAGAATATGTCTTGATGAACTAAATCTAACGTATCTACGGTGAGTACGAGAAGGGAATGAAGAAAGAAATTCGGTTTGTGCTAGATATATGATGAAAAGAGTATGTCTCAAGGCATGCGCGGATTTGCCTAGGAGAAGTCGCGTATGCACGCGGGGCTCGCGTGCCAAGTCGCGTATGGGCAAAGCGCTCATAAAGTGCAAAACGGGGGTAACCACCATGGTGATGACCCATTGTAGGTAATGATTAGCAATCTAAATGACCCCATCCCGGGGAATACCATCGGAGTAATGTGGTTTTGGCTTGTGGTATTGAAAAAGGGTAAACCTATATAAAAGAGAAGAAATTCATTGTGCAAATCATGAGTGTGAGGGGCAAGATGTGCGGGCTTGAATGAATACTTCTCTGCGAAGGATATACGAATGGAAAGAGTTACGGTTGAATGATAGATGCGAATGTATGATGCACCAATGATGAAGAAGGGGATCTAGATCTAAAATGTGCTTGTATTTGCTAGATACGTTATGTTTTATGGAATGATTAGATGCGAGATGGGCGAACATACATGCAGTAAAGGGTAAAAAATCGTATGATGTATACGTACGAAGAAGTCTGCACGAGCCTAAATGTACGAAGAACCATCGCTTGTTTTCCGCGAGAGGAAGCGTATATACACGGATTCCTTGAAGAAGACAGCGCGTATGTGCTAATGAAATTAGATACGTATATACGGAGGAAGTATACGTAGTTTATGTGAGCAGCGCGTATATACGCGACTGTCGGTGAAAAGAAGCGTGATATGCAAACTAGGGTTTTGCTGAAGTGCGCATGGTAAGAAATGTCGATGCTAATTACTAGCTGGTTTATTGATATCGTCGAGTGAGTTATATGTATCGGTTTCATGTTTGGTATGCAAAAAAGTAAGGAGTGGGTCCGGTCTGAAAATATGATGAAACGTGGCCTACAAGTGGTGTCCTAAAGGAAGCTTTGGATCCCGGTGTGAAAATTGATGAAACGTGGTCCATAGAGTCTTGAGGGTTGTAGCCTTCGGTCGGGGGTTGTAGCTCCCTTCCGGGTGAGGCGCAGTAAAAGCGAGTAGAGGGTCGTAGCTCCCTTCCGGAGAGAGTGAGTAAACGAGTTAGGGGGTTGGAGCTCCCTTCCGGGGAGGAAATTTTGGTAAACAAGTGTAGGTGGGGTGCACTGCTGTCTTGGTAGGAGTACGCACCGGCCACATATGTTGTAAGATGTTTTTCTCTATAATAAAATATTGAAGGATGAGCAACTACGGCGGTGGTTTTCTCAGAGCTTGGGTTTCCACCTAAAAAATCACGGTGTTCATGTGTGATGCTTTGTGTGATGGTTTATTCTGTATGTTACTACACATGTTCTATAGTTAACTTAACATCGGATGAATGAATAGTGCAAATAACTAAGTTAATAAATATCTGCATATTTAGATCTCCCTGCTAATACGCTAGTTGTATGAAGGATATCGCATATATACGAGTTTACTAAAGGAAAGTATGCGATGTCTAGAGAGTGAAAAAGAGTAAAAAGCTTTGAATATTAATAAATCTTGATTCACGCTCTCGATGGTACCAACGCATACGCATGTTTAACAATTGCTTTTAGCATTACTCCTTGTATGAATAAGCTTGTGCATACATGTACACATTTGAAATAAAAGAATTACCACGGTTGATAATTAATGTGAGGCAATTAGGAGATTTTTTAAAGACACCTTTTAGCACCGAACACGCTCTTGGATCTTGTATTATACATTTCTAACTTTCATATGTTATGTACAGAATGGTTATGAAAAATAAAATGAGCATTTAGTTTCTTCTCCGAGATAGTTTTAGGGAGTTAAGCTTGTGGGTTAGGGAGACAAATCCATTGGCCTCAATCTCTCTTATGTCTGCGGTGTTTATCTTATGTTGCAATATTTAATATCTTTCATTTTTATGTTGAGTAGCATATAAAACCTCAAAGCTGTCTATCTAAGCATCCCTTTCTCACATCTTTCCTTGGAGCTTGAGGAGGAAGTTCTTCCACCACTGAGACCAAAATATATTTTCATTTATGATCTCTTAGAAAAGTTAGATAGTTTTACTTTTCTTATCATGAAAAATATTTGTAGATGTAGAGGTAGATTTCTGTTTTAGTTTCATAGGTAGGTTTATTTAAATTCAACTCCTCTTTTCCACCATTTTATGATAAGTTTATCAATGATGAATGCATGAACATATAGTTTGATTGTAGGTTTGAATAAATGAGCAGCGGAGAGAGGTCCCTAAGCACCATCGGCGATATCCACCCTTCTTTAACCACCTTCCATCCAAGTCCCCCTACAATCCTACTTTTAGAAATCACCACCACATCGCGAGGGGCCACCTTGAGGTGCAATACATGCATTGTGAAGAGTTATGAGCTTTGGAGAGGGGTTGTCTAGCCTTAATCTACCTAGATTCACCTTCACCCCACCTCTCCTAACATTTTCCTCACCATATATAGCCTACGAAAACTCCACATGGCATGTTTCCTATAGCTTTGGGACATCTCTGTAGCACTACGGAAATCCTATAGAAGCTTCTTGTAGTAGTGCGAAACCCTCTCTCCTTCAACCCAAATTAACTCTTTCACCTCATATAAGCCTAGCGAAGCATCCGATAGATCTTCAACTTTTAGAACCTTTGGTACGGGGTCCCTCTTAGACCACCTCAACGCCTCCTTATTTTGCTACAAAACAAGAAAATTAAAGTGTGATTACTACGATGAATGCATCATTAAACACAATATTTAAGCATGAGAAATAGGACTAAATTAGCCATTTGATTTAGTATGTGTGCTGCATATTAGTTGACTAATTCAATTTAGCAAAGTAGCTTCTAAATTCTACTTAGGTGTAATTTCCTTTCTTTCATTAGCATAAGTGTGAATTTCACTTTCTTATGCAATTAGCTATATGGATCAATATGCAGTCTTGTTATGAAACTAACTCGGAAGAAAATAGAAGAAAAAGAAAGATAAATGACTTAAAAATCGGGCACTTTGAGGGGGGAACACTCCTTTAAATTACATAAATGAACAATTCTTGGATGACACAAATGACAAAAACCTCCTTTCTATATATAGGAGTCCTTTGGGTCAAAATATAATCCTAATACGACCTAGAAATAATAATGTAAGGGCAAAAAAAATAACAATAGTGGGCTATTGTGGGGTACAATAATAACAATATGGGGACTACGTGGGCACAACAATAAAAATAAAGGGGGCTACACTAACAAAAATAAGGGACTACGGTAGTAATATAGGAACCTAACATGCCCCTCTCAAAAAAGAATTGTCCTCAATAGTAGTTATGGATGCTTACGTCTAAAATTTTCATCCTCCCATGTTGGATCTTCAATGGGTAATTTTTCCACTTGATGAGATAATGCGAAATTGATTGATTTCTTAGATGTCTAGTTCTTATTTCCTTGACTACTTCGCGGTTCCAATATGATTTTTCCTTCCTCATAAAGTTATTGGAAATATTGTTTGACTGAATTTTGTCACCTATAACCTTCTTTAAGCATGAAACATGGAAAATTGGGTTCACTCGGGAAGATGCAGGAGAGCTCCAATTTGTATTCCATATTACCAACATGTTTGCAACCCCACTTGCAAGCACCATAATAATTTGGCAAAAGTTTATTATCGTTCTTAGCTTGCTTGAAGGACATTTTTTTATATGGTTGTGGCTAGTAAAAATACCTAGTCTCCTACATCAAAAACTTCTCTGTTGCGATTTTGATCTTCTTGTTGTTTCATTCAATTTTTGTGCCAAATTTAGGTTATCCTTTAAGAGTTGGAGAACTTGTTGTTGATTCTTGACGTAATCTTCCACTGGTTGAACCTTAGAATTTTCTCTTGAAGATGATGTGATGGATGGTGGATGATATCCATAAATTTCCATAAATGGGGTCATTTTTGCTACGATTGTGGAAGGAAGTGTTATGCCACAATTCATTTGGAGGTAATCAATTGACCCATTGTGTTTTATCGGGATACAAAGCAATTAAAATATCCTTTCCAAAAATTTGTTCACTATCTTGGGTTTTCCCATTGGATTGAGGATGATAAGATGAGCTATGAGCTAGTTGAGTACCCAAACAAGAAAAATATTTCTATCCAAAAATTTCCGGTGTGAAATGGGATCTCTATCAACTTGCGATAATATTTGGGTTTCCATGTATCTTTTGAATTGTTTCCATAAATGCGATCAGCAAATGTACTCACTTTAATGGATGAGATAATGCACAAAATTGTGCATACTTGGTAATTCTATCAACTACCACCATGATGACACTCTTTCCTTCGGACTTAGGTAAACCTTTGATAATATCCATTGAAACCTCCTCCCAATGTTGATTTGGAATGGATAAAGGATGTAAGCCGGTCCGAGGTCTTAATTGTTTCAACTTTATTTTATTGGAAAACAAACATTACTGCAAAACCTTTTGAATATCATATTTGAGCCATCCCACATCTTTCCTCACCTTGTGGTAAGTTTTTAAGAAATATGCAGTTCCTCCTAAGGGAGGCGTGCAATTCAAAAGAATATTTTGTTTTAGTTGAGAATTATTAAAAATACATAAGCGATCTTTGTACCATAAAGGAATCATTTTTCCAACTAAACATATCAGATGTATTGGAATCTTTCTCCAAATTTTGAACAGTGTCCATACTTCTTCATCGTTCTTCCATTCCTCCTTTGCTTAGGTTATCCAATCAAGTTGGATAATATCTCAAATGTGCAAAGCAATTCTTCCACATCCTCATCCTTTCTTGAAAGTGCATACTGCAACAAAATTTAGCTTCCCTTTTTTGTAGATGATTTCAAAGTCATAATCCAACATCTTTGTGACCCAATTTTTCGTTGCTCTTTTTGAAGATCATCCTTTGTTCCAAAAATTGTTTAAGATTATCATGAGTGGGTTTTACCTGGCCAGTGTCTTCCCAATAGGTAAAGGTTTCCATTTCTTGAGAATGCATTAGTATTTGCCAATATTTCCTTCTCACCAATAGTAGCTACGCATAATACTTTCCTTTGATTGGACAAAGTTTAAAAGAAATTGGGTATTCCTTATTGCATTAGAACAACAACTATTCCATTTCACAGAGGCTGTCACATTCCACGATAAAGGTTTTTGTCGTACTTGGCATGCAACTAAGACTTTGTGCTTGGCTCTATTTGCCTCCTTAATACGTTCAGGGAGCCTTAGTTTGACTTCGAGGTGGATGATGATTCTTGTTTACTTCAATAATTTTGTTGAGAGGTGTTGCTGTCTGCTAATTATGACCGGAAACGTAAATACGCTACGTTAACTATCGAGAAATCCTTACTGTTGATTTATGGTTGTGGGGACTTTCCATTCTTTAATGTATTTAATTTTTTTACGGTTTGCTTAACACCATCATATGGAGATACAATATGACCCTAATGTTTACGTCTTGTAGTCGAAAGAAAAATTTGGAGGCTTTTGCACATAATTGTCATCTCCTCCAATGGTTTTGACAGCATTTGTCAACATTGTTGAACATGGTCCTTCCAGAGCTTGTCGTAGATTAGTTATATCATCAAAAAATATTCACACTAAATTTTATAAGAGGAGGAGTTTTGAAAATGGAATCATCAGCCCACGAAATACTTAGAAG
Source organism: Pinus albicaulis (assembly GCA_034641835.2). Lineage (NCBI taxonomy): Eukaryota > Viridiplantae > Streptophyta > Pinopsida > Pinales > Pinaceae > Pinus > Pinus albicaulis. The sequence continues at coordinate 1,154,789,196 of CM076578.1, forward strand.
GTGCATTTGTAAGGCCAAAGGCATGACCAAAAGTCGTAATTACCCTACATGAGTTTGAAATGTTGGCTGCGAATGTCTTTAGATCTTCATTCTGTGGTGATATCTGAGATGGAGATCCAGCTTGGTGAAATAAATTTCTCCATGTAATTCCAATCCTAAAATTCATCTATCACGCGAATATTAAATGTAGGGCTTGTGGGCTCCTATAATCTTGACTTCCTGCGCCATGATCCATCTTTCTTATGCATCAATACTATCGGAAGCGGAAATACCGAGTTGGATTATACCAACTTCTCTAGCATTTACGCAAATCATACCCTCGTGCCTCCTTTTGGACATAAGGATGTACGCATAGGGCCTTGTGTTTGGAGAGAACTCTTGCTTTGGAATCAAATTAACAACATGATCATTATCTCTGGAGCCAGGTGGGAGATTTCAATACACCTTGGAATGATTCTACTTGAGACTTTTGGGGATCTGGACAAACAGAATGGTGTTGATGTTTGGGGCTTCTAGTGAGCATAGTTTGCAATGACGCACTGTGTTGTTCTTTATTAAAAAATATTTTCATGACATTAGAGCTTCATGTCTTTCGTCTTCCCTATGATACCTCACAGTTAAACTTCCTTTCCCTTCCAAAGAATTCAAGGCAGTTCTTGAATGTAGAAATTAACGTCAGATTGCTAACCATTTGTATTCTAGTACAATTCCAACACCTCCCATTGGAATGGAAATCCTTTGACTGTTCAATACATGTTCCCCCATGGTCAGCATGGTATTACGAACTTTCCACACCAATTGTTATAGTTCCTTTGTTTTCCACCATCCTTGACACTGCTACGGAATTGGGTATAGGAGAGTGATTTCAATTCCTTAGCTGCCTTCCACAATGAGCAAAGTGTGGGTACTTTCTTACGTCTACAATAAACGCACTATTGAATTTTCTTATTGAAATATTTCCTTATGTCTTGAGAGTTTTAGGAGCGGTAATTCCTACGATGTATTACAAGATAATGATCGGATTCGTTCTTCTTCCACTCTGGGATTGGTTCCTAGTGTGTATCCTCTTCTTTTTAAGTTTCTTGTTCCTTTTCTTTCATCCTCTTCACATTCTATGTGAAAATAGTTTCTTATTGGGAAACTTATTACCTTCTGGTGTATTTGCTATCACAGCTATAGTATGGCTTCATTTTCTCTCTTTTCTTCGAATTTTTGTGGTGTGTCAACCTTGTGGGTTGTGGAAGTATAGTAGTAGCAACACTTCCATGTTTATGGTTGTAAGTGAGTATTCTTACAACTTATGCCTGTAATTTTTGCTTTCAATTTTGTGCCTACACTAATGCCTTCTCCGATGTGTCGTTCAAGAGAGGAACCTCATGTTGGATGCATGTCCGCTATATTCACACTAATGAAGTTGCGTAATCCTGTCGTTCCTCTCAAAATATTCTTTGCTGTCCTCGAAAGATTTTGAAGTCCTCCATGTAGCTCTTAATCATTGAATCACTTTTTGTTGAAATTTGTCGATTGGCTAAAGAAAGGTGTTTCCTCTTTGTATCCTCATAGCAATGTGATATCATTTCCTACGTAAAAGTTGACCAAGTGACTAGTACTTTACGAAAGAAAAAAATTAATAAGATACCATACCAAAGGCTTTGAGTTTTATTCTAAATATAAAAGTTTCAATGTGTACCTTCGTGTGTTGTGTGTATTATGGAGTTCAAAGTATTGCTCCATTTATGTAAGTATCAACAGTGTATCGCATCCTTGCCATGGTAAAATTCATCACCTTCTCTATATTTTGGAATTTTTTGGGTCTTTAATCCAACATTTAGATTCTATAGAAATCATGATTAACATTTATTTTGTTCTCATCCTTTGAATTTTATCTCTACTATGTTTTCACCATCGGAGAATATTTTCTTGTAGAAACTTTTGCCAAACCTTCCTTTAAACCTTCCATGTCTTTCTTCAAATATTCCATGTTTCCTTCTGTTCTGCATTCTTCAGACCATCCATCTTGGCTTCCATGCCCTTCTTCAAACCATCCATGTCTGGCTTCCATGGAATTTCTTTCAAACCATCCATCTTGGCTTCCATGTTTCGTTTTCACTATACGTCCATCTTAGCTTCCACACCATCCATCTTCTGCGACTTTTCGTCATTCTTCAAACCCGGTGTATGTAGAACCAACTCCATGAAGAAAGAAAAGAGATATAAACGCCTTAGACAAAGCCACTTCAAGAAAGCTTACTCCAATACATTATATGAATGAACAATTCTTGGACGGTACTGAAATTACAAAAGCCTCCCTTTCTATATGTAAAGAATCCATACGCCACAGTGTAATCCGTTAGCCGACATAACAATAATTTCAGGGCACAATAATAACAATATGGGGGTTACAAGGGTACAATAATAACAATAATGTTTACACTAACAGCAGTCAGGGACTATACTAGTAATATGGGGACCTCAACATGCCTCTCCTTCGAAAAAAGTGCTGTCCTCAGCAGCCCGGTAGCTCACGGGTGTTTCTGCATAAAATTCTCGTCCTGCTCCATGTAGAATCTTCAATGGGTGGGTTCTTCGTGATGAGGTCACTGCTTGGAATTGATCGATGGTCATGTAGCTATCGAGTCATACGCTCTTTCAGTGGCCTATCGGGTTCCAATATTATTTTTTCCTTCCTTATCGGGATGCTGGAAATGTTGTTTTGAGCTGGAGATCACATTTCTCTCTAACCTTCTTTCAGCATGAAACATGGAAAATTAGATGCACTCATGAAGAGAGCGAGGCTCCAGTTATGTTACGCCATGGTACCAATCTTTTGCCGCTTTACCTCCTGTAAGAGCCATAGTACTTTGGTGACTAATTTATTATCCTTCTTAGCTTGCTTGCGGACATTGTGTTGTATGGTTGCTATGCGTAAAAAATACCTAGTGTCCTACACGAAAAACTTCTCTGTTGTGATGTTGGCCTGCGCCGTTGTTTCATTCTATTTTTAGCGCAAATTCGGGTTGTCCCTTAAAGAGTTTGGAGAACTTCTTGTTGATGCTTGGGCGATGTAGATCTTCCATTGCTTGAACCTTCGAGATTTTCTCTTCAAAGATGATGTGATGGATGGTGGATGATATCCATAAAGGTTCGTAAATGGCGTCATGTGCTACGGTATGGAAGGAAGTGTTTATACCTACCATTCGAGCGAAGGAGTAACCACTTGGCGTGTGTTTGTTTATCGAGGATACAAAAACAAACGAAGACATCGTCCAAAAATTTATTTACTATCTGGGTTTGACCATGAGATTGAGGAGAATGATAAGATGGGTTATGAGCCAATTAGTGCAAACAAAAAGGAAAATAACTCCGGGCAAAAATTTCTAGTAAAACATGCTCTCGTCACGTCACGTTTAGCCACTGGTTTTCCATGCAGCTTTTGAGTTGTGTCCCTAAATGTAGTAGCAAGCTGTGCTTGCTTTGGCACGGATGAGACTAATGCACGAGAGTGTGCATGATTGGTAGAGTACTATCAACTACCACCATGATGATGCTCTTTCCTTCGGACTTAGGTCAAACATGTGATAAAATCCATTTAGAAATATCCATCCCAATGTCTAGGCTTGGAATGATATAAAGGTGTTTTTGAATATCTTGGAGGTCTTAATTGTCTCCAAACTTTATTAAGCTACGGTGAACCAGACATTCCATACAAAATTTTGAATACTCGATTTAGAAAGCCATCCAGAAAAATCTTTCTTCTTCACCCTGTGGTAAGTTTTTAAAAAATCTACAGATTGTCCTCCTTATAAAGGAGAAAGTGTTGCAATTCAGAATCTTTTTGTTTTGGTTGGGAATTCTTACACCATATAGCACGATCTTTGTACCTTGGAATCATGTTTTTCCAACTAAATGTGTCGGATAATACTAGAATCACTTGTTGCAAAGTTTGAATGAGTGTCCACACTTCTTCATCCCCTCTTCCATTCATCTCTCACTTTGTTGTGATCTGTCACGGTTGTATAATAGAAATGGCACAAAGCAATACTTCCCACCTCTTCATTATTTCTTGAGAGTTCATACTGCAACAACATTTTAACTTCCATGGCAGATTGTTTTCAAAGTCATAACCCAACATCTGTGTGACCCATTTTCTTGCTCTTAAGAGGACAGTATTTGTTCCAAAAGGTTTTTAAGACTATCATGGTCGGTGTTTTACCTTGAATGTCTTCCCATTAGGTACGTCCTCCATTTCTTTAGTGCATGCGTGTATTGCTAACATTTACTTCTCATAAAATAGGTTTACGCAAGTATTTTGCCTTTGATTGGATGACTTTCAAAAGTAATGGGTCTTCCTTCTTGCATTAAAACGACACCGATTTCCATTTCGGGAGAGCATCAAATTCCTGGTAAATGTTTTTGTGAAGTACGGCATCAGCTAAGACCGAGGCGATTACTGCGTGCACATTACCTCTCTTAATATGTTCAAAGGCACTTAGTTGCTTCAAGAGTCCATGAAAATGCATCTTTCTTCGATAAATGTTGTTAGAGAGTCTTTGCTATTGTCCCATAATTGCTGAACAGACTTAGCTAATAATACCTTCAGCTAACACGAGAAATCACCTACGCAACTTCTTTATGGTTGTGGGGACTTTCCATTCCTTAATGGATGCCCAATTTTGTTAGGGTATACCTTAACACCCTCGTGAGACTCTGATATGACCCGGATATTCCACCTCTTGTACTCGAGAAACATTTGGATGTTTTTGCATATAGTGTTTCTCTTTGAAATGTTTTGAGCACCACGTCGACATGTTGAACATGATCCTTCCAAGACTGTACACCGTAGATTAGTATATCATCAAAAAATACTAGCACTGAAATTTTCTAAGGGAAGGGTTTGAGAAATGGAACTCATCGAGCCCTTGAAAGCGTAGAGAGGTGCATTGGCCAGGCCAAAAGGCATGACCAAAGAAATTCATAATGACCCTCATGAGTTTGAAATGTTGTTTTTGGAATATCTTACGGTGTTCATTCTAATTTGATGGTATCCACGAATGAAGATCCAACTTGGTAAAATAAATTGCTCCATGTAATTCTGACTCCAATAATTCATCAATCACAAGAATGGGAAATTTATCTTTAATGGTGAGCAGCAGTGAGCTCCCTCATCCAAATGAACACATCTTGCTACATGATCCATACTTCTTGTGTACCAATAATACGGAATGAGGACGAAATAAATTTGACTGGGGTTGAATTATGCGGCCTCTAACATTTACGCGTAATCATGTGTTCAATTTCACTCTTTTGGACATAAGGATATGCAGCAAGGTCGGATGTTTGGGGAGGCACTTCACTGGAATCAAATGAATAGCATGATCATGATCACGAATAGGTGTGAGTCCTTTGGGAGAATCAAACACATTGTAATGATTGTCTAAGACTCTTTGGAGATCTGGAGAAATAGATGATTTTGATGTTGGAACTTCTAGTGAGCATAATTGTGCAATTACGCCTCGTTGTTCTTTCTTCAGAAGATTTTTTATGACATTATAGCTTATTATCTTTCTTATATTCCCTATGATACCCCATAATTGGATTTCCTTTCCTTCCAAAAAAACTTTCAAGAAAAGTTATTGAAAATTAAAAGCTATCGTCCCCAAAGATTGTGACCATTGTACTCCTAGTATGACAGCCTTGACACCTCATTGGAATGGAAAGCATTGGGCAGTTTATTCAATACATGTTCCCCCATGGATAGCTTGATATTCCATGGCATTTTCTGAGAAAATTTATAGTTCCTCCATTTGTGAAACCATCACTTGACATTAGAGGTGCTAGGTATAGGAAACAATTCAATTTCACTTGCTGCTACCTTACAATGAATAAAAGTATGGAGTACTACCTAAATCAATCAACACTATTACCTTTTTCTTCTTGATATGTCCTTCTATGTTGAGAGTTTGAGGAGTGGTAATTCTACGATGCATTACACAATGTGGTTGGACTCATTTCTTCCTCTTCACAATCTGTTTAAAATCATTTCTTCTCGGCTTCCCACTTATGACCTATATGGTGCTGTTTGCTATCACAAACGTAACAGCAAAGCTTTTTGCTATATTCCAATTGTTGTGGTGTGTCAACCTTGTGGTTTGGTGAGGAAATATAGGAAGTAGCAACACTTCCCTCTTTATAGAAGTGAGTGGTAGGCTTCACTTCGTTGCCATAATTTTACGTCGATTTTTCTTGCCAGCCTTTGAATGCCTTCTCGAGTGAATTGGGTTCCAAAACATGAACTTGATGTTGGATGTTATCCTTTAAAGCACCACGTACAGAAGAGATCAATCCTATGTTCTCTGGACCCGGAATATGAGTTACACCTTATATTCAATTTTTAGAAAGTCCTCGATGTGCTCCCCCACTAAACCCTTTTTGTTTTAGATTTATCGATTGGCTAAATAAGGTGTTTCTCTTTGTATCCTCATAATGTGTTATCATTTCCTCCGTAAAGAGTATTGGCAAGTGACAATTTTTTTACAGGAAGAAAATAGCCATCGATACCGTAAAAATGTGTTTGTTCTAGATGTAAAGTTGCGATGCACTTTACCTTTTGTGTGTTTTTCACATTATTGAGATCGAAAATATTGCTCCATCTTTAGTATCCATGTTACGAGATCCTTGCCATCAAACTTCCTCATATCCATCTTTGGAATATGGTGGTTCTTCACCTTAACATTGAGAGTTTGTAAATCATGATTATCATTTATTTTTTTCTCATCATGAGTTTCCTCTGCTACTATCTTTCTCGCCATTAGGAAACATTTGTTGTATCAACTTTTTCAAAACCTTCCCAATATGCCTTTTAGATCATTCTTCATGTTTTCCATTTTTCATCGATCTTAGCTTCCATGTCATCTATCTTAGCTTCCATGCCAGCTTTCATTCCATCCATATTAGCTTCCAAACCATTCATCTCCAAGCTTCGCGCTTTCTTCAAATCATCCATCTTAGTTTCCATGCATTTTATTCACAACTTCCATTTCATTTTGTGCACTCTTTGCGATAGCGAAAATTTGGTGCACTTTCTCATGGACTTTTGATATCTCATGTTGCATTTGCTGTGTCTGTAATGAAGTAGAGCCTTGAAGGCTTATTGGGTGTTGAATTATTTTTAGGAGGCATTTTAGAGACCCAATGCCTATTAGATATGCTCAATGAGGCCTTTGGAATAAACTAGAACTAGTTTCAAACAAGACTTATGCAATTTGATACACACACCTTTTCTTGATTTTGAGGAGCAGCGATATTGAGCGGAATTATCTGCTTTGTGATTCAATATCTAAAATTTGGCCACTGAATTCACTCTCTGAATCTTCTTTTCGAGATTCCACGAGGTCGACTCTGATTTGGATTCTTCGAGCAGAGATTGTGTCAATCTCACAATGACCTAATTATGGACTAGTTCGGTATAGTGAAATTGTACGACTTGCCGCGATCCTCAACATGTCTTCCTCCTTCGGCTACGAAGAGGTCGCAGTGAGAAAAGAAACTACGTACGTGTGCACTTTGCGGCCACTTTTATATCATTCCAATCGATTCTCGGAGAGAGAGATTTATGAATTTTTTCCCCACGATAACCTCTTTGAAGATGAAGGAAATCGAGAGCTTTGAAAAGGACCTAACTTCCATAGATCATATCTTTTGAAAATGCGTGAACCAAGCTCTAAAATTTTGTGAGGATGTTTCTCGGGATTTCAATTTCATCTTTTGAAACTTTGTAGAACAAAATTTATAGTGAAAATTCCACAATGACTCATGTTTAGAATAGAAATTCAAGAGCACATGCAAAAGCCCTAACTTCCGACGAGATCGTATCTACTGAAAATCTTCGTGAACCAAAGCAACAGAAATTTTGCAACAATGTTCCTTGAGTTTCTGACTTCTGCTCTCTAAAAATTTTAGCTTCTAAACCTTCGTAGAAAAAAATTATAGATGAGAAAATTCCACGATGACTCTGTTTGGAAATAGCGTGTGAAACCCTAGAATCCAAAGCTTTGATACCAAATGTTGTGAAACCAACTCCGAGAAATAGAAATAAAAGAGATATCAACGCCGTAGAAATAAAAGCCACTTCAGGGAAAGCACTCCCAATACGACTACATGAATGAACAATTCTTGGATGATACAAATTACAAAACCTCCTTTCTATATATAGGGGTCCGCATAGGGCCTGGAATGCAATCCTAAGCCAACCTAACAATAATAATTTGAGGCGCAATAATAACAATAGCAGGGAGTTACTGAGGGTAGAATAATAACAATAAGGGGTTACACTAACAAAAGGCAAGAGGACTATACTAGTAATATGGAGGCTAACAACCATCCATCTTAACTTCCACACATTTCCTCCAAATTATCCATGTTAGATTCCTTGCCTTTCTTGAAAGCCATCCCTCTTATCTTCCTTTCCATTTTTTGTTACTCTTTGTGAGGAAGCGAAATGCACTTGTTCTTCTAGTTTTGATATGTCATGTTGCACTTGTCCTCTTCGTGAGTCATGGTAGAGCCATATGAGGGCTTAATTGTGTTTAATTGTTTACGGGTAATTTTAGAACCTAATACTAATATTTTTTTCTTTTAATATGCCCTTGGAAGTCCCTTCCAAAGCTGATTTTTCAAATAAGACTTATGAGAATTTTTCAAAAATACACACCTTTTTCTTGCTTTTGAGGAAGCTCAATGTTGAATCTAGTGTATCTTTGTGATTTCGGATCCGAATTTTGTCTTGAGTATTTTATTATCCTCTAAATATGCTTTTAAATGATCTCATGTCTCACTTGGTTGGATTCTTCAAAGGAACCAAAAGTTATTCCTCAATCTCCCATGATGACCTAATTATGGACCGGCTTAGTAAGAGCACACTTGTATGGTATGCCACATGTCCAGCACCCATTTCCTCCTTCGCCTCGCAGAAATTTAAACATGGGGAAATTAGTCGTGCACTTTTCTACGAGAATTTCTACATAATTTCCAATTTGATGCTCAAAGAGAGATTTTATTGATGATTTTACCAAGGTCACCTCTTCGAGATGAAATTTAGGAGCCTTTCAAAAATGCTAAATTCCATAGATCATATCTACGAAAATATTGCAGAACCAAAGATATGAATTGTTTACATGGATACTCCTCGGGATTTATTCCCAAACCGATAGCATACGAACCTTCATGTAAAAAAATGTATAGAAAAATTTCCACGATGACTTGTTTGGAAACGCTGACAAAAGATAGAATCCAAATTTCTAATACCAGATGTTATGGAGACCAACACAAAAAAATAAGAAGAGAGAGAGAGATCAATGACCTAAATATCGGCCACTTGAGAAACCCTCCCTTTATTTTAATATTTATTCCTAAAATTTAGCTTTTAGCTAAAGTTGGATAATATAGATCATTTCGTCACTAGGTAGGAGTGAATAAATGGGTGGAGGCCCATAAACCTCCTGAGCAGCAATAAAAGCTTTCAAGTGTGAAAGGGAGACCTTCTAAGCCACTAAAAGAAAGCACCTTTGAAGTTATGACGGGGGTTGGATCATGTTGAGTAGGTCAACATTGACCAAGTCAACAAAGGCTGTTATGGAGGAGTGGACGTAAGTGAGGAATAACATAATTTTGGAGGGAGATGGATTGCATGGAGAAAATGACCTGTGAGTGGGGACAAAGGCAAGGAAGCTCTTAATCTATGTAAGGAAGAGGATGGAAGCCATGTGGGGTTATGTTTTGGATTATTATTTTGTATGTGGTACGTTTAGACTGACTTGCATTCTTCGAGCTATTTAGTTGAGATTGTTGTCTTTGGCTGGCATAGGGTGTTCTCGGCGGGAATCGCCTCTTTCCTGTGAGAGGAGCCTCTTCGAAAGAGAGTACGCATTTTCATTTTCACATTCCAAGTTTTCATACCAAGCTACAAAATTTCTTCATCGACGGAGTTTTACGCGAGTGTTGTCTTGTGTTGCGAGATGCGGCTGATGGAGGATTAGATCGGGTGTCTCCCGAGCTAGTTTTGCGGTGGAGGGAGAGTTTCTATCCCATTGGAAGGATTGGCAAAGAAGCCCATTGAGCTTTATTGACACATTTAGAGAAGTAGGATAAAGAGTATTTATCCCCTATAGATGCGGTTCGGTCCGGATACTGCGTTATTTTGGGGAGGAGTGCCGGGAGCAAGTTGTTGTGGTTGTTTTGGGAGGTGATTTCTTCCATTGGAGGAGCCATTCTTTCTGTCTGGAAGATCTATTGGAGAATAGTTGTAGGTTTCTACATCAGATTCAGCCATATATTCTCATTTTAGTTTTTACGAGGCATATCTTCAGCCCTAGGGTACGCATCTTACATTGGCACATTGTGTGCATTTTCCGGAAACCCTCTTGGGTTGTATTGGAAAGATGATGTCTAGTGCCAAGATACTGTACGTTTAGATTATATTGGGACCTATATCAGTATTTTTACACCATTGTATCATCTCCATTTGCTGTAGAGTATACCCAATGCTGGCTATGCTTCTGTGATGCTACGGCATTTTTGTGCCAGCAACAACATCTCACTTTTGAGAGTGTTTACGTATTGGAGAGCTTGTGTGGTCACATTCCATGAGTGGTGCCTCATTGTTTTGTACTTATTTGTTGCATATGTGATACATCAATATGGATTTATGTGGTCTCGATGATTTCATGTGTTAAATTACTTACTGTACTGCTCATTTTATGAGGTGTATTGCACTTTCCCCATTTTGGGAATATTACGAGTTGTATCGGAGGCTTATAATCTTGGCTCGGCTTTCGTGCATTTAGCTCGATATGTCACCATAAGGAGAAGCTTCTCACAAGAATATGAGATGTATAGAGAAAGAAAAAATACACTGACTCCATTATTTGGAGGAAGGAAGAAGAGAGGCTGCGAAAGCTTTCTTTTTCAAACTATGCGGAAGCATTCATGAAGATATTAAGAAGGTGAGAAGAGAATGTCTGCGAGGCATCTCCAAAAGGGGTTTGAATATGGAAAAGCGAGCCTATGTTTTTGCATGATGGGGTATGAGAATGTAGCCACACACATTATGATTCAAAGTATAGCCTATGCCCGATATTAAACTATAAGAGATATGGAGAGAAGAGGTGCCTAGGAGAGGAGACTCTTGGTGATTATTTACAGAAGTATGAATCTCAATATAAGAGGTTCAAAGAGATCACCTTAAATTCCTGAGGGTTTGCGAAGATCAAAGGAGAAGAAGAACAAAGAGCAAGTAGCGAGGATGTGGGTAGATTCTTCTATATACTTTTTAATGGTTCACCTAAATGTTCGAGCTAGTGCTTGGGTGGAGGAGCTAGACACCTAGTTGTAGCAACACCAAATTTAGAAGATGAAGCCATCGAAAGTAGCGATGCTACATTTTGGAGGTAAGGCCTATGCACGGTGGTTGTTTGAGTATTTTTTATTTGAAAAAATGCAAATACATCTACTTCTTATGAAAAGTCTCACTAGCGAGATTAGTGGAAATATTTGATGAAAGAAACTTTCGAAACACCTTTGTGGTGGAGCCAAACAAACCAAAACAAACAAATACCTTTGCATAGTGTTGGAAGGACCTATGAAACCCAACTCCACTTTGAAGAAAAACTATTGAGGAGGCTGACATCTCGCATCATACCTTGCTAGAGGCGAAAGACACTCTATCTCATACTCCTCGAAAAGAGGGCATGGAGATCCCTTTTTCCAAAAGAGGATCTGTCTTATTAGAAAAGTTTCCCATCCATAGTGAAGAAAGAAATAGAAGGTTGGGGGCAACAAAACTGTCATGTCTAGAGCATATCTAGCACCTCATGCAAAGGTAGATGGAGCACTTGCTCCAAAAAGATGAATTCTTGTATCGTGCACATGGAGTTCCAAAGGATCTCATATGTGAGAGATCAAAGTCACAACCCATGATCAGCATGTGCCATTGTTGACGGATTGTAGAGGCCTTACAGGACGAAAAGGAGGAGGTAGGGAGGATGGCCAACATCATTATGATGAGGAGGACACACCCCTATCTATTTCATAGGGTTGATGCGAGAGAAAGGCGAGGGCCCGAATTTGCGCGGTGAAGGGCAGGGACAAAGTCTATCCATTCATGTATGCACTCTACTCTTGATACTTGATGTCTCATTGCATGGAGGCATTCCACTCGAGGAGACCACCAGATCGAGAGATGGTGAGGGATGCTTTTGCATTTGGAGGCGCCACCTAATTTGATCGCGAGAGGGTGGGGACCTTGGAGGACTTGAAATATGCAACTTTGAGATTCTTGGGTGAGACTCAAGGAGGAGGGAGAGATTCTCATTTTAGCATTACCCCACTCTGCTACTGTATTGTGTGTTGATAGAAAGTCTTTGCAGGTGATGGAGGATAGCACCACCATGGTGCAAGGAAAGGCCCAGCTCCATGGATTTGGGGAAACGGAAGGTACTCCCCTTGGGGAAGGAATAATCCATATGTGGAGGTGAGATGGAGGCCACTCATGACTTACACGATGGCCAAAGATCAAGAGGTTCTTTTTGGATGGGCGGCTTCTCATGGGAGGCCAACTTCGAAAGGCCACCACTTCTACTTGAGCATGAGTGGCTGCATGTGGAGCATGGAAAGCAACTTGGAGGATGAGTTGGCACATGAGGGATGTCGCGGGAAAGCTTCAACGGCATGTGGGGAGCTTCACATTTCGGATCTTCGACGGTGTCTTTTAGGAGAGGTTGGGTCCATATTGGAGGTCTAGTACTGATGCAGAGCCACTCGCAGGATCTTGGTGCTTGCATGGTTCTTAGAAGACTTGGAGAGAGATGATAGATACATGGTGGATGATGGGGTCATCTATTATTATGGAAAAGTCCTCTTGAATAGAGCTTCTAGAAAGCTCGAGGAGAAAGCTATTACATGCGTACGTAGCTGGACTTTCTTTCCATGCACTTTGATGCATGTCATTCCTTGATGGAGGAGTTCACTTGGGGAGGGCATCCAACAAGATGTATATCAGCATATGGAGAGATGCTTAGCACGGATGATGATGGAAAGGCTATCACAACCACTTTCCTACTCGTTGAGAGTAGAGGAGAGAGTTTCGGTGAGAGCCATTTTGACTCAACTGACCAAAGTACATAGTAGAGGATGTACATTTATGCACTAGTACTGTGCTCCTTTACTTTTTGTGAGCAGCATATTGTGCAAGGAGGATCATTACTTCTTGTATATTGTGTGTGATGTACTTGAGACCATTTGCGGCATTGATGTTGTGCCATTCTATTTGGTGGTTTCGTGGGAGATACCACATGATTCTTGGTGACCATTGGCACCAAATTTTAATTTTATGATCCCATATTGTAGGATGATTGTGGAAGGAAAAAAGTGTGCTAGGAACTTGTTATGCTGAGAGGCGAGGGACGAGGATGCACTCTGTTGGTTCCACGTGTGGGACTATGGTCCGCTTTACGGTTGTCATGTGGAAACATTGTTTTTATTTGGTTTTCTTCCGTACGTTGATGATGTTCTTGTGTCCTATGGGGAAGCTTTGTTGGGAGGATGGAACAACGAGTTGGAGGTGCCCATTAGGAGTATGATTCGTACTTCATATGTTGCATGTTTGGGAGGAAACAAGCTGGGCAAAGCCATGCAGTCACACTACATCTCTTGTCTTCATGTGGGAGGAGCCATTTGGACAACTTGAGTTCTTGGGAGAGGCACTTCACCATGGATGTGTTGGTGGGGTAACTTGGGAAATTCTTAGAGACCATAATATTTCAGCCCAAGATCAGCAGCATCCCCATACAGCTATCATAAATGGAGAGAGCTGCATCATAGGCACGGAAAAATCTAATCTCTCCGTACTGGCCTAATACATTGCATGAGCCAGGGGGTTGAAGGATTTCTTTGATGAGATGCACTAGGGTGGCTCATTTAATTTGAGACACGTGGGTATGGGGAGTCTCTCGTAGGAATGATATCCCCTATGTTTGTGCGTCACTCATACGCTGAGGAGGCCATTGGAGAGAAAGAAGGTTTCCATATAGACCTTCCACTTTCATCGTGATTTGAGCCATTTGGTTTTGCATGCTTGGGAGACAGAGGGAACCATTGGGGAGTAGAATTTGATTGTGTAATATCACGAAGTAATGGTGGAGACATATTTGATGAGGAGGCCACAAGAGGAGAGGAGGGTTTTCATCACCTTTATGGTTAGCTTGAGGACAAAGCAACATTTTGGATGGGAGGATTGTAGTATGCCTAAAATTTAGCTTTTGGCTAAGCCCGGAATATTATAGATCATTTGTTGTCTCACTTTAAGGTAGATGTGAATAAATGGGTGTGGAGGCCAGTAAATCTCATGCTGTAGCAATGAAAACACTTCAAGTGTGAAAGGATGCCTTCTAAGTAGCTAAATAAAAGCACCTTTGAGTATGAACAAGGGTTGGATCATGTTGAGCGAGTCAACTTTGACCAAGTCAGCTGCTTGTATGGAGGAGTGGACATTGACTGAGGAATAGCACGAGTTTTGAAGAAAGGAGAGTGGAGTTTGCATGGAGAAGTGAGCCTGGTGGAGTGCCAAAGACGAGGAAGCTCATAATCTATATAAGGAAGAGGATGGTAGCCATGGGGTTATGTTTTTGGATTGTATTTTTGTTTGGCTGATGCTTACATGTTTGAACTTCTTGCATTCTTCGGCTTGTTTCCAGTTTGAGATTGTTGTTGTTGTTTATGCAGCGAGTGTTCAGAGGTGAGAGTCCCACCTCTTTCCTTGAGAGGCCTCTTGGAAAGAGGAATGCACTTCATTTCCACATTTCATGTTTTATGCTCTTAGCTATATCTTTCTTCATCGTTGCGCAGGGTTCTATGCGGGATATTATCTTGTGTTGCGAGGTGCATCGGTGGAGATTAGATTGGATGTGTCTTGAGACTGTTTTGCGGTGGAGGAAGGTTTCTATCCATTTGGAAGAGCTTTGTCAAAGCCCACTTCGACTCATTGACACATTTAGTAGCTTGTACGAGTATTTATCCCTCTCGGTGCGGTTTCGGATCTAGATCTGCGTCCTAGAGGAGTTGTAGGGACTAGTTGTTGTGGTTGTTTTGAGGTGATTTCTTCGGTGGAGGAGCCATTGTTGCACCGGAGGATCTGTGGAGAAGAAGGCGTGAGTTTCTATATTAGCTTCAGCCATATCTTCTCACATTTTACAGTTGTGCTTGACGTGCATCTTGAGCCCTAGGGTTGCGGCTCACATTGGCACATTGTGTGCATTTTTCGAAAACCCTCTTGGGTTGTCTTAGGAAAGATGATCTAGTGCATGGATGTGTGTGTTGCAAGATTCTGTGCCTATATTTAGTATACACCATTGTATCATCTCCCTATGTATTTACTACCCAATATGTGCGTTACTCTAGTTAGTTTCTTTGGCATTTTGTATCGCCGGCAACATCTCTCTTTGCGAGTGTTTACATATGTATTGGGGGCTTGTGTGATCACATTATATGATTGGTGTCCTCTGTTGTTTTTATGTACTTATTTTCTACATATATGATCAATAATATGGCTTGCATATTGGTCTCATGATTTCATGTGTTAAATACTTCTGTTGCTTTCATTTTATGAGCTATATTGTTGCTTTCCCCATTTGGGAGATATTACATTTACATTATATAAATGAATAATTCTTGGATGACACTGAAAAAGAAAACCTCCTTTCTATATGTAGGAGTCCGTGGGGTCACTGATATATAATCCTAGAGCCGACCTAAAGAAAATTATATTTGTAAGGAGCACAATACAATAAAAATAATGGGCTATTACTGGGGCACAATAATAGTGAAATGTAAGAGACTACATGTGGATGCAAAAATTATGACAGTCTACACTAAAAACAATAAGGGAATACAATAAGTAATATGCCCTAATATATCTAAGAGTAGTTTCCTTCCATGTTGTTCGAGTAATGGTCTGTGATTGTCCCGGTCTTCAGAGTTACATTTACTAAGTACATGTAGAAAATATTCCTTTCCTAGAAGTAACCCTAGTAGTAACACCTCGTTGTAGAACTTAGATGAGGATAGCATGAGTAGAACTCATGCTGGTGTGCATATGAGCATTGTCACCTCGAGGGTTTGTGTGAGACATTGGGTTGATACAGAGTGTAAATGTTCCCAAAAGTCGCATGAAGCTAATTTGAGACAGTACAATTTCCTATATGCTGACTAGGAAGTGAATAGATGGGTAGGGATGCCCATGAGTAGGAATAAAAATCCCTCTCTTTGGTGCTGAAAGGGATAATCGGAAGTGTCTACGGCATTTCACCCTCAGGTGTGAAAAGAAAATAGCACATGAGGACGAGGTCGGAGTTTTACCCAAGTCAGCAACCCAGCACTATAGACGGGAGTGGATCGCTTTGAAAAGACAACGTAGTGTGAATGGGGAGAGATAATTTGGGTGAGAGAATCCCTAATAGCGTGCACAGCGAGCAAGAGGCTTTCATTTGTATAAATGGAGAAAAGGTAGTAGCCATAGATGGATATGTTGTTGAGTATATGAGGTACGCGCGACTGTTTTCTCTCTTCGGACGTTGCTTTCGCCGCGTTTGGTTGATACTTTCGCTTAGCACGAGGATTTCCCTACTTGGGAGCCCTTCTCCCTTCTTAAGGAGAATCTTGGGGGATTTTACTTCATTTATTCACATCAGGGCTTAAGGGCCAAGTCACCTCCTTCGGCCTACGAGCGTTATTCTTGACAGCAAGAAAATGTTCCGTGTTGCGAGGTGTTGTATTGGAGGGTTCCACGACACCACTTCAGAGCTTTATCTTTGCGGAGGAGACGACTTCTGTTCGCTTTCGGAGGTCGGTGAGGAAGATTCGAGGCTGATTTCATACATATTTCATGAGTCAGACGCAAGAACTTCCCATATCCTACGGCACATAGTCCATCTCCTTGGCCATCGTTGTTGCGAGGTATATTTGCGGTGAGTTTGCATTTGCTAGTTTAGAGGTTGAGATATTCGTGATTGGATGGGCGTTTCACTGAAGAATCCTTTGAATGAGATTCATGTATCATATGCATCATCTTTCAGACTGTCTCCATCCATTTCCGAGTTTTTTGAGTTCGCAGTTTCTGCCACTCATACACTCGACTGTTCTCACAGGTACTGCCATTGTCCTTCGGGATTGTCCTGAGAAATACCTTTTAGGAGTGTTGATCTTTTTGCTCGTGTTGTATGGAGATGTATATTGATATATCTATGTATTGACATCATTTTTGTAGTTATTCCTCATAAAGCGTACCAGTCATAGCTAACCTGAGCTTTCTTCATGTAGCATTGTTCTACATATTTCCATGTACATGTTTCTTGAGGCTTGTACATAGCCCTTTAGCTTGAGTGATTGTTTCCTCAAGGATTTGTATATCTGTCTTTGCTATGACATAATATGATGGCTATTTGGATCTTTGTGTGCATTCTATGTGCATTAATGTATCCCAACTGCTACTCCATTGTTGTGTTTACATATTGTTGTAGCTCCACATTTGGAATATCTTAATATAAATTCCCAATAGTGTAGGTTTCTATTTGGGATATTACATAAAAGTAGAAGGTGAGTAGCCTCTAGAAGTTGCTGGTGCTCGTGGTGCATTACCACATCTCACCACGTTTACTGGCACCGTTTGGTCGAGGGATTCTAAAGTGAGATGTTTGCTTCGATTTAGCATTATTTTCGGAGATTTTATTTTTCACCACATTTTCTGAAAATATTGAAAAATACATTAATTTCATGCCTCATAGGAGTAGGGATAACTAAGGAAAATTATTTCAAAACACATCACATGGTCACCCTTCACTCAGCAACTTTCAATGACTATAAGGTTGAACACACCATAGGTGAACTCACTTGAAAATTTTTGAAGAACCTATTGGAGAAAGAAGAGGAACTTGCTTCCACCTTAGAAGACTTGCTTCTGGGTCAAATGCGCTAGCTGAAAGCACGGGCAGGAGTCTTTGCCATTAGAGTAATAGAGTGGAGAAACTAGAATGACAGAAAATCAATCCCTCTGAGCCCCTTCACGTTTCCATGGCCTTACTTCTAAGGATCTTGACACATTCATGTTAATTTTTTTGCTTTCTACAAGACTTATGACTATGCCTCGAGATGACAGCTAATTGTTCCCATCCCTCTCGATGAATGTATGCCTTGCATTGGTTCATGTTGGTTTTCCTATGAAGAGTATCACTTGTGGGGAGCAGATACAAGAATACGCTTCAGCAACAAAGTATATAGACTATTGGAGGTCGAGAGAGACCTTCAAAAGAGGAGATATTTCGGGACGAGATACGGGACTCGAGTGAATCTTTGGAGGATTGATGAAGAAAGATTCTAGTTGAACATGCTCAGAGGCCAATTGCACCCTTGATCACTGGATCACGCTTTGAAATTGGTACTCCTCCAGGGATGGGGAATAGGTGATAGGAACCCTTAATACGATGTGTGGGGGAGAAATCTACTGCTACCTTATGGACATCAAATTTGTCTTTCGCTCCTCTCTGGGAAGGCAGGGAGAAAGCGTGGGTCTGGCCAAAGCTTTGACCAACACCTTCCTCTTCACACCTCCATCAGAAACTTGCAGAGATTGGGAATATGTTGGAGGACTTCAAAGGCTGAAAATGTTCCACACCTCTTCTTTGAAAATGGACACGATGCAAATATAGAGAATTCATAGGAGAGCGAAAGAGGGCCTTGTGTCTATCACTGCTCCCTTGATGTACCCGAGAAAACACCCTCGAAATGAATGTCCACTAAATGTCATAGTTTTCTTGGTTTGCTGCAGAAGAGATCATGCTATACATACTTGTTGTCCCTCGGTTGGTATGAAATCTATATATATGGGTGAAGGAGGACCAAGGCAACTCTATTTCATAAATTAGAGAGAGGCCTCGGGGCCTTGGTCTGTATGCAGGCATGCAAAGGTGCACCTTACTCCTACTACCATGAAAACAAGAATGTACCTATGGAAAGCCTTGGTACACATCCACTTCTCCATCATGGACTACACCTCCTGCTTGGCCTTATACCCCTCCATATGTCACCCTCATCTTGTAAAACGACCATTCCATCGATATGTTCCTCAACCCCCTCCAGTGGAGAAAGCTTCATCACAAGGGTTGGAGGCCCCAACACTAACCAACCACAGCAGCACATGCCTCCAGCCACTTTGAACCTCGGCTACGCTCATTCTACTCCACCTAAGTTTCCTTGAGATGTGCCACCTAGCCAAATACAAACGGAAACAACAAGAACACACTGATAGGTTTATGGTGGGAAACATCCTATCCAACTTATGTTGTGGAGGCCCATGAAATCAACTTCGAGTTGTGGAAAGTACTTCCGAGAAAATCATGCACGAAGATCCACCTACGAGAGGTTGAGGAGGAAAAGGAAGAGAGGAAACCCTTAGACCAATCAACCTCCTTTTCACTGAGCACAGTCCACTAATGTGCTGCCACCACATAATAGAGTTGTGACTCTTGGGTGAATTGAAAAACCTATGTGTGAAAATAGCCTTCCTCCGAGGCCATTACAAGGATGTACCACTATTTACAATAGGCTCATCGATCAGAAAATTTCTTTAAAAATCACGGGAGAATGAAGAAATACACCCCACCATCAATTTTGTGGGATAGATATTTTACTTAATGTTTATGGAAAGGTGATATTCCCCAAAGTACCTTGATTTTGGAAGTCTAGTGCTAGATGTACACATCAATGTGTCATATGCACTCTACTGATTGATCTTGGTTACTGCCATCAATGTAATGACCGGGAAATATTCTTAAACTCGGCCTCCAGAGGCAGAGAAATACCGCCTGGGTATTACGCAACTTACATATAGGTCCACGGTGGCTGGACGATAATTTTTGAGGATGTGATGGTCTTGAATTGAATCACGAGGAGTATCGCATGTTTCTTGGTCCTCCAGTAAAACCAAGTTTAATGGATATCCTCTCATTTTGCCACATTGTTTATTCACTCTCGATGCTTATATCATTTGTGGGGTCGGAAACATGACTATAAAGAATGGTCCCTTGTCCAAAAAGCTCTGGTGTTATATCTGTCCTGTGGCAAGCCTTCCATTAACCACGATGTACCCTTTTGGTTGGAGGATGAAGAAGAGAGAGGGATGAAGTGTATAGTACCACACCTTACTCCATTTTATACCATAGATACTAAGAGCCTTGCATCCTAGAAAGAGTATGAGAAAGAGAAAAGGAAAGGAAGGAGCACGGTTCATATTGACCTAGTTACGAGATCCTTTTGCTCCCCAATAAGATTGTATGGGGAAGGAAAAGAGTACAGCAAAAGGAACCTTCATTGAGTGATGCAAAAACAAATCTGCTCTTGTGAAAAACCGGACTGAGATGATCTCATTGACCACATCATTCAAAGCCAACCCCAACCTGCCATTTCACTCTGATGACCTAGTGAGAGAATATGAAAGCCACCCTTGGATTGAGACTACACTCAGTTGAGATCAACATATGAAGTCACTGAAGGCTATGGAAATTTGGCCCATCTAAATCCTTGAAGATTAAATCATCCCTCTCGGCTAAGGAAGAAGAGAATGTGCCAACTCCACGAGAAGGAAAAATTATATGCTTTTCTTTGGACTACAAAGGCATGAAAGGGGTTCATCCCTGGGTGTTGCACACATCATATTTTATATTAATGAGGGATGTAAAGCTTTGTGTGCGACCCAAAGGAGGATGAACTAGAGTTTTTCTGGATACGAGGATTCATCCACCCCATGTCAGACGTTGGGTGGATGTCTCCTCTTGTTGTAGTCCCAAAGAAAAAATGGGGAAGTGGTTAATGTTGTTGATGGAAAGCTGTAGAGACCTAAACAAATCCACTAAAAAGGACCATTTCCATTTGCCATTCATCGATCAAGTCCTAGATGGTGCTTGCGAGGAAATAAGTTTTTCTTTCTTGGACGGATTCATTGGGTATAGCTTGATTCAAATCAGCCTTGAAAGACTCAGGAAAAAACACCACCTTCACATGCCCCTAGCGCACCCTGCTCTGAGAGTCGCTAGCACTTTAGCTTGTGCCGATGCTCTTTAATCCTTTCCAGAGGAAAGCAATCCTAAGCATTTTTCGGATCTAGGTCTTGATTCTCTCAGAGATCTACTGTGGACGAGTTTTAAACCTTATGGGTATGGTCCCAGAGTCGCTCTCCGATCTATGAAAAGTGTTGAGGAAGTGCATTAAACGTGCATCTCTCCTAGATGCGAAAAGTGGCGAATGTCTAAAAAGAGCTTGAGGCTCTCCTAGGGCACAATTCAATATCACAAGAAGAGGGAATATAGGTGGATCCAAACAAAATCCTGCATCATGAAAAGAGGTTCATACTATAAAAGTAGAGAGATGTCGGGAAGTTTCCAGCAGGTTTGGTTGGTTGCTATAGGAGGTTCATTAATGATTTTGAGTAAAGTTGGTCTCACCATACATTCGAGTTGGTGGCCAGAGATTATATGAGTTTCTCTGGTCTGTTCTCCACAGGAGAGCTTTTGATCTCATCGAGGATAAGATAACCACTCCCCTATTCTTCGAGGGTCGTTGAGATCTTCCCTTCCACATTCATATGAGATGCATCGAGATAAAGTTGTGAAGCCTTAGGAAAGTGGGAGACAAATTACCCTATGTAAGTTTATTTCATTAGCAAGGAATCTATCCAAAAGTTGAGACTTAACTCCCAGCATCACTAAAAATGAGCTCTTATTCAATTTCACGGCCTCCTAAAAAAGTTGGTCTACTACATTCACGAGAGTTATTAGACCTTTGCTTTCTATGCGGAACATGGAAACAATCAATTACTTAATGAGATAAACCTATACTGTCAAATTATAGAATCATTAGATATGGTTTTTGTTATTAGTAGTTTTGTTGATAATTGATTTGATAAACCGAAGGAAAGATGTTGACAGAAGATTGTATCTAGACTAGATTTATCTATAGATGAAGGAGGAAGGTGGATGATAATCTTGCAGGATGAACATGCATTCACTATGTCATCAACTGTATGCATTGGTTGCTTTGAGCATGTACTACTTTCTTTGTTGCGAGAGGTTTTCCTACAAACCTTTCATCCAAAGAAAAAGAGTAGGGATTATAAGGCCAAATCACCCTTTCACTTGGATTGGTGGAAAATCTCTTCAAAGTCCTGGACGGAATCAAATTCTCAAAATATGTGTGAGGGAGAGGAGGGGTCTTTGACATCATCGTCGTCATGTCATGATGGTCCCTACGGCGGAGATTTTGTTGCTAGTGGGGAGAAGCCTTCAGAGGTGAAATCGGGCTACCACTATTCGCCTACGATCTCAGCATTGCCTCGAGGAGATACATGAGTAGATGTGATCGATGTCGGAAGGGACGGGGAGACATACTCCAAGTGTAATATTCCCAATTTTCACTTAAGACAATTGGAATATTAGAGTTCTTAATTTTATTAAATAATTAAGTAAATAAGAGGGTGGAGGGACCACTGAAGCCCCATAGATAGGGTAAAGATCCGCTTTTTATGTATGTATGTGGATATTTCAAATCTGAGATATACATTATGGAGTAGTGGATAAGCTGTAGTAGAGGAATGGTGATCTGGTCATGTCATGAGGCCGAGGCCGAGGTCATGAGGTCATGAGGTCAGGAGGTCAAGGTCAGGAGTCCAAAAAAAAAAAAAAAAAAAAAAAAAAAAAAATCTCAAAATCTCAAAATCTCAAAATCTCAAAATTTGCCGAGAATCTACTCATCTACTCAAACGTCTACTCAAAACACCCCTCAAAAAAAAAAACCCCAGCTACTCATCTACTCATCTGTCCATCTGTCCATCTGTCCATCTGTCCATCTGTCCATCTGTCCATCTGTCCATCTGTCCATCTGTCCATCTGTCCATCTGTCCATCTGTCCATCTGTCCATCTGTCCATCTGTCCATCTGTCCATCTGTCCATCTGTCCATCTGTCCATCTGTCCATCTCATCTCCATCTCCATCTCAAACACATCTACATCTACATCTCAAACACCATCTCAAAACCCTCCAAAAAAAAAAAAAAAAAAAAAAAAAAAAAAAAAAAATTTGCCGGCAAAATTTGCCGGCAAAATTTGCCGGCAAAATTTGCCGGCAAAATTTGCCGGCAAAGTTTCCGGCAAAATTTGCCGGTCTCGTCTCGTCTCGTCTCGTCTCGTCTCAAAATCTCAAAAAAAACCCCAGGAGTCTGGAGTACAAAATCTACAAAATGCAAAACCCCCCCCCCCCGGGGAGTGCAAAATCTGCCGGCAAATCTTGGCAATTCAATTGCCGGCAATTTGGGTATTTAACAAATTTTCGCATTGTCGGCAAGCTTGGCACCACAATTTTCGTGCGCCGCTACATCCGGCGACATCATCAAATTCCAATGGTTACGATGAACTTCAAAGACTTATAGAAAGTAACAAAATGATCCCACATGGCTAGAACGGCAAACTTCGTAAAATTGCCAACTTTGTCATAAGTTCGGTACTTCTGTACTTTCCTATTGCACCAATGAAATGTCAAAAACATTCAAGCCAATCGATGACCGATGTACCTTCCTTCATTACTTAAGCGTATGCTTTTCTTGATGGGTATCAAGAGATTTTGTCATGTAGAAACTACCTCAGCTTGACCACGACTGCGGCTATTTTCTAAACGTGTTAAACAACACATCATCACTTAAAAACACGGTAGGAATGGCACTCAACGCTCTTTCATCCATCTCGGCCCACTCATTATATATGATGTTGTATCGTTTGTTTGGATTTAACAACGCCTTAGCCGCCTTGTTGTACCAATGAGATCGTGCATCTTTACCTTCCGGATCTCGAAATTGTTTTTGCCATTAAACTTCTCGATTTCAGCTTCGGACACTTTGTTTTTTGCCATATTGTGTCACAAAAAACAACCTCGAAATACCTTTTAATGAAATGCCCTTTTTAATAAAAATGCCCTTTAAGAAACCAAAATAACCTTCACCTTTATAACAAGCCTTTCCTTTCATACCATATATACAAGTAGCAATTTAATATTTAAATCGACTTCAAAAACTACAATACAATCGATTATTTAAAAACCCTTTTATTCTTTATATGTGACCTTTTTATAAAGCTCGAATCGATTATTTAAAAAACCACATACCATATGCTTTATATGTGACCTTTTATAAAGCTCCAAATCGATTATTTAAAAACCACACTTTTCATATACTTTATATGTGACCTTTTATAAAGCTCCAAATCGATTATTTAATTGATTCGATTTTGCATTACTTGTAATATTTAAAAATGCCATTTTTAAATATCAATCGACTTCCAACAAATCGAAAACATTTGACTTTATAAACCGGCTTTATAAAACTGAAAATTGACCTTTTGTATTTTTTTTTTCTTTCAACGCATTCCATTACCTGTCAACGCGCAACGCCTCTTTGCATTTTTCAACGCCGCTCCAACGGCGGCTGCGCCTATCGGCGAGGCCCACGGGCGTCTGCGTAGCAGTAAAAAAGCGGCCTCACGGCTTACGGTGGCAGCGGCTGCAACATTCTTACGGTGATGGCTCTTGACGGCTGCGCAACGTTCTTCAATGTTCTTACGGTGACGGCTGCGCGTTCTTCAACGTTCTTACGATGGCGGATCTGCAACGTTCTTCAACGTTCTTACGGTGACGAACGACTGCGCGTTCTTCAACGTTCTTCACCGGTGACGACGGCTGCACGGCGATTCTTCAACGTTCTTACGATGTGACTGCGCAACCAACTTCAAGCCTACGATACACGCATTTATAGCAATCGGTGCGCGACAAACTAAAACAACGACAAATAAACCATACACGGAAGACATAAGTTTAACGTGGTTCACCCCAACCATTACGGGCTA
Source organism: Pinus albicaulis (assembly GCA_034641835.2). Taxonomy (NCBI): domain Eukaryota; kingdom Viridiplantae; phylum Streptophyta; class Pinopsida; order Pinales; family Pinaceae; genus Pinus; species Pinus albicaulis. The sequence goes on from CM076578.1 coordinate 1,154,814,182, forward strand.
CGTCCACCAAGCATAGGCATCGATCTTTGTTATCAAATAGGAGATTGCACAAGATAATCGATTTCCTCACAAACTCTCACACACTTCCCAATGACTCCGTGTGGACATACATTTTTATAGCTAAGAGAATCTATTTGCCTCATAAATCCTCTTACGACAAATATAGGATAGGTAACTCTCTCCTTGAAATAGAGCTAATATAGCAACACAATGCGATTTTTGTCACCCTCTTGAGATTTTCCTATTTTATTAAAACGAAAATCTCAACAACATCCTCCCCCCCCTCGCTCCTGAGAAGCCGAAGAAGTCATCCCATGCGGAAATATTTGAATTCTGGCAAGGTGCGTCGAGACTAGCCCTCGTTCTAACCCGAAACTTCATGTCCTCACACGTTGCCATGGTGTCAACCTCTCAGTCACCCTTCTTAGCGGCATTAAATCTACTGGACTTAACCAAGCTCACCAATGACCCCATCGCACACGACCCCAATTGTCCTCCCATGCCCACGAAGTTCCCTTCAGACATACCAAATTTTGAGGGCAAGCAAGCGGAAGACCCAGGGAATAATATAATGAACTTTCACCTGTGGTGCTCATCGAATAGTATCATTGACAATACTATTCGATTGAGGCTATTTCAATGCACTCTCATGGGAGTAGCTGCGAAATGGTACGTCGAGCAACCCCCTGCTTCTCATAAAAAATTTAGGGCCCTCGCTACTGCGTTCCTCACATACTTTCAGTTGCCCATTCACCACGATTCGGGAATGGAATTACTGAATCATTTCAGACAATCCCCCTCTACCCACATTTCTAAACATCTCCATGAGTGGAGACACTGTCGTAACTTATGCGAAGCTCAACTCAACGACCAAGTATTTTTAGATTTATTCTTGGAAAATATGATGGCGGAGATTTCAAAGGATGTGGCGCAACATAACCCCACATCCAAAGAGGACACAATTAGTAAATCCCAACAACTTGAACTGATCTATACGCAATCAAGGTACATATACAATATCCTGCCTAACACCCCGCGCCTGCAATCTTATCAAGAATTTCCAGGCATGTCGAACTCTGCAAATGGACTTATTGGGTCAATGACCCAAGGGTACCTAGGCAGCAGCAGTCAGAATCTAGATTACACATATGGGTCTACCCAGAACATGTCTCAACCCAGATTTTAGAGTCATCATATGCAGCAGAAAAATTTGACTAATAGGGTACCAGCGTATCACCAAGAGGGATCTTACCCTACGGCCAGGGGGACCCAGTTCGCAGGAATAAAAACTGACGGAAGAAGTCCCCCCCAATGACCAGGTGCAAACATGGGACAACAGTATGCTCAGTCCCAAGCACATAACCCATCAACGCAAAACAATGCACAGGTGAACTTTGTGAAACCATCCCAAAATCAACCACACCATTATGATCGAAGAATTACCCTCCTAACGTGGTTAAAAGAAAGGTAAAAAACAAACCCAAAGGGAACCCTGGATAGGGGGGAAGCAACCAAAAGTGCCCACTGCGATCCCGTGTTGGAGATAACTCCAAGAAGAACCAGAACCAGGAGCTAAGCAATGCCCAAAAGCAAGGGAAAAGGCCACCTCTATGAACAAATCATTCTTGTTCAATATGTGGTGAGTACGGGCACTATACTCACCACTGTCCCGAACTCCCTGAGCTTAAAAATCTTCAAAGTAACCGAGGACAAGGAGGATCTTCCTAGACAACTGCAATCATGCAAGAACCCTTCCCCCATCAAGGAACGGTCAGCACTCAGCAGCAAAACCCCAATGATTCTGAGAAAAAAAACCATGAAATTTACATGGTCGGGGAAGAAATTTTTTTCCAAACCTGGAATCGCAACTACAACACCCCACCAGACACCGGCATGTAGGGGGCTAGTAAAAGCGCACTGAATGCATCTTTAACCATTCCAAATATTCCTTTGGAACCATTGCCAAAAATGGTTAAAGGACCTAATAGGCGAGCAGGTAACTACTCTAAAGAAACCCACAATTACAGCATCGTGGACGATTTAGTCCAATGACCTACTGCTATGTCCGCTTTAGAGGTACTGCAGTCATGCTCGAAGCAGCAGAAAGCCCTACTTTCCACCGTAGGCGCTCTCGACCCTGCCAACACGCGCATGATGGCTTTTGATTTGGACAAAGCCATCCCTAGGCTTCCCTCCATGGTCGCCTTCCAGATACCAATATCGGTACAGAATATAACTATTCACCGATGTGTCATTGACGAGGTTGCATCCACATGCATCATGTCAAATAATGTATGGAAAAAGTTAGGAGCCCTAGAACTCAAACCTTCTGTCATCACACTCAGAACATACGACGATCGGCCCTCGACCCCTGTTGGTCTCTTTCAAAATGTACCGGTTTTCTTAGCCAACAAAATGGTCCACATAGACATCGAAGTCTTGGATGCTCACTCGGATTACAATATAATCCTTGGGCAGAGTTACATGTACGCCATGTCTGCCATAACATCCTCCATTTTTCGCATCATGATGTTCCCCCATGAGGATCGAATCATTACAGTAGACTAGCTGATGCACACTAAAAAGCGTCCTTTGACCAACACAGATATGGTTTTACCCTATGTAGACATAGCCAAAGATGGTCTCTTATGGTATCAAGAATATGGTCCCGGTCATTTCAAAATGTCGTTTGTCCTAGGGTCATTCCTAGGAGATCCTCCTATTATCCCTGAGGTATCGCCTGATGCCACAACGGCCCCAGTATGCATGATGTCCACATCAGGCACCGAGGTTAGTCAGGACACAGACTCAAGCAGTAATGACACCAAGGCATCAGCTACGACAGCCTCCCTAGTCTATGCCGCCTCCCAAACTGCTTTCCTATACCCACCTCCTGGATTCGCCTCCCAGCAGGTCTTGGAAACACTGGTACTACCCAACATATCATTGGAGTTCCTAGTGTGGTACCTCGTTTCCCCTCCAGGGATGCTAGCCACCAATGTTACTGCTTTTCATTTAAAGCCCCTCGGTCCTGAGGAGCCCCAACCTACCCAATTAGCAGTCGAAACCATCCCTGGAAGGGAAATTCCCACTGTGAAACTGGTGACCATGATAAAGAAAACCGCCAAGAGAGGAAAGAAAGTGGTGACCCCAACCATACAAAGGGAGTCATTAACCTGCGCTATATGTGATGTCACTGGACACCCTACTCACATATGCCCGGTGTTGGACGAATTAAAACCACTCCTTGGCTGCAAGGCAAACACCTCAAAATGACATTCCCATAAAAATGAACTTGCCACCAAAAGCACAAGAAAACCATTGGGTACTAATCACGCATGCACTATCTGTGGCATCTACGGGAAGTACACTTATCGTTACCCAAAGGTCCCACGATAAAGGGATGCCTTACATTCGGTGGAGCAATCCTATCAAAAGGATTCCTCAATCTAGGCATCTGTAAATGAACCGCATACCATTTGGTACCTACAGGAGGAATGAAGGTCACCAGATCGACAACCATTTGTCCCTCCTCCCCCCGAGCCACCATACACCAACCAGGGAAAAGGAAACCTGGTTGCCTCATCCTCTTGAGTTATCAGGCACATCGATTACTACAGACAGCTTGGTTAGGTCCTTGACCTAAGGTCACCTAGGTAGTAGTAATCTATATTCGGGGAGATCCTAGACGGGGGGAAGTAACTACCCACACCCTCCCCCATGATCTCAGTCTGGGGGCAACCACAACTAAAATCAAAACTAGGAGCCATGTAACATCTCCCAACAAACAGAGGTGACGCCACACATTCGCACTCCTAAAGAAATATTTTTTCAAGCGCCAGCAAGTATGCACTCTCCCATCTTCCTTTCTAAGATTCATATTTTTCGATAATATTGAAAGAAAAGAAGATGCTTACACTTGAGGTAGTTTTTTTTTGCAGGAAGAACCCACAAACCATTCACATCACTGACCACCGAAAGTTCTGGAGCAGGTATCATTCTACCCTTATAATGATAGAGTCCCAAAAAACTTTTCATATCCTGACATCATTTATCCATCAGAAATAAACCATAGGGTCCTCATACCCAACCATGTTTATCATCACCTTACCCTGCATATGATAAATGTATGTGATGGTCGGTAGAGCCTCCTCTCCATGGTGATCGTCATATCAAGTAGACCACACATCACCCCACAAGTGATGACATGGCCATACCATTTTTAGTCTGGGAAGCATCTCATGCCCATCCATATACCATGCATAAGGTCAAGTTCTCCATTTAAACTAACCCCCTTCCCAGACGATCGAGCTGTACAAGCAGAATGAAAGCGCACCTCCGTACACCGCATTTGGTCCACCATACCTCCATCAGCATTAACCCATCTGCCACATCTTCCGCTTCATCAACCCCACACATGATACCAACCAATGGGACCCCTACCCCCAACAAAACACTATCCTCACACCATCAAGTGAGAGACCCTCTTTCATGTTTTGGGGTACCCGTCTCTGTGTTTTGTACAAACCAAACCCCATTATTTTATTCTTTTGGTAAGTGTACAAAGATCACAAACAATGCCCTTCACCTGTTTGCCCTCATATTGCACTTTTCCTCCCATGGCAGTAGTCCCCCATCTCCCTTGGTCAAAGTATTTCATACCCCCCATGCACGCACCATTACGACAATAATAGCTGGTTCATACCCACCCTAGAAGTCCTACCGACTCCAGGGATTTTACCCTTCAAAAATACCTATGACTACCGCCAAGCTGCTCAAATATACTTCGACGTTGGGCCACTAAATCCCCATCATCCGTTTTTAGCTACCGCTCACCAACATGCCTATGTTAAACCTGTTATGGTTCAATTTGGGGCTTCCTTTTTGTTGACATCGACACCTCTTTTCCAAAAAGGAAGCGGTACCTTGGATGACCCCTTCCCATGCAAAGGGGTATCCTCGAGTGGCATTATGGGAGACATCATTGTCGATAGATGTCATCGATCCTCTTGACATTCGACTACAACAAAAGCTTTCATGTCATGATGGTATCGTACCTTACAACCATTTCACTTTGATCAAGATCTGTTGAAGACCCGTCCCTTTATAAGCGTCTCTGACAACAATGCTTAGACGGGAAGGTCCCAGCGAGTACATATGTATACATTGCAAAATGATATGCCATACCAAGATTACGCATATGGGTAACAAATTCTACCTATCGTCAAAGGAAAAATGCCCCTGAGGGCATCAGCAGTCGTCGTCAACAACCACCAACATCACTACCACAGTAGTGGCACAGACAACACATGTATCTGTCAATTTTGTTTAACTAGCCATAGCATCACGAGCATGGGACATGCCCGCCCCGTTGAAATTTTGCAAATATGTTGTATATTTTATTTGCTTATAGGGGGTCCCTTAGGCGATGGTTATCTCAAAAACAGTGCAAGGTGTTGTCCTTTCTACACGCAAGCCTCATTCTCTCTCTCTCTCTCTCTCTCTCTCTCTCTCTCTCTCTCTCTCTCTCTCTCTCTCTCTCTCTCTCTCTCTACGTGCGATACAGAAAAGAAACTATAATGTATTTAGACTATACAGTTCTTCCTAGACCTCACACATTTGGGGGCAACTGTTAACACTGAAAAATTGAATAGTAGAAGACGACATTAATTAATGTCAAGCCGAAGGATTTATAGGACAGGAATACATTATGGAATCAAGAATCTCTAAGGTTTTGAGAAATTCAAATTTGAACTAGTCATAAATGCTCAAATGTTCGCTTTCTCCTTTGAAAAGAGTACCTTCTACACACACTGGAGCTCGATAAGCATGCATTTCTAGAAGTAGCAAGAAGTCACTTTCCGGGACCACAAGCAAGCAAAGGATAGTTTCTCCTTATGTGAAAGTCGCCGAAGGACAGAAGGACAACACCAGTGCCTCCTTAGGCCTTGTGTGAGCACACAAAAGCATATTTCAGCACACAATGGAATCATGCCCCTCCCTTGGGTCACCATCCACCATGTACCAAGGGAGTGAAGGAGGATTTGAAGCTCACCTATATACCCCACCAAGACACCAGCATGTAGGGGGCTAGTACGAGTGCTCCGACTGCATCTTTAACCATTCCAAATATTCCTTTGGAACCATTGCCAAAAATGGTTAAAGGGCCTAATAGGCGAGCAGGTAACTACTCTAAAGCAACCCACAATTACAACATCGTAGACGATTTAGCCCAATGACCTGCTGCTATGTTCGCTTTAGAGGTACTGCAGTCATGCCCGAAGCAGCGGAAAGCCCTACTTTCCGCCTTAGGCACTGTCGACCCTGCCGACACACGCATGATGGCTTTTGATTTGGAAAAATCCACCCCTAGGCTTCCCTCCATGGTCGCCTTCCAGATACCAGTATTGGTACAGAATATAAATATTCGTTGATGTGTCATTGACAAGGGTGCATTCACATGCATCATGTCAAAGAATGTATGGAAAAATTTAGGAGCCCCAGAACTCAAACCTTCCATCATCACACTCAGAGCATACGACGGTCGGCCCTCGAAACGGTCCACATAGACATCGAAGTCTTGGATGCTCACTTGGATTACAATATAATCCTTGGGCGGATTTACATGTACGCCATGTCTGCCATAACATCATCCATTTTTCGCATCATGATGTTCCCCCACGAGGATCGAATCATTATAGTAGACTAGATGACGCACACTAAAAAGCGTCCTTTGACCAACATAGATATGGTTCTACCCTATATAGACATAGCCAAAGATGGTCTTTTACTGTATCAAGAATATGGCCCCAGTCAATTCAAACCTTCGTCCATCCTAGGGTCATTCCTTGGAGATCCTCCTATTATCCCTGAGGTATCGCCCGATGCCACAGTGGCCTCGGTATGCATGATGTCCACATCAGGCACCAAGGTTAGTCAGTACACAGAATCAAGCAGTATCGACACTGAGGCATCAGCTACGGCAGCCTCCCTAGTCTATTCCACCTCCGAAACTACTTTCCTATACCCACCTCCTGGATTCACCTCCCAGCAGGTCTTGGAAACACTGGTACAACCCAAAATATCATTGGAATTCCCAGAGTGGTACCTCGTTCCCCCTCCAGGGATGCTAGCTACCAACGTCACTGCTTTTCATTTAAAGCCCCCCGGTCCCGAGGAGCCTCAACCTACCCAAGTAGCAGTCGGAACCACCCCTGCAAGGGAAATTACCACTGCGAAACCAGCAACCATGATAAAGAAAATCGCGAAGAGAGGAAAGAAAGTGGTGACACCCACCATACAAAGGGAGTCATTAGCCTGCACTATATGTGATTTCACTGGACACCCTACTCACATATGCCTGGTGTTGGACGAATTAAAACCACTCCTCGACTGCAAGGCAGACACCTCAAAACGACATTCCCATAAAAAGGAACTTGCCACCAAAAGCACAAGAAAACCTCTGCATACTAATCACGCATTCGCTATCTGTGGTATCTACGGGAAATACACCTATCATTACCTAGAGGTCTCACGATAAAGGGATGCCTTACATGTGGTCGAGCGATCCTATCAAAAGAATCCCTCCATCCAGGCTTCTGGAAATGAACCGCGTACCATCTGGTACTTACAGGAGGAACGTAGATCACTTGATTGACAACCATTTGTCCCTCTTTCCCCCGAGCCACCATACACCAACGAGGGAAAAGGAAACCTGGTTGCCTCTTCCTCTTGAGTTATCAGGCACATCGATTACTACAGACGGCTTGGTCAGGTCCTTGACCTAAGGTCACCTAGGCAGCAGTAATCTGTATTAGGGGAGATCCTAGACGGGGGGCAGTAACTGGCCATGCCCTCCCCCATGATCTCAGTCTTGGGGCAGCCACAACTAAAATCTAAACTAGGAGCCAAGTAACATCTCCCAAAAAATAGAGGTGACACCACACATTTGCACTCCTGAAGAAATATTTTTTCAAGCGCCAGCAGGTATGCACCCTCCCATATTCCTTTCTAAGATTCATGTTTTTTGATAATATTGAATGAAAAGAATATGCTTTCACTTGAGGTAGTTTTTTTTTGCAGGAAGAACCCGCAAACCATTCACATCATCGACCACCGAAAGTTCTGGAGCATGTATCATTCTACCCTGAACATGATAGAGTCTTAGAAAACTTTACATATCCTAACATCATTTCTCCATCAAAAATAAACCATAGGGTCCTCATACCCATCGATGTTTATCATCACCTCACCCTGCATATGATAAACGTCTGTGATGGTCGGTAGAGCCTCCTCTCCATGGCGATCGTCATCTCAAGTAGACCACACATCACCCCACAAGTGACGCCATGGCCATACCATTTTTAGTCCGGGAAGCACCTCATGCCCATCCATATACCATGCATAAGGTCAAGTTCACCATTTAAACTAACCCCCTTCCCGGACGATCGAGTTGTACAAGAAGAATTAAAGCACACCTCTGCACACCGCATTTGGCTCACCATACCTCCATCAGCATTAACCCATCTGCGACATCTTCCACGTCATCAACCCCGCACATGAGACCAACCAATGGGACCCCTACCCTCAGAAAAACACCATCCTCACACCATCAAGTGAGTGACCCTCTTTCATGTTTTGGGGTACTCATCTCTGTGTTTTGTACAAACCAAACCCCATTATTTTATTCTTTTGGTAAGTGTACAAAGATCACAAACAATGCCCTTCTCCTGTTCGCCCTCATATTGCACTTTTCCTCCCATGGCAGCAGTCCCCCATCTCCCTTGGTCAAAGTATTTCATACCCCCCATGCACGCACCATTACGACAATAATAGTTGGTTCATACCCGCCCTAGAAGTCCTGCCGACTCTAGGGACTTTACCCTTCAAAAATACCTATGACTGCCACCAAGCTACTCAAATATACTTTGACCTCGGGCCACTAAATCCCTATCATCCATTTTTAGCTACCTCTCACCAACATGCCTATGTTAAACCCATTATGGTTCGGTTAAGGCTTCCTTTTTGTCGACATCAACACCTCTTTTCCAGAAAGGAAGTGGTTCCTTGGATGACCCCTTCCCATGCAAAGGGGTATCCTTGGGTGGCATTATGGGAGACATCATTGTCGATAGATGTCATCAATCTTCTTGACATTTGACTACAACAAAATATTTCATGTCATGATGGTATCGTACCTTACAACCATTTCACTTTGATCAAGATCTGTCGAAGACCCGTCCCTTTATAGGCGTCTCTAACAACAATGCTTACACGGGAAGGTCCCAGCGAGTACATATGCATACATTGCACAGTGATATGCCATACCAAGATTACACATATGGGTTACACATTCCACCTATCGTCAAAGGAAAAACTCCTTTGAGGGCGTCAGCAGTCGTCGTCAACAACCACCAACATCACTACCATAGTAGTGGCACAGACACCACATGTATCTATCAATTTTTTTTAACTAGCCATAACATCACAAACATGGGACATGCTCGCCTCATTGAATTTTTTCAAATATGTTGTATATTTTGTCTGCTTACAGGGGTCCCTTAGGCCATGGTTATCTAAAAAATGGTGCAACGTGTTGTCCATTCTACACGCAGGCCTGATTCTCTCTCTCTCTCTGCGTGTGATACATAAAAGAAAATATAATGTATTTAGACTATACAGTTCTTCCTAGATCTCACACATTTGGGGGCAACTGTTAACACTGGAAAATCAAACAGTAGAAGATGACATCAATTAATGTCAAGTCAAAGGATTTACATGAGAGGAATACACTATGGAATCAATAATCTCTAAGGTTTTGAGAAATTCAAATTTGAACTAGTCATAAATGCTCAAATGCGCGCTATTTCCTTCGAAAAGAGTGCCTTCTACGCACACTGGAGCCCGATAAGCGTGCATTCCTAGAAGTAGCAAAAAGTCACTTTCTGGGACCAAAAGCAAGCAAAGAACAATTTCTCCTTATGTGAAAGTCACCGAAGGATAGAAGGACAGCACCAGTGCCTCCTTAGGCCTTGTGTGAGCACACAAAAGCATATTTCAACACACAATGGAATCATGCCCCTCCCTTGGGTCACCATCCACCATGTACCAAGGGAGGGAAGGAGGATTTGAAGCTCACCTATATAAACCCACCAAGAGATGAACAAAGTGTGATCACAAAGTTATGTTGGCCAAAGTTGCCCAAGCAACACCAGCATCGTGTGTGAACCAAGGAGATGAAGCAAGAGAGGACTCGATGGTTGGCCACCCAACATCCTAGTCCACTACAGCAAAGAGAGAGAGTTAGACTTCGTCAGAAGGCAGAACCTGAAGGACAAAAATCCTTGCATTGGGTCCTAGAGCCATTGCCTAGGCCCTTTGGCAAGTGGGTAATATTTTTGTTTTCATTCCAAGCATTCGTAAGAAGAGTCCATTGAGCTGTTGTTTACCTTGTTACTATTTGGAACTCTCTATGTAGCTTCTTTTGTGTTTTTAGTTTTAGTTCTTTTTAACAGAGCATACTTTAGTGTATTACTTCATTTAAGTCTTATACTTCTGAGCTCCCCCTAGATACTTCCTGTTACCTATGGTTTAGAGAAAAGATCACATAATCTAAACACGTGCGATTTTGTACACCCGTGTGTCAAATCCACCACAACAGGGAGGATAAAGATCATTCCTCCCAACCACTCAACCTAGACACAATTGACCATATTGGAATATGTCATAGATCATTCAACATTAAATACATAACTAGTAGCAATTACATATTGCAGTTATTTGTAAGGTACAGGTTGATTAAGAGAGCAAATGATATGTTGTCTAGATCTACTCAATCTCCTCTTCGCTAGGGTTTCTAGTTGTTGCTGTTGCATTTGATTTGGAATATTTGTTGGCTCCCTGGGGCTAGAACACCCCTCCATGGTACTGCTCGAGCTGGATGATTCTGCTCATGTCACAAGTCTCTACTAATTTGTCCAACCTTTCTTTTGATCATCCAAATACATTTCTTCAAAAAAATTTAGTCGCCTTATTGATGCCTGTGAAGCTGACCCCAACAAGCCAATTTGTGAAGAACACAATGATCCCATCTCTGTTGATATAGACCTTAGAAAATTGATGGAAAGTGTCCATCCTCACAGGATGAGCATTGATATGTAAATTCACTAGGTTGCGTCATAGTTCGATTGCAGTAGATATATGGATCTCAGATTGTTGGGCTCCAAATATGTAGGGACAACTCTCTGTTTTTGCACTTTGAAGAGGTGTTTCTTGATTTATTATTCATATGCTTTATTGTTCATATCTAAAGAAGATTAGGATTTAATATTTTTCTCAGTTCCTTATTTTATAGGATTCCAGGCACTGATGCACTGTATCTAAATCCTTGGTCTCTAAACTTCAATCCAATGGAGGAATTCTCCTCGTTTTGTTATGGGTTTGCATCCCCTTTTTTGTTGATATTTTGGGACAAGGCTATTCTAAAGGATATCAATGGTGACTTTGGGAAGTTACTTGAAGTGGTAGAACACAAGGGATGCCAATTTTTGTGTCTTGTATTTGTGTTGAAGTCGAGTTGGATAAAGATCTCGTGGAGGCCATTCTTCTATAGCTGGATGAGAGGATCTTCCTCCAAGAATTGTATTACTATGTTGGAAATACTAAGAAGGGGTGAATCACTATTTCACTTACAGTTAGTTAATTATAATTTTTCTCAGAATTGTAGCACAATAATATGCTTCAGAATTAAACCCTTGATATCTTTTCATTGATATCTTTAACGTTTTGCTCCACATACACTAGTACCTTCTTCTTTCTAAAGATGTAAACCCTTCTCTATCCGTGACAACTGACAGTGATGGAGATACAAATACACTGAATTTAGTGGGATCATAAGTTTGTGCTTTAGCAATCTTCAAACCTTCAATTTCAATATTGTATTCTTCAGATAAAGGTTGCTAGAAATTATCAGAGTTTTTCTTAGAATTGTAGCACAAGAATAAGCTTCATAACTTTACAAGGACACTATTTAGGCCACCACTATACAATAGATATGTCCTACAGGAGGGCTGTAGACATACCCTTCAGATCCATTGTCAAATGTCAAACTTGCACAAGGTATACCATATCTTATTTCTACAACATGATTTACCTCAGTTTGTAGAAAAGATTCTCAAGGACAGGCTTCAATCATAATGCAGATTCACCATTAGTTTCTCTATCGGAAAAATTAGTTGGTTTGTTGTAATACTCAGTTATCTGCTATGTTATCAGCAAGACGAAAAATTTGATCCATAATACATATTTTTCATATCCATCAAACATTTCTACTTCTGGTATACAAGGATAGCATAATGGGTATTAAAATGTTTAAAGATGGGTTAACCAGATATTTAGACAATGAATAATGAGGGAAGATCCACTTATATCTTTATTTTTCTTATTTATGGGACCTACCCAATATATGTATCTTGATCTGGAAAAAGTAAAGATAGGAACAGTAATGAAGAAAAACATGTTTTTCCCTGCATTTCATCAGTATATTTTTCAATTTAATAGATCAAATTTATTGTAATCCAATATAATAAAGTACTGAAACATTGTGTTGTTCCATTCAATGTC